>CM031380.1:32393415-33121466 GCA_018290095.1 Polypedilum vanderplanki | reverse complement strand
TTTTATTGATCTTTTTTTTGCATAGTTGGAATCCTTCGACACGAATTGTAAATGGTTAGTTATTCTTTAATCTTTTAAATTCAATTTTAATAATTTTTATTAAACCATAAAGGACAAGATGCTGGTCCCAATACTTTTACATCTCATGTTACATTTAATAGTCAAGGATCTAATTTTTGCGGTGGAACATTAAGTATGTAAAATTATTTCTACTCTATATTTTAATTTATTTTTAACATTAAATAGTTACTCAATATCATGCACTTACTGCTGGTCATTGTATTGCAAATATTAACAGTGTTTATGGATTATCGAGTGTAATTATGTATGTTGGTCGCTATAATATTCATAACTCTGTTACGAGTGACACAGTTTACTCAGAAGCTTATTATTTATCATCGGCTGTAGCTCATCAAAGTTATAATAATCCTATAAATTCGAATGATATTGGAATTGTTACAACAAGAAATTATGTTCGATTCACGTGAGTTAAAATTAAAAGTTAAAGAAAACAATTTGAATTTTTTTAAATTTAGTCGCGGAGTATCACCGGCTTGCATTCCTTTTGCATATCAAGGATACTCGTTGAGTGAAGGAACAACACTAGTCCCTGCTTGGCATTCCGGACCGAAGCACTGAATTTGCTCTCAATGAGAATTATGATTCAAAAAGTTGGAAATTACAACGAGTCAACCTTCAAACAAATTCAAAACTAGCATCAGATTGTTCAGGAACTGTATTTTGTACTGTTGGATATTTATCAGGAAGTACAATAGGCGATACATGTCAAAGAGATTCAGGTAAGAATTTTTACAGAAAATTAAGTCAAATAATTAAAATCAAAATGCGTTAGGTGGAGGTGTTTATGGATACATGAAAAATCGTTATTATGAATTTGGCATTATAAGGTAAAAAAAATTTTTATAAATGAAGCTTTTATTCAAAAAATTTAAATTATAGTCGAGGACTTGATTGTGGAAGCACCAGTTCTTTCTCATACAATACTTTTGTACCTAGCTACATTAATTGGATTATAAATCAAGTTGGAAACAGTTTTTTGTGTAATTATTAAATAAAAAGATATTTTTGTAATTTTGAAAAATTGAAACTTGATTTAATTGTGAAATACAATAAATTTTGAAAGAGCTAAATTTATTTTAAGCACATTATGTTAATAATAATTTTTGTGTTAATTGCAAGCTCGTCCAGATAAATTCGACCATTTTATGAGTCGACCGATTTTAGTCGAAAATAAGTCCCGATTAGGTCTAAAATTTTAAGTCGACCAAATTTAGTTATTATTTTCGACTAAATTAAGTCGACTCAAATGGTCGAATGAATCTCGACTAAATAAGTCGAATAATGAAATTTTCTTAAGTCGACTTGATTAAGTTGACATTTATTTACTCATCGACTTAAACATATATTGACTTCTGGCTCTGTTTTATATTAACCAAAGTGATTTTTTAAAAAAGTTATATAAATCAACATGAAAGTAAGTGAATTTAGAATTAGTAAGTTTATTTAATCAAGTGATAAAAATCACATGTGTAAATTTTTAAAAACCTTTAGGGTAAAGGCGTATCTTGGAACCTAATTATCGTCGTATATGTTAACACTTTACTTTTTGCACAAAAACTTTTAAACACTATTTAGAGCTATTCTTTTTCACTTATTATCGCTTCCTAAAGACATTATAATGCACTAAATAAAATAAAAATTGATTCTAAATGACAAAATTTAATTTCGAAATTTTTTGTTTTGATTTTTGTCGACGACCTCTGTAATTTTTTTCGTGAAGCGCAGCTAAAATCGCAATTTTCATACGCCGATAATTAGGTTCCATCAAGTTTCACTCAATTTAGCTCTTTTATAATCATTAAAATTAAAAGATGATCTTTGCAATGTACAGTTCAAGAAAAGTGTAGTTCATTAAAGTCAAAAACAGTGGGAAAAGTGAATAAATTTAGTGAAAAGTTGTCAAATGAAAATATTACAAAATTTTCTATTTATTTTGGAAAATTGAAATATTGATATTTTGCGTAAAATAAAAACACTGCTAATCACATGAAGTGCTAAAAAGTGTTTATATGTCATATATTATCATAATAAATCATAAATTTATCAATGGAATGAGTTTAAAGTGATAAATTCGTGATTTTCAAAATACGCGATAATTAGGATACGCCGATAAATAGGTTCCTTTACCCTATATTAAATGACTTTTTTAATAAATCGTTCTTGTAAGTATAAGAAAAGTCAAATTTTAGTTTCCTTAAGAAAATATAAATATTTTTCAACTATTTGTATATTATATAAAAACAGAAAAAACATTTGCTCTTTTTTATCATATTTAACTATAAAAAATATAGTTCCTACATTTTTATTTAAATTATCAGTTGATAACTTATCTCGTTGAGTATGGTTGCAATAAAGTTTTTTGTGCTCATCTTTTGGGCATTTTTAAAATTCCTTTGCCCAAGTTACTTTATGTGGACAAAACAACAAATCTTAATGTTGGTCAAAGTTCTACAATTAATTGGCCTGAAGCAAATAACAGAAATGGATGGTGCACTTATGTTATTAAATCACCACCTGACACCTATATTAGAGCAACACTCACAATAAATATGAAAGGAACAGAACCAAGTTGTTCAGCAAACCAATATGTTGCAGTTTCAATTGATAATATGCCGAATTGGGATGGTATTAGAACTTTTTGTGGTGTAAGAAATGGATTAGTTATTAACAGCATTGGAAATGAAATAAAATTTGGTATAAATGCAAACGATTTTTCTCAACGTGTACAAATACAATTGCAAGTTATAAGATTACAACAAGGTGATTGTCAATGCAGGTAAACTAACATTTTGTTGGGAAAATTCTTTATTGATCTTTTTTTTGCATAGTTGGAATCCTTCGACACGAATTGTAAATGGTTAGTTATTCTTTAATCTTTTAAATTCAATTTTAATAATTTTTATTAAACCATAAAGGACAAGATGCTGGTCCCAATACTTTTACATCTCATGTTACATTTAATAGTCAAGGATCTAATTTTTGCGGTGGAACATTAAGTATGTAAAATTATTTCTACTCTATATTTTAATTTATTTTTAACATTAAATAGTTACTCAATATCATGCACTCACTGCTGGTCATTGTATTGCAAATATTAATAGTGTTTATGGATTATCGAGTGTTATCATGTATGTTGGACGTTATAAAATACGAAATCCTGTAAATAGTGACACAGTTTACTCAGAAGCTTATTATTTATCATCGGCTGTAGCTCATCAAAGCTATAATAATCCTATAAATTCAAATGATATTGGAATTGTTACAACAAGAAATTATGTTCGATTCACGTGAGTTAAAATTAAATTCTTTAAAGATTGTGGTAATTATATTTTTGTTTAGTCGCGGAGTATCACCGGCATGCATTCCTTTTGCATATCAAGGATACTCGTTGAGTGAAGGAACAACACTAGTCGCTGTTGGATTCGGAAGCACTGAATTTGCTCTCAATGAGAATTATGATTCAAAAAGTTGGACATTACAACGAGTAAATATGCAATTAAACTCAAAACTAGCATCAGATTGTACAGGAACTGTATTTTGTACTGTTGGATATTTATCAGGAAGTACAAGAGGTGATACATGTCAAAGAGATTCTGGTGATGGTGTTTATGCTTACATGAAAAATCGCTATTATGTTTTTGGTGTTGTCAGGTATAAAAATAATTTAAATGACAATTTTTGATGGAAGAGTTAAATTTTTAATTTTCAGTCGTGGACTTGCATGTGGTGGCAAAAATTCTTTCTCGTACAATACTAATGTTGTGAGCTACATTGGATGGATAAGAACTAGAATTGGAAATAGCTTTATGTGCAATTATTAAATGAATTAAAAATTTTAAAGCTTATCTCGACTTATCTTTATGATTTATATTAATTTTACAGATAATTTTTATTAAAATTTCTTTCTTGACGACTGTTCAGAAAACATTTTATTTTGAAAAAAATGTAAACAATTTTTTCCTAGAAGCAGACGACACATGCAGATCAATTTAAAATAGTTTATATCGTCAGCAAATGTGTTGTTTTTGTCTGTTTTGACTGGTAATATCTAACTATGTTTTTATCACATGTTTTGAGTTGAAAATATTCAAGTTAAATTATAAAGCACTTTTTCTTTAATTTATTTCTTGATACAAATATTTGTAAATTATACGAAGTGCAATTTAGATAATGTTCACAATTTTATTTTTCACTTTCTCAGTTCTATAAGAAAAATCTGGCAAACTGGTTGTAATGAAAATTTTTCTCTTAATTTTCTTGAGTATTTTAAAAACTGGCTTTGCCCAGTATTTCGCAACTTGTGATGGATTGACACTGTTTAATACGGCAGGACAAGTTGCTTATGTTAACTGGCCTGAAGAAGGAATTTCCGATACTTTCTGCACTTATATTTTCAAAGCACCAATCAATTATTATCTTCGAGCTAATATTTCATATTATTTGGCTGGTACATCACCATCATGCAATTATAATCAATATGTCGCAGTCTCTATAGATAATATGCCAAACTGGGATGGTTATAATAGATTTTGTGGATATAGAAGTAATGATGATCCACTTGTTGTTAACAGTATTGCAAATGAACTGAAATTAGGTATCAGTTCAAGTTATTCTGATCAATTTGTCAGTGTAAGTATTGAAATTCTTCCATTAGAGCAAGGCAATTGTGATTGTAGGTAAGAAAAAATTAAGAATATCAGGTTAAAAAAAGTAATTAAAATTATTATAGTTGGAATCCACGAAGGAGAATAATTAATGGTAAGAAAATGACTTTCTTTAAGAAGAGTTTGCAATTGATAAATTTTTGTCATCAGGTGTTGATGCTTCTCCAAATGAATTCATAGCTCATGTTGGTTTCAAAGCTACTGTTGGTTCTTTTCAACAATCATTTTGTGGTGGAACAATCAGTAAGTTAAAATAAATTGAAACTTTGATTTTTTAATAAAATATTTAATTTAGTTTCACAATTCTATGCCATTACTGCTGCTCATTGCATTGCTAACATCAATGACATATATGGAATTTCAAATGTTATAATGCGTGTTGGAAGCTTTAATATTACAGCTCCATTAGAGGCTGATACAGTTTATGCTGAAGAGTATTTATTAGAAAGTGCAGTTCATCATGAGAACTACAATAATCCACAAAATGCTAATGATATTGGAATTGTTAAAACATCAAATTACATTCGATTCACGTAAGTAAAAAAAATTATTTAAAAAAATCTTTATCTGAATTTTCAATTGGTTTAGTCGTGGAGTTGGACCAGCTTGTCTTCCATTTTTATATGAAGGTTTTTTTGTTCCTGATGGATCAACATTGACTGCAGTTGGCTTTGGGAGCACTGAATATGCTCTTGATGCAGAATATGATACAAACAGTTGGATTTTAAAGAAAGTCGCACTTTATGTTGAATCGTCATTGGCCAATGACTGCACAAATGATGATGTTGTTTGTACAGTTGGTGCTCAATATGAATACACTAGGGGTGATTCCTGTACTCGTGATTCAGGTAAATTATTTTCTTTTAATTTTTAAGTTTCCAATTTAACAATTTAAACTTTAGGTGGTGCTGTTTATGGATATATAAACAATCGTTATTTTGACTTTGGTATTATAAGGTAAAAAACCATTTTTGTAAAGAAGGAATTTTTTTTAAATATTCTAAATTTGCAGTCGTGGAGTCGATTGTGGTGGTATAAATTCTCATTCATATAATATGTACACTGTCTACTATTTGAATTGGATTCAATCACAAACTGAAAATATTTTTCTATGCGATTTGCGTTAACTGTTGTTCAAAAATAAGCGTATAATGGGGAAAAATAAAGTTGTTGAACATTTTACAAGCTTTTAAATTACTTTTATTTGATTAAAACATTTTCCTGTTCTTACATATTTTTAGCGCATTTTTATATAGAAAATGCAGCTTATATTTTCACTTTGTTCAGCTGTCTTCCTTTTTAAATTAATTTGAAAACTACAATAGTTAGAGACTTTCCTTTTTGCATTTGATTTGTGCTATAGATTTGTTCCGGAGGAACTTAGTTAGAAAGTTACCACTAATTGCAATAATTAAAAAATTGTGAATTTAAATTTCCATATCGATAAAATAAAATGTAAACAAATTTTTTTGTTGCGCAACATTTTTTTTTGTCACACGCAACACAACGCCTAATTTGAATTTGACTTAACCGTTATTTTCAAATCAAAATCTAATATACAGACCATTCTGATAATTCTGTAATCGCTTATAAAACTGATATGGGTGCCAAAAATGCGCTGAAGTCTTCTGATCTTGGCAGAGATTTTCAGCAATTTTATTTCATTTAGATGAATTCCTTTCAGTTTATTTTCTTTTCAGAGTTCGTATAAATTTCAATGAAAACTTACGCATTTTTTAAATCAAAATGTAATTAAACCTTGTCTTCTTTTTCTTTTTTTAATTACGTAGAGTTTAGTATAAAAAACAACACAATATGGTATCTACTTAGTTTTAATGTCACATGTTATACAAATAAACTAAATAAGTATATGATCTATTTATTTACTCATATTGTTTCGAAGGAAAAATAAGAAGACTTTTATCATTTTTATCACCGTCATTCTATCAGTTCTTAAATTTATCTCATTCGAGATGGTTGTCTTAAAAAGTTTCTTCCTTATTATTTTAATTTTGAGCATTTTTAAAAATTCACTTGCTCAACATATCACCAAATGTGATTCAACTACAACTTTCACAGTCGCAAATCAAGTGTCTACTGTCAACTGGCCAGAAACAGGCAACAGAAATACTTTCTGCACTTACATTTTCAAAGCTCCACATAATCATTTTTTTAAAGCCAGCATTTCATATAATTTAGCTGGTACTGCTCCAGCATGTTCTAATAATCAATACGTTGCAGTCTCTATTGATAATATGGTAATAATTAAATAATAAAATTTAGGAAAAACTTATAATATAATTTTCATTTAGCCTAATTGGGAAGGTTATACAAGGCTATGCGGAACTGTACCTAAAACTAGTCCACAAGTTTTTCAAAGCATTGCAAATGAATTAAAAATTGGAATTGCATCAAATGATTTTACAAAATATGTCAATATTACAATTGAATCATTGCCAGTTCATCAAGGAAATTGTGACTGCAGGTATGTCAAAATTTTCAATAAAAATGTCATAAATTTAAATTATTTTTCATTTCATAGTTGGAATCCAAAGACCAGAATTATTAATGGTAAATAATTAATAAAATTTTAATAAGCAATTTTTTAAAAATAAAATTATTTGAACAGGTGTTGATGCAGGTAAAAATGAATTCATAGCTCATGTCGGTTTCAAAGCTAAAGTTGGTTCTTTTGATCAATCATTTTGTGGTGGAACGATCAGTAAGTTTTTTCCTTTGTTTCATTTTCCATTCATTCTTTTTTTAACAAAGCTTTTAAACAAAAGTTACTCCACATCATGCCATTACTGCTGCTCATTGCATTGTAAATATTCACAAAACTTACGGAATGGCAAATGTCATAATGAGAGCTGGTAGTCAAAATATCACTGCGCCATTAGCATCTGATACAGTTTATGCTGAAGAATATAAACTAATTGAAGCAGTTCATCATGAAAAATACAATAATCCACAAAATGCTAATGATATTGGAATTGTTAAGACATCAACTTACATTCGATTCACGTAAGCAAAATATTTTAATAAAAATTCTTTTTTATCTATAATTTTTATTAATTTAGTCGTGGAGTTGGCCCAGCTTGTCTTCCATTTTCATATAAAGGATATCAAGTCCCAAATAACACACCATTGACTGCGGTTGGCTTTGGGAGCACTGAATTTGCACTTGATGCAGCATATGACACTAACAGTTGGATCCTTAAGAAGGTTGTTTTGTACAGCAACTCTAGTTTGGCAAAAGATTGCACAAGCGAAGTTATTTGTACAATTGGACCTAAAACTGGATATACAAGAGGTGATTCCTGTACTCGTGATTCAGGTAAATTATTTTCTTTTAATTTTTAAGTCTTCAATTTAACAATTTAAACTTTAGGTGGACCTGTCTATGCATACATGAAAAATCGTTATTTTGACTTTGGTGTTATAAGGTGAGAATTTAATATTTTAGATTAATGACAAAAAAAATAAATTTTTATTACAGTCGTGGAATTGATTGTGGTGGTGTAAATTCTTATTCATACAATATGTACATTGTCAGCTATTTTGATTGGATTAATACCAAAACTTCAAATGCTTTCCTTTGTAATCTTAGTTAAATTCATGATTTTTTATTCTTTTGAATTAATTCTGCCTAGAATTCTGCCTCAATAAAAATTGTTATTGAAATAAATTCATAAAATCTTTCTTATCTTTACAATTTCTAATGAACTAGTTAAGCATTTCCGAAATTAAAATAACAAAAAATTTGTTTTCTATCAGCAATTTAATTTAGAACACAAAAAATTTTAATCAAAAAAAGGAAAACATAAACAAGTTATTCACGTTTAAAATTATCATATGGGCGAATATAGAGTCAGAAATTATGTTGTTCACAATAATTCATTTGCAAGTTGCAACTCAATTATTTACTTTTGCTTTCAACTTGCTGCAACTTGAATCTTGTATTGCAGATTTAAAATGTTGATTTTTATTTTCTTATCTTGCTTTTCTTTTATTCAACCTTTGCTAACAAATTAATCATATTAAATAATGCATTTCACAAGCAAGTGAATAAGAGAGAAAGAAAGAATGAAAAAAGAAAAAGTGTTGTAAAGAGAGATCAAGAGGCACGCGCATTTTTGACCTTCCTCTTCCTTCTTCTCTTTGCTTCTATTCTAAAATCTCTTTTTAACCACACATTCAAGAATATTCTTTGATTAAAGTTGTAGTTGAAATTTTTCAACACAAAGAAATCTGAAATATTTTGATTGTCTTGGAATTCTTTAATTTGTATTTGTGTTACAACTTTCACGTGTGCAAATAAAATTCAGACACACATGCAGCATTGCATGCAGAAATTTAATTTGCAAAAAAAATTTAGATTGAATTAATTTGATTTTAATTGTGAGTAAATACAGATCATTCACTAATAATTAGCCTCAATGATTAGAACTTATGACGGTCAATAACTGTATGACATATGGTAGTTTTCTATAATTATACTCATTAATCATAAAACACTTGAGAAAGAATTTTTTCTTCTTTCTTATCACATAAAGATGTCATTAATAGCTTAATGTGCATAGTTCCTCTACTAATGAAGAAATTCAACAGCTATTCATTCACTTTATCTTCCATCATACTGCAATTCATGATTAATTAATTTCCTTCAAAAGACATTTATCATTTTTCCACATATTTAAGCACCGTTGACTATGAATTAATTAAGAAAAGGTGAAATTAATTGAGATCGAAGGACTCTCGAGTACAGTGTGATTAAAGTGATAAGTTGATGTGCGATGAAAGTTTCAAGACTTTTTTTCATTTTTCAAGGTTTAAAAATTAATAATTTATTGAAAATAAATCTTTCTGCTCATAGTTTATCTTTTAAGCATAAGAATGCGTTTAATAAAAGCAATGAAGAAATTTAAAATTCGTCTTAATGATCTCGTCTCGCGATCGAGCAGCGTGAACAAGTTTTCAATTTGTAATTAATAATTGCACAATTTTTTTCTCCTTTTTCTCATTCGCTCGTCCTGAAGGCATTTTTATGTTATGGTTCGTGATAAGAAATTTGCATACAATTTATGCATGTTTTGCGTACTTGTTAAACTCGTTTCTTTTTATGGTCTAGAATAAGTTGCAATTTTATAATTAATTGACTCATTTTTGATATGTTTATATGTTCTCTGTTGATTGAATTGTTGAGTTATCGATAATAGCTTCTGAAGGTTCACGTATAACTCTAAGGGGTTAAATAGACATTTTTATTGGAAATTATAATTTTAATTCTCTTTTAATTCTAAATCACTCTCTTTTCCAAGAACATTCCAGTCGTGTGGTTGCATAATTTTAAGGGGCTTTTGGGCAGAGGCTTTTTGGACTCTCTTGTATTTTTTATTCTCTCTTTTGTTTAATGGAATAAGATGATAATCATTGACTTCCAATAATAAAATAAAATTTTTTTAACTTCTTCAATGGTTATTTTACATAAATAATTATTTTGAATGCAAATGTACTAATGATATTTTTGAATTCATAAAAATAGAGATTTTTTAATGTTATGGTTTTATGAATTATAATTTTATATCAAGAATTATGCACATAAAAAATTTAAATTTAGCAAATGTTCAATAAAATGATGGTGTCATAATCAGTTATCAAAATGAGAAATGATAGAGAAAAAAGAGATTAGATAATTAAACATAAAAAGGCAGAAGTCAGATGGATTATTAATTAAAAATTTTATGGTTTTTGACTGGAACATGCGTTAAACAACCAAAGGAAAGAATTCTCCGCTTGTGATCTTGATTAAAAAATATACAACAAACAGTCGGCAAAAGTCGACTTGTAAAAAATTCATAAAAGTAAACGAGAAGAAAAATGATTAATTAAAGCAAAAATTTACCTTCGTTAGACTTAATTTCTTTTTGTGTGGCAACAAGTTAAGTTTTTTAATTGCAATTTCCAAAAACAAGTAAAATCATTGTCATACCTTTTAAGAGTTGATAATAAAATTTATTTAGGTAAATAAATTAAAACTTCAATTGAAGGAACAAGAATGTTTTAGTAACAAAATCAATTAACATTTTCAGATAATGAAACAAAATAAAAGAGTAAATTTCAGGAAAACCATAAAATTCTTTACATAAAGATATTGCGGCATGTCTTTTTTCATGCATGATTCATCCAAACATCCACATATAATAAAGCAGGTGCAATAAAAAAAAAGTCTTCTTCTTTTAACTTGTCTAGAAAGTCACACCACAATTAAAATATGATGCGAATATATTATCATATACAATTCATGTCTCAGTTGAATTTTTGATGAGCATATTTTATAAAAATTTATGTGAAAAAATTTTAAAATAAAAATTCTATTATGAAAATTAATTTTTCTTTTAGAACACAACGATTTTCTCATTTGCCTTCGAGTAATTTTTATTTGCAAAAAAAGATGCACTTAAACTTTTTAATTGCATGTGTCTACATAAAACTCACTCTTTTACCTTTGAGGATTAAACAATAAAAATTGATGCATTGCCAGCCTCCTTGTCTCACTTGTAACTTTTTATGAATTCTATTATGCTGAAGCTACTGTAGATACATTAAAGTGGCTTTAAATCAATAATGAGCAGAAGAAGGAAGAAGTTTATGATGTTTCGAGGTCAAAATGAGTGCTGCTAGAGAAATTAATAAAGAAGAATATAATAGTCTACTATCAGAGTAATTCGTCATGGGACGATAATTTCTTTAAAGACTAAAAAATATTTGTAGCATAATATTATGGTCTTGTCTACTTTGAAGAGTGCATCAGCCTTGAAATAGTAAAATAAGAACTAAAGAAAAATAATAAAAACATATGAGAACATTGTGCAAATAATAAAAATGTAGGGTTCGGACTTGCATGCTTATTTTACTTGACTTGATATGAGCATTTTTTTGTCAAGTTGACTTATACAAAGATGTCTCTAATTCATTCAAATTGAACTTAATTTGTTTTAAATTCATCAAATTTTTATGAAAAACAATGACTTTTAAATTAGTGATGTATTTTATTTAAATTTAAATAAAATTTGAATGAATTAGAGACATTTTTGTGTAAGTCAAGTTGAAATCAACTTGACAAAAACTATTACATATCAAGTAAAATAAACATGCAAGTTTGAACCCTATAAAAAAGCCAGGCAAGGACACTGTAAGATCTTTTCGATTTTTTAGGATCTTTTAGGATCTTTTCAGATCTTTTCAAATCTTTCATTCTTTGTAAATTTTTTTCATTTTAAAACATTTTCTTACTCTTCTCACTACATAATAGCATATATCATTGTATTTTTTACTCCTTTTAAACGTTTGGATGAAGAATCAATTGAGAAATCAATTGAAAATCAACAAAATTTTAATTTATTTTTTTTGTTTACAATTTTCGAAATTTTTCGAAAATTTTTTTCGAACATAAACAAAATTAAATTTATAATTTTAGCTAAAATACAGCCTTAAACTGTTATATTCTACTAGGGAAAGATAATAAGGGATGGCAAAAGACTTTTCTGTGTACATTAGATCATTAAATTCAACGAAAAATGCGAATTTTACCAAATCAAAAATTTACGATTTTTTAGGATCTGTTAGGATCTTTTCAAATCTTTTGGGATCTTTTCAAATCTTTTAAGATCTTTATGGGATCTTTCAGGATCTTTTTTCGAGTGTCCTTGCCTGGTAAAAAAGTAATTTTCTTTCACTGCATTTTGCTTACAACTAAATTTATTTTCTTATGATTCTGTATTAAAAAGCAAAGAAAATTTGTTTTTGAGGTCATATAAAATTAGTTCATTGTCGCAGTTCTAGTTAGTTACTAATAATAACAGTTGCAATTCCAGAATGCAATTTACAAAAGACTCAAACTTACCAATTAAGAATAGTCATACTTGTACAATGGAAATATAAAATAATTTAAAGAGAAGTTAGTAATCTGTGATTACTATGCATAATTAATTCACTACTGTTGTTGCTGCTGTGCAAGAAAATTAGCAAGATATTTCACAACATTCCACATACACAGTTGAAATAAAATATCATATTGCAGAATTGTAATTGAAAAAACAAGAGCGGAAAGATCTGCAATGTAATTATAAAGTGAATTTATGTAGAATGCTTGAACTGAACATAAACAACGACGAACATATATGACCGCATGTAAATTTTGTAATTGATTAAAGTGAAATGAATTGAATTAAATTTCATGTATATTTCAAAAGAAACCAAATCAAGTGAAAAGAATTGGTTGAAATAAAAGATGATAGGGCTTCATTAAGTTGCTATTTTTCCATGAAGGTGAGAACGTTGTACTAGCGCCATTTGTACTTGTGAGAAAATCAATTTTATGGTGAAATAATTATGCGAATGAAGAAAGCATGGCAATGACAGCAAAACAAAACGTCTTTAGCAATTCTCGACCGACAAGAATTAACCATGCTGTTTCACTCATTTTATTGAGTTTTAATGAGCCTTCCTGCTTTCATGCTGTTAATGTGATTCAATTTACAGAAATTGTTGACAGTGACCACCTTGAAGGCATGAATACATTCTTAAAAAATTATACCCGCTCAAAATTCACCCTTAAGGTGCTAATTAATCAAGAAAATTACATCTTTCAAAAATGTTATCACATTAAAAATTGATTTTAAATATGATCATCAAAGACTCATTTTGATTACAATGCATGTGTTGAAAGTATGTAATTTGCATGAACCATTCCATGGAAATTAACCATTTCCTTTCTTAAGCGACAATTAATCACAGTAATGTCAAAATAATTATTCAAGTGAGAATGAAGACACAACAAATGATAAATTATAAGACCAAATACAGCAATCAGTATTCACAATAAAGTGTTTGTTGTAACTTTTAGAAGGATGACGATGATTTAGTTTGAATTAACAGGAGAGAAAAAATCAAGATCTAAAGATTCAAAACCCGAGCAACACAACGTGCAAGTAGCAAATGCTAAACTTTATTAAAAATTCTTAAAAGTTTAACATTTTTTCAGGCGTGAACACATAAAAAGATGTGTGAATTATTTCAGTGAATTTTAATAATTTTCAAAAGTTTTCATAAAAATTTTCTAAATGAATTTGAATAGTACGAAAATGCACAAAAAAACTTCAGCACAATCAACATAAACATTTTGTCGCGCAACACAAAAAATGTCGCATAAACAAGAAACAATAATTAAACTTACAAAAATTTATTTTGAAAATAGACAGATCAATATTATGCTTGTCCCAATATGATGAATAATATGATTCTTCTCGAAGATAGCAACAAATAATGTTTTCTTTTGTATTTATTTATTTGTTTACAAAATTGTTGATTAACGGTTTATTAAAATTTACTTTTCATGTCACAAGCAACATTTTTCAGGTCACACAATTAAATGTCACGCGCAAGTGTTTGTCGCACTGATAAATGTTGAAAAATATAAATTTTGAAAAATTGAAGTTTTATCATTTAACTGACATAAAAAGTATTTTATTTATACAACAGTCTTGTGATTAAAAAGCAACTCATCGCAAAACGACAAAGAAATTTCACACATGTTAGATGCACGACTAGTCATATGTGACGCTCGGGATATTTAATTAAATAATTTAAGAAACTACCTGAATTCATAGAGAGCAGTAGTAGTAACAATAAATGGTGATGATGATGAGTTTCAAAGTCATCCATCAAAATT
The DNA here is from genome assembly GCA_018290095.1 of Polypedilum vanderplanki. Lineage (NCBI taxonomy): Eukaryota > Metazoa > Arthropoda > Insecta > Diptera > Chironomidae > Polypedilum > Polypedilum vanderplanki. The sequence continues at coordinate 33,106,988 of CM031380.1, read as the reverse complement.
AAAAACGATAACAAAGAAAAAGAAGTAAGAAAAAATTTGAACGTGCTCACCGAATATAATCAGATAAATTTCAAACAGAAGTCGAGTATTATAAGCATTTAACAGAGTTCAAATCGATTCCACACATCATTGTCCGAACAAAAATTCTCTTAATAATATTATTTCTTAAGATTGGCATCGGTTAAATTGAATAATATGAAGATGGACTCCTGTTGTGAATTGAAAAAATAAATATTAAACGAAATGCTTGAGAATGCTTTAATAAAAAGAGAAACAGAAGCAATTGCCAATTGAATTTTAAACGTACTTGGAAACAAAATTTTTCCGTGTGACGGCATTTAACTTCAGGATTTAAAAAAAGATGCAAACTTTTGAAATTTTGTTCTCAATTTATCAAATTCTTAGGATAAAAAGAAAAGTTTCAAGCAATGTGAAAAATTGCACAGAATTAGTCACCTCTTGTGAGCACTCCATGATTTTGATTGTTTATTATGATGTAATTGATTAGCAAAATATATAAAAATAGGAATTCAATCAACTTTAAATGTTTATTTAACTTCTTTCCCTCTGACTTACAAGATAATTGACGTGTATGTATTAAGCAATGGAAGAAACATACCACAGAGCAGAACATAATTTATTTTCTCCATATGCCATGTTCGCTACTCTTTCGTTTAACATGGCAAGTGGCTTACAAGATGCAAATGGCAATATATCATTGCCTGAATTTTTTGTAACAAATACATGAAATTTTGAATTAAAAAAAATTTTGCTACTTTGTAAACAGTTAAAATCGCACAAATACAAAGAAATCAAAAATTTAAAGGCCTGAAAAATGTCTGCCTTTTAAACCGTCATCAAAAAAACTCTTAAATTAAACGCTAAAAAAGAATAGTTTATTGCATGACCAAATGATAGTCTCGCAATTATTTTAGACATAAATGAACACCTTTTCATGTTCTTAGCATGCAGTGCATATATAATGAAAAGGCGGTTCACTTAATTCAATTAAAACTTGTTTATGATAATGTTGTGAAATTGCTTCATTTCTTCTGCAATATTTATGCAAGTGGGTTGTTTCAGTCATTGTGCCTAATCATTACAATTTTGCTTGAAACTGTAAAATTGTGCATAAAATGAATTGAAGCCATTATTTCATTGAATTTCTTGTGTTATCAACAAGTTTATGACATATGACGAGATGTTTCCTGCTCATGCATAATGATGACTTATAAGTACGATTGATTATCTCACGTGATGCATTAAGAAGTTATCTTCGTCACTATGTACTATCTAAATTAAAGTAATCAAGTTTTCTCTTTGATATGATGTGATCATCTACATAATAAAATTTATTTTTGCAAAAAAAAGATTTATATCATTAGACTTACAATGTCAATCACTTAATAATGATAATGATGATGATGCAAAGTGTGTATAAAGATGTATTTCTCATGTGTTGCATGCAAGCAAAATACTTATTTCGCATGAGTAATTAATGGCTCTTGTTAATGTTCTTTCTTTCTATTTAAAAAACTTTTTTGCCTTGAAATTTTTCTTACATCATTTTTAACAACAAGTTCAATAGAAACATGATTTCAATTCGATATTTTTTGTGATTTAATAGCTAATTAATCCATGCTTTTGCGCATTAAATATTAGTCTTCATTAGTCACAAGCCAAGCCAATAACTCAAGTAATAGTAGGAAACTATTAAGAAGGCATTTTGAATGAACGCACGGCTGACGAATTGACCACAAGTCGATGGATTTCATCAATAATCTTCCTTCTAAACCACACATTTTTCTTATAATAAGCATGAGAATCTTCATCTTTACATGCGCATGTAAGAATAAAAATCAAAGTAGAAATGAAGAAAAATTAATGAAACGAAAGTGCTTAAAATCATTAAATTGTTTAATGAAAATTTATAATCACAATAATAAAGAAGAGTTATTGCCCTTTCAAGATCAATCCAAGAAATATGTATGCACTTTGGTGATATTTTACGGCAGCAAATTGTCTCGCTTGATTATTTCGTCGGAATGCTTGTGACAAGAAAGAAAAATTCCTTTCAGTTATAAACCCTGCGGTGATCGCTCAATGCACATCTTTATTATTTAATAAAACCAGAAATTAATCAGTATATGTGCCATCATACTCGATTAGCGACATTTTTGGCGCAACAGATCAGTGTCTTTTAAAAATTTTACATCGTAAAAGTTATCATATTTTTAATAATAAATGTTTAATCAGTAGAAGTTTATTAAGAGTTTTTTAAAAGAATATAATGATTAATAATTCTTGTTTAAAATGTTGTGCATTCTAATATAACGGTTAGTGTGATTTCAAAATGTTGTTTTTCTAAACGCACTCTCGAAAAGTTGCGTATGTTCAGAAAATTTTGTTATGAAGAATATTTTCATAAATTGTCAATCACAAAAGTAATTTAACTCAATATAAAGAAGTGCCTGCATATTAGGGCAATGAAATTGATCATTTAAAACAAGCCCGAAGTTTCTAGCTATTATAGTTTAAGAAATCTCAGCGCCCAGCCGAACAGCCGAACAGCCGAACAGCCAGCCAGCCAGCCATAGTGAATATAATAGCGTATTTTTTTCCAAAAATTCGCTAAAAAAACATTTTTAGCACCATTGCATGTAAACAACTTGCTCAGAATCCATTTTCTATATCTTGTTTATAAACATGAAAACTATTAGCATGTCTGTCGATTTGCACGGTCATAGTAACAATTTTATCTAATAATCTGACTACAGCGATGCATGCATGAGTAAAAGAAAGATACAATGGACTTATGGACAACAGCGAGTTGAGAGGATCAATTAAATGCCTTTCATGTTGATGCTTCATCATTGCAGCGAGCGCACAATATCGGTATCATGTTCTTATACTTGTTTTGCATATCACAATCATACATGCCTTACAACTTCTTTTTCCAATTGCTTGAATGGCGCTGTTTGCTCTTTGTATTCACATCGAGAATAAATCTTTAATGCTGATTGATATTAAAGTGCTTTATGCGATGCAAAACTTGAATGAAATGAGAAGCCAGCACCTTGACAGCACTTAAACTTGTAGTTATTTTACTTTACTACCAAAGGTGCTTTCAGGTTCACTTTTTTATTTGACAAAAGTTTCCTTTGATCAGTGCTGATTAAAGTATTAAGATTAAGAAATTTATCCCTGATTGCCTACACGCAATGATTTGAATAAACGACTTAGTTGAGCCATTTATGGAAAGCTGCCACTCGTAAGAAATTAACAATTTGTATAGAGAACACACAACTACAAATTGACGGCAATATAAAATAATAAAATCATCGTTATATGTGTCATAAAATCATCATTGTCGTAAATTCAATCATGAAAGCATCAACAAGTTGAAATTCCATTCTGTTGATTACAAACTAATGAATCGAAATGAGAGTCTATTAATTGATTTAAATTTTAATGTCATCTCAAATAGTCAGTCCATTATTTTGGCGTCTTTTCTAATTATAACCTCACGTTGATATTTTCCAATACTTTGCTGCTTTTATCTACATCAGCATGCATTTTAATATGCATTTCAACGAACTTGTTCTTCTCTCATGTTGATTGAAAAGAAATTGATATTTTTGAATATTAATTTAAATTATATAAAATTTTTCTAAAAGACACTGAAATGAATCAATGTTGAAGCTAGAATACAAATGAACACTAATTGTAATTTAAAACTGTACATAATGAATATAAAAATGTTCAATTAATTGCTCTAAATTTTAAGTTTGTTGTTTTATTAAAAAGCAATGTCAATTTTATGGTAACAAATGCATCAACATAAAAATCCATTAAATTTATCGATTTTCAATCACAAAAGAATTTCAATAATTTCATTGAATATTTTTATATTTCTGTCAACATGTGAATATTTTATGTGTTTAACCACGAATCAAAATAGAAATGTATGCAACAGTTTACAAGGTTTAGATTTTAAAATTTCCATTCATATTTTTTTAGCTTTTCAATAGCCCAATGCTGCCATTCACATTTCAAATAAAAATATAAACCTTATTAATAACTTGTAGAAATTATTATTTGATTCCTCATAAAATTGTCATTTATTATTATCATCATCATCATAATAAATTTGTTATTTATTTCATGAGTTTAACATATCAATGGAAACAGCAGCAGGTATGCATAACATTACGAAATAAGTAAAAAAGGTCTAAAATTTCCACTGAACTGGTAGTGAAAGAAACAAGACACAAGTAAATGATATTATTTATTTAATTTAAATGCAATGAAGCACATTAATGCGACAATCGTATTAAATCTCAACATTTCGTTTTAATTTATTTTCTGCACTTTTATCACGACAAAATGTAATCTCGTGTCTTGCAATTGCTCAATGAAATGTAAATTTTTGAAATTGGATATTTTATTATAAAATTTAAAGAAGGAAGGATATTGCATTTTTTCCTTTCAAAAATTTTTATAAACCGACAACATCACGCTCAATTTGATGTGTAATTCAAATTTAATTAGCTGAAATCAAAAGTTTTTTACGTCTACAAATAATCATCATAATCACTTTCTATAATTCCGTCAGTTGTGCTTAAGAAATAATATTACTGCTACTGCTGCTGACTATCTATCATCGAAGTGTTTCATTACAATTGAGATGTTTATGGCATCGCATAACGGATTTTCCTTAACTACTTCATTTCCCATACTCATGCGTGTGTATTTGCATTTTTAAGACTTTCAGCCTGTAAGAATTTTTTTTTCTATCTAATGCCTTTTTGTATTTATTGCATTCTTCCTATATAAGATGAATTTTTATTTTTTTATTCAAGTGAATAGAAAAACAATAAATATTTATGCAGAGCAAAGAAAAAACAATTAAAAGTTGAAGTGAAAAGAAAAATATTTTGCTACTTCAAATGAAATGAATGACTTTTCAACAAGTGTTTGTTCTGATGAAAAATTCTTTCTTCAACATTGAGTTTCGTTTCTATTCGCGTGTTGAACTCTCATGAGAAAAAGATCAAAAAATTTCACCATTTGAGAGAAAATGTTTTAAGTTCATTAAAGTTATTCTCTTTGATCTTAAGAGCGTTGTTTAAAAACCAAAATATAAAATTCTCTTTTTTTAAAGATTAAAGAGAATGAAGTTTTGTTGATCTTAATTGTTTAATGTTGAATGTTTTTTATTGTTTCAATTTTGATTGTTTTTAGTGTTGATTGTTTGATCTTAAGAGAGTTTCCTAAAAGTCAAGGAATTAAATCTTTTTTTCATTTTTGGTTGAAGATCAAAGAGAGACATTTGATGTTGGTGATCCTTATGTTTTAATCTTGAATGTTTTGAATGTTAAATTTATGATCTTAATGTTTATTCTCTCGAATGATCAAAAAAACACAAAACACAAAATCAAATTTATATCTTTTACCAACAATCTGAAAGGTTTCATCATTTACTTAATTTTAAATGCTGTTTGATTTTGTTTTGTTCTCTCAGAAAGTCTTTTTTTGTAATTTTAAATTCAATCAATTGTCAGTAGTTGGTAGCTGTAAATTCTATTAAATTTATCTTGATTCAATAAATAAACTGTGGAATTAAAGATTAATATTGAATTGAAGAAATTTTTTTTACGAAATTGTAAAATTTTTTTTCATTTTTTTAAAGACTAAAGAAAATGAAGTTTTGTTGATCTCAATTGTTCAATGCTGAATATTTTTTAATGTTTCAACTTTGAATGTTTCTTATATTGAATGTTTTTATGCTGATTTTTGAATCTTAATGTTGATTGTTTGATCTTAAGAGAGTTGCCTAAAAGTTAAAACATTAAACTCGTTCATTTTTATTTGAAGATCAAAGAGAATGATGTGATTTTATTGATCTTAATATTTCTAAGTTGAATGTTTCTTAATGTTGAAATTTTTTAATGCTACAATCTAGAATGTTTTTAATGTTGGTTGCTTGGATCTTAATGTTTATTCTCTCGCATGATCTAAAAAACACGAGACATAAGATCAAAATTATATCATCTATCAACATACTCTGAAAATTTTCATCAAGAAAATAAAAAACTTATAAAATTTACTTGCTAGGCTTTTGGCTGCCTTTAATATTTATTAAATCAAGCAAATTTTATAATAAAATTTTCGATTACATTTGATTTTTCATAATAATTTTGCTAATAAAATAATGCGACGATAGAATGAAAAAGAAAATAAAAAATTAGGCGGTAGTTGAGACAATTTCAATAGTTTTTCCAATGAAATCTTCTATGAATCTGTCGTTAGCTTCCACAGGGATCATTGAACGAACCATTTGCCACATATCGCGTTCAATGAAATGATAAACTTTTGGAAGTGGAAAACCATTGAATGGTGATGCAACAGGCAATGTATAAGCTCCCATATTTTCAAAGTAAATAAAATCCCCAAGATCAATTGATTCAGGCATATTTGCACCTACAATGATTTCATCAAGTGCATCACACGTTGGGCCGAAAATTGTTGTCTTTATAGTCTTTTCAGTCTCACTGTGGTCTTTTAATAATTTAGGTTTTACAATTTGATGATCATATAGGAGACAATTAAATGAAGCATAAACACCATCATTGATATAAAGCATAGTGCTCTCAATTTCATCGCTTAATGGATTGTAAATGTTTTTCTTCGAATGTACATTTGTGATTAATGTAAAAGCAGAAGCGACATAAAAACGTCCAGGTTCTGCAATGACACGTACGTGCTTTTCTGGAAAATATTCTTCTAGGCTCTGATTGATAATGATTGAAACTTCATCAATACTTTTATCATTATCACCTGAAAAATAAAAAAGTTCTTTAATTTTCTAGAAATTAAAAAAATTTATATCTTGACATACCAGGAAAGCCACCACCAATGTCAACAATTGTGAGATTATAGCCAAGTTCTTCAGCTTTCATGAAGAGAACTTTACAGAATCCCAGTGCTTTTCGATATATTGGAAAATCTGCACATCCAGAGCCAACATGAAAACTAATGCCAACAACATTCAAATTTAAACTGCGAGCAGTCTTAAGAAGTTTTGGAGCTTCAATAACAGGATCGCAACCAAACTTTTTGCCAAGTGCGCATTGAGCAATTTCAGCTTCACAACGAATACGTAAAACTAAATTTGCGTCAGGAAAAAGTTTTTTGATCTTCTGCAGTTCAATGTCACAATCAAATGTCATCGTTTTTACGCCAACTTCTCTAGCATAAATGATTGATGATTTGCTCTTGCATGGATTGGCATAGATAATTCTTTCAGGTTGAACACCCAAGCTAAGAACTTTACTGATTTCTACTTTTGATGCGCAATCGAAAGAAGTTCCAAGAGCTGCTAGTGTCGCTAATACAACATCATTATCATTGCATTTAACAGCATAGTGTGGAATTACACGCGGCATTCTTTCTATCCATGACTGATGCTTTTTTACAACGTCACCAATGTCAAAAATGTAAAATGGATCCTCATTGTTTGTTGTTCCATGCATTGTCAATTCATTAATGATGTTTACTACATTTGTAGTTTCATCAATTACTTGGATGCAATCTTCATTTGCACTGAATTTCATTTTTAATGCTGTTTGATTTTGTTTTGTTCCCTCAAAAAGTCTTTTTTTCTAATCTTTAATTCAACCAATAGTCAGTAGTTTGTAGCCGTAAATCTTATTAAATTTCACTTGATTCAATAAATTAACTGTGGAATAAACAGTTGAAGAAATCTGTTTTATGAAAATTTTAAAAATACTTACAAGGCAGCCTTTTATCACACAAGTAATTTACCAGGGTGGATCAATGTATTCTTTCAGTAACCAATGACGATGGTCAGTGCCCACTAGCGGGGCCCGCTGACCACTTTGATATGTCTAAATAAAAAGAATTGATAATTAATAATTTTCTTGGAAATTTATTTTATTCTTTTGAGCTCATCTGTTGTAATAAAACTACTTTCATAAGAAAAATATTATTCGCTTATAAACAATCACAACCACCATGTTTTTATTCTCAAAATATTCAGAAACAAAATAAAAATTTTATACCTGTTTTACTAAAAGTTGTAAAATTTTGATATTTAGAATTTTTAGCTTTGCTTGAATTTTATCTTGAACACAACTTTCACCTTGAGATTCAGAAAACAAAATGAAGACAAAGTTAAGCGATACTGCTACAGTGTTACTCGAAAAATACTGACTCTTAGAAATATGTTAACCCATGATCTATGAAAACCTTTGTAAATGCGACATATTGAATGTTAGTTACAGTACACATTAGAAGTAAAATGATGATCATCGTATTTTGATTTATGAAATTTTTTTCTGCTTTGTTTGAAATTTTTTATTCATGATATAATTTTTTTCCTAATCAGCATAAATATTATCTGTGACATCATTTTATAATAATTTTTAAAAGCAAAATATTGATTGAGTACTAATAAAGAAATTGATTGAACATCTCATGATTTTTTTCTATTTATTCGTTTTTATTTATTTTGTGACGTATTAATTAATGCTCTCAATAATAATAAAAATTTTTTGACGACATTCTTTATTTTCTGAGAACATTTAATTAGTCACAAATATGTATATTTTGTCTGGTATTGATAACAGGGTTACAATGAGATTTTCATGCTGCCTCATCTTTTCTCCTTAGCAACACTTTAAATTCCTATCGTTCATTTCTTATGCACGTGATTATTTTCAAATGAAATAAAAATGCTTCAAAGAAGATCACAATTTTTTTTGTTAGAAATTTAAAGTCAATGGCATGAATATGAAATTTGAAACTAAATGAAAACAAGATCTCTAAATGAAACAAATGCATAGTCGTTCAATTATGTCAAAAACAAATACAATCTTTGAGCTCAATTTCAGTTTCTTATCAGTTCACTAACATTTAAAATCACTTTGTGATCAAAGACTAATTTTTATTAAAATAACTACTTAAATTTTGACTAAATGCGGAATAAGCCAAAAAATAAACGACATATTTTCATAATATATTGAAACCTTGAGAAAATTTTAAATAGTTCATATGACATTTATTGACTTAAATTTTATTATATGATAGATAAGATGAAACTGCTTGAGACAAATTTAATCCAGATAAGGCTAGAGCCTTCATTAAAATTTCCCTTTCATGACTAAATATTAATTTTGCTTACGTGACAATGAAATTCAAATAAATTGAACTTTGTTCTGAAAATAAATGAGGTGGTTGTTTCACGATATGATAAGAAATTTGTGATTCTTGAAGTGCATTAAACTTGTATTTATGATAAAAGTGGTTTAATTATATCGATGAGTCATAAAATAATACATTGAAAATTTCATAATTTTATTTTACTTACTGCTGTGGGTATTATTTTAATTTTTGAAGTAAAGAAAAAGTTTAATCGCTTGTTAATTGAGCAATTTTGCCAACTTTATTGACTCCTCATGCAAAATAAAAACTTTTCCACTCAAAATTTTTAAAAGAATTTTCCCACAATCGTGCTAAACTGAATTAACACCAAGACGTTTTCACAACTAATGGAAAGTTACATCTATTTTAATACAATGTGAAAAACCGAAGGGATTGTAAGTTGTTCGAATTTTTTAACCGATACATGAGAGGGACTTGTGACAAAAATTGCGGGAAAATTATGAAAATTTGAATGAACTTGGTCTCGTTGTGTTTGATGTCGTCAACATTGAATCATTGTTAACTGTAGAAGTTTTGCTGTGAATTCGCAAATATTGATGCTGAATGTAAAAAAATCCACGCCATTGCAATAGAAACATTTCACTAAAAAATATTGTCAAAATTGTGCCGTTATCGATTTGGATTTTACCAAAAATATTTGTAATAATTCCTTCGTCTAGTTTTGGCTGATGGTCAACAACAATTAAAGTTCGATTAAAAATTTTTGGTATTTGTTGAATTCTGGTCATGATATTGTTACTTCCGTAAAAAATTTCTCCATTGTATGAAAATGTTGAATCAGTTATGTCATAAAGGTTTTTTAAATTTGGTCGAAGATAGGTATTGTCCAATTGCTGATAATATTGTTGAATAAAAACATTTCCAGATTGATTATAATTGGTATTTCGATCACACGAAATTAATGTTGGTGATAAAACAAATAACAATAAATTGAAAAGCATTTTTGGTGTATTCTTTTCGAATTGAAAGTTTAATTTGAACTACCAAAATCAAAAATGTTATTTTGTAAAATTTAGTAAATTCTTTGTATTGGGAAGTTGTTAACAAAAAACTTCCGATTTATACCAGATTATGTTTATATAGCTTGGTTTTGAGTTCACCTATAAAAATTATACAACAACACTTAAATGATTTAATTTAAATTTAAAGATATTTAAATTGCTTTTTTAACAAAACATAAGTCTTAAAGTTAGAAAAGTATTATTATTAAATTAGAACATTCAAGAAACCAGTGACCAAGTACCCGTGTTGCAGATCGGTTGTAACTTAAGCGCATTTTTGGTGCCTAGATCAGAGTTTATAACAAATTACAGAAATATTAGATGCGTTTGTAAAACAGATTCATGCGATAAGATATACTGGTTAAAGTAAATTTCAAATGTATAGGAAATTTCATTTGTAAGATTTGTGAGAATTCGAATGAAATAATTTAAATTAAGTTGTAGGAAATAGCAGTCAATTAGAAATTTAGCAGCTATTTTTTGTTTTGTTTACATTTTCATATAGAAATATATTTTATAAAAACTCGAGTAATGTAATTGCTGCTAATAATCTTGATCTATTAAAATTCTCGAAATCGTCTTTATAAATTTCGGTGATTTGAAAATAACGATCAAATTCAAAAATACACGAAGTTGGCTACGCGCAGCTGAAAATTTTTTTAATCGCAGTCAACTTCGCGAAAAAAATTTTGTTTACAAATTTTCAATATGGAAAATAATTTCGCAGTTTCCCAAGTTAAATGACTAGTGACAGAAATATAAATAAGCGTCGCGCCACTAACTTTTAAGCACAAATCTAACACAAAAAACCGGAAGTCGCTAGCTATCATAGTTTTCGAGATCTCAGAGGGACAGCCAGCCAGCCAAGCCAGCCAGCCAGCCACAAAGTGAATGTATAAGCTGCATTGTTGTTCCAAAAATGCGCTAAAAAGGTTGGATCTAAATTTCATGTTATTTGACCACTTTTGTGCTTCGCGATAAATGATTTTTAAAAAGACCAGTCAAATCTCGAATCAACTTGATTTAAATGACTTGACTTGAATACAACTTGACTTTTATCGAAAATCAAAAATTTTGATTTAAAAATTATTAAACTGTTCTGACACTTCAATATTACTTTAAAACCTTTGTTTTATTTAACAAATTTAACAAAATCAATTGCATAGGAAGAAAGTTGTTGATTTTTTTTAAAAATTAATTTATTGAAAATTTTAAGTCAACTTGTTTTAAATTAAATGCATTTTAAGCGTCCAAGTCTTAATATCTTATTAAAGATCAATAAAAATCAAAAATCAAGCTTTAAAAAATTCAGTCTGAAAAAGAATGAGAATAAAAGAAATTCTTTTATTGGAGAAAAAAATTTATTTATTAAATAATTTTTTCTTTATAATTTTTCTCTTATAAAACTATCATCAATTCATTTTTCTTTTTATCAGAATAAAGAGGCAAAAAGGGAATGTATGTAATGTTATTTTCATTTGTCTTTTTTTGTCGTCTATTGCAGGAATAAAATTTAGCAAAAAAGTGTTTTTCCTTTGTAAAGAATTTTTTGTCTTGAAGATAGCATGTAGATAGATAGTATAGAAGCTCTTAAAATCTTTTCTTTAAATCTTTTCATGGTCACACCATTCTGAAAATAGATATTTATATACTTTGGACAGAATAGTGACTTTTTAAGTTTTTATGTAGATTATTGATAATATTTACAGTTTATTAAATCAAAAATGAATCTAAATTCAGCACAAAAGGAATGGTTGTATATTTTGCGCTGTGTTTCGAGAGCAACACATGAATAATAAAACTCTGTTGTTACAAAGCACATTAGAATTGGGAATGAAATAAATAAGTGGCTAAAACTAATACTATTCTGTTTCTTTCCTCATAAATTTTTGTTGAATACTATCAAGACGATTAGTAAAGAATTTTGTTTTAGTTCATGAAGATAACTTTCCCTTTTTTATCATTCTTTCTGTCTTTTTTTCTATTCATCTCATTCAACAATTAAGTCTTATAATTTATACTTTCTTTTCTTTTAATTTTATTATTTTTTTTCTTTTTTGCTTATTCCATATGAAGAGAAATAATGGACGTGCTTCTTGATCTAAAGAGTTTTATTCATTTTGTGAAAATTATTAGTATTATTTTGGACGATTTTGATTCATTACAAGTTTTAATGAAATGAAAATTCAATCTAAGGGTTCTTTTTATTTTTCTTTAGCACATGTTTGCATTTGACATTATCATCAAATGTGGCTAGATAATGCTCATTCATTTTTTTTGGGCAGGATTCACAACTCTATTTGATAATCTAATAATTATTTTTTTCATCTGGATGGAAATAGGACGTGTATTAATTTTTTTAGTATATTTTTATTATTCTTTTTGACAGCAATAAAGTTTTTTTCATATCCATTATATTTTTTTTTGAAGAAAGTGTCAGAGGAGAATTTAAAAAGTGTAATGAAGAAGAATTTCAATACCAAAGACTCTTCTACTAATTCACTTTGAAATGAACTTATTGACTACTTTAATAGGGTAAATGATATCTTTAGTGATATCCATTAAATTTACTGAGCAATTTTAATTGCTTCCATAATCATCTGTTTTATTAAAAAGTTTGTCTCGAATTTTGCATTTTAAAAAAAATAAATTAAGGACTAGAAAAACAATTTCATTGTTATCATTTTCATAATTATAATGATGGAATGTCGTCAATTTCTACTAAATAATTACATAACAAATAAAAATCACATATTGATTAATGATATCCTTCCTACATGTCTTCTTTTTTTTTTAAAAAAAAACTAAAGTCGATGTGCTTTTTTTCTTTGAACTAAAACATAATTATAAACATTTAGTTATCACCATAATTAGTTTATTGCTAAATCTTTCTTTTCTTATTCGTCTAAAACTTGAAGTTTTCTCTCTCACGAATAATTTTAAGTTTGTTACAAATGTTCGGCCTCACTGAATGCATTCTAGTTACGACTGATGTTGAGTTATTGGTTGATGCGTTCGTGTGATGCGAACATTTATGGTAAGATCATTTACGCTGTGTTCCAACTGCATTAAGAGCCTCGCCACGACTCTTTGATCTTGTCAACGATCCATCTGCTAAAATAAATTTCATTTTGATATAAAAATAAAATTTAAATAAATTTGTTAATATTTACATCTTGTTTTTGCAGCATCATTCTGTTTCATTGTTCTCATTCCTCTGCCACGTTTATCTTGAATAAGTTTATCTGCTCGCACAAAAATTCCATGTTTTGGACGACATGTAAAATAAGTAATGCCTTGAACTGTTCCATCATTCTTTCCTGTTGGTGCATCAAGTTCAACACCAACCCAAATTCCTCCCTAAAATAATAAATCAAAAATTTATACTATTTGGAAAATTTAATAAATTTACTTGAAAATGTGTTGGTCCAACAAATCCAATCACTCCACTTGTGTTGTATGGTCTAATTAAAACTGATTCACCAACGACAACCCAATCAGGTGGTAGATCTGTTTGTTTTTGTGTCATTGATTCATTCATTTCATCTGACGAGAAAGAAATGATTAAGAATTTTAAAATAAATTATATCATTGATCAAAGATCTTACCACTATCAATTCTGTCAGTCGATTTTGTCATCAAATCTTCAGTTCGTGGCTGCGAGCGATCTCGACCAATTGGATATGACATGCGATTGTTATTTTTGGTATTTACATTGTTGTTATTACTGGTCCTTTGTGGACTGTTCTTTCGTCGTATCACTCTGTTTGGTGCAAGCTTTTGTTTATCAATCTCATCATCGCTATCATTTTGGACCGTGTTGTTGTTCTTTTCATCATCAACTGTGTGCTGTTGTGGTTGTTGCTCTTGATGCGTTGTTTGCATATGACTCTCAGTTTCCGCTACTTCTGGTATGTTTGAAATTTGATTATTATTATTATTAATTTGATTATCATCATCATTTACAACAATAACATCAATGTTTGAACCAATAATTGTTTTAGTATTTATGACCACAGCATCATCCTGCTCATCAGAATCATCTAAGAATTCGCCCTTTGATTCCTTTTTTTGAACAACTAGATCCATCAAAGGGTGATTACTCACAGGTGTCAATGGCAATTTATGTGTAGGTGATGTGTTGGTTTTAAGAGTTTGTGCTTTTGGTTCGATATCAATTGCATCATCATTATCATCAACATTAACAGTACTCTTACCCAATGTCTCCTTTGCATTAAATGGATTGAATCTCTTTTGACCTGAACTTGGTGTGTATAAAGTTGTTGCATCTTTCTTTGGTGGTGATGACGACTGAAAGTCTGCAATAATAAAAAAAAATTGTCATCAAATTTTCCTGTATTACTTTTTTTATTTTGCTTTACCTGGAGTATTTTCTTCAACCGACATTGATTGTAATGATAGCGTATCCTCATTAGTTAAATTGCTGATTGAAACAGCCTGCGAACCATAACCACTTGAAGTACTTGAATTCATGCTCGGTGAAGAACTTGATGCAATTACACTCTCTAATTTTCCATTTTTCAGTGCTGGTTTCTCATCAGACTTTGTTCCTTGTTGTTGTTTTTGCTGTTGATGTTGAACATGAAATGGCTGATTTTGTGTTAGTAACTTGTAGTTTAATAAATTTGTCGATGTTGTTGAAGTCTTTTTTTCAATGTCCATGAATGAATCGATAGTGTGCGATGGACGCATTCGTGATTTGGCATAATAGTAATTTGTGTTTGTCGTTGATGGTTTGCTGTCATAGTCATAGTCGGTGTCGCTATAGGAATCCTCATTTTCTTCTTGCAATGGATTATTACGCAAGGATGTTTCCTCATGCAATGTTGTCATCCGATGAGCCAATTTGCTATTAGCAGGTGATGCTATGGAGATAAGATTGTTATATTTTATATAATAAATTTCATGTGAATTAAAAGGTAATTAATTAGTAAGAATGACAAAGATTGTATGAACATACGTTTACCAGGTTGCAATCTCAATGAATTTAAATTCAAATTGAGATTAAGGAATGTCGGACGAGCTGCAGCATTCCAAAAGATGAGAAAAGTGTTTTTTATAGGAAATGTTAGTAAAGCAAATATTTCTGAGAATTTTCTGATAACGATGCAAGACATTAACATTAAATGCTATTGTGAAAGAATTGAAAATTTTGAATTTCATTTCACAACAACATTCAAAATAAACTTTTTTATTTCTGAACTAATTGTGAAACTTTGAGAGGACCAACTTAACATTTTTTTTATATTCATATTCTCTAATAATAAATTAAATTTTTAATTTTCATTCTAATCAGCAACACAAGTGTCAATAGAATATAGAAAGGAAATCTCAACTAAACACAGAAAGTAAAGTTCATTAACAAATATCATTTATTCGACTATTTATAACTAATCAGTCAATTATTTTGATTGTCTTCTAAAGTACACGATTTTATCTATTCTAAACCATTTAGTAGTAAGAAAGTACTGAATGATAAAATTAAAATTTGAATGTGACTAGAGTTTCCACCAATTTTTTATGAGATGGAATGAGCTTATCTAATTTTGCATCCTAATGATACTTTTTGAATTTTTTCATATCATGATTTTATGTAAAAATGAAATCTAAGGGGTTTTGCATGCATGCAATAAAAACTATTTGCTAAAAGAGGAATAAATAAAATAAATACAAAGTAAGAAAGTGAGCAGCAACAAAAGAATAGAAAGAAGTAAAAAAATAAGTAGACATAGTTAGAAATGAAAGAGGTAAACTAATTTTGAACATGCAAAGTCGCAAGAACTTTTCATTTCTTTTCGTATGCAAATCATAAAACAATTTTCCCGGTAAACTTAAACTTTGAAAGTTTTTTTTGACATTGAGGAAACTTTTATTTATTTTAGTAAATAGAAATAGAGAGAAAGAGTTCATTTAATAAAGACAGTGTGTGAAGAATAGATGAGTACATACAATTAATTAGCAAGAAGTGGATAGAAATTTTAAGAATTTGTAACTTGATCATCATGTCAACAATAAACTATAAAACATAAGTAACTTTATATACTCAGTAATTAATATAGTCAAGCCTCTATTTGTTCATTACAAAAACATAAAATCAAAAATTAATTTTTGTTCATTTTGTTCAATTTTTTAAAATTTGTGAGTGCAATTTCCAAAAAAACTTTTTGATGTTCTTTTGCTTCAAAAAAATAAATTCAATAAAATAGACATTTACATATCAATGACAGCCATGAAGTATAAAGCCATCTCCATCAATTGACAATCATATCATATAAAAAATATAGAAATCATATAATCACATACAAAATATCAGGATATATAAAAAATATCACGATTCCAAAAAGCAAATGCTCTCGCGGGCAGAGTTAATGCTTTTTTTTTTAAAAAAAAGAAAGAATTTATGTTTTGTATGATATAAAAACAAATATGTAAAAAAATTCTATATAGCGACAATTTTATCATGTTTTGTTTAGCATCAAAAAATTTTTCTCATTGCAAGTTTAAAAATGAAACAAAAATCAAAAATGAAAATTCAGATTCTTAGGTACTATAAAAAATAAGAATAAATTTATTCCTTTCGCGGACTCTAATCAAAATATCGTTAAACTTTCACAAAAACGTGTGTTTTGCACATTTTGATTATGTCAACACAGACGAAAGGGAGAGGAATAAAAAGAAATAAAAAAAATTTTTGGTTTTGATTTCTTCAGATTGAATATTTTTACCTGACAATATTGCAATAGAGCCTTGACAAGAGAGTTCGAGATTTATTACAAAACGTTTTTTTCATATAAATTTTTGCGAGTTTTATGAAGGAGATAAGTTTCAAGTTAGAGACAAAATATTTTTTATTTGCGTGAATAAGTGCGATAAAATAGTTTTTTTAACAAAAATTTTGTTTTCATGAAAGTGGAGAGAGAATAAGAAGAAGAAAGAAGAATAAGAAGTAAAAATTAATTTATTTCTTTTTTTTGGTTTCTTTTCTGTTGAAAAAGGAATATAAAAGTAGTTTTAATAAAAATTTTCAAAAAAATGTTTTGTTCTGATATTGTATGTGATGTTTGATATCTACAAAATATTTAGATATATTGCAAGATAGATAGAAAAAATCATGAAAAATATAAAAGCAAATCCAATAATAGAAATCGAAGTTTTATAAAGAGAGACAGAGGGTGAATTAGAGGAAAAGATTAAAAACATAAAAAATTGTTTTGCTTTCTTTATTGAACTGATAAAGCATTGAAAAAGCTTTGAAATAGAGTTAGAGAGTGGTGATGATGGAACAAGGATATCGATATGTATTGATACACTTGATATATTTGCCAATTTCTCAATTCAATTTTGTCATCATCATCATCATTCTGAAGTTAGATTTATATACGTATAAAATAAATTCAATTGAGAAATCATTGACGCTTTTTTGCACATGATAGATAAGTACATATTGGTGGATATCTTTTTTTTAGAAAAAGATAGAAACATAGATAAGAATGAATAATAAATTTACATTTTAATGAATGAACTTTATTTTATTAATTGTATATAAAGAAGAATGAAGTAGACTGAAAAAGTAAATATGAATGAAGACACTTTGCTTGATTTATTTAAAATTTATGTTTTATCGATTTTTTCTGCAAGACAATTTAATTATGAATATTAAATGACGATAGAAAGTAAGATAAAAAGAATATTAATGTATATGTGTATATGAAAGATATAAAACTATAATGAACATCTGTGACTATGTATAAATAACTTTTTCTTTTTCTAATTAGGTTAAACGTTTTTATCGCTAAAGTTAAAAAGCTTTTTCTTTTCTTTTCTTAAATTCTTTCATCTAAGAAAAAACTAAAGTACTTGTTGTATGATTTTCGCTTATTAAAACGAGACTAAATTAATCAATAACACAATTTTTCTTTTTATTTTGTTGATTACGCAAAAAGGGAAATTAATTAAATGTGCGATTAAAACCTAATAGATTGATGAAGGGAAATGTATATTTTTAACTCATTTTTTTCTGTTTTTTGTATGTATTTATGATTGTCTTATCAAATAATACAAATCAAGACTCAACAAGGACGCAAGTCGTGTATATTAGTCAATAAAATTCTGTATGTTATTGTGTATTGCGTGAAGAATAAGAGAAAGAATGAAAGGAACTTATGGAAGGTTGGGAAAGAAAAAGAGTGAGAAGAAAAATATAAAGAAGAAATGAAAATCGTGCAGCTTACCTAATCCAAATGGTTTGCCATTAGCATTAAGAGGATCTTCCGTTGACGATTTCCCACTAAAACTGTGACGACCACCTCGAGTATTTCCTCCTGTAGAATATTGAAGAATCTTTTAATTGAAAAACTTTTTATGTTCTTTTTATTCAACCTGAAAACTCACCTGAATTTGCCGCAGCAAAAAGATTGCCAGATGAATTCATTATTGTTCTTGCAAACTCTGGATTGTTAAGATCAACATATGACTCCGATCGACCTATGCCTGTCATTAAATTCTCCATTGATGTATCGAAGCGCATAATCTGTGTGTAGGAAAATTTTCTTAGAATATTATTGACATTCATATTAAGATAATCCAAAGCAAAAGAATTTGAAACAATAAGAAGCCAAATTGTGAGTAAAAAAAGGGAAAGTGAAAATTGAACTCATAAAGAAACAACTTTTTTTTAAGTAAGGCTTTTTACTTACACCACCATTTTGCGCAGCGTCTTTAACAGCCTAATTTTTTTTCATTTTTAACAAATTTATTCACAATGTGCAATGAAGGAAAGTGGAGAAAAAATTAGCAAATTTTTTTTTGTTATTCTTTTAAGTTACACAAATATCTTGAAAGTGTGCAACAACAAACAACAACGAGATTATGAAGGAAAATGGTAGAAAGGAAGTTTTAAGTAAATAATCGAAAATTACCTGTGAAAAGTTTGGAACTGAAGCTGTTTTGCGCATCGAAAGCTGCTGTTTGCTTTGTTGTGTTTCAAGCTCTTTTACTGCGACACTTTGTCTTAATCTGTCAAGCACTAAAATACTTTCAACGGCAGATACTCCACGTGTGTATTTTTCTGTAAGAAAATAATGGCAATATTGAAGAAAGAAATCCTTTTCTCAAGTATTCTTATGCTTACCAATATATGTTTCACCATCACTAGCACAATCTTCTCCAGTTGCTGCAATTTGAGCAAGTGATTCTCTTTCTTCAAGCTCTTCAGACGCCTTTGGAATATTTGATACAACTTCATATGTTACACCACTTTGATATATTGTATCTGATTTGCCAACTATTCTCAATTTCTTTAATTTGTCCGTTATGCTCTGTCGCTTATAAATGTTTATGGCCAGACGTTTGCGAAGTACTAAATCCATTGGAGCAGGATGTGATAATCGTACAGTAGTTTTCAAAATCAGATAAACTCGCTCATTGCTCTCTGTTACACGATTTAATGACTGACTATCGTGAATGGATGAATCCCAACTGCAAACTGCACAAATATCTTTCTCGAAATGTTGTAAGATTTGAAGATTATAGAATTTGTTTCCATGTTCCTTTGGTAAGATTGAATTTAAGCCTGTGACTGTAACATCGTCATTCGAATTTTGAGTTGATAAATCATCAGCATTTAAATCCAAAAATAAGACAGGAACATGTGGCTCCATTCCATAAGGTGGCTCCCATGCAGCAGGTGCTCCCGGAATTCCACTTCCCGCTGCAGGAACTAAAACTGCATTTCTCTCTTCAGTTAATGATACCCATTGATTAACAAGACTTAATTCACGTTCTTTTTCTTGCTCCGTTTTATCTGAATTTTAATTAAAATTAATGAAATTTAATTAGTTTTCCACCCTCTTCACTTTCTTTTTTTCAAATTAGTCATTCAATTACCTTCTTTGTTGATTAATTTCTGAATTTGTTGATCTAAATATTTTCGTCTTCGTCCAAGAGCTTCACTCCATTTTTCACGCAATACTGTTAAATCTTCCTCTTGATATGAATCCAAAGGCTTTTGCAAACGTGAACGAACCGTAACACTTCCAATGGCAATATTGATAATCGATTGGCAAATAATTGGCAACGTTCCAGACTCAGGAACGGCACTGATACGCACTTGAATGCGACGTTGTTGACCCTGTCTCAATTGATAAACTCCGCCTGTCAGAATGTCTTTTGACACCGCGACTTCAACTGGAGTATATTCACCATTATCATTGAGCTCTTGTATTTCAACCCATAATTCAATTTTACGTGATAATTCAGCCCATCTATCTGCTAATGATCTGGCTTTGGCTTGCTGCTGTTCTACTTCCCAACCTTTTGAACGTGAAAAACCAACTGATCTATGACCCCAAACTTCAATAGAAAGTGCACCTTCAGTACAATGTTCGAGAAATTCTTCAGTGACATTCACTGTGTATTCTTTCTCATGATCAAACTTGAAAGTCATATTTTGGTTTACAGCTGGCATGTTGCAGTTTTGATCAATTACAGGCACGACTGCCTCTTGATGTCCCCAAAAAGTATATTGACAAAATACAAAATTGGATAATGATAATGGAAGTCCTGTAGCTTGTTTGATGACAATCTTGCACGTAATTTGATTGTTGCTTTCCATGTCTTTATCATCATCGTATTCGTCACGTGAACCGTGAGAACTTTCCGATTGTGACTCACACATACGATCTTGAGGAAATTGACCGGCAATTCGTGAAATTTCTACTTGTAATCGTCCTGCAACTTCACCTTGTTGACTTATAATTGGTGTATGATAATCGAGTTTAACATCATGAAACAGTGCTTCAAGGAAAACATTTGCAACTCCAATAAGATTGTGATTTTCTTGTGATTCATAAAATGGATCTGATCGATTTTTGCTTTCATCCTAAATAAGAAAATTTACCAATTTGTTTAATGTTGAAATTTTAATAATAAAAAAATAAAATTTTGAATTTCAAATAATCGTTAAATTAGTGAAAGCAAATAAAAAAGCTCTTTAACCATAATAATTATTAAAATAGCATTTTACCTCCTCATAATCGTCATCATCATTGATCGTTTCCATTGATTGCTCTTCACTTGTCTTTTTTGTATAGCATTATGATAAAATTACAGTGTGTTAGCAATAGTATGGCAGAAACAGAAAGTGTTTCACGAAAGACGGGAAGAAAGAGAAGTGCATAGAATGAGTATGAAAATGTGCAACAATATTGTGTGTTAGTAAGTATGATAAGAGTGCAAATATTCATAATAACATAATTACCATCATAGACATCGGTCGATCTTTGTACTCTTGATACATTTCTCTCATATCTATTAATTTATTTTCAAGCTTTTCCATGCTCCATACTTGACTTCCTGTCAAACGACGAACAAGAATTGCCGGCTCACTGACAAAGGCACCACGCTGTGTAAAAATAAATAAGAAAGGTCATGACGAAGCTATTAAGAAGAAAATTGATGTGCTTACCCTCCTATTAGGACTAAGATTTGCCGGAGGAATTTGTAATGTGACGCTAAACTTTGTCTGCTTTCCCATTTCTTCAGCAAGGAAATTAGCTTCTTGAACTGATGCATTGGCGCGCATGATGTCTGTTTTTAATTGACCCAGTGATCGTTTGAACATTTCATCACGCTCTTCAACCCATTTTTCAACACGCATTTGTGATGTTGGTGTCATTTGGCAGGGTGTCATTTTTCCCATTCGAAGTGGATCATAAGGAGCATAAGGTGCATACGGAGTCGTTGGTGAAAGAATATTTCTTAATTGTTGAAACTGTCTTTCATATTCTTTACGCTGCATTTCGAGTGCTACTTGTTTATCTTCTTCATGTTGCTTCTCAAGTTTTGAAATGGCTGCCTGAATTGGATCATTACTAAGCTCATGCTGCATCAATTCTTCTCTCGCAAAATTATAATCGAGTGGTTGAGCAGGTGTTTGAGGCTCAGAAGACATATTAATACCATTTGGACTAACACGTGGACAATTTACACGGAAAAAATGATGATTTCCCCATAAGATACGATCACCATGATGTAAAATTGTCTTTTTGGTTACACACGAGCCATTAACAAAGCATCTTGAGTTATTAATTGGTTCGAGATACAAATCACTATCTTCAATAGTAATAAGACAATGTTGTTGCAAAATACCGAGACCATAAAGTTGAATATCAGGTTGAATTTCGTTACTGTTATTATTTACTCTACCACCAACTAATGTACGCTCTTTTAAATAATAAACCAACAATTCATTCAATGATGGATCAGCATTAAGATTCACAAGATAGTACTTGTTCTTCTCTACTTGAATACCACTAGCTTGAACGCTTATTCCCATTTTTTCTAAAGCCTGTTGTCGCTCATTTTGTATTCTCTCGGTGTGCTTCAATTTATCTTCCCAAGTCTGTGAAATTTGTTTCATCAAATTTTCACTCTCGGTAAGCTTATCATGAATGTCCATACGGTCACCGACTGGTGAGCCAACAGTTGCATGTTTAAGCATTTCTTTCAACATCTCGACTTCTTTTCTTAGTTCACGAATAATTCTCGCATTTGGATCTTCATTGATAACAGCATGATTTACAATTCTCTTTGCTCTATCAGCATATCTCAATGTTGAAAGTGTTTCTTCGTAGTTATCAGCAGCAGGCGAGATTGTTGCAACCATAACTGTCTTTGAATTTCCACCCAAATTATCTTTTAATAGCCATGTGAGAACAGAGTCTCGATAAGGAACAAATTTGTCACGATTTTTGACGCCACTCGATTGGTCTGCTAGTTTTGATATTACTAAGCCTAATGTCGTCAGTGATCTATAGAATAAAGAAAATGATTGTTTATGTTACAAGAGGAAGAACAATTAATCTTACTTATTTATATTTGATCCTTCTTTAAGTCGTTCACCAACGGCACCCGTTTTTGCTGCACGTTCGCTTCCTGCTAAATCCACTAACGACATTCTTGAAACTTTTTCTCCAGTCACACCCGACAATGTGTCTTTAAGCGTTTGCGTTAAAATGACCGTAAAAACAGCATGAGATCTTGATGATTCGGCATTCATATTGGTTGCCGCAACCGTTCTTGATTTGTTTCCTTCAGCCATGAGGTTGTCAATGTCTTCAAATGATGCTACAGCTAATTGTGATAAGCCATCAACATATGGCCCAAGGACATTATGTTCACGTACTTTAAGTGTTTGTCTATTTGGTTTTGGATCAAGCAAATCATGAACTTTTTCGTTGTAAATTTCCATATAAGAAACTTCCACTTTAAATGAGAGTTCATCAGTCTGCTTTTCTGCAATAAGTGCAAAGAGTGAATCACATAATCGCGGAATGATTCCTTTTTGGTCGAGTGTTCCCATCATTGTATAAGACTTTCCAGAGCCTGCGAATAAAAATCAATTTTAGTTAAATGACTGTTAAATTTTCATTCATCAAATGAAAGAAAGCGGCCATTGACAAGGATATTTCGATATGCGAAAAAGAGAAAATTGAAAAAAGAAAGCTTCACTTGAGGATACAAATTGCCTCAATTCTCTTCTTATAACATTACAGTATTTCTTCATCAGTAAGGATAGCGTAAGAAGATATATAAAAGAAATTGAAAAGCTGTCAATAATAAATGAGACAGTAAATTACATTCAGCATACGAGAGAAAGATGAAAAATTTAAAAACATTGAGATCACGGAAAATATTTGATCCCATGTTGTACTTTATATGTAAACATATGACGCATTTGTTGAACATTGGATTCTAAGATGTGACGAAAAAAATTCAATTTGAATGTCCTTAATATTTTTTTCTCTTTCTATTTCTATGATGAAAATTCTTGTCTTTTATACAACACGTTTTTATTCATACATGTATGAGTTATTGAATGAAACTCTTCACACCTTTTTACCACATCATCGACAGAGATATATAGAACGTGTGCTGAAATGTGTTGAATAAATAATAATAATTTCAACTCATTCGAGAGTGAGAGATTGAAGATATGGAAAATTCCACCAATTCGCTTCATTCATTTATCATCTTTTTTTATTGGACAGTTGTACATGTATATAATGAATTTTATGAAAACTTTTTAAGCTCAAACAGCACTCTCTATTGCGCTCAATTGAAACATCGAATGTGAATGTATGCTATAGAAAGATCATATGCATGCCTCGAGCATTCTGCTCACGTCGTGATTATGCTCAAACGTGAAAAGGATTCTCTTTCAATAATCTTAAATAAGTTTTTTCTTTCATCCGTCTGCTTGTGCTTCTTTTATAATCATTTCCTATCGATGTCTATAGACATTTTTTACTTATATAAATGTGGGTTGCAATATAATGCTTATCAGACGATAGAAGAGCTTGGATAAGAAATACCATCATAATGTAAAAAAACAACTTTTACTCAATTGAACATGTCAAATAAAAGCAGAGAAAATTTCAAATTGACTTCGAGTCACGTTTCAAACTATTTGTGATTTGAATTAGTTTTTTCATATCTCTTACCTGTTTGTCCATATGCAAACATACATGCATTATAACCCTGAAATGCATTATCTAAAATATCACGACCAACTGCATCAAAAACAATTTCTTGTGACGCATAATTGCTTGAATTGACGTCTGTCGAATAAAAGCAATTGTCAAATGCAAATGTTTTTGGTTGTTTCCTGTAAAAGAATAATAAAAAAATGATTATTCACACTGTCCTAATTATGAAATTCTCAAACAATTATAAGAGCGTGTGTATGTATATAGGAAGCAATAAAGAAGGTATGTAAAATATAACGCACCCATCACAAAATTTTGCTTTCATCAAGAATAGAATTAAGGACACACCTCGAATGGTCATTCATGCTGATGATAGACATTGATAACACAATTTCTTGGTTAGTATGCTATAATTTCAAAATTTTTTCATTATAGTGCTTTAAAAGCTAACATTGAAATGGAAATGTCGATATTTGATTCGTTCATCAGTTTTTTTTTCGCTAATTGAAATCAACAACAAAATTTTCAGTTCAAGGTAAGCTCTTGATAATAAAATATTTAAACATCAGACAGTTCTTTTATTATCCGTTATAAAATCTCTTTTCTCTGCAATAAATTTACGTCTTTAAATATTTTATAAGCTTTTGCAATTTACTGTGATTTAGCCTTAAAAATTTAAACGTGTACTTGAAGTTAAATTTGTACTTTTCAACAAGTTCATTTATTTATTAGGTAAATAAAACTAAAATTTTTAAATTGTTTGAAACAATCAAGGAAAATTTAGAAAATTTATAATGGTTGCTCTTTAATTGTTGTTATTTTAAAAATAAACGGAAACAATTTTTCCATTTAAATGAATAATTAAATGAACAAAACAAAATTGAGTTCACAAATACGAGAGAAAGGAAATTCAATAGTTTGATGGTAAACATGGCAATATCCGTGTTGCATGACACTGACTCATATCTGTATGCTCGTTCAGGAAGTGTGTCGCACACGAAAAAATATTGAAAAGTGTCAACAGCACGAAATTTGAACTCATCAAATGCTTTAATGTGAATAGCATGCATGCGTGTGATATTATTAATTTCATGTTAAGTTGATTTTATGAATCTGCAAGTTAAAACCTTGGGGAATCTGAGATTTTTTTCTTGTCACAAAACTCATATATCAAAATTTAACACTTTACTCATAAGCTCATTGAAAGAAGATTTTATTAAGTACATGAAAATATAAAGCATATGGCTTGAAAAGCCATTATCTGCCTCAACTTGAATATGTCACGACATCCACGGAAAATACAACTTAAATAATTTCTTTTTCCACACGATAAGCTATGGCGTGATTCATGATTAAAAGTGGTGAATCCTTTACAGTAATTTTTTATTTCAGTACCATTGTTTAAAAAACATTAACCCAATGAAAATTTAAGTTAGAATCCACATTTTCTGTTTGTCACTGTGAGACATTACAATTACATTTTATGAGCGCCAACTTTACAAAGTGCTAATTAGAAAAAGGCAATTTCTCGTGTGAGACAAAAGTTTTGGTTTGTGTGCTCTAACACAGATTGAAATAGAAACATCAGAAAAAGTTATAATCAAATTAGGGACTCATAGCAGAAGAAGAGTGAAGATAAAGTTTATACAGTAAAAATTCTGTCGATGTATAAGCCGGTGTTGATGGAGGAAAATTACTATCATTTTATGGGATCGAAAGGTCATGTAACAGGAACCTTCTTGAATATTTGAATTCCAAATCTTCTTGTTATTCACTTGAAACTGCTGCTCTCATTCGACATCGTGTAAAAATTGGCCATTCATGTTGGAGCCATTTTTTCTGTTTTGCAATTTTTAAACATGTTTGAGCGTCAATGTATTTTTTAACACATTCACATTTGAACCTTTTTTGATCCTATCCACTAGCATAAAATGATAAGGCTGGCTAGATTTGCTAAATAAAAGTATACATTTATATTATTTGGCTGCCAAATGGCTTCAATCATTCTTTACTCTAGAAAATGAAAACTTTTCACATATCGAGAAATAAACAGCAATCATCATTAACTTTAATGCACAAAAGAGCTTCATTTTAATTAAAAAGTATAATTTTCAATTTTTATTTTCAAAAGAAAATGCCTTGAACAAGAACAAAGTTTTCACAAGCAAACAATCGATTTTTCTCTTGTATTCATATTGTTGCCAAGAAAGAAAAATACATAAGCTTGAATAGCAGATAGAGAAGAGCAGACGTTTTACATACTGTCTTTACTAAAATCACTCAAAAATTGAATATTTATTGAAATCGACTGAAAACTAAAAGTTAAATAAAATTAAAAGTTGAATGAACCTTTTTATTCCTTAGATTGAAGTTTCATGTGAAAGCTTTTGCAATAGAGAATATTAAAAATTAATATAAATTGATTTATGTTTCTTCCATTTTTCTCTGCTTCTTTTAAACTTGATAATTTTAGAATATTAAAATACCTCATTTTTAGCTGGCGATGAATGTTTCAATTAAGTCGGCTTTTAATGTTAATGAAATTTGGTTTTCATGTATTTTAATCTAGTTCAAGATGTTTAGCTTTCAAAATTGAATGGCACTGATGCTGCTGCCTCATTCATTATCATTGTAAAGAAGGGAAAGAAAGTATAGCGATGTTACATAAGTGCTAAAATATGTAACCAGCAACATCGTCTTCCATTCTTTTCAAGATACATTTTCATTTTTTATTACAATCAAACTTTATACACAGCAAGGCAAGAGCTTTTTTCCTTCGTTAGGTGTGCAATCATATTCGAGTTGATATAAAAGTTCCCTTTTGTCTCTTATTACATACGTTACTCGTTTATTCGCTCTTAGGAGCTCTACAATAAAAAATATGCCAATGTGATGAGTTTAATCCTTCTGCTATAAATGTATACATTTCGTATTTACCTTATTCGTTATATAAAAAAAGAATGAGATTCTTTTGTACACACAGGTATTCATTTTTTTTCATGCTCGTGTATAAGCAATAAAGGTGATTTAATTTTAGAAAATAAAAGAATATATGCCTTTAGTAAAACTTAA
Organism: Polypedilum vanderplanki; assembly: GCA_018290095.1. Taxonomy (NCBI): domain Eukaryota; kingdom Metazoa; phylum Arthropoda; class Insecta; order Diptera; family Chironomidae; genus Polypedilum; species Polypedilum vanderplanki. The sequence goes on along the minus strand of CM031380.1, from coordinate 33,079,162 downwards.
TTTTAGCTTGCATGAAATGGTTTTTGTCACCAACAAGCTGTTGTGGAAACTTTGCTAATGATATAATTAAAATTTTGCTTGTATTTTTGTCTCTCAATATTCTCACTCGTAAATCCATCAAGATTAATTTGCATGTCACATATTAAATGAATTATCACATGTGAAAATTTAATTAAAAATGATAAAAGCCGTTTCATCCCATCTTCAATGATGGTTTTCATCATTCTTAATAAAGTATACTTGCCATAGGTATATAGTTGGCTTTTTTCTTGTATGCATTATTTAAAACGTAATTTTCTAATGGCACAATGATTTACGTATTTCTTTTATTCTTAAAACCACAACATGAAATTGTAATGATGAAATAATAAAGATGTGCAAAAGTGGATAAAGAAAAAGGTCGGTGGCGCATGTTCTTTCTCGCATTCATTTGTATTTCTTCTTTTGTTTTGTGTAACAATCTCGTGCGGAATTAAAAATGCATTTCCGACATTTGTTGAAAAATTTTTATATACATTTGTATCATATGCTGACTGATATTAATTGCAACCATTACATTATGCTCATGTACGCGTAAAAATTAAAAAATCAAGATTGAATTTTCTATCGCATCGTAATTGTAAATTTGATAATCAACTATTATTATTGTTATGCATGCAATTTCACTTTAAAATCCATTAATTTAGCACTTATCGTTGTAAATGGTAAATAACTAACAATTTACAATTCTTAACGCGAACTTTAATCCTTTCCAAGATTTGCTGAATGTCATTAAAAAAGAAAAGCACGCGATTTACAACGATGACGACTGACTATTGTTTTTTCATACTTTATGTGGTTATTGCTCTTTTTTCGTTCATTCATAGTGAATTAAGTTGAAAGAGGAAATGATAAATACAAGAATAAGAACTTTTCCATTATTATACTCAATTGTTGCCGACTTTTTAGATGGTGTTATTTCTTTTCACGATAATCTTACATATGGAAAAAGTTTTAATATACCAAACAGAAGTAAATTGGAAGAAAGAAAAAACATGAAAGTTGTTGATTAAAAGTTGTGTGACAAAACCTTGTTTTTTGTTTATAAAAATGATCTTGAGCTTTTCTGCTTAAAAACATCATCCTTGAAAAATGAATAATTTAGAGCTCATGCAAATCAGAGTAAGAACAAGAAAATGGCATTAAAATATAACCAAAAAAATAAAAAGAAGTAAATTTTAGTTTGACTGCTCTCTTTTACAGAGACAAAGAGATTTGTTGTACAAATTCACTTTTGCTTTTACACAATATGAAAATTTCATGAACTTTTAACAACACACACATTTTGCATGACATTCAAAAAATATCTTCCTTGCTCGCTCTTTCGCACTCGCTTGACATTTTCCGAGCATAAAAAATTCAATTTTCTCTGTGTTTGTTTGATTACGAGGTAAGCGAGCTCACTTAAAGTACAGAATTTCCATTCCACTCTCATCTCAGGTAACAATAGAGATGAATGCGCATGAAAAGCGTAAATTTGATTAAGACATTGATGATAATTGTTGAATTCATATTGTTTATAAGCAGAATACATCAATTATACGGCATTTCACTGCCATTGTAGAGAATAGAAAAAAAATAGTACAAGTGAAAATCAATAATAAGGTTGATGAGCATTATCGAAGTGACATGCATATAAATGATAGATATAGGTTTAGCTTTCATTTTCAAATTGCAATTGTTGGCATTGTACCTTAAAAAGAATTATTCTTGAAAGTTCTAGGTTAATTTAATCAAATTATTGAGCTAGTTTTGTCTTCCGCTTATATATTGCCCATTATAAAAATAAAGGCATTTAAATAAATAACAAGTGAGACTTAGCGCCGTCTAAAGGTTTAGAATTTTTTTTCGTATGTTGTTTTATGAATCATCAGCAATGATACCATTGAGAATGGATATTTTATATAAACAATAATAACAATAAATTAAATAGAAAAGAGTTTTTTCGATGATTCACGGACAAACAACACAAAAATTTCATTATGTTCTCAACAATGGAAAAGTAGAAGAATTATTCCCATTTCCTATAATTATGAATGATAACAAGCTGCATGAAAAATTACACAATGATAAATTTACACTGTTACATCAACAATGTTAGAAAAATCTTAAAGGCAATCATAAAGTATTGTACTATGAACCTCTACGAAAGCGATAATAAAATTGCACGAAAATTCTCGACATTTTATGATTGTTTCAAACTTATCATCAATGATATAAAGAAAATTATTGAATTCCGTCGCCATTTTCAAAAATGAAAGCGATTGAAATTGTTGGATATTGATGACTTTATTATTATTATTGTTTTAAAAAGAACAAGGCACATTCATTAAAATGTATGATATTTGAGATGTCATTATCGCGTCTATGTCATTTTAAATTAAGTGAAAATGAAGGTTTAATGTGTCAGTTTTCAATGTGCTTTTTAAAAATCGATTTTTTTTATATTTGAAGAGCAGCATGAATGAATGAATCAAGTTTAATGAACTATGAATTTCTAATAAAAAGATAAATATTCTGTAAGCGAAAATTCCATAAACTCATGTCTATAACGTAATGCGAAACACACATTTTTCATTACTTTTGATATTTCCGAAGCAAACTTTTTGAATTCCATTATAAAATCTAATTAACTGCTCAAGTTCATACACATGTCGATAGAAAATTTTCATTTATGCAGAAAATATAATTGCATTAATAAGATTAAATTTTAATCATGGATTATTAAAACTACCTAAAATGTTCAAATTTGATAATTGTGTGAAAAATAATAATTAAATTAACATTGATATGAAATTAAGATAGATACCATAATAAATTGATAAGTAACTAAGAAATAAAGATTAGGTAATATAATATAAATCAATAAGGTGATCTAAAAGCATTGAACAGATTTAAATTATATCAGGTTTCTATAGCAATAACAAATATTAGCTGACATTAATCAATTTCAAGAAGGTTTTTTGTTCCGTAAAGTTTTTGTGTCTGTCTTTTACGCTTCTTGAAAAAAACACTCGACCAGAACTGTGATACCAAAGAAAAGCATCCAAAAGTTAAGCTAATGACTACACGGTAATGAACTTTCTGTTATTCTAACTGTTTTATCATGTAACAATAAGTGAACTCTTTCTTATACAGAAGTTTTTCTCATTATTTATAAACATACATCAAAAAATAAGAAAGAAAGATACTTTATTATATTTTCAAAATTGATAAGGTCAAGTACTGAGCCGCTTAATTAAATTGCCCCGAAAAAAAGAGACGAGAATGAAACAATGGAAAAAGAAGAATTCAATAACCCGAGCAGCACAGCGCGACTACGACTGTCGTGCGACCGTCGTACGACAGCCGCGCCGTGCCGGCGACTCGACTTTATGACTGCCTTAGCGACTCGTCATACGACTGCCATACGGTGGTCGTACGGTTGTCGCCAAGTAGTCGTCACGACTATTTTGTGACTGATGCGAAAAAGACTTAGAGACTGTCGTACGACGGTCGCATGACAGCCATCGTGGAATTGAAAATTCGACTTTACGACTATTTTGTGACTCGGCCACGTTTATTTTTATTGAGCTTGAAAAAATGTTTCGTGATATAAAAATTTTTAATTTACCACGTAAGTATTGATGATTTTATTGAAGATTTGTTCTTAAATTGATTTATTACTGCAGATGAATATGGATAAGATGGAGTGTCAGGATTAAACTAAATAAAAAGGTAAGAAAATTTTGATATCATTTTTTCAAAATAATCAAATATTTTTCTCTTCCTAATTTTTGTGACTGGACTTAAGCTGATTCTATTTGATTGGTAAGTAAATTGTGACATTGTGTATTTTAAATTTTAATCGTCGATTTCATAGTTTTCAGGATAACTGTATAAAAATTCTAATTGGATTGAAGAACTTTTTTTTTGGGACTTAGAAAATTTTTGGACAAATTTTTTTTGTAAGTTTTTATATGTAATATAATTTTAAAATAAATAATAAAGTGAATAATAATATGAATAAATAAAGCACAAATATTGTTTTTAATTTGATAAAAAGCATTTTAATTTTCAGGTACCATAAATGAAGAAGAGTCGCCAAAGAGTCGCGAAAACCAAAAAAAATCGGTCGCTAGGCGGTCGCATAAATTTTTTTAAGGCGGTCGTAAGACCGACTTTGCGACTAGTCGCTGACCGTCTAGTATTTCCACGAAGGCGTCGTGGCGACGCCGTATGATGGTACTACGGCCACGCTGCGACGACTTGTCGTCGCCTTCGCGACTATTGTCGGTCGCACGGCGGTCGTGACTTAGTATGCGCGGGTCGCCGCCAAGGCCCGTCACTTTGAAGTCGGTCGCACGTCGGTCGTACGACTGGTCATGTGCTGCTCGGGTAAGAGGGAAAAACAAATTACTTATAGACACGATTCTCTCTTTCCGTCTTGCTTATTTTGGCGATATTAAAATGGAAATCGATAAAAGAACACAACATTTCGCTTGTATGTTATACACTAGGTAGAACTTTTACTGCATTCATTTTGTACATTGTTTTTTTTTGGCAAATCAGCAGCAGCAGCTAAATATAGCACACATAGCGTAATAAATTTTAGAAAATCTTTTTTGAGACAATGAACGCTGCATAAATACTCATAAAACAGTAACCAAGACTAAGAGTCTAGCAGTTTCGTTTTGATTTTGTAATGTTGAAAAGAACCGCAAGTAAAGAAAAGTTAAGAGTGTTTCTGTATGTGAACATGACCCAATATTGCCTCGTATACACTGCTTTGTATACATTTAAAAGTGTGCTTCAGCTGTTTGCAATCGACAATAAGAAATTTCACTTTTTCTGTATACAAACTGGAACTCAATGCTATGAAGTCATTGCTTTTCTTGTTAAATATTGTTGTTACAGTTAGCATAGTTTTATTAATTTTTAAAAATTTAATAAGATAAAAATAATTCTCTTGAAAGTGCTCAACTGTAAATATTATTTTATTAATACGTTTGCAGTAATTATGATGGAAAACTATTGTGTAAATATCAAATCAATAATGTCTCTGCATGATCAGTTATTTATTGCTCCCTGTACACACTGGCACAGCACAGAATGTATTAAATCATAAATCTTTTCTGTTGCTTACCGCTCAATCTTGTCCAATGATTTGAGAATTGTCTGTTGTCCCTCCATTTCGACGACATTTTCCGTTTCCAATTCGAGTTCTGAAAGAAAGAAAAAAAGATTTATTTTTGACATAAAAATGAAGCCATATGTAAAAAATATACCGGAACAATTTTAAGAGTATAGATATAAAAAAGATTTTTTCTATTCATTCATTTTGTTCTTTATCAAGATTATGTTATGATGATGTGAGAGAGTTGAATGAATGAATCATTGTTTTTTAAATAAAACCTCAAGTTTACTGCTGCACACTCTTAATACATTCAAGACATTCACATGTGTATGTGTTTCACATCTAAAGTGCTTGAGCTTTACTGTTTTTTGTGTGCAACATGAGTGAAGATAGAAAAAAAAGAAACTCAAAAAGTAAATTTCATTGAATTTGTTTGAGAAATAATAAAAGAACTGAGAATGTGTTTCAATTATTTGAAAAGGTAAATATTGATATTTTCAACACTTATTGTCTTTTTAAAACCTTGTTTGAGCAGGAAATGATAGCCAATGCACAATACAAGCATAACAATTATATGATTCTGTTGCTTTTAGTGTGAAACCAAAGTTGAAGCAATATTGGAGTTATTTTTAATTTTCATTTTGTATGTCAAAGGTTCATTGTTATTGAATTTTAAATATTGCAACAATATCAAACTTTTAATTTTTATAAAAATAAATCTCACTTGAAATTCGACATTTGAAAAACATAAAGAGAGAGAAAGATAGAAATTGTTTCCCCTATTTTTCCTAACATGGAATATGATTGTAAAAGTGAAAATAAAAATGTCATAAATTTTTGCAATAAAAGTAAATTTTCTGTACTTTCAAAGTGAGCAATCTTTTACATTCAAAGTGAATTATTCATAGAATTTTTTTATGCATCATTTAAATATGTATGAAGGTGCATATTATGTGGTATGTTATAACCATGTGAATTCTAAAGAAGAAGGGTCTAAGGCATTATTTCACCCCCAAATTAGAACAAATTTTTTCTGCAAATCTATGTAGGTGGAAGGAACCTCAATTAGAATGATTCACTCGAAATAATCAAAGTACTAGATGGAAATCGTTGCGGAAGGGTTATTTCCTTACTTCCATGAAAAGTATTTATGGATTTACTTAAAAAACCCTCGAATCTATGTATGTATGATGATTACATAAAAATGAAGTCAACAAAGAAAATCAAGTAAAAAATATTTTTTGAAGTAAGTAGTATGAAAATTGACTAGATAGAAGTAGGTAAAAATGAGACAGTATTGTCAATGTTGAAATTGCGTAATTTATTTGCTAGAGGGTTTTGCGTGTGTCTGATTTGATTGTGACACAATCAACAAAATGGCAATAAAATCTGATCAGTGACACTCTTGCGTGTCTGTGAAACATTTCTCTAATGATTTAGCTTTGATGTTAAATAGTACTTTGCTTTCTATAACTAACTTCATGAATATTTTCATGCAATAATCATATGTATAGACATTCAGACACACGACAAGTTCACAAGTATGAAGAAATTATGAAAATTTTTACAATTAGGAGTGTAAAACACAATGTAAAAATTACAAGTAAAAGTTTGGCAACAATGCAATTAATATTAATGAATTAAAAATTTAATTGCTTATTTGAGTGTGAATAAATATGGCTGTATTCAATAAATAAAAGTGCGAAAATTACAACATGTAATTGTCGACTGTTGTGTTTATAACGTTTAATAACACGACTAATAATTAACTATGAGAAAAGAACTTTAACAAGGAGTGAAATGTTGAAAGTGGATTGCATGGGAAACAGATTGAACACTTGACAAGTATGATTGTACTCGAATATCCTTTTATATGACAACAATGACAATAGAAAAGTATCAAATTGCTTAATCGTGACGATTCATAATTTTCATTTTCATTGAGAAATTGAGTGGAAAAAAAATTGTGTCAATGACTTTAACCCTTAAACTTTATTGCTACTAGCACTCTAGAACAGTATTTTCCCAGCCTATCTACATATATACGTCATTCATATATGATAGAACGAAGGAAAAAAATATCGTAATTTACATATATGAGAATTTTTTGCTACCTTTTCTTTCTTTTTAATATGGTAGTCATTTTTTGTGAGTGAGTGTCCTACAACATTTATTGATCAGAAATGTCAACATTTTCAATGTATATAGAAAAAAACAAGAAGAAAAATAAATGAAAAAATCAATTAAGCAATAAATTTTTGTCCATACAAGGGTTCGGACTTGCATGTATATTTTACTTGACTTGATATATATTTTTTGTCAAGTTGATTTCAAGTTGACTTACACAAAAATGTTTTTTATTCATTCAGTTTTTATTTAATTCAATTAAAATATATAATAAATAAGAGAATCATTGACTTTCATACAAACTAGAGTCATTTCAAAAGAAATAACCCTAATCTGAATGAATTAGAGACATTTTTTATGAAAGCCAACTTGAAATCAACTTGACAAATAATATGCTCATATCAAGTAAAATATGCATGCAAGTTCGAACCCTTGTCCATACAAATGTTAATTTATACATATGATAATATGTAAGAATATTCATTGCCGGTAAAACGTTCATACAAACATTTATATAAAAAGAACTTAAATCACGTTTTTACAAAAAAACACAAAAACTAGATTATTATCAATTAGAAAAAAGGAAGGAAACGAAGTGTAGGAGAGAGAAAGAAGAAAAACAACATGCAAGTTTTTCATATTATAATAAACTCTATATTATCATATTTTTAGAGCTTGTTAATTGATTTAATTATAATTGAGACTTTCATCGAATATTGATTTATAATCTTAATATATTATTTTTCAAATGAAATACTTGAGAAAGTCGATGGCTCCAAAATGACTAAATATTTATTATGAGAGCCTTGGTCTGCATATTTGGTGAGTAAGTCAACGTCACTTATATGATGATGAATAATACGAGGGAAAATGATGGAAAAATCGATTTTCGTCGCCTTGAACGTTTTATTGTCGAATATGAGTGAAAAAGTTGATTATGATTTGTTACTTTACTTTACTTTATTATTTCACAACTTTGGCCACATCAAGATTACGCAAGATGGTAAATTGTAATTCAAATCACTAGGTGGTTACGCTGTTTTGCACACAACAAGCCATCACACACATATTTCTTGATTTTTATATTTTCTTCTTTTAGTGACTTCATAATATTCGTCAAAATAATAAAAAGAGTATATGAAATTAAAGAAGAAGTTTGACCGAAGTGTTCATTAATACACCTGTTCATCCAATAGAAAATACTTTGCTTGTATTGTCCCCACAGAGTGTTGTGTACTTGGATTAATTTGCAAGAAAAAAACAAAATTGTGTTTTTATAACAAGAAATTGCCTAATTAGTTAAATAAGATTGCCGCTCAATGAAATGGGCCGCTACTAATGCTGCTGCTGCTAGCAAGTCTTTTAGTTGTTACATCACAGAAAAAATGGTAATTCGATTTTTTTTATTAGCGCATTTCTTTATGTTTCATTTATAAAACTAAACTTTCATTCCTTCTCTTTCTATTTAGCTCATAACGCAACAAAAAATGTGTATTTTTCATTCGTAATAAATATTGTACTATGAGCAATTTTAGTATCTTGAAAATGAAGCATTTATTTCTTATCTTATCAATATAAAGTTAGTTCACTCTCACTCTTACATTTTTAAATTTATATTTACAGGGCTGATGTACGTCATGATGATGAACTTATTTAATTAATATGAAATTTATTATTGCAGCATTGCATGACTTATTACTTTCTATAAATGAATTGCTTAAAAAACTTTGATTTTTGCAATATTGTATAGAAATACTAACATATCTGCTACTTGATGATAATTCAAGGCAAATACTTGAAACACTGATATGTTTGTATTTGCAATGGTGTTCTGAAATATTGCTTGAAAATCAGAGTAAGTAATGCAGTGGCGAGGCAAATTGGAAAGGTCAAATTGTATTGCATGATTCCCTCATTAAGTCACTCATAGTAAAGTAAGTGAATATGTGGTGCAAAGATTTATAGTAAGTGAGAGAAATTCGTGTAAATACAAGGCCTTGAATGTGCCTTTGTGTGCCTTTTTATAAATAAAGTAAAATGCCTTGGTATTGCACTGAATTATATTTTTTTGCTATTATCATTACATTTTGTTTTGCGCGCAATATTTTTTTACATGGACTTTTGACACATGAAATTTTGAGCAACTTGCAAAGTATTACATTTGCCTAATGGCGACACATTCAAGAATTTTTCTTTTTATTTCAACCCTAAAAAAACTAGAGTAAAAAGTTTTTATTTTCGTACGCTCTTATCGATTTTTTCGCACCACACACAGTCGGAAAATTTTTTTTTCATCTCTTTCTCTCGCTCTGTTTTTCATCTTAGCACTTTTTCATCAACTCCCCTAAATAAAGTTCTATTTCGTTCTATTTTGTTTAGAATAATCTTTTTTCCCCTATGAATTTTTTGTAAAATAATCACAAATATTTCCCTTTATTTACACACATATACAAATGTAATTGCGCTCTCACTGTGATGGCATTTTCCATTAAAAAACAGCAATCGAAATATCTGTACATTGTTGTGTATTCAACTTCTTCTTCTTGTTCTTTTACTTCACCATCTCTACCGAATAAAAAACTGAAACGTCATTGATAATCACTGTCAATTTTTTTTCAATGCTAATTTTACGTCATTTGTTTGTAGACGAGGTAAGGAGATTATTTTGGTAATGTGAATTCATTATAAAAAAGCGTGAATCATCAGCAATTTTGTTAATATAGAACGAATCACATCACTGAAGAAAAAAATTTTTATTCATTGCCTTAATAAAAATCAATGATTTTTTTCACTTTCAGAGATAGTTTTATGTTTGTCAGAAAAGTTAAACTATAAGGTAATTCAAAAAAAAACGGGCCCCTTTGAAGACGTTTCATATATCAATAATTAGCAATTTCTCAAAAACTATTTGACTAATCAACAAACGGTGAAAAGTATATTGTTTCTATGATTTGTGAGCAGTTTTTAAGATATATTTCATGAGTCATCATTTTCACTAAATATTTTTGATTTGACTCAAAACTTTTCGACCAAAATCGAATTTTTTCCTATGAAATTTCAAAAGCAAATTTCTCGAAAGTTTTCCATTGACAAAAATTTGCTAGTGTATTGTAAATTAAGTTTGTTTCATGTACTTTTAGGAAACGCAATCGAAATCTAATTATCTTTTTTAGATAAAAAGTTATAAGCAACTAAAATCATCGAACCAAAAATGGAGGCTTTTCCTAAAACGGTTAGTTCTCGAAAAGTACTTAACCGATCGAAATGATTTATATACCATTCGATCCGTCTTAAAATGAACTTTATAATACTATACAACAAATGAAAATTTGAGTATCCATAATTTCTTCATACATTTCAAAAATTCTTTTGTTTACAATATGTCAAAAATGTAAACAAACAAATTGTGTAATTTCATTCGCTCATATCTTTTTAATTACGTTGTTCCAAACACAAATTGATACTTTAATCATTTAAATATAATGTATATTTACTAGTAAAAGTTATATAATAGTTTGGAACGACGTAATTGAAAAGATATGAGCGAATGAAATTACACAATTTGTTTGTTTACATTTTTGAACTGTTGTAAACAAAAGAATTTTTGAAATGTATGAAGAAATTATGGATACTCAAATTTTCATTTGTTGTATAGTATTATAAAGTTCATTTTAAGACGGATCGAATGGTATATAAATCATTTCGATCGGTTAAGTACTTTTCGAGAACTAACCGTTTTAGGAAAAGCCTCCATTTTTGGTTCGATGATTTTAGTTGCTTATAACTTTTTATCTAGAAAAGATAAATAGATTCTGATTGCGTTTCCTAAAAGTACATGAAACAAACTTAATTTACAATACACTAGCAAATTTTTGTCAATGGAAAACTTTCGAGAAATTTGCTTTTGAAATTTCATAGGAAAAAATTCGATTTTGGTCGAAAAGTTTTGAGTCAAATCAAAAAATATTAGTGAAAATGATGACTCATGAAATATATCTTAAAAACTGCTCACAAATCATAGAAACGATATACTTTTCACCGTTTGTTGATTAGTCAAATAGTTTTTGAGAAATTGCTAATGGGCCCGTTTTTTTTTGAATTACCTTATATAGTTAAAGACGAGAAATTATTGATTTATGGTTCCAGATATATTTCATTCTTTTTCTTATCTAAACACTTTAGTACGGAAGCACTTTTTCTTTTTTTTCGAAGGACTTTATATGATAAGAATACATACCTCTACGATTAAATGGACGAACTCGAACAGCGACTTTTATTTTACAATTATCTGCTGGATTCGATGGCATTTTGAATTATTTATTTTTACTTCACAAATGAATGCTTTTTTTTCTATTGCCTTTATAGCTTTTTCACAAAGAACTTTGCACTTTTTTCTTTGCCTTTTTTATTTTCACTTTTCTTCGTTTTTGCTCAAAAATTTACAGAAATTTTTATACATTAACATGAATCAACACTTATTCTAATTGAATTTTATGATTTTTTCACATTCTAAATCATTTTTTAAGCCTTTTTTGAATTTTTTCACTTTTTCACTGCCATAATTTTTTCTCCACGAATTCATGTACGTCTTGTTTCTTTAGGTTTTGCTTCAGTTCTGACTAACATCACCACACAGTCAATAAAATTGCTTTTTTGTGAGAGAGCATGAGAGTAATATCGTTGTGTAATTTTATTTATTCAACACATTTGAAAATGAGAGTATGGTGAATTTTTGGAATTTTTATTTTCATAAATTTTCTTTAGAAATTTTTAATGACATGCATGAAATTATTAAAATTTAGTAAAATTGAAATGTTTAGTAAAATATTTTAAATTAAAAACTTGCAAGAATTTTTAATTTCATTTAGATTTTTTATTATTTAATTTTTACATATCATGTGACTGCTTGTTGTGTAAAATTGAAAGCTCATTTTACACATCAATTTATTCGTTTTTATAAGTAAAAATATTACGTTTTAAAGAATAAAAAATTTACAAAATATTTTTTCTACTGATTGTCATTGTGAATTGTGAGAAAAATTGTTTAATCCATTAGAAAAAATGTCATAAAAAAAAATTTCAATGCATATTCATTAAATCGTAATTTATGACTATTTAATACATAAAAATCAATCAAGTAAAAAGTGAAAGAGAGAAAGAGAGAAAAGCCAACAATTACAATATTTATTATTATTATATTATATGAATGAATATCGAAACTTGAGAATAAATTTTAACAATTCTCACATTGCCACACACCACAACAATGATGATCGGTGAGTGTGTAAAGAAAAAAATGAGAAAATTTCTCGTTTCTTAGTTAGTTTCTGCTCACATTTCGTTACGTTCATACGGTTTTTAGTTTTTTATCGCCTACATTTTTTGGAATTTGACTCATTCTTGTGTTTATTTAGTTGATATTTTGGTCAAAATCTACAGTATTTTGTGGTATAAAAATAAAATTTCTGTCTATAAAATGAAGGAAATTTAAATTTTTTGCAAATTAGACACATTTTTGAATTAATAAAACTATAAAAGTCATTAAAAGAAGCAGTAAGAGTGTTGATAAGAAGAAACAACCTGTGCTAGCGGCAAACATACTTACCTAGTCACTTGTCGCTGTCGTCGTCACATTGATTGCTTTCGTGTATTATTTTTGTTTTGTTTAGCAATTATCTTTCTTCCTTCTCTCTCGCGTCTTGTACTGTGTTTATTAATAAGTAAAAAAATATTCTGAAAATGTCACACTATTCTATGGAATTGTATAATGCATTTGAAAATCGAAATTTGGGAAAATTTACTGAAGCTTTGGAAGTGCATGAAGCGGATCCAAATTATTTTATTGATTCAAAAGGTCGCACAATATTTGAAATAATCTTAAGCACCGGTGGTTCGTCAAGTTTTATTAAAAAATGTCTTCAACACGGCGCTGAATTTAACATCGTAAGTGAAAATGAAATTTATCCTCCTTCTTCTTGTTAATAAAATATTTATTTATATATTCATTAGTACCTTCTTATATTAGTCATGACTTCATCATTTTGGTATTCTTTTTTTCTTCTTACAGAAAAATATCAACGATCGATATCCATTGCACTATGTCATCGAATCGTTATGCATTGAAAACCTAAAAGAAATTCAGAGCTCACTTTCATTCAATAATCCAAATTTAGATCAATTGGATGTGGCATATAAAATAAAATTTTCACCATATGTTAATGTAAAGAATGAATTCGGTCAAAATTGTCTACATGTACTCGCAGAGCAACTGACTAACGATACATATGACGTAATTTTTCCATTAATGAAAATCTTGCTGGCACACGGCTGCAATGCGAACTTTCCAAATGTCGATCAAAAAACTCCGTTCTTTATCGTATTAGAAAAACTTTCACAATTGAAAAACCGCAAAGAAATTGCTGAATATTTCATAAAGCACGGTGATCTCGATTTCTATGCACATCGTAGTGAAGAAATCATAGACATGCTGATGAATCAAAAAGTAAAATACATCAATGCATTACCCGAAAAGGAAGAATTTTTTGTAAATTATGAAAACATGTTGGGATTATTGAGAGAGTGTGAATATAACAAATTTGAGACATATTTTCTGCATTTTAAGTCATCATGTCTTGATACAGATGAATATTACGAACACTGTTCAATATTTCTCGAAATTGCAACTGTAAATTCACTGATTAACATCGTTGACCTATTAATTAGTTACAATTCTGATATAAATCGCGTATCAAAAGTAAGCATGCACAAAATTCCACCACCTTTTATTGCCTATAAAAAAGCAAATGTTGGAATTTTCAATTCATTTATGCTAAGACCTGAAATCAAACTTTATTATTCGTTAACACCTGAAAACAGTAGAAAAACTTTACTTCATCTCTTTTTCGATGAATTTAAAATGCAAAGTTATGCTTCATTTAAAAAATGCAATTTTTCACGAGAACTGACACGTGATCAAAAGAAATGTTTCGATCTGATTCTTCAAAATAAAAAGTGTACAAGAGAGTTTATCAATACACATGATGAAATTGGTGTGCCGGCAATATATTATTCAGTAAAATATAAAATTGACTACATTACTGTTGAGTTATTGAAGCATGGAGCATTCATTGGAGCAGTGATTGGTAGAAATGGAATAAGAAAAAGTCTACTCACAAATTTTCTTGATGGCTGCATTACAACAAATGATAGATACTATGATGAAGAAGATTTTGAGATAAATATCAATTATGGCTTCCTAATGCCATATAAAAGTGTAATTTCTTGTAGAAAATTTCGTAAGTTGGGTAAATTAGACTCACCAATTTTACCAATCTCACAGAAAACGCCATCGGAATTCCAAAATTTGGTAGATGCATCAGAAATCAAATATGCTGAAGAGATGAGACCACTGAAGAAAATTGCAGAAGATGAAGAATTGCAACGTTTTCTTATGCATCCTGTCCTATCATCATTTGTTCTACTCAAATGGAATAAGCTAAATTTTCTCATTTATATTAATTTATTGTTGACTTTATTGTACATGTTTTCATTCATTCCTTTCATTGTACTTTGTCAAACAATACCAGAAGTTGAGCGTGCAGCGAGTTTTTCATATAACTTATTCTATATCTTATCATTTATCACACTTTCACTCATTATCGTACGTGAGTCGATGCAATTTTTCTTATCTGTAAATCAGTATCTTAAATCATCATCAAATTGGATAGACATTTGTCTTATTGTTTCTTCAGTGACAATTTTATTATTTGAAGAACAAATTCCTAATCATGTTTCACGTATGTTACGAACTGTTATAATTTTACTTGCTGTTGCAGAATATTTTAACTTATTGGGAATGTTACCATTACTATCAGTTTCATTACACACAAAAATGTTTAAAAAAGTCTGCACAACATTTGTTAAATCACTTTCATTTTATTCTGTTATGATACTGGCATTTGCATTCAGTTTTTACACTCTACAAGGTGATAAATTTGCAAAAGATTTAGAGAAACTTGAACGAGAAGGTATAGATAACACAACTAATAATATACCTGTTACTAATGCTACACGAAATGAACGATATAATAATTTTTACACAATTGGTTTAAGTGTAATTAAATCATTTGTGATGCTCACTGGTGAACTTGAAACAAGTTATGTTCATCTTGAGGGTTTCACATATGCCGCACTTTTTTTGCTCTTTCTCTTTCTTGTCACAATCGTTCTTTATAATTTACTTAATGCACTTGCTGTTTCTGACACGCAAGAAATAAAATCGGATGCAAGATTAATTGATTTACATCAAAGAATTTTAACTATGCAGGAAAGTGAAGAAACTGTCTTTAAGCGTTCATCAAGAATGGGCGATTGGTTCAAAAAAGTTATTTCAATGTTTCCAAAAACAATTCCAGATGGAATAGTCACAATTAAAATTAACAGAAGTAATCAAATTTTCGTGAGACAAACTGAGCCAATTATTCTTAATGATTGGCTGCCTAACACATTTAAATTCTTAAAAAAGAACGTGAAAATCAACGCGGAAATCGTCCAGGATATTCGAAAACTATTAGCAAAGAAACGCGAAGAAAAAACGATAAATGCAGTAAGAAAACTGAAAGAAAATCGAAATGAAAAATTGGCAAATGATATAATAAAAATAAATGAAATGATGAGTGACATTCAACAGAATATTTTAAGATTGCAATCAGATCTATCTGGTATTAAAAAGAGAATTAACATGTAAATTAGATTTAAGCAAAAGAAATTTAAATGGTGATGGTTTTTATAACATAAGAATTCAATGGTGGGCACAAAAATATTTTTTAAATGATATACATAGGAAATGGTGCTCAAATATAAATTACCAAGAAACTCACAAATTAATTATTATTAAAATTAAACTTGTTGATGGGTTTAACTGAAAATAAAAAAATAATCTCATAAAAGCAATTTTCTCAACAACAAAAATGAAATAATTTATTCATGATAAATTTGAGTAAATCTATTTAGTAGCGGTCTTAAGATATGCAATTAAATCCCCGCGTTCGTTTGCCTTTTTAATACCAGCGAAAACCATCTTGGTACCTGGAATATATTTCTTTGGGTTTTCAAGATATTCAAACATTGTGTCTTCATTCCATGTGATGGCCTTCTTGATATTTGCCTCAGAATATGAGAATCCTGGTGCCTAAAATTTTTTTTTTAAAATTTATTCATTTAAAAAATAACATTTACTTACTTGACCAGTTTTTCTTCCAAAAATTCCATGAAGATTTGGTCCTACTTTGTGTTTTCCACCAGCTTCAACTGTGTGGCATTGTGCGCATCTTTGAACAAAAACTTTCTTGCCCTTCTCAACATCTCCTGCTGGAACACCCATTATTTTGATTCTGTGTAAGATTTATAAAATGCAACAAGTGATAATTTCGCACAAAATAAAAATCAATTAACAGAAAAACTATCAAGAATAAGAAGAAGATTATCATATGTGTGAAAATCCAATTATGCAATTAAAATGATCTCATTTTCTTTTTTCGAGGTCACCTAAATTTTTTTACTTTTAAAATGTGCATTCATTATGCAATTTGTGATTTTCACTATATTAAGAGTTTTTCAATATATACAGAGTAATGTGAAAGATATGAGCTTATGCACTTTTAAATGCAACCAGTATTTATTAGGAAAAATTCAATGTCAATTTTTATTATTAGATAATCTCTATTTTTCATTATGAAAATTTTTCTGTTAAAATAATGATTTTTATCATCATTTTATAAATAATTTTTGTAGATATAAAATTGAAAGTGAGACACATTAGAATTTTTTATTCCAACACATTCCAAAAAGATTTATTTTTAACAATATAAAAAATTCTTTTTCACCTTTTAGTATGTCTGATGCACTTAACGAACTTTACACGAATACTGAAAGTAAAATTATCCTATGCACAGAAAATGCATTTTCATTTTTCATTTTCCTTTGAGAGAATCAAAATCTCTCTCTCGAAATTAAAATAAATTTTTCCAACGATTGTAACGGATATTTTTTTGAATTTTCGCTTCATTTTTCGCATCTCAAACAAAATTTTTCAGAGACAGTTTTGAATCTCTTAGGACACTCATTTTTAATTTAAGTTTGTTTTAGCTTAAAATCATTTGTGATAATAATGCCTGAAGAGAAATTCGTATTCCGTGATGAAGAAGGATCAGGTGGAAAATTAGCGCGAAAGGCAAAAGACAGTCCTTTTATGATCGTAGGTAAGAGAATTTTGATTTTATTTCCTACAAACGAAAAATGTTGTGCAATAAGTAGAAGAAAGTTTTTCCATGTGCAAACCTTGACCTTTCTCAATAATATATTTCATTCATTCTATTTTTCTCTTAAATTTTATTATTCAAAATTAAAAAAAACTTTGAAATTTTTATAAAAATCCTTTTAAAAATTGACACTTTAAATAGTCAATGACACTGATAATGTCATACAGATTTTCTATAACTACCTACTTAATGACGTCAAACCACGCGACATCCTCTTCAACTATGATAAATTATTTTGTAAATTTTCATTTTAATTTCTGTAATTTTCTCTCATTTCTTATAAAGAAGGAAATATTCTTGAAAAATTCATTATCGAATAGATGTGATGAATGTATACAAAATGTTATTGTGTGTAAACTTTCTCTAAAAATAACAACATCTTGCAATTTTATTTCGAATGCAATTAATGTTTCTCTTCATTTTTAGGTATTGCTGGATTAATAGTCGCATGTGGAATTTCAGGCTACAAATTTAAACAAAGAGGAGAAATGTCAACATCTGTGTTCCTAATGCAAACGAGAGTTGCAGCTCAAGGAACAGTTGTCTCATGCCTTACAATAGGATTGCTTTATAATATGTTTCAAAAGCATGTTTTGCATCGAGGCGAGGATGATTGAGAAGCACAAGTTTTCTTATGATAAAACCCAAATTATTATTAAGAATATTTATCTGTAAAACGAATTTTTCCATGTCACGTTCAGCATGCATCAAAGACACTAAACAATTGATAATTTATTATTTATTGTATAACATAAGCTACTTAGCTTAGGCCATTATTGTTATTATTGCTATCATGGACTTAAATTAATTCCCATATGAGGTGCTATGAATCTTTATTTAGAGAATCTAGAGACAAAATGTAAATATTTAAAATAAAAATTACATAAGTGTGTCTGACTATGAATGAATGTATGACGAAGTATAGGTAAAACAAATTAATAAATAAAAATCGATTATTTATTAAAAAGAAGACCAATATCAACAGGTGTTTAAGTCGTAAAATAAGAAAACTCTCTCACTTCCTTCTTTTTTATTTGAGGTGAGAAAAGTCTTGCGAGATGCGATAGAAGTTTATATGAATGGCATCTGCGCAAATCGAGCATCATTCTCACACATAAAAATCACTTTTTCAGGCTTTTGAGTGTAAAAAAATATTTGTGTTATCACTTGTTAGAGAAAAATTTTAATTTGATAGTTTTTGTGCTTAAACATCAACAAATCGTATTCTTCTTGTGTGTCACAATTTCATCATGTGGCTTAAAATAAACAGCTTTTTCTTTTGGGAATTATCAACAGGTAAAATTTTCGTCCATATGTAACTTCAACAATTTGTCATTTCTTTTATTAATAAAATTTAAGGAGCGAAAATCATTGGTGGATATGGCATTTTAAAACATTCATTAGCGATTTTATTGATTTATCTGGATACTATTGACTTATGGGTTGTAAGTAATGACAAAGTGATTTCTCACGAAATTCCTACCATTGTATTTACTCGTAAGTATTTTTTTCTAATTATTGACATAATGGAGTAATACGAGAACATATTTTCTCTCATGTTGTGTTCATAATAGTTGCTGCAATTTTCCTATTCATTGGATTTGTAATTAACGTTATTAATATCGTATTATCATATCGCTTATTCAAAATTAATGAAACTGTGAGTTGCCTTAGTGTCATACATTCCAAGCACTCATTGAATTTTTTTTTTCAGAATCATATTCAGGACCTCACAAATTGGATTGTTGGTTCAAGAACTTATATGCTATTATTCATAATCTATTTCTTTACAAAAATATATATTCAATCATTTGATGCAAAGACAATGGGACGATTGATAAACTTTATGCTTGACTTTTATTGCTATTTGTGTGTTTCGTCGTTAAGAGAGGAATATCGACAACGTTCGAGTTTGTTGGGACAGGCATAAAGATAATAAGATGGAACTTAAAGGACTAATTACCAAAACAGACATATATGTAGAAAAATGGACGAAAATCTCTAATATACATAAACATATTTAACTTTAGAAAATATATTTACTCAATAACAACTTTTTTGAGTGTAAAATTAATCTTTGATGAGAATAAAAAGAAATCAGAAAATATTTTGATGTGAATTTAAATCATATTTTTTATTGATCTTTATTTTATTTAATGTTAACATTAATTCATGAGACAACAAAATCAACTACGCAATTGATAATTATAAGAGTATATAAAAACTTGTGTGTGTAATGAAGAGAGAGAAAATATCATGTAATATCTCTAATATTTGTGTATCTATGAAAATTTAGGGTTTGAATTTGTATAAAATTTAACTTGACTTGCATAAATATTTTTTTGTCAAGTTGACTTACACAAAAATGTCTCTAATTCATTTGGATTTTATTTTATTCATTTGTAATTCAGCAAATTTTTATACAAGTTAATGATTTTTAAATTTGCTGTGCATTTTGATTGAGTTAAATTCAACCTGAATAAATTAGAGATATTTTTGTGTAAGTCAACTTGAAATAACTTGAAAAAAAATTCGCATATCAAGTCAAGTAAAAAATGCATGCAAATGCAAACGCTATGAAAATTTCTAAAAAATTATTTTTCAGGCTCAATATTTTTTGACACATTTTTTACTTCCTTTATTTGGATATTTCTTGCAAAATATTATTTTCAAGAGTATTTTTAACCAACATTTAGTCCGCTACTTCCAGCATTTGTAATCGATTTTGGTTTTTTTGGTTGCATCATTTTTAAAGGATCCTTTTAAATGACAAAATTTATTTTTATAATTTTGTTGTAAATGTTTATAATAGAAAAAGTTACCTTATGGTATCTTGCAAACAATTCACGCTTGAATATTTCAAAATGCTTTCGATTTATATTATTTTGATGTTCACGCCATGCTGGTCTTGATTTTTTATTTTGTAAACCCCAATGGATAGTAAATAATGGAGTCAAAACTTGAAAAGAATAACCAGCCACAAACATTTCATAGACCTTTGTTAAGAAAAAGAAATCAATTACTCTAAGTAATCTATATAATTTAAGTAATTTACTTGAGTATTTCTAGTATATCCATAGCCAATGAAGCGTTCATCATGAGGAGGATTATTATCAGAAGCAACAAAAAAAGGCTCATAAAGAAACTGTAAAAAAAAAATCTTCAATAACAGGAAAAAATGACTAAAAATAAATATTACTTCAAAATTACTGACAACATGGCTTATTTTCACATCTTCAGATTCTGTTAAATCTGCTTGCCATCTAAATAAATGAAAATATGTATGAAAAATTTGTGTAAGTAAAAAAGAATTTTACCAACCTAGAGAAATTCGTTGCATATTGATTATATATGAAAACCTTATTATGAAATGGACGAGCTAGTCCTTTATTTGCCAGTCTTATCAAATCAGTTTTGTTGCGTGGAAATCTTACTCTCTCATCTAATTCATAAGTTGGAATAACGTAAGCGCATAAATTATTGCTATTCGCGCATTTGGTTTTTCTCAAAAATTTGTCCAGTTGTTCCGCAAAATTAAAAGATGCTGAGGGTATAATATCAACGTCAACCAAAAATACATAATGTGTTTGACTATTTTTACGAGCGACATTTCGTAAAAAATTTTGCGGATAGGGAAATTTTATTCTCCATTTTCTTGTTTCTGCTGTTCTTTGCTTGAGAAGCTCGTTAAGCGTTTGTTCTGGTTTGGCACAATTATATTTTGTAATTACATCACTCAAGTGAACACTTCTAATTTGTGTTGGAGGTCGATCTTTGGGAAATGAAAGATGGAATGAGACACGTTCACGAATAGTAGAAAAACAGTATCGCAAATATGACAAGTAGATTTGTAATAAATATAACTCGTCATCACCAGCTACATATACTGTAAAGTTAATTTTTAAAAAGTCAATATTAGGTAAACTATTACTTGATAAATTTTTCATTTTAAATTTACCTGCTATGGATATCGGACCACTCCAGTGATGGGAAACTAATGGCAAATGAAGAAAAGAGGAACATGTGTATATGAATTATTTAATATTATGCCTTTTGAAGCTTTTAAAAATTTAATACAAACCTTGTACAAGAGAGAAAATTTTCTCGATAGAACTTTGTGTTGCTAAAGTCACGTTCAGTTTATCCGATATATCTGTGTATTTTTCGCCATGAATTGCGAAATCAAAGATTTTATACATTCGTCTCTGATCCCATCGGCCCAATTTCAAATCAAGTCCAGAAAACACAGCCTTTTCGCTCACATTTCCATTATTATCAGATAAAATATATTCAAGACATGTTGCGGGTGTTAGAATTGATGGCAATTTTGGAATTAATGAGGTTGTAGGTTCATTATTCACATGATGTCCACAATCGGATTGTAAAAGCCGTAGAGTAAGAAAGACATTTGTAATTGTCAATGCAAGCACACTAAAGACTGAGAAGTTACGAAGACGACATGGAGTCTATAGAAAGGAAAGAGAAAGTGAAAATTTTTCATTTTATATTTTATAAAGTGAAGTACATACCTGAATCATTTGATGACTTTTTTTATTGGCACTATCTTGTCACGTCTTGCTTGCATATGAGCTAGCTTTAATTTTTATAATTCTACCATTGCTATCAAATGTTTTACTTTGATAATTCATGAAAAATTTAATTGTCGTTTATTTATAAACTTTTAAAATATCAATTTTCTTTGCAAAAGAATTTCTTTTCAATTTTAGATAAGCACTTTTTTAAATTCTCTTTTGTTTTAAATCTATTCTACTGATATCATACTGTACTAAAATTGTTAATTATCTGCTATATTTTCTTGTTCACTTTTTCTATCAAAATGGTTTAATGATTTTTTTGAGAAAATTTTTTAAATCGACGATGAAATTTTGAGTATGTCCTATCACTCTAACATTTCTTTTCAATATGGCTGTTGATGAGCGATTCAAACGAGAAAGGAGAGTTCTCAATGTTTCTTTTTCAAGCATGCGCATATGATTGTTTTGAATTGGGATTATTGTGCATTTATATACTGGAGAATTTTAAATAAGGAGAAGAAAAAAAATGAACATGTGGACATCAACAACGTGGTTTTCGTATATTATTTTTTTACATAAGCAAAAATATTTGTTAATGCGTATTGAACAGAAATAAAATTAAAATTAAAATATTTATAGACATCAAAATGGTAAATTTTTAAAAAAGATTGATTGTCTTTTATTTACACTTGTGTTTAAATGAAAATATTCATGTATCTAGCAAAATCATATGTTCAATATGCGAAAAAAGGAGAAGAAAATTCGTAATTCACGATCATTTTCAATGTATTTACAATGTTGGAAAAGTGAGCGAGCTCGAGCTCTCATCTTCATAAAATTTTCTTCTTTCATTCTCAAAAGTGTATTAGTCTTTATCAATGAGTTAGTCGTTTAAGACTGCTCGCTTTATTTTATTTTAATTTTCGTGAGATAATATTTTATTTTATTAATTTTTAAAAAATGGCATCTTCTCCAGTAACTATAGAAAAGTTTGAAAGGTTAATATCTTGTGTCAAAGCAATAATCGTAAAAAAATAAATTATAAAAGATGAAAGAAAATGTCTTCTAAATGTCATCCCAGCAGCGTGGGAATAGAAATAGTTGAAAAAATATTATGTGAGAAATTAAGAAAATGCTAATTAAAAGAATTTTATTAATTAGAAGTGATCTTTTTATATCTCAATAGTGATAAAAAATGTTCCAATGTAATAACTATTAGCGTAACATTATTAGCAAATAATTCCTATGAAAATTCTCCTCAGTTTTGTTCGCCGACTGTTAAAAATAGAAAGTAAAGTGCTATAAATTGACTCCGACAAAGAATAAAGTGTCATTTTTTCAATGCTCTCTCTTTCTCTTTTTCTCTACTCTCTTTTATTTATTTGTTTAATGAAAATTACCAAAAACCTGATCATTATAACAAGTAATGAGTAATGAATCATAAAAAATTATATGGGCATGTTTACACTTAACGTTTAATAGAAGTTAATGACTTTACTTAAATTTTATATTTTTATAAACTTAAATATTGAAGATGTAAATATTTTTTATTTTTAGCAAAGTGCCTCGAGTTGCAACTTGTTGCTTTTGCTGCGATATGATCATTGGAGGCACTCTTTTAAGTGTTTTCGGTGTTATCACAGGTCTTGCATATATTGCTCGTGCTTTATACGTTCTCTATAACCCTCATGCATTTGAAAAAGAGTTAGAGGATGATGATGCACTTAATAATCAAGATGATTATATTTGTAAGTTTCATTATAAAAAATTTAAAATTGCATTGAAAACTAATTAAATTATATTTTTAGGGATAGTTTATATTTCGACAATGTTTTGTGGTTTCTTATTTTTGATCACTTCTGGTTTTATGCTTTATGGAAGTACAAAAGTAAGCTGAAGTCAATTTCAACTAACACTGCTGGTCACTAACAATTTTATTTAAAGAATATCTTTTTGCAGCGTAACAGTCATCATGTCTTTCCGTATCTTGTTGGAATCTTATTTAGCACATTCTGGTCAATAGTTTTGGGTACTATTGAAGTTTTTGATTCTGACATGTTGATTGCATGTGGCTACTTTGCATTTGCTGGTAAATTGATAATATACAATACTTTGCATATTTTGATATATTTTCTTTTTTTTCTTTATCAGGTTTGCAAATATATCTCTGGATATGTGCAGTTTCTTTATATCGTGATCTTTTGGAAAACGAATTAGATCCAAACAAACCAACACGAACAACAGTTTAGATAAATATTGATTTCTATTAAAAAAACCTGAAACAGCTGCATGTCATTTGAAAGACAAAAATTAAAAAAGTGGAACATTTTTCAATAATGTTTTCATTCATTGTGTTTTATTAAAGATTGAAATTTCTAAAAATAATAATGATGAATATCGATTAGTCCCATAGTTTTATTAAACCATCCCAACCAGCAGTAAACACTTTGCTTGATTCGTGAGGATTCCATATAGTACTAATACAGACACCATCATGTGCTTGCCATTTTTTATATAATTTTGTTGTTTTCCAATCCCATATATAACATTTTCCATCACCATCACCTGATACAAGATATGACATATCTGGCGAGAAATCGAGACCGCAAGCATATCCAGAAACCATATGTCCTTCAAATGTTTTCTTTCTATTCATTTTAAAACGATTCATTGCAGAAAATATTACAATCTTATTGTCCAAACTTTGACATGCTAGCCATTTTCCATTTGGCGAAAGTGTTACTGAAGGCATACTGTGCATTGATGGATCCGCTATATATTTCATATCGACAGGAATGTCCCACTCCCAAACTCTCATGCTTTTGTCATCAGATGTTGTCACAAATCTTCGGTTATCGTCAACAAATGTAATTGTATTAACTGCTCCTAAATGTCTATCATATTCTTGAACAATTTCTCCACTTCGTGTATCCCACTACAAAAAAAATGTTTTATAAATATAAAATATATTTTAAAGTATAATATGAATACTTACACATAAAATTTTCTTATCGGATGTGCCACAAACAAAAAGATGTTGTTTATTATAATCAGGATGAAATTTCACACAATAAGGAATTTTTCTTGAAGTAAATCTTGAAACGACAGAACCAGTTTCTGTGTCCCATAATTTTAAATATCTATCGTAGCCAGCAGAAACAAATTGAGTTCCTCTCGCATTGAAATCAACATCTCTTACAGCTTGTCGATGACCAGTATATGTTCTTACACATCTTCGTTCATTATAAACTTCCCAAATTTTAATTTTTGCATCCATACCACATGAGAGCAATAAATGAGCAGATTTTGGAAAAAGTTTTATTGTACTAATGCCCTTTGTATGACCTGTCCATGAATGAATGTGAGCTTTAGGCAAGAAGCATCTATCAGGATGAGCGCCTGCTTTAAGACTAACACCGACATCATGTGGAGGATGAAGGAACGATCTTCCTTGATAGTCAACTGAATCGTTGATGTGAAGAATTGATTTCTCTTCCACAGGTTTCTCTTCAACTTCACGTTTATTTCTTCGCTGTTTCTTTGCCATCATCTCTTCAATTTCTGCTTTTTCTTGCTCCGATGGTTCAGCTGTCAATTTCTCATCTACATATTTTCCCCAAGGTCCTACAAATCCTTCTAAATCTGCTGGATCATCATTTTTATGTCGTTTTCGCTTATTTTCTGGCTTAATTTTAGTCGACTCGAATACAGTTTTGCCATCAGTATTATAAGCTCCTTCTAAATTTGGTCCAATATATGAATCCGATTTAATCTCTGTGTCCGCCGATGGATCAAGTGCATAGCCAAAACTGTGAAATGTTCTTCGTTGATTTTCAAATTGAAAATCACTTACATGTGCAGCTTCAATAAATCCAGTCGCTGTATTTTTTGGCATTTTCTGTTGTTCTGTGAGATTGATATTAACTGGTCCTTGAATTGGAGCAAAAAGCTCATCATATCTTGGATTGTATTGTAATTCTTTTTCTGTTGGTTTCACTGCTCTTTCATTCAATGCTCGCTCTTTAGGCACAACAATTGGTGCTGAAACAATTTGAATTGACTTCGCCACAGAAAATTCATTTGAAATTGGCTTTAAATGCAAAGGAGTTTCTTCTTTATCTATTTCTTCATCACTACTGCCACTGCTAGTACCGTATGATTGTAAATTTAACATATCTAATCTGCAAGAATCGTCAAATTAATTATTTTAAAAATATTTTTATATAAATCGTAAATTTTTGTTTATGTTTGTTGCTTATTCAAAATTGCTCAGTTTTGAGCAAATCATTCAGTGTGCAATTTAAGAAAAAAGTCATTCAGTTCATTTTATTCTTTAATAAAGAAATTAGAACGTGTACATGTGTCGAAGAATATAGTTTAAAGTGCCAAAAGTGAATTAATCAAATAAATTGTGATTGAATAGCTGGAATATTCATAAAAAATGGTGTTAAAACGTGTCTTAAGCTGGATAATTAACTTCTCGATTTTATTCTTGATTATTACTTTCTCACCCGGTCTTGGGCCGAAAACAACTTTTCCTTTTGAGGAATTTAGGTGAGTAAAATCAATATCGTCCTTTGTTAATTTAATGGGAGACTTTTTGGAATTGTATGAACCAGGAAAAAAGATTAAGATAATTCTTGTCTACCTTTAGACTCTTCATCTTTTCTATAATTTCGATTCAGCATAAATGTTCATTCTGCTGACGTGCCTTCATTAAAAACTCCATATCATCTACCTCTCTTGTTTTTTCGTTTTATTTTTGCAAAGATTACAAAATACCGGTGTTTTTGCCGGCTTTATATAGATATCTTATCGCTAAATACTTTTACATATTTGATATAACCTGATTGACTTGAGTTCTGATAACCAATATTTCAATACATAAATCGAAAAAAGAAGTGAAAACCAACACATTTTTGATGCTTATATAATGAAAATTTACTTATTATAATCGGTCAAAGGTTTATCGCACTTAAAGAAAAAGAATAAAAGAGAATAGAATGGTTTGTGTGTCTGCATATTCATTTATTTACTTTTATATATAGACTCATAAGAGTACAAAATTTGTTTTTGAGTTAGAAATGTTTTTGATTAGAAATGCATGTTATTTATACATATTTAAAGCATGTTTGTACCTATATTTAGAGAGAAAAAAAAACATGATGATGATAATCATTTACGTGTTCAAATTTACGTTGGCATCTGGTTAGTTATTTTACTTTAGTCACATCATTGAACATCTGTATGTCAGTCAGCATGATTTTTGTAAATTTAATCATTAAAAACGGTAGATGTCCTAAAATATTTTTTGCGAACATTGTAACAGTTTTTGTTTGCGTAATTGATTTGAGTTCACACAAATTAGGTAATGTTGTGTAACGTAATCACTTAAATCTCAATCAACAAAATTTTTTGCTGTGTCATGACAAACTGCTTCTTTGGAGTGTTTTATGGATGATCTTGGAATCATTGGTGTTCTGGGTGCTTTTTTGTGAGTTCATATTTGAGATTTCTTTCGAAAAAATAGATTTTAGATAAAATTACAATCGCTCATTACAGTGTTGAACAAGTAAAAGTTCTCAAGGGACCGTTAGCGATCAATTCATTACTCAATAACGCAGAGCGGTTATATGAGGGCTTGCTTGATGCACCTGAGCATATTATTGAAAGAAATAAAGAACTTTATGTTTCATTACGTACAAATGAGGTTGTAAAAATAGCCGACAATAAAATAAAAACAATTGTAAACTTTGGAAAGTCATGCTGTAAGTTGCAAATAAAATAGTCTTCTTAGCATTCTTACATCATAATTTTCAATTTGTTAGATAATGCTGAGCCTTATGAACTAATACCATGTGGAAGACCTTTAGGAATGAATTTTGATACATTAGGAAATAATTTAATTGTTATGCATTCATATGATGGTATTTATGAAGTTAATTTAGATAGCGGTGACAAAAAGCTTTTAGTGTCACGAGACACGATTATAGGAAAGGATGTAAGAAAATAAAAATAAAATTTTGTTGAATTCAATAGTATTATTATATAATTCTCAGAACCCACGTACATGTAAACTTTTTAACTCTGTGGCAGTAGCTAAAAATGGTGACATTTATTTTACTCATTCATCATCCGAATATGAGATCGACAAAGTAATGCAAACAGGAAGTTGCAATCCCTCGGGTCGTTTAATTAAATTTTCGCGTGATTCCAAAAAATTAGATGTCTTAGTCGATAAATTATGGTTTGCGAATGGTCTAGTAATTTCACCAAATGAAGATTTTATTATTTTTGCTGAAAGTCATCGTCAAAAATTATCAAAACATTGGATAGCAGGTGAAAAAAAGGGACAAACTGAAAATTTCTTAAATTTACCTGGAGCACCTGACAATTTATCATCAAATAAAAATGGATTTCTTATTGCAATGCCAGTTATTGCTGATGAAAACCATCCATTGTTAACATATCTTCTCGCACCTAGACCTCTCATTCGCAAATTTCTTGCACGATTTTTTGAACTCACATTGATGCCTTTCAAATTTGTCAACTCAATTTATCCCAATCCGATAACAATTAATATTGTAAATAAATTTGGAACTATGGATATGTTGTCGTTTATCATTCCAAAGCATCGTGCAGTTATTCATGTAGACTGGAACGGAAATATTCTAAAGACTTATCATGGAACAGATGATTCAACAGCATCACTTACTCATGCAATTGAAATTGATAACTATCTATATCTTGGTTCAGTTGTTACTGACTACATTGGACGTGTTCAAATTAAAAATGATAAAAATTAATTTATCAGATAAACTTTATTTAATTTTAAGATACGACATAGGTTAATATTATTATTGGGAAATAAGCATTTTTTAAATCTATATAGAGACATGAAAGCATGCTTATAATATTTCTTTTAGAACAGTAAAAATTCAAAATTGCATGGAAATTGGTTTTTTTAAAAAAAAAAAGTTTTATAAGTATCATAGACAATTAATCTTTTAGTATCAAACCAGCAAAAGAAGTTGAATCAAACAATTATCTTGCGAATCCAGAAATTTTATTAAAAGGAAAAATTCAGGGACCAGAGCATATTCTCGAAAAAAATGGCAAAATGTATACAAGTTTAAGTAATGGTCAGGTTGTAGAAATAGATGGGGATAAAATTGAGGTTCTTAACCAATTCGGAAAATATTGCTGTGAGTAAAAAGTTTATTTAATATTTTTCATTTATAATAAAATATTGAATAAAACTTGCAGCTGAAGGTGAAACTTATACTCATTGTGGAAGACCATTAGGTTTAGCCTTCGACACATTAAAAGAAGATACTCTTATTGTTATGGATTCATCTACTGGCATCTTTGAGTTGAATATAAAAACCAAGAAAATCAAGTATATTGTTTTATCTAATGATTTTATTGGCAAAGAAGTAAGGATTTTAATTTAATTGTTTAAATAATATTTTAAGTGGCAATTTATTTTATCAGAATCCAAGACAATCGAAATTGTTCAATTCGGTAACTGTCGCAAAGAATGGTGACTTATACTATACAGAGTCAACTTCAGATGTTGAAATAGATAAAGTTTTCTTAAGTTTCTTGCTTAATCCCTGTGGTCGTTTAGTTCATGTTGAACGTAAGACAAAGAAAGCTACAGTTTTAATTGATCGATTATTCTTTGCAAATGGAATAGTTCTATCACCAGACGAAGATTTTCTTATCTTGTCAGAGTTGGGAAGTGGAAGAATTTTGAGATATTATCTTACTGAAAAGAAAGCTGGTCTTATTGATACTTTTATTGATGAACTTCCTGGTACTCCTGATAATTTATCTGCGGATAAGAATGGAATTTGGGTTGCATTGCCAATGACTACTACACCGCTAAAGATGATGTTTTTCCAAAACTTAGCTCCATACCCTACAATTAGAAAGTTCTTTGCACGTACAATCCATTTAGCTGACTCATTCTTTATGAATGCATACAAATATTCGTCTCTTGGTTTCTTCAAGACTTTATCATTAAAAGTCAATTCATTTACAACTTATCCGTTCTTATTTCCAAATCGTGCATCTATCTTACGTTTAGATTGGGATGGAAAAATTGTTGCTGCTTATCACGCTGATGATGGTTCATTTTATACACATGTTATGGAAAAAGATGGAAAATTATATTTGGGTTCTTTTGTTCATGATTATATTGCAGTAGTTGATCGTCAAAAACATAAGTGATTTACTTACAAAACGATAAATAGAAATAATATTGAAAAATACATTTGTTAATACTCCAATTTGCTTTTAAACTATTGTTCATAGAAAAATTGTAAAAGCTGGTAAAAACATGAAACATGCATTTTTAATGAATATATCGAACAAATAAAAAAGATTGTTTAAAAGATTTTTATACAGTCGTTGCAAACATTGAATGAAAGTTTTTAATCTCTGGTTCATGCATAGAAGTAACTTTTAGGAAATAAATTTATTATAATTTATTGATTTTTCAGTATTGTTAAACCTAAAGCTTTAACGGGTGCATTGGAAGTGAATAATCATCTAGATCATGCTGAACGTTTGTTTGAAGGTGAAATTCAGGGCCCAGAGTATTTATTAGGTATTTTGCATAATGTCTAACTTTTTTTTAAAATAATTATCAAGTTTTATAATTTTATAGCAGCATCAGGAGATTCTTATTATGCATCATTACACAACGGAAATGTTGTGAGAATTGATGGTGGTAAACATATCACATTCATTGCTAAATTTGGAAAACCTTGTGATTATCCTGTTGAAGAATCAATTTGTGGACGTCCATTAGGTTTAGCATATGATACAATTAATCCTGATCAACTTATTGTTGCTGATGCTTATTACGGCATATGGGAATTAAATGTAAAAACTGGCCAAAAGAAAAATCTTGTTTCACCAACCAAAACATTTGGTTCAGATGTAATTTAAAAATTTCCTTCATTTTTAACATTTTTAATAATTTCCTATCAATTTTTAGAATCCTCGTCCGGGAAAAATTTTTAATTCTGTTGCAGTAGCTAAGAATGGTGATATTTATTTCTCACATTCATCATCTGATTTTGATATTGACAATGGAGCTTATTCATTCTTTGCAAATCCATCTGGTCGATTAGTACATTTTGACAGAAAGACTGAAAAGTTGACAGTACTTTTAGATAATCTCTGGTTTGCTAATGGTGTAGTTTTATCACCTAATGAAGACTTTGTTGTTGTAGCTGAGACTCACGCTTCAAGAGCCCAAAAATACTGGCTTAAAGGAGAAAAGAAAGGACAATCAGAAGCTTTTGTTGAAGGACTTCCTGGTATTCCTGATAATTTGATCGGTGATGAAGATGGTGTTTGGATTGCTCTTGTTGTTAGTGCTGATCCTGAAAATCCAATGATTCCACAATCAACTGCTCGTTTGCCATATGTCAGAAAATTCTTGATCCGTGTTTTGCATTTAATTGAAATGCCTTTTAATTTTATCTCTAAAATATATCCTAATCCATACACTCCAAAAATTGTATATCACATTGGTAGCTTTAGTTCATTATCATTCGTTTTTCCTGAACGTAAAACAATCGTAAGAACAGATTGGAATGGAAAGATCATTGGTAGTTTACATGGATGGGATAAAACTTTAGGAACAATTTCTCATGTTATGGAATTAGGGGATTTCTTGTATCTAGGCTCGCCTTATGCTGATTATATTGGTCGAGTATGGTTTGTTAATAAAGATCAGATTCATCCAAGGCAAAAGCAAAAACGTGAAGTTCCGAAAACCACAGAGGTATGAACTTTTTTCACATAATTTTGAATGACATTCTGCAAGTAATAATTTCTTGAAGGCTCCTACTACTACAACTCAGAAACCTACCACTACAACTCAGAAACCTACCACTACAACTCAGAAACCTACCACTACAACTCAGAAACCTACCACTACAACTCAGAAACCTACCACTACAACTGAGAAACCAGTCGTTAAAGAGGTAAAGAACTTTTTTTTAAAAAAATTTGAAGTCATTTCATGTGATTTTTAGCGCATTTTCCATCATATTTAGAAAAAAGGCGCTATTGTGCCCACTTTGTCTGTCTGTCTGTCTCCGTAACTAGTCTTTCAAAAAACGGTTTTTCTCAAAACTTTTTGCACCAATCTGTTGGTTCTGACTATGAGACCGGTGTAACGGAAGTTTTCCGCGAGATTCGTTCTCCATGCCGAGCTATGACATGCATAGTCCACTATATAGTCCATCACATGAACCAAAAAAACTTTTCTTCACCAAAAAATCTTATAATATCATAAAACATAGAAAAAAATGTCAAAAATGATTTTTGGACGTTTTATCCCATGTGTATGCATGTGCCGCACAGGTGCATCACATGTACCAAAAATCGAAATTTTCCAAATATAAGCATATTTATACTCGTTGGAAAGGTCTTGAAGCGTACAATAAGATGGCATAAAAGGTTTATAGATTGGTGTTGACCCAAGAGCATGCATGTGGTGGATGTCCATCATATGGACTAGAAAAAATTTTTTTTCCAAAAACTCTTAAAACGTCATGAAACATCGAGAAAACATGTCAGAAGTGATTATTGAGACATTTCGACCCATGTGTATGTTTTAGGCTGTACAGACTTCAAAGAAGCCGGAAAAACTTTTTTTTTGAAACTTTCAATGAATTTGGAAACAAAACTAATCTGTTGCGGGAAAATGCGCTTTTAACGCGTCACTGACGGTTAATTTTACTGATTTTTATATTAATTATTAACAGACTCCAACTACTACTCAAAAACCCGTAACAACTACTAAGGTATAGACTAATTTTACGTAATAGGCTTATTAATCCTTCTAATAATTATTTTATTAAATAGGCTCCTTCAACTGCAACTCCTGAGAAAAAAGCCAAGGTATATTTTTAATATTTTAACCCATTTTAACAATTAACTATACTAATCATTTCTTATAACAAATTTATAAAGACTGAACACACGACTGATAAATATAAAGATGAAAAGAAATATGACAAGTACGATGACGGTGATAAAGACAGATATCAAAAACGAGACAAATATGAAGAAAAAGGAAAGAAATATGATGAGAAATATGACAAGAAATATGATGAAAAATATGACAAGAAGGCTAAATATGATAATGACAACAAAAAGACCCAAGACAAACACTAAATGAAAACTAATCTTATTAGCAATTTTTAATATGAATTATTTTTTTACTTGTGAAATCATCTAGGATTCAAAAAATGCAAAAGAAAAAGATAGAAAGGCACCAGAAGAAATTCCAATTCATGAAAGTGTAAAAGATGACACACCACCTCCACAAAAAAAAGAACCACTTAAAGTTATTAAAAAGGATGGTCCAACTTCAATTTAAGTTAAATTTTCCTATTTTTCTCTTGGGTGATTTGATGTCTCTTCAATGACATTTTTCTTTGTCTCACACATTGAATTTTTTATTCCTAAACTTATTCATTACCATTTTTGAATATGTATTTAAATTTACTTAAGGTGCTTATTTCGAAATATCATAAATTCTCACTATTTTCTTAGCATATTTAATGCAAACCCTTAATGAATGGGATTATTGTACTATTAATTTTTATGTCATGCTAAAGTTATTTTCTTTTTAAGCAACGAATGCATTATAATTGTTTCTTGTTACTTGATTTTAATAAAATTTCTTAAGAAATTTTTTTCTAAATAGAAAAATTTTGTTGATTTTTAAATTTTCAATTTCAATGAAGGTTTTGAAAGTAAAACTTTATGAACTTTTTGAACTTCTTATCAATTTGCAACGATAATGTTTACGATCGGAGTTTGTCGTGATTTCTATTTATTATTTTTTTATAAGGTAATTTTTAGTCTCTCGTCAGTCATCAAACAAGTGAATCATATAGTGAAAAATGGTTTTTTGTGCATCAATAACGTTGATTTTAATAATCAATATAATTGTAATTGATGCATTTCGCATTGGCAATGTTGAATGTGAAATTGAACCAAAACCCGTGGCATTCTCATCTTTAAGATGCAGTTCCGAAAAATGTGAAATAAGTTGTATATCAAATTATGAATTTCCAAATGCTGAAACAAAATTGGATCTTGAATGCAACAATAGAAGAATTTGGGTTGCAAAAAATTACAACACCATTCCTGCTTGCATTCGTAAATTAAATTGATTCATTGACTTATCAGTTTTATTATAAAATTTAAAATTTCAGCAATTTGTAATATATCTTGTTTAAATGGAGGTTACTGTATGGCTCCAAATCAGTGCTATTGTAATCAAAATTTTACTGGAAATCGATGTCAAACTCAGATTGCTGTAAGTAACAAAAAATTAATTTAAAAAATATTTGATACATGCATAGAATAAATAGACATGCCCAGATAAAATTCCGATGCCACAAAATACTATGGGGAGATGCATCACATCGTATGTAAACATTTAATGATTGACCTTGAATCGTAAAGTTTATTAATCGTTGTTTTCAGTGGAATTCAAAGTTGTAAAGTTACATGCATTCAGGGTAAGTCTAATCAAAGTAGAATTTAGAGTGTGATTTAAAACAATTTTATATATATTAAGGCCATAAGTTTCCTGACGGAACTTTATCAGCTGATTTGAAATGTTACAGTGGACAATGGCAAATGGAACCAAGACAATTTGATAGATGTGAACGTAAGTCAAAATAAAAGACTTTCTTAACAAATAAAAAACCAAGAAATATAATTACAGCATATTGTAATCCACCTTGCATGAACGGAGGAACTTGTATTGCACCAAATCTTTGTCAATGCTCACCAGATTATCGTGGTAATTTATGTCAATATCGTACTGACAATTGTTCTCCTCAAAAAATAGGATTCAATGGACTTTACAAGTGCACTGGTACTTATGATAAAATGGAATGCACAATCTCTTGTCCACAAGGTTTTGACATAAGTTTTACTCCCGTTTCCAAATATACATGCAAATATTCAGAAGGATTTTTTACTCCTCAACAAGTTCCACAGTGCGATTATAGAGGAATGAAAGTTCAAATTTTACATGCTTAAAAATTCTTTTATTAGTTTTTAATTTTCTTTTGATTCTTCCAATTTGATTTTCGACAGTTTATTTTCTTCGCATTTTATCTTATAATAAAAATTAATTGAATTAATCCAAAGCATCAATTGCATAACTGAAAATAAAATTAGAAACAGATGTGATTTTTTTTTATTTTTGTTTTAAAATGTGCGTAGTAAATGTATACTTACTTGTGAGAATAACAAGTATCATGATGAAGAGAGGTGTGTTTTCAAAAAGAGAATTTTTATTGATAAAAGGTTTCTCAAAAGGATGAATTGTTGTTTTATTTGGATTATAACCAAGTCCATCATAAAATCCATGATCATATGTTGTAATTGGTAATTGTGCAAATTGTGAGAAAAAATCATGTTTGAAAAATCGCATTGTGATACATAATACACTCCAAAAAATAGTGATTGGTGTTAAGAAAACAAAAGGGGTAATATGAAGACTTTCTGGATATTCTACAAGCGTGAGATTTACACTTGCAATGTTAAACATCACACCAATTGTGAAAAATGATAAAACAAATAAATTATAAAGGATATTTTCAAATACCCAAAATCTAACTAAAATTATCAGAGCAAATAGAATAAGAAAAATCGAGAGCACAAATGACACAATAACAGTGAATGCATTTTGTGATTCATGATTAAATTGACTTTTTACACGAGGTTTCTTAGCACTTTGATTTTCGATTTCCTCCATTTTTCAATGTTGCTTTGATCGAACTTTTCACTTAGAAATCACATTAAAAACTGTGGTTAAAATCAAACGATTTTTAAATATACACATAGAGATTTAAAGAACAAAAAAAAATGAATACGCTAAGCCACACAGATGCGGGAGATTGAAGTAAAATTTAAAAATAGAAGAAATTTTTTCGACTCCACATATTATTTGATCATTTTTGAATTATTTCACAATATGAAAATATCAATTAATTAGTTTTTCTAAAAAGAATTATTATTTCTTATAATTTATAATACTTTTTGCCTTGCCTTTTGCAAAAGCTATAATACCATTTATTAGACAATATAAAGAAATAAAATTAAAAAAATTTCAATTTTATCAATCACTGTCATTACAAAATGTCTTACATTGTGAATGTTCAAAATTATTTTATTCATCATTTTCATTTGAATCTCCATCATTATTTTAAACTCACTGTTCCGATATACTTGCTTATTATTTAAAACATTATAAGCCTGAAAAACGCAAATACAGAACAGGAACTCACTCATACATTTTAAAATAAACAAAATTTAATTTTACCGCATGATACTTTTCTATTATTATTTTTCTCACCTTTGATATAAGAAATTGATGGTAAAATGATGTAAAATTTATTCGAACTAAAATAAAGGGTTAATCGATTAAATTTTAGTTAGTTTTTAGTTGACAGTTTTAATCGAATAAGTTTTAGTTGTTTTTTAGTAGTTGCAACTAAAAATTTCATAATTTTTCTCTTCTTTCTACTGCAAAATTTTTTTCAAAACAAACTTGTTTTCATTAAAATAAATTTCTTTCTCTTAATAAGATGGCGTACAAAAATGTACGTCATGACAACCGTCATGAAATATTTGAAAAAGTTCTACAAATTTTTTCAGCATAAAAACTATTTTATTTTGAAATTTTCCTACTAAATCTAGTACAAATTCGTTATTATTTGAAAACATACTACAACATTTTTTTAAAGAAATAACAGTCTTCAATAAAAACCACACTTTCAAACAATTCTGAGCTTAATCTGTTTGAATTTTGAAAAATAATAATTTTGGAAATCTTTATATGAAAATCAAAAATTTTTAAAATATCCAAATAACATCTTGAATCGCATTTCGAAACAATTGATATTTAAATGGCATATAGAATCTCTTTTAGATACATTTCTTAAGAAACCTTTTCATTTTCTTTGAATTTTTAAATAAAACAAGTACAAATAGGGTAAAATATCTATTTATTGACCTAATATAATTATTGACCTATTTTAAAAATTTGATCATTTCTCAATATAACTCACTAAAATCATTCCTCAAATGACTTTAAATCATTGCAAATCCCATTTAAAACACTTTATAACACACAATATTTTTTCTATTAGCTGTAATTTGAATGAAATCTCGATTTTTCATGTTTTTAAAATTTTTTGGCAAAAGTAGGTCGAAAACAAATTCAATTATTAAACACTTTTATGCTTTGTTTCTTTTCATTATCTCTCTTTACACATAATCCAAATACTCAAAACTATTATATTTAGTAGCACTCGCGAGTAATTAACACTGTTTATAATGCTAAATAATGCAAAATATACAGATATATATTTATTGACCTAAAAATAATCTATTTATTGACCTATTTGTTTACATTTTTTTTGCGGCAAAAATGCGCTTTCGAAATTTCGAAAATTCGTAAACAAAGAAATTTGCGTTTCAATTTTAAAATAATTTTTGTAATTATTTCAATAATATTCATCTCTAGCAATTAAAAATATCAGTAGTGAATAATGTTAGATAGTAGAAATGTTAAAAAGAAGAGAAAAGTGAAAAACAGTGGAGTGTTTAGTGCAAAATAGAATTTAGGTCAATAATTAAATTCAAATAGGTCAATAAATAGATTTCGTAGGTCAATAATTAGATTCCGAATTTGAATCGAAATTGTGACTTAATTACTCACTGTGGAAGTTTATACAGTGTTTTAAATGAAAGACAATGATAAACTACATACAAAAGTTTGATCAGAAATGAAATCGGACAATTAGTAAGAGTGAAATTGCAGTTCAAAGAAATTTTTTCAGAAATTAGAAATTAGAAGAAATTTTTTCAGAAATAGGTCAATAAATAGATATTTTACCCTAAATCGTAACATTTAAGAGAGCAAATATTTTGAGATAAAATAAAATGCCATAATGAATGTATAATAAAATAAATTTTTAAAATGCATCTCATTGTAGCAGTGTTAAATTTATTCAGACACAGAGAAATGCTAAAGAATTCAATTTTTAGTTTTTTGTATCAACTTTTTTATTGCAATTTATGAGTCGACTGTTGAGAATGTATTACAGTTTTTTATATGGCTCTTTGCCCATCTCACTCAGCGACTTAATTGAATTCAATAATTCTTCTACAAAATCGCATAAATTTGATTTTTACTCCCTCACATGGTTTGTCTCTGTCTGTGCCAACTTCACTTATACTTTTAAGAGCTTTTCTTTATATATGTAAAGAAAAAGATCAAAATTGTAAATGTTACGTAGAATCAATACTTGGATACTTACATTTTATTTAAAATTAAATTTAACCATATTTTCTAATGATGATAATGCAATATTATAATTTATGTAGTTAAATTTTCATATCAATTAATTGATTGGAATTTTCACAAAAATCGATTCTTTAATTGTCAACTTGATTCAAATGACTTGACTTTTATCAAAAAAAAAAATCAATAATTTTCGAATCCATAAATTATTTTGAAACTTCAGTTTTGCAGTAAAATCTTTGTTTAAGTTATTCTGATTGAATTAAATTTGTTAGGTGTCCTAGCTTTGCATAGAACACTTTTTAATTTTCTTACAACCATTTCTTCTTTTTTCTATTTTCCTTATGTTTTCTTAGCTCTTTGCTAGGAAATAAATTTAGTTTTTATATACCCAGTCTGTAAGATTAGTTCATTATAAAGGAAGGGAAAATTAATAAAAATGCTAATAATATTTTATAATCAATAAAAATTGGAATTTTATGAAATAAAAAAGATTAATTTTATAATTTCAAAAAAAAATTCTAAACAAAATAAGAAGTTTTAAATAAAATTTACCCGTAAAAATAGAAAAATTTCTTTTATTTTACTATTAACTATCTCAAATTAAACTAAAAAACTTGTGTAATTTTCAGAAAATATAAGACTACAGCTCACTTATCAGATCACTAATCACTGGGCAATTATCATCATCATCAGTAGTCACATAAAAATGAACATAAGAAGAAAAGAGAAAAAAAAACATAGAACACTCCACGACTAACAGCAGCAGCAATAGCATCTTCACATTCCATTTCCCTTAAGTTGAATTGAGTTAAGTGAAAAGGGCGAAGGCAATGTAGTAGAAGAGAGTTAAGAGAGATCTGCCAGTGACATGCATTAATTTTTTTTATTCTAGGCCATAGAGTCATAGAGAGAGTGTTTATATTGCAAGAAAAAGACGATTATAAGAAAATGCATAAAAAATTATTTTTTCTTTTATACTGAACTGTATTTTATTGTATTCTTGAATGAATGCCAAGCAGTAGCAGCAGCATCATCATGTCATTTACATTGACAGCATTTTAGCATAGAATATATATCTTTTGTTGTTAATGCCACAACTCGCGTTCTCAAAACTGCATGAAATTCTTTATTTTATAATTTTACTTGCTCACTGTTGTGTATCACATCTTTTGCTTTTTTTGGTCGGATGTGGTTATGGCATTTCACAAGAGATGTAGAGAATGAAAATGAAAAATTTGTTTTCTTTATTCAGAAAAGCGTGACATATTGCATTCAATTGTTAGTTTCAGTAACTGTTTCTTCTACATATACTATGTGCGGTGATTTTCTTTCACTTTTTGACAATCATACAAGACATATTCAAACCACCGTAAAAGAAAAAAATCTTAATTGGAAATAAATAATAAAAAATCATTAAAGCATTAAATTGTCTTAAAATTATATTGTTATATTTGCATAAGAAATTTTAGGATTTGTTTCGCATCATAGCGTAGTGTTATATTATTGAATAAATTTAAATAAATTTTATAATTATCAGTTAAGAGATTAGACAAATGATTGAATGATGTAATCGGTAAAATTTTCCTATTTTGAATGTTAAATTGAGTTTATTGAACTGTGAAAATGGCAGATTTACATATCAATTTGCAATATGTGTGTGTGCGTGTTATAATATGAGGAAATTTTGCTTTCGGTAAAATGAGTGGATATTGAATTTCAGAGATTTCTTTTGACATAAACAATGACTTGATTTGGTTGAGTGAATAATTAGATCATTTTATGTCAATTACATTAATTAAGTTATATATTTTTAAAAATTTAATCAATTTAATGTAAAAATGATTTTTCAAAAATCAAAATAAAAAAAAATTAAGTTAACTGACTGAAAAATTGCTTTTTTGTTAATCAAACTATTTTTCGGTTCATTGATTTTATAAGGATTTTATTTTCATATAATTATTTTTGCGACACAAGTGATTCAATGTAATTTTCAGTGAATAAATTTCTTTTTATTTATCTGGTTTCTTTATAATTCAAAGTCATTAAAATATGAGGTTCAGGCTTGCATACATATTTTACTTGACTTTATATGAGCTTATTTTTTTTGTCAAGCTGATTTCAAGTTGACTCACACAAAAATGATTCTAGTTTATTCAGATTTTATTTAATTCAATCAAAATACATAGAAAGTTAAAGAATCATTAACTTTAATACAAATTCACTAAATTTCAAATTAATTAAATAAATTCTGAATGAATAAAAGACATTTTATTGTAAGTCAACTTGAAATCAACTTGACAAAAAAATATGCTCATATCAAGTAAAATATACATGCAAGTCCTAACACTAGTAAAATATTATTGCATTATGATTTTGAATAAGTTTTTGTTGACTTTATGAATATTTTCAAAAAAATTTTAAAAAGATAATTTTTTTTAAAAATGTAAGTTCATAAAAGAAATCAAGCTTAATTTTTTAGGTCAGTTCATAGTGAGGAAAAAAAGCAAATATTTTCATTTATTTTAATATTTCAAGAAAATTCTTGTTCACATTTTTCTCGTATATTTCAAAAAAAGCTCATCAGAACCAAATCGATAATCATAATAGAATCATAGAAATTTTCTTTCCGACATCATCATCACATGTGCATTTATATGATATCAAATATTCATAAGAAGTTACTTAAAAAATAAAGAGAGAGAAAATTTTTGCTTTTCCATGAAAGAGAGATAGAAAATTGAAAACTTTAGCATCTGACCACAAATATAGAATGAAAAAGAAGGAAAAAAATGCATCTCAAATTGAGAAAGACAAACAAAACCAATTACTAAGCGGAAATTAAAAAAATCTTTTTCACAATCATTGATTTTTTCACTTCCTTTTAAAATGAATCACAAAAAATTAAAATGCTCAAAAATACTCAACTCTTGCTGAGCCTGAGCCTGACTGAAATGATAAGAAGAATAGAAGAAAGAAAAATTTTTCCTCAATTGTCTTTTTTGTTTATTCAGTAACCATTTGTTTTAATGGTGAGAAAGTTCTGTCTTTCACTTCAAGAGTTTGTTATTGTTATTTTGTGTTATGTGCGCGTCGCACTTCATGGCTAACTGATGCTGACAAAAAAAGGGAGAAAACTTTTCGCTCATTTTGACTAAATTAATTTTACGTGTCGCTCATGCTAATTATGTTGCTTTTCAAGCAAGCAGGGAAATTTTTCAAAAAAAAACAAAAATTAAATCTTGATACAATTGGCTGTGAATATAAAGTTTTCTCTCTATTCATCAGTAACAGTAACTCACGCTTGCTACCTTTTGTAATATTTATTGCCACACAACATAGAGTCTTGAGATAAGGCATTAAAAACACTAAATTTTCACGCTCAACAAATAAAATTGAAATTTGATTTTGTTTGTATGTGTGCTTTTATGCAAATTTCATTAACGATAAATGGATTTATGTAGAGACGACGATGAATAAATGAAATGAAATGGAATTTTCAAAAACTTTTCAAATGAGTTACTTAATGAATTTCTTGTTTAAATTGCAGCAGTTGAGATTTTAGATTTGAAGAAGTTAATTAAGTATTTTAAAGCTTGGAATTTGTGTAAATTTTTTATAAAATATTTAAAGGTAAATTATGACATTTGATCAATCCTGTGCTTTACAATAAGCGATTCTTTGATAGATCCAGTAATATCTCAAGTCAACTTGATTAAAATGATTTGAACTCAGCTTGACTTTTATTAAAATATCAAAAATCATTAATTTTCAAATTTATAAATTATTTTGAGATTTCAGTCTGTAAACATTTTAAGCAATGAAAATTGATTGTTATTTGATGAACATTATCACATTCTGCATTTTCCATTAT
Source organism: Polypedilum vanderplanki (assembly GCA_018290095.1). Classification (NCBI taxonomy): domain Eukaryota; kingdom Metazoa; phylum Arthropoda; class Insecta; order Diptera; family Chironomidae; genus Polypedilum; species Polypedilum vanderplanki. The sequence goes on along the minus strand of CM031380.1, from coordinate 33,036,789 downwards.
CTCATTTCTTGTATTTTGCATAAGAATAATAAATCAATTCTGAAAGTATTTTGCATATATTTTGTGTTTTGTATTTTATTATGCACTAACTAACATTCGACTAACAAACACATATGCATTAATGTGAACATACAAATACTCTACTGCTGCTGCATTCTAATCTCATTGAAATAAATAATGAAATTTGATATGTGCCAAAGAGATAGAGAGAAAATTAGGAAATGTTTTGTGCCACAATAATCAGATTTATTGCAAACACCTATTTTAAAAATTATGTATGTTAAATTCATTATCAGAAAAGTTTTTCTCATAAGAAATTTTCTTTGTCTCAAGTGAGATTATCACTCTTCTCTTTTTTAATCACAACAACAACTGCATATAAAACTCAACAGTGCATAAAAGTCTCTAAAGCTCATTCATTATAATATCTACGATATCATCTCGACACAAATAAAAAAAGGGACAAAGACAATTTTCCTAATTCTATAGAGAAATCTTTCTCTTTTAAAATTGACCACAAAAATAAAAACAATGTTTAAAATCAGAGAGAATACACTCAATTGCTGCACCTTTTTCCTTTACTTTCTAGCACAGCTCACTTCACATCTTAAATTTTCATTTCCACCTTCTTTACTTTATTTTGCTATGAAGTAAAACACACAGTCAATGTTAAACGGAAGATCTTTTAGAAATTTAATTAACTTTTCTACCTTTTACTGTCTCTTCTTGTCATCTCTATAAAGAGAGAAGTTGCAAGGGAAAAGAAATTAAGAAATCTAAAATATTTCTAACTTTGATTTTAAGGAAACTTTTTCACACGACAAATGTTGTATATGACATGTGAAGTAAACAAAAATGATAAAATGTTCTATGTAACATGTCATATAAACAAGAAATTTTTGATTTGAATTTTTTGCTTAAAATCTTTATTTTTATTGAATTAAAAGCAGCAAAATTATTTTCAAATATCTAATTATTAATTTATTAAACATTATAAAACTAACCTTACAAATATTTTTAGATTTAATTCAAAATTTTAATTTAGCACAACATATCACAAAAACACATTTGTTGCTTAAATGTTAAAATTTCTTAATTTAAAATAAATACAAATCTAAACCATGTAAATTTACAAGTATAAAATATTCAACTGAGCATGTTTCTTCACCTTGAATTAAAAGAGCAAAATTGAAATTGTCGACAGAAAAGAAGTTATCTTTGAAGCCATTTCTGTTACTCGAGGCGTAACGTAAAATCGCCGGTGTAATTTTCATTCACTTTTTTGCTTGCTTTTGTTTTTTTCCCTGTTGCTGTTTGTCGAAAATTACTCACAGCTCATTCGATGTTACGATTGAAGAAGCATGAACATGAAGAATAAAAGGAAAATTTTTCAGCATCTTCAATTACTTTTTTAAAATACTGCACTTGAGTTGAATGAATGACTCAATAAAGTCAAAAATTAATAACACAATTTCATTTCATTCGCATGTGCAAACATAAAAATGAAGCCTTTATGACTCGCACTTTCACTCACATGGGTTAACTTATTATTAATAAGGTGTGATTTCTTCATTTCCCATTCCACCAACACAATTCACTTCATTCTAATGATTATTGCACACATGTGATTATTATGGAAAGATATGAGAAAACCCAAACATTGCGAGAAAGAGAATGTCATAAATTTTTAATCTCGATGTGCCATAAAAATTAATTTTCATAGAATGATATTAATATGAAATCATAAAATCTCTTTCTTGTGTGGATTTGTTTGACTATTGTGAAGAGAATTGCTTTTGTGCTTTCTTCTTGTGTTTTTACGACAACTCATAAATTTTGAAAGGATCTCATTTTCCTTTTTTATATTGCGTTTCGCACAAAAAAGTTAAAGTTAAAAAAAGATAAACGAAAAGGAACCAATTTTCATTTGTTGCATTTTTCGCCCCTTTTTAAATTTATATTGTTGTTGTATACTTACTTATATGAATCTTTTTAGATATTTATCGACAATTTAATATTGCTTGCTCGCTTTTGCCTTTTTTGTTTATTTCTTTGCTGTGATTTTTTTTTGCTTTCATTCAAGACAAGTTAATAAAAAATCTCGATTCATTTTTTATTAAATTATTTAAAGAAGCTGTTCATGAAAAAAAAGGAAAGTGATGAATAAGTCATCATCACAGAAGGATGCCTTTTTAAGGTTCGTCTGCATTGCGAGAGAAAAACAATTCAAGGATTTTTTTAAAGCTTAAAAGCGAAATTTCAGATTATTTAGACAATTGAGTTGAAATGAAATAATTTTGCAATACAATTAACAAGTTTTTAAAAAATTAAAATTAAAATAAGATCAAAAGATGAATATGATGAATTTTTAAATATTGTTTAGGAAAAATAAGGCAGAATTGAACAAAAAACTTTTGTTTCATTTTCTAAACTATTGCTAAAAATAAAAATAAAAATAAAAAAATTAACGAAGAAATTTAAATTTCTTTCGTTGAGTTTCTTGTTCTCATTTTCCTTGCAAATATTTTAAAAATTTTAATCCCAAAATAATTCTTGAATTTTTAATTAAAATAATGATAAATTAAGATTATTGCAGTTGTAAGCTTTAAACAACCTCGCTTCAGCTTATGATAATTAAAATTTACTATTATACAAAAGTTTGTAAGTAAAAAACTTCAAAGAGCAATAAAGCTCACTTCCTTATAAATCTACACCATAACTTATCTCACTTTGCGCTTCCTTTTACACATATACATACTTAAAAGTGAAGAAGAAGAAGAAAAGCCAAATGTGTGTTGTAAAATCTCATTTTACAATTTTCCTTCTTCTCTCATAATACTAAGTAAATGAGGACATGAAATTTCAACAAAATTATAGCAATTTCAACCACAAAAAATATTGTCATTAAATCCAAAGCGATTTTAAAGTCATAATAACAAGAAAAGTGAAGCTTTTGTAACATAATCAGACGAGTGGGTGAAAATGGTGAGTGTATAAAGAAATGAAACTTTTGTGCACATAATATTACCATCGTAAAACAGTTTATGACATGTATATTGCTCAATACAACCAAAATCCTTTTTCTTACCTTTCTATGAAGATTTCTTTAAAAGAAAGGAAGTCATAAAAGTAGTAGAAAAAGTTTTTTTTTCATAATTTTTTGGTTATTAAAAGATTTTTCCTCATCTTTATGCAGCAGCTTTTAAAATTTACACTGCAGTATAAAGTTTCTTTTATTTTTTTTATTCAACAACATTCACTTCCATATTTTGCAATCTTTTAACAACATCCATTAATTCACCATTTTTAAAAAGATCAAAAAGTGTTTTCTTATATTTCATTATTGAATAAAAAGGTTCTTTTTTCCAGTTCCAAAAGAAAATTTCTTTTTCACAATCTTTCATGAGTACAACTAATGAAGCAAAATTCTGGTTAGAAATAAAAAACTTTAATTTTTGGATAAAATAATTGAATTTCTAAAATTTAAGCGTCATATCAAAAAATATTGAATTATACAGCAATTTAAAAAAGATTTTGAAGAAACTTCAAACGTTTGTAAAAATTTTGAATTTTTGGCGCCAAAACATGTTACAAAATTTACAAAATTCTGAAATATCCTTTTAAATCATTGCTAAACTTAATATAACTGCACAAATAGTTAATAGTTTATCTTGCAAATTTCTAGAAAGCAAATGAATTTCTGTTTTAGTTTTGAGTTTTATGAAAATTAATTTTTCGTTAGGAATCATTAAGTTTAATCATTAAGCAATTAATCAGAGCGTCTTTTATTCTCAATATCCCAAATTTAATTGATTAAATTGAGATAGTTGATTCTTACCTTTATAACAGTAACATCGATATTATTATCAATTGATGTTCCATCAATTAAAATATAATAAACACTTGAAAATTCTTGATTTACTTTTTTAATCACTAAAGATGTAAAGTACTCAGCTGCGGTAAAGTTCAAACTTTGATTTGGTGTTATTATCAAAATATCAATGTTGTTAACCTGTGAATTAATCATAAATTAAAATTTCATGAAAAAACAAGGTCTGCAAACTTTATGAACTTAATACGTTCAAAATTTGATTTTTGTTAAAAACAGACTTGATTAAAGCAATTAAAATTGACTAAAATTTACTTACATTTATAACTTCAAAGTTAATTTTTGGTCTTGATATTTTATAAAGAACTATTGTAAGATTAACAACAACACCAGCAAAAATACCGAATTCCAAACCAAGCCACAGACTTATTAAAAATGTTGCAGCTAAAGGAATTGTGTCAATGCGTTTTGTTTTGTAAATTTCAACAATTTCATGAATTTCAATCATTGAAAACATTGCTGCTATTATCACCTGGGTAGAAATAAAAACCTTAATATTCAAAATTTTTTCAAAATAGTTTAAATGTACTTACAGCAGCAAGTGTAGTCTTTGGAATAAAATAAAAAGTTTTCGTCAAAAATCCTAAAGCCATCAAAACAATTCCACCTGTTATTACACCTCCAAAAGTAGTCTTTACTCCAGAATTATGGTTGACAGCTGTTCTTGTAAATGAACCTGTAATATGTATTAAATTTAATTGAATATTAAAAAATGAAAGTTCATAAACACAACATGAATTAGAATAAAAAAATTTAAATGATTTAATTTAAAATTAAATTTTGAAAAATTTGTTTAATCTGTTATGTATTTCAGTTTTATTTTAAATTTACTGAATTTCATGAAAATAAAATTACCAGTAATTGGAATAGATTGAAAGAATGATGATCCAATATTGCAAAGGCCAAGTGTAAGCATCTCTTGACTTGCATGGACTGGTTTTTCTTTACTGAAAGCTTTTGCTATAGCTACAATTTCAAGTATTGAAACTAAAGAAATCGTCACAAGTGAAACTACGAATTCTGTCAACATTTCGACAAATGTATATTTTTTTCCATTTACTTCAGTTCTAAAAGGAGGCAGTTGAAAAGGTGACAAACATTCAGTAACAGATCCAGTCAAGCGAAAAGGTTCTTTGTCATTCAAATCAAATGCATAAGCAATGATCATGCCAAGAATGACGACAATAGCATTTCTAGATATTGAAATATATTTACTAAACACTGGCCATCGTGAAAAACATTTGGGCTTTTTCATTAAAATTAACAAAGCAAGAGAAAATAAACCCAACAGTGTGTCAGTATAACGAATTTCATCAAGATGCAAAAATACACTCGTCCATGTTTTGATAAAATCATTTGATGAACCACTTTTTATTCCTAGTAATGGTCTTATTTGACCACTTCCTATTATGAATGCTGCAGCTGTTGTGAAGGCAGTTATTGTTGCAAAGCTGATGAATTGAATTAAAAATCCGAGATTTAGAATTCCAAATAAAAATATCAAACAGCCAGTAAGAAAAGTGCCTGTGTAGAAAAATTTTGATTGAAAAAAATTCTAATAAATTAATAAAAGAAATTAAATTACCAAAGAATTGCAAAGTCGACATTAAATTTTGTTACAAATGGATTTATCATCAATGACATGATGGCAGTTGGACCAACAGAGACATCTTTGGAACTACCAAAAATTGTATAAATAAAGCAGCCCATAAAACTGCTGTATAAGCCATATTGAGGCAACAAGCCAGCAACAATTCCATAGCTTATGCCTTGAGGAATTAATGTCAATGCCACTGAGAGACCAGCAACAATATCATAAAAAAGAAATGATTTGCTATATTTTGGAAGCCATTGAACTATCGGAATTCGTCTTTTCAAAGTTTTTACACTGCAACATTTGCTGACACTAGTTTTTATCGTGCTGCAGATGTTTGGAAAATTTTCACGAAAAATATCACTGTTGTTATCATCGGCATTGTTAGCTTGCATATCTGTAGGAAATAATAAAACTTACTAAAGTTTGTTCAATCAATTTAAATAATTTTTTTAATGAATGTTAACTAATGAAATTTTTAAAAATTTGTAAATTTTCTCATTTACATTCGTTATTCATTTTAATTTTATTTATTTTAATAAACTATTTATTACAACATAAACAACATCAGAACTATTTAAATCTCAGTAAAACGTTATGATTTTTCAATTAATTATCAAATAGAACTCAAGAAAGAACTAATTGAATGTTTTAAAGTCTTGTAAAATAAATTTCCTCTTGCAATGCTTTTAAAATCAAATAATCTTTTATTAGTACCAAATAGAAACTGATAACTGTTTTATATTTTCTATAAAAATAAATTATGTACACAAGAATATCAATTATTTGATTTAAAACAATTGTTTTGCAATAGAAATGATTGACGTTTACAATTCTTATTTTTCTACAGCTTATCAAGTTTAATGTCAGCAGTTTTATTTATTGCATTCCAACAATTGCTGTTTTGTTACTTTTATATGTAAAATTGACAAAAGTCGTTATTCTAGTGTTGATAAAAGCAGATTGTTTTAAATTAACCAAAATGAAGTTTAATTTTAAATTTAGAAAAAGTTAAGTATTAAAATCATTGAAAATTCTCAAGTTTATTTTATAAATTATCTCAAATTCTCTAGAGTAAATTTCTTAACCCAAATAACTTTTTGTGTGTGCATGAAAAAATTTCATTATAAAAAGCTGTCACTCAAATCAGGTCAGAATGAGAGAAATTACTGTCCACAATTCTCATTAAAAAACTAGAAACTTATGCTTCGAGAGATAGATAAGATAAAAATAACACTTCACCACACTTACCAACAAATTCAAATGTTTTTTCAAGTACAAAAATAATTTCAACCATAAATGTATGTAAAAAAATATAAAAAAATTCCAACTTTTTCGTTTTTTATTTTGACATTTTCATTTAATATTAAAAAAGTTAGTGCACAAAAAATTTCATTACATTTTCTCGACCAGACAATAATATTTGTAGAAATATGAACAGCATAAATTGTAATTCTCGTACTAGTGCTTTTTAGTTGTAGCCAAATTCAATTTTAGGTTTCACATCACATAGCAACTAAAATAAGAGAGACTTTCGGTATCTATTTACCCATTTTTCGCCCACTATTTCTCTTTACATTCTCACATATTCCATAAAATGAGTGGAAACGTAATTCGAATTAAAATTTAATTTATTCCGACATCTTCTTCGTGTGGAAATGAAATTAAATGCCAATTGGCTACGGGTAAATTTTTTTTTATACTCTATATACACTTTTACAGTAACTGAGGCTCGAATCCTTCTTCAAATTGCATCTACTGCTTTTCTACTTCAAATAAGAGAAGTAAAAAAATATTTCCCGAACGTGATCTATAAAATGAGATTGCACAATCGAAACAATCACTGTCATGACACTCTGTGTGATGCATTATAAATGGATTTGAAAGATTTGAGTTGTTGCACGTGAGAGAGAAATTTTCTACTTGTATTTTTATTAAATAGAATTGATCAGTCTATTTGAAATTTTAATTGAATATGAAAATTTTATTTTTACAATCATGCCAAAATTCAATTATAAAAATTTTCTTTCCCTCTGTTAGTTAACATGTGCGGTTTTTCCCTATCAAAATTAGTTTACTCAATTTACAAGCGAAAAAGTGGGATTTTATATGGCCTATATAACGCACACAAAATTCTTTTGTCCAAAATGATTTGGGTCCAACCAAACCAAAACTACTATTTAGCACCACATAAAAGCATTTCAAACATTTTATTTCATTATGGAATTAAACTAAAAATTGCTTCGTTTTCTCTTTTTATTCTATTCTATTCAATAGCAGTAAAGTCCAGCAAATTAACACCGATCACGTACGACACCCTTCAAATTCTCACAAAAAAAAACAGTGAAAATGGAGAGTGAGAACAAGCAGGTTAGCGAATTATAGAAAAGAGAAATGAGAAGGAATAATAGAAAATTATTTTGTTTGAAAATTTGTTAAATGTTTATTAAAAACTTAAAATATTTACTTATCTGTGAACATCTGTGTACACTTACTTTTAACTTATTGTTTCTATTTTGTGCTTTACAAGTATTCTAATGCTTCAAATTACGAGTTTTTAATGATTTTTGATAAATTGCAAAATGTAAACAAAAGATTTAAAAGTTTTCGTTAAAATTTTTTCATCAATTTGAATTTTCATTCACAAAATTAGATTATTTCTAAAAATATATTCTATTCTATTATTTCTTTATTAAAGAAGATTTATTTTCTATAAAATTAATTTAAAACACTCGGATGGGACTAACGACTTGAATTGACCAAAAAAAAAAACATTAAATTAATTCTTATTCATTTAATGCAATAATTTTTATCGTTATTTCTTTTTAGTAAAAAGAGTGTGATAAGATTAAGAGAAGAAAACACCATGGGAGAAATTAATTAAAGCATAAAAAGCACTTTGCAACATTCACAGTGATGCTTGCTGTGCATTAAAAATTAAGTGAATAAAAATAATAAACACATAATTAAGTTGATGAAAATATTGATACTTGACTTTATTTAATTGCATCTAAGTAGAAAAGAATATCAATTTCATTAAGAAATTTCCCTTTAGGCAAACAAAACTTCTTAAATTTCACCACAAACTTCACGCTTGCCAAAATAAAGTTCATTCACTCACTCTCTGTTTCTCATTAAAATTACAACAATTCTATTTATTCAAACTTCTTCCTTCAACGAAATTTAAATTGCCTTGAGCTAAAATTTCGCCATTTCATGATTTTCAAGATGAGTTATCTATCATCTAACAATTTTCAATTACTTACTTTATTTTCTTACCCATTTCAAAAACTGCTGCTTTCTACGAATGTAATTATTTAAATTTTAATTTAATTATCATGATTAAAATTCAATAAACATTTTCTACTCAAATCAAAGTATATAATTACAAAGCAAACACAAGGCAGCAAGCAATAGTAGTGGAGGAAGCGAAGAGGGTTCATTGAAAATGATAAATGGTCACAGACAAAATTTAACAATAACAAAGAAAGATAAGAGATGAAGTGTAATGGGAGTTAAAGACATTTAAAATTATCATGGGAAATTTCACTCAATCTGATTGTCCCGTTTTATTATTGTTAAATAAGATTAGAAGAGAAGAACTGAGTTTAATAAATAAATAATGCAAAAGCCGGAAAAGATTTGTATCTTTCATTACAGTTTTCAAATTCATCAACATTATTTTTACTCCTACATAGCACACAAATTATGCAATTAAAATACAAGGAGAAATGTTGATAGCTTAACACAACAGCAGCAGCAATAGCATTCGTCTCTTTCTCTTATTTCCATTTTATATCCATTTAGTATAAATGGAATAGCACTCATAAGCCTTATGAAATACAATTCTTATCTCACTTTTTGTTATTTTTGCTTGGATTTTCTTCCATTTACCTTTTATATAAACAGAAGAACTCGTGTGCTTATTACTTCTGTTCAAGGTACGGTTATTTCTGGATGGAACAGTAACTGCAAATTCACGGTTGAAAAATTTGATGGCAGACAAATACAAAATGGAATTTTTTTTCCTTAATTTTTTAGTGTATTTCAATATTTGTTTGAAAAATTTCACGTGTCATCAACTTAGTATTTACACTTGTAAAGAATAATTAATACATCGCATAGTATAAATCAATAACTTACATTTTATGTGAAATTTTCTACTTTCCGTGTTTAAGTTCTTAAAAAGTTCGAACCAAATAAAATTCGGATTAAAAATTATCCGAACGCAATTTAAATGAAAAATGTACGTTAAAATTATCTCATGGATAAAATTTTCATTTAATGAATAAATTAAAAAAACAGTGTTTTTTAGACTTAAAATTAACATTAACATTCCGAATCATGAAAATTGTCTTTAGATTTATTCTTAAAGATTATTATTTAAGATCCATCAATAAATGATTTACACATAAATGTATACTAATAAATCTTAGAACACCATAGCACGTGTCATTCACTGTTTTGTCTATGTAGGAAGGAAGGAAGTAAGTGAGGGTCAAAAAGGTAAACAATAACAAGCATCATTATCCATTAATTTTATTCAGACTAAAATTATGTAAATTTTTTACTCACACACGAAAAAAGACCTTACTTCAATTCACTGTGTTGTGTTGTTATGATTAAATTATGAGTGAATCTTTGAATAATTAGCAATAAACATTCACTCAGTAAATTTGTCTTAAGCTCTAAAAATAAATTTATATTCATAGAAAACTCCTCGCCATAAACAATTTTGTTAAATGAGAATTTTGGGAATTCTATTGTATACATATCTATTGAATAAATACCTTTGTGTAATGACGTGAAGGAGCTTTTTCGTAAAAGAGATATTGAAAGAGCACTTCATCCCAAACACAAATAGCCTCTTGAATTTTCCATCTCACACACATAATGCGGACGGATAGACGGAGAAGATAGATTGAAGAAGAAGAAGAAGCATCAGCAGTCTATTCTCTACTGACAATAGTTGTTACATAAATACTCACAGCATAACATTCATCTCTGAAGTGATTGTTACGGCACAAAAAAGGAAATTTACGTTAAGCACAAAAGTTTGTTGTTGTTGCTTGCTCGCTCGGTCGAATCTGAATGATTTTTCTTTTTTTCCTTTTTTTATTGGATGTTTGTGAGCATTTTTTTACATGCAAAATGAATGGATGGATGATTTGAAGTGTAAACGAGTTTATTTAATGATTTAAACACAAAAAGAATTATTCATGTCTGATAAATGACTTTTGAGATATAAAAACATCATTTTTAAGTGCTAATAAACTTTTTTAGCTTAACTTTATTTTATCCATCTTATTAAATTATTATTATATTTATTTATTTATATTATTACATTATTGTAAAGTAATCAATCTCGACACCTTGGATGGTCAGACGATTAGAGCGCATTTTTTGCCTAACAGATCAGTGTTTGGTAACAAAATTTCAAATATCTTAGCACTTTTTTCTTGGCAATAATTCAAAGATTTATTCTGACATGTTTTCTCGACTTTTCTTGGTATTTTAAGATTTTTTACTAGAAAATTTTTTTTGATCCATGTGGTGTACCATCCTTGAATCAACACCTACCCAAAAAAATCTTTTGATAGCTTACCTACGCGTCAAGAACTTTCTAACAAGCTATCAACGACTTACCTAAGTATTATATTTAATATTTTACGAATATCCTCTTCGTTACCTACTGTCCTTAATACCTTAAGAAATCGATCATACAATAATTAATAGGTACAAAAAGTTACAGCTGGAAATGCAATCTTAAAAGTTTGCAATTAGTAAAGGATATTAAGGAAAAATATTACTTACTTTATCCTTATAGAGCAAATCATCATAAACAATTATATTTTGTTTTTATACATCTAATGACATTAAAAAGCACAAAGTTAAAGAATCGGTCTAATATTTTTCTTTCGTTAAATTTTCTACCTTAAAAAATTTTCGTTAAAAATAAATTTTTACTATAAAAATGCAGAAACCTCAAACATCCATTTATTTTGTTTAAAAATAAAAAAAGGGAGAATGAAATTTGAAGAAAACCAAAAGAGTGAAGTTAATTTACTTCCTGTGGGACAAGTGTAGAGAATCGAGTATCAAATTAATACACAGAGGAGCAGCAGATGTTGGCGTTATCATCATCTGTGACATACGATACATAAATTTATTTATCTCTCTCCACTCACATTCAGTGTGTGTGTATATTTATATTTATGTTGGCTTCATATTAATCTTTCAAATCGCCATAAATTTCATCTTAAATGACTTTTTTTCTCCTTCTCTTCCTACCAAGCAATCGTTGTTATTTTCTGTGATTTCAGTTTTTATTTACGTTTTTTTTTCAGAAGCATTTTGCAATATTGATGTGGGGTAGTAAGAAAAAAAATGATTTTTTGAAAGTAGCAGAAAAAAGTTTTTTTTTGCAACAGTCCAACATGTGTGCACAAAAATCGGAGATTGTATTTCATATCATATTTTTCCCTTCACAACTTTTTTCTACTCTCTTTTCATCCTTCGTGCTGATGTGACTGTTGTAACAAATTTTTGCTTCCTCTCTATATTTTTTTACAGTTACTGTTGCTTTATGTGGCTTTCCAGATTCATTTAGTTCAACTCAACTCATGAATTTTGTTTGGTCAAAAAGAACGAAAGAGATTTGTGCTTTGTTTGATAAAAATAGAAATTTTAGGACTTTATATCATATATTAAGACATAAAAACATGCAAGGAATTTAATCCATGAGTTTTTGCGTGTCAGTCAACTGCATTGCTTGTTCTAATGGTTTCAACAGAATTGGGAAAAAGAGAAAAGTTTTCTGGGTCAATATTAGAGTTCATTTTTGTAAGCACGCAATATATTTTTGCTGGAAAAATAAGGGAAACGTGTGAGTGAAGTGAGGTAAATGGGACAAATGCAAGTGCATTTATTTTATGATTGACATTTTTGATAAAAAATGAAATCCAGTTCTTTCTACTACTTCAATATTTAATTTAGTAGAAAAATTGAAAACTTTAAGGAAAAATTTGAAATAAAAGATTAAAGCTAAAATTTATCAAGTTATTTTAGTCAATATGTAAATACTCTGATTAGGTAATTGTTTATTCTTACGATTTTTGTGATATTTCCGGTTAGTTGTCGATTTTTGCGATTCTGAAAAAAATCAATTCTTGTCGGAAAATTCGAAAATAAAGCGGAACTTTGAGTTTATACTATCTTTATATGATTACTTGCAGCTTATTGTTTCTATTTATTGATTTTTCGAGTATTTTAATGCTTTTAATTACGAGTTTTCATTGATTTTTTAATAAATTGCAAAATGTAAAGAAAAACAAAAAATGTAAACAAATAAATTTGAAAGTTTTTGTTAAAATTTTTTCATCGATTTGAATTTTTAATCACAAATTTAGCTTTTTGTAGAGCAACTAAATTAGAAAGCGATCAGTGCAAAGATACATATAGTAGAATAATTTTTTCGAGAACTAGAAATTTCTAGCTGCTCTCTATAAAATTTTAATTACTGAATTTAATAAATGAATTTGCTTGTATTTAAATTTCAAATTTTTTTTCTTTTATTTTTAGTACAAAACCAATTTTATTTTTCTATCTCTGAAATATCAATTTGTAAAATTTTTAATGAAATAATAAATATTATTCCGCATACAAAAAGTACTCAACCACTTCACTTTTCTCACCTCATGCATTTCTCACATTTCAATTTTCATTTTGACATTTTTACCTCTCTCATAGCATCAACAGTAGTAGCAACTTCATATTCATTCATTGTTAGCTTGCATGAAGCATTTTTCATTAAAATAATTTGTAGTTTTATTGCCATTACTTCATCTAACACAATGACATTCAACCATTAAACTCTCTTGCAGAATGAAGAATGGAATGAATGAGAATCTTAAAAGCAGGATATGGATGTGGTCGGAAAGAATGAAGAGTGAAGGTTTTCTTCTCTCTTAATGCATGCATTGCGGGAGAATTTTCATGGATTGCTGCTTAACTTACACACACATGTCGAAAGTGTTTCATTTTTTACGATGCAAAAAGTCATGAAATGTCGTAAAATGTTTGAAGAAAAAGAGAGAATGACGCCCTTCCGGTCGAACAAAAATAAAGTTACGAGAAAGAAAGAAACTTTGTAGGATGCAATCTCAACATGATTGACGTTAGTGTGTAATTAAAAACTTTTTTATTTAGTTTTTTTTTTGAAAGAAGAATTGTAATAAAAAAAGTAAAAATGAGATGAAGACTGTTGTCTTGGAAATTTCAATTGAAAAAATAAAAGTTTTAAATGAGATGCTTGCTATGAATATTGAAATACAAAGTTTTGTAATTTTAATCTTTAATTCAATCGAAATAAAATTCCTGCTTTTAATTTAAGAGTTTTAAGTGCATTAAATTTTTCTCAAGAATATCAAAAGTTTTTAATTGAAGATTTTTATTAAAAACAAAGTAAAATAAAATACATGTAGGAATATTGAAAATAATTTTCATTAAGCAGAATTTTTTAAGAAGATTTAGTGAAATATAACGACTGTTAATTGGTATTATTATTCTTAGTTTCTCTCTAGCTGTTTGATTTATTATAAATTTATTGATAAAAAATCAGTAATATTAACCGTCAGTGACGTGTTAAAAGCGCATTTTTTCCCGCAAACAGATTAGTTTTGTTTCAAAATTCATTGAAAGTTTCAAAAAAATTTATTCCGGCCTTTTTGAAGTCTGTACAATTTAAAACATACACTTGGGTCTAAATATCCAAAAACTACTTCTGACATCTTTTCTCGACGTTTTATGACATTTTAAGATTTTTGGATGAAAAAAATTTTTTGGTCCATGTGATGGACATCCACCACATGCATGCCCTTGGGTCACCACCAATCTAAAAACTTTTTATGCCATCTTATTGTACGCTTCAAGACCTTTCCAACGAGTACAAATATGTCTATATTTGGAAAATTTCGATTTTTGGTACATGTGATGCACCTGTGCGGCACATGCATACACTTAGGATAAAATGTCCAAAAATCATTTTTGACATGTTTATTCGATGTTTTATGATATTGTAAGACTTTTTGGTGAAAAAAAGTTTTTTTGGTCCATGTGGTGGACGTCCACCATATGCATGCCATAGCTCGGCATGGGGAACGAATCTCGCGGAAAGCTTCCGTTACACCGGTCTCATAGTCAGAACCAACAGATTGGTGCAAAAAGTTTTGAGAAAAACCGTTTTTTGAAAGACTAGTTACGGAGACAGACAGACAGACAGACAGACAGACAGACGGACAGACGGACAGACAAAGTGGGGACAATAGCGCTTTTTTTCTAAATCTGATGGAAAATGCGCTAAAAACAAGTTATTAAAGTCAAGTAATTAAGTCAAGTCATTAAAATCAAGTTGACTTGAGATTTCATTGATTTATTAAAGAATCGTTTATTGTAAAGCACAGAATTAGTCAAGTGATATGAAATTGATACCAAACGAATTGTCTGAAATGCTTTGATCTAATAATGATGTTTCTATAGCTTTAAGATTTATAGTTTGTTGATAAAATGCTGTTTAAATTTAAATTTGTCAAAGCACAGTGATTCAAAATTAAAAAATTTGTTCACTTTTACAAAAAATGATGATGTTTCAGATCAATGTATTCCATATACCAATCGATAAAGCACATTTTAATGCATCGATTGGTCGAGGGAATAGTGATTTAATTGCGTATTTATCGAGATATTTCATCTCAAAGTTGCCATTTTTTTTGTTTACATTTTTCATTGCAAATTTTAAAATCAACATTCTCAGGTCAGACTTCATTTATTCTGAGACTTATATATATCAAAAGATAGATAATTAAGCGTAGAATTTAGCAATAATAAGAACTTTTGCTTCAGATTAAAGGAAAATATTGAGTTTTGTTTTGCCATTTCATGTTTTTTTTGAAAAAGTAAAATTAAAAATAAGTTCGATTAGAGCGGTTTAGATTGCTAGATTTATCTGAAATAGAAAAGAAATACTCATATTACATTCGCCGTAGACCGCTTACAATGCCAAACAATGCCATAAGGGCGCAATTTGCAATTAAATTTTATAAAAATATTCCATATTTGAAGACAAATTTTAGTTTAACAAAAGATTCAAATTTGAAATGATCGTTAATTTCATTGAAAATTAAAAAACTAAAAATACATTTAATTTTAATTTAATTTATTTAATGTGATATATAAGTGACCTTTGAAATTTATTTTATTACTTGATTCTTGTTATACTTAGCAAACAAATTTTTTGTTTTTAATAATATAAAATTCAAATTTATAAAAATAACCGTTTTCTGAAATTTGAATTTTTTTCAGGTGCGCAAAAAAAATTGAAATGTAAACAAAAAAAAATGAAAAGTGAACAAATTTTTTAATTCTGAATCACTGTGCAAAGTCTGTTAATTCATCAAACAATAAAAAATAACTAGATTTAAAATTAAACAAACCTTTAGCAAAACAAATAAAAGAGGCATCACAAAAAAGAAAGATTTTGTATTTAAAAGTGCATTCAACTTAAACCACAAAGAGAAAGAAAAATCTCTTTAACAAAGCACATTCAAACATGTATGCCATGCCCTGTATCCATTTGCACATATTTTCATTTTATTAGCCAGCTGAGTTGAAAAGCACACTCTTTCTCTATCTATGCACTATGGGCCAAAATAAAGATTTTTTTCCAAAAATTATTTAAATGCAGTTTCTTGTAAAGCAAAATTTGACAATTCTAAAATGGGCTAAATCATATTTTTTGGCCAAACCGTTGACGAGAAATCGTCATTTTTGTGTTTCTGCATAGGGTCATTTTTGCCTTCACCTAAAGTGCTATAACTCAATTAAATCTTAACCGATTGAGCCTAAATGACTTTTGTTAAATAAACTTAAAATACGCACATTTTGATGTATAATATGTGATACTTTTGTTAAGATATGTGCTCACCAGGTGCTCAAGAATGCTAAAAATACCGAATTTTTACCCATGACACCCTCTTTACTTCAGTCTAGTGACTTATGGAAAAAAGATTTTTACAATCTGATTGCTGTTATTAAAAGCTCTTATTGTTATCTAAAAACAATATTCGGCTTTTATTTTTTGAGTCTTTTGTTTTAAAGTTATGAATTAATAAATATTGCAAAATAGTCAAAAATTGCAATTATTCGCATTTTTTGCCTTCAGGCGTCTGTAGCAGATTTTCTCAAGCCATTCCAGTTTCCAAATTCTTTTTTATCTGTTATGCTATTTTAAAAGCTTTAAAAAACTGTGAAAAAATGTTAGGAAAGTATACCCCCTAAGGCCTCAAAAATGCAACTTTTTGATTTCACCTTTCTTTAAAAAATAATTTAAGGCCCTAATTTAATTATGAAATTAAATATTATGAAATTTTTTTCATGTTTTCCTAACTTGTCATTAAATACCAATTTTTAAAGATCTTAACCATAAAAATTGGTTGAAAAATAAGCTCGAAAGGTCCAAAAATCGTTATTTTTTATATATGATGAGCTTCAATAATACATAACTCGGTCAAATCTTGTCCGATTGAGCTTATTATGTGCTTGTTAGATAGATATTGAAATGCACTTAATGTTTATAAAATGTTTTAGTGTAATTGAATGTATTGACTTAGTAAGAAAAGCAAGCAACCCCAATATGACAAAAAAGTGCTCACACAAGAGAGGGTTAAAAATTTAATTTTTGTGTGTTTAACTTGAAATGGACTTTTTAAGGTAAACTTGGGTCAAAAAAGACGAAAAACAAAGAGATTTTTTGAAAAAAGTTTATTTTGACACCGGTAACTCAAGTTTTATGAAATTTCAGTTTTTCGTGCCTAACAATGTCAAAATGAATTTTTCCAAAAAATCTCTTTGTTTTTCGTCTTTTTTGACCCAAGTTTACCTTAAAAAGTCCATTTCAAGTTAAAACACAAAAATTAAATTTTTAACCCTCTCTTGTGTGAGCACTTTTTTGGTCATATTGGGTTTGCTTGCTTTTCTTACTAAGTCAATACATTCAATTACACTAAAACATTTTATAAACATTAAGTGCATTTCAATATCTATCTAACAAGCACATAATAAGCTCAATCGGACAAGATTTGACCGAGTTATGTATTATTGAAGCTCATCATATATAAAAATAACGATTTTTGGACCTTTCGAGCTTATTTTTCAACCAATTTTTTATGGTTAAGATCTTAAAAAATTGGTATTTTTATGCAAAATAGGAAAACATGAAAAAAATTTCATAATATTTAATTTCATAATTAAATTAGGGCCTTAAATTATTTTTTAAAGAAAGGTGAAATCAAAAAGTTGCATTTTTGAGGCCTTAGGGGGTATACTTTCCTAACATTTTTTCACAGTTTTTTAAAGCTTTTAAAATAGCATAACAGATAAAAGAAATTTGGAACCTGGAATGGCTTGAGAAATCTGCTACAGACGCCTGAAGGCAAAAAATGCGAATAATTGCAATTTTTGACTATTTTGCAATATTTATTAATTCATAACTTTAAAACAAAAGACTCAAAAAATAAAAGCCGAATATTGTTTTTAGATAACAATAAGAGCTTTTAATAACAGCAATCAGATTGTAAAAATCTTTTTTCCATAAGTCACTAGACTGAAGTAAAGAGGGTGTCATGGGTAAAAATTCGGTATTTTTAGCATTCTTGAGCACCTGGTGAGCACATATCTTAACAAAAGTATCACATATTATACATCAAAATGTGCGTATTTTAAGTTTTATTTAACAAAAGTCATTTAGGCTCAATCGGTTAAGATTTAATTGAGTTATAGCACTTTAGGTGAAGGCAAAAATGACCCTATGCAGAAACACAAAAATGACGATTTCTCGTCAACGGTTTGACCAAAAAATATGATTTAGCCCATTTTAGAATTGTCAAATTTTGCTTTACAAGAAACTGCATTTAAATAATTTTTGGAAAAAAATCTTTATTTTGGCCCATAGTGCTATGTTTTGTTGCAAGTTTTAGCTCATACGTGCACTTTAGACTTTTGTACTTCTAAACACAAAGTTCTCTTTATGCGAATATTTTGTGCAATATTGCAAAAGTTTATTCCTTAATTTTAATTTCTTTTTCCTTTCTCGCCTTTATCTTTTTTTCTCTATCTATATCTATGTGTGTAAAAAAAAACATTCGTGTCGGTATATGACAGAATTTGAATATGCAATACATTGCATAAATAGAGATATGCATGAAATAAGCAACAAAATGTTGATAGTTTTCAGTAATGTACTGAGAACTTTACTATTTATGCTCTTGCGGCTGCATTTATGGTTAGAAACATATTGAAATTTTTATGAGTTTCATGCTTGTTGAGGGAGAAATTGAAACTTTTTCATCTGCACAGGAATAAAAGAAAGTTTTACTTGCTATCCTCGAACATCACATGCTGAGCTCAGATTTTTGTGGACAAACACAATCAAATGCAAAAGTGGTTGAAAGACACACATAGAAAAAAGTTGTTTGAAACATTAGTTATTTACACACAAATTGTGTATGCACTTTTTTATGCGATAGAGAAAAAAACATTGAATGAAAATTAATAAAATAGTTTTAAAGTTAAAAAATTCCTATCAAGGTATGTTAACTTTTAATTTATATATATTTCTGACATGATAAAATTATATTTACTGAGATGATATTATTTCATTAACCGAGAAGATAGAATTTTTAAACTTTTTAAACAATGGTACATCAATTTCAAAAATTTTTATAGAAAAATAGTTTAGTGGATTAAAAATGTAAAAAGTTTTTTTAAAAAAATATTTATAAACGTATTAATACCGAGATGATTAAATTTCAGCACCGAGATGACAAGACTTTTTTCTTAAAATATATTAGTGTTTTTATATAGACATTCTATGTTCATATATCTAAATTTAACTATTGAAACACTATAAAATATTAATTCCAAACTAAAAATAATCCGAGATGATAATTTTTTTCCTAGTTGACAAAACTTACAAAAAATTTAACAAAATTTACATAGAAATTTCAAACCTTTTGAAACCTAGATAATCTCAAAATATTTTTTTGTTCGAAAATCTCAGCTTAGTAAAATAAAGCAAACAAAATAAATGTTTTCTAACTTTTGATCTTATAGTGATCCAATAAAAACTATAAATCTAACGAACAACCGAAAAAATGAATTTTTCTTTTTTCTCCCTAGAAAGCAATTAGTGAGGAAGAAAAGAAGAGAAAAAAAAGTTTCTGCATTTCATGCACACATGAGAAATTTAATTATGCTTTAAATGAACAAATGTGAATGACTGTCGCTATAGGATGTGAAAAATTTTGCTTGCAGTCACTACTTTCATCGATTTTCATACATTTCCCGCAGTAGTACATTTGCAAAAGTTATGAATCATGAGCATACAAATGAGAAATTTTTTACTTGACGAAGCAGTTTTTCCTGTTTCAAACAAAAAATAAAAGTATTATAAGAGAAAACAGGAGAAAAAACTTTTTTTTGTATGTTATATTTTCAAGCATTGAGAGTTATTTGATGATAGAAAAAAGTGTCAACAGCTGTACTACTTTTTTTGCTTCTTTCTCGTATGTATAAAAATATTTCAATAGTAAAAAAAGAGAAGTTTTCTCACCCGCAGTAAAAGGGAAGAATAAAAGTTTTATTTATTATTATTATCCCGCATTTTAAAGGAGAATATATGTAAAATTACATAAATGTATAAGAAGTAATGACTTTAAATGTCTTTAAAAAGATGTTTTGATCAAAGAGAAAATCGGTCGGACAACTAAAATTTCCCGTATATTGTCTATTGTTTACATAAAATTTGTAAACAATGACATCAAAAAGTAAACAAAAAATTTAGAAAATCTAAAAAAATTCATTTTTTGAAAAAACTTAATCAAACACATTGATATTTACATAAAATTACTTAGAATTCGACTTTTTATCAAACTATTATAAAGCAGAATAAAAATAAAAGAAAATTTCAGATGTTACTCAACATTTTTGTCTTATATGACATGTGATTTGTTTTCATGTGTTGTGCAACATTGTCCTTTTGTTGCACATAAAAATAATTTTGATTTTAATAAAATTCTAAGGTTTTCAATAATTTCTAAATAATATTATGTAAATTTTTAATTTATTTTAAATAAAATAGTATAACAGTAAAAGTAATTTGGCATTTCCCAAGTGAATGTGTACTTGTGCAATGCATGTGTATAGATAAAATATATCTTGCGGTATAATCTAAGATTAGCTAATAGGCACTTTACATTGCTTCTCATAAATCTTAATAATCAACCGTAAAAGCAGAGGGGTGAACAATTTCGATTATTGAACGTGCAGTAAATTACAATAACAAAAAAAAAAAAATATTTTGGCATATTATGACAAAAAGATAAATATTTGCAAAACCACGATGAAAACTACTAAAAATCCATTTAAATCTTCAACAAACCAACCCTCGCAAATATCAACAGCAGCAGTAAAAAAAGAAAAGAAATTATCCCCAAATCACAATGGTATTCAACCATAAAACCGACATCAATCTCCATTTTCTAAAAATTTGCGATAAGAACAGAAAATTTTTGTTTCTCAATAAAAGGCGAGAAAATGAAGACATTCATTTATGTTTGTGTGTTTATAAATTTTCTTCTCATTCATGCTCTTGACTTGCTTTTGCTTTTAAAGTGTGTTAATTAATATTCTCATCTCATACTGAGTATTTTTGGTTCGTATGTGAATGTGTGTAGGAGAAAGACAAAAAAACTTCCCTATATTGCTTTCTATTGTTCATATATTATTATCCGTGTGAGATTTCTCTTCATATTGAACGAAGAAAAAAAATTTATTTCATATATTTTAGCGTGTTGTGAAAAGAAAAGTAAAACAAAAGAGAGTGAAAAAGTAGCAAAGTTTTTTTTTGTACAATGAAATGAATATATGAACGTTATGTGAGCAGCAATTGAGTCTAAAGATGTGAGATGTTTTCTTAATATGAATTCGAATTCGATTCAATTTCGATAATTCTTCCTCTTACATTCTACACATTGTTGTGTGTGTCGAAATTGCTATTTATCATCGAATACTTTTGCTCACTTCAACATCTTTTATTATTGAATTAAATTACTTACTGATACGCATTACATTTTTTTGTTTGCTTTTCCTTGTGGTTCATATGAAACAGATTGTGACTAATTTTAGAAATTTGTGGTTATCGTCGTTGACAAATTTTTATTTCTATAAATCTTGATTTGTAGAAAATTTACAATTTTTTATGGTAAGAATATTTTGAAAATTCCAGGATTATTCAAAATTTTGTGTAAGAAAAAAGAATTTAAGATATTTTTGAAAAAATTTACAAAATTACAAGAAATTGTAAAATTCTCTTATTCTACAACAAATGTTAAAATTAAAAATTACTACAAATTTTAATGTAAAAAATTTACAATATTTTAAATTCTACAATTTCTTACATTATTTTACAAATGTATAAAATTAATTTTCTGAAATTTCATGTATCTTTTTTTAAGAAAACTAATTTGTAGCTAAAAATCAGCTCCATTCCAATCTTATAAAAAATATTCTTTAATTTCTTATTACTCATCGACAAGCAGCAAAAAAGGTAAAAGAAAATTTTCTTGTTCACTTTTTATGTTTTGTTTTTTTGTTGGATGATCTTCATGGAATTTATTTATTTCTGTGAAGGAAGCAGATGGTGAATGAAAGACAAGCATTATTGATTTATGTGAATCACATTAATGCGAATTGGGGATTAAAGAGAATCGAAAAACAGACAGAAATTCGCCTCAAACCATTTTCAAATCAAGTTCAACTCAAACACTTTTAATTATCACACATTTAGTGTGAAATGAGGGATTTACATAGTTCTAACTAGTTATGTGACCTGTGGGATTATTTGATGAATTATTCAAAGCTTTTACTCATTGCATTTAAATTTATATTCATCTATTAAACAATTGATTAAATTGTTGACATGTAAAACATATTAAAGTGTTCACCATTCAAAATATTTACATTGTAAGAGAAACTCTAGAGCTAAAATTGATAGATTTTAAAACTTTTTGAATTCTCTCCCTACACATGTGTTAAAATATTTTAAAACTTTCATTAGATTATGCAGAACAGAGTTGGTAAAAATTTTATTCAATCATACTTAAGCAAACGCAAAATGAAATTGATAGAAGCTCTTTTGTACTGCTAGTTTTTGGTATGCCTTTTAAAAGTCTTTTGTTTGGATAAACCAACCAACTCTGAATAATAAAAATTTCCTTCAACTTCTGCTTTTGTTTTTTAAGCTTGTTCAAAAAATTAAAGTTTTTCCATCAAACAAATATGATAAAGGAGAGAAAAAATATGAGAATTTATGGCTTTTTATAAAAAATTAAATGACCTCCTTTTCTTCCTTACCAACATAACAAAAAATATTTTTTTTGTGTGTGATATCAAACGATATGTGTGTACACCATAAATCACCTTAAGCTATTGGGATAAAAGGTCGATCAACCTTATTTCAGTAAATCCATTATGAATTTAGTCTCTCTTTTCTTTCTAATACTGTCTTTCATTCAAAAACAAAAAAAAAAGAAGCACAGAGAGGAAGAGAAATTGAAATAAAAGAATTGAATGTGAAATGTATGTGTAGCATTGTATTGTTATAAATTTCTTAATGACAAATAATTTTTGTATTTGCCACTGTGGTAAACAGAGCATAATAACGAGAGTAAGAAGAGAGAAATAAGAAAGATGAAGGTGCTGAGCTTCCATGCATAAACAAAATAAAATAAAAAAAACATATAAGCACATGTACTTATACGTATAGATATTAGAAAATGAACACGAGAATTTCTTTTTAAAATTATCTTTTTTAGTTCATTTCATGTTTTTTTAAAAAGTCCACATTTCTTATAATTGTATAAAAATTCTACAATTTCATGATTTTGAATATTTTTCTTAGAACATGTAGAAAATATTACAATTTTTATTGTAAACATTTCTTCAATTTCTACAATTTTTTTTGTACAAATTCTACAATGTAAAAAATCTACAATCTTCAATTTAAAAATTCTACAATTTTGAATATATTTTTTTACAAAATTTTGTGTAGAAAATTTTACAATTTAGACTTTACAATACGCTACTAATTTTATCTCCTTTGCTAAAAGATGCAAAAAATAAAAGAACAAAATAAAATTTTTATTGACAAACAAAACATAATCATTACAATTTAGAAAATCATATAAAGACTTGCATGAAAAGAAATTCTCCGGTATTGTTTTGACCAAAATACAAAAAAGAAATCAAACATCTGCGCATGTTCGTCTCTTTTAGGCATTAAAATCCAAATCAAGGGGAAATTGCAAATAAAAAACGATAATGTTCGAAATACGAAAATCACCCTCATGTGAATGAATCTCTTTTCTGTCTGCTTCTTAGTTTCTCTCACGCACGACTTTATTGCTCTCATTTTTCTCTCTCGTTTTGCTCACACGAAGATTCTTTAGCGCAAGCACTCCGTTATATGTGCCGCTCTGTACATCCGACTCGCGCGAAATAAAAAAGAAGAGAACTCAGTCAATTTCGGATGATTGCGGCAAGTGGATGTGTATTTCGAGCGTGTTATACTCATTTTCACTACTTTCAATTGTAAATTGTGCAAGGAAATGCAAAAAAAAGTTTCTTTTAAAGAGGTGGAATACAAATAAATAATAAATGAATGCAGACACAAAAACTGCATAAAATTGTTAACTTTAAAACCCAAAGAATATTTTGAATCAAAAAAGTAAAGTGAAAATTCGCGTGTGTGATTATTTACCATTGCATTAGATTTTTCACATAGAAAGCGAGAGAAAAAGGTGAAAAAGCCATTAATATGTGGTTGTGTGTTTTTAACTTTAAACATATTGTGGAATTAAAGAACTAGAAAAAGGGATGCCATGCCATGTGTATGTTGTGACTAAATACCAAATTTATTACATAATAAACTTGCAATAAGGATATTATACTGTTGCAGATCAAGGATTATTGTAATATTTATCGTTCAGTGATTTTTAAATGAAATATAAAACAACTTTAACCTTTTTTCAACAACTTAGAATATCAAAGTAGTAAAAGAAGAAGGTTCAAGTTTTTTTAGGCAGGAAACTGAGTATAAAAAATACACAACAAAAAAGAGAGAAGAATTAACGAAAATTTACGTGTAAAAGAAGGCAGCAAAAAATAATAATAAAATTTCATTCAGATGGAACCGCATGAGAACAAGAAGAAGAAGAAAATGATGATGAAGAATATAGAAGAAGCCACATAATTTTTTTCTCTCTTCCTCTTAAGATTGAGATTTAGCCAAACAGTGAATCAAATGTGTATAATAATTACATTGAATAGAGATAGAGCAAGAAAACATATACGTGAATAATTCAAGAAATAATAGTTAAAAATTTTTTATCAAATTTTCCGTTATAAAATATTTAAATTTAAAAATTACAATTTATTAATAATTTTTGAATGGCTAATAAATAATTTAAAATAGTAAAAAAGTCTAAAAACTATAAAACACTCGAAAGAAAAGTACAGAAAAAATAATCAAATATCAATGTAAATCAGCTCAAGTATGACATTTGACTTCAAAATTTTCTACAATTTATTTTTCATAACTATTGTTTTTTCTGTTAATATTACATTTTTAAAAGTCTTAAACAACTCGGTTATAAAAAAATTTACTTTAAACTCATGATATGATATCTATTAGATTGCTTTCCAATTCTATTTTAAATATTTTGTAAATATTGTAGAAATATTTTCTATTACTTATAAATTTACAACTCATACTTTTATTGTAAATTCACGATTACTTACAAATTTTACAAATCTACAATTTTCATTGTAAATTTATGTTTTGTCAAATTGACAATGTCAACAAAAAGTAAAATTTTATGGAAAGAAAAACAATTGCTAGTTTTAAAAGGTTTCATGTGTTTTACCTTTTAATTTGTGATTGATAATATCAACATAATTTAATATAGAAATGAAACCTTATATAAATTTATTATAATTGAAATAACATAAGGGTCTTTTGATAAACTCACAATTACTTAATTGTCATTATTAATTATTCTAAGATGTTTTCTTATCATATTGTTTACAATTTAAATCAAAGTTGTTAGGCAGTTGGGCTACCAAAAAACAAAGATGACAGTTTTCTTAAAAACTCTTTAGAATTAATTTATGAAATTTTGGAAGCTGAATGAAATTAGGAAGAGCTTTCTAATGAGCTGTCAATGAAACTTTCTCAAATCTCTGTACAGATTTTATTATAATCCTTGTAACTTGTAAGTTAACAATAATTTTGTATGTCACAACCATAAAGTCTTTTCAATCTTTAGACTTTTTATGGTCTGCAATTATCTGAATAAATCAAAAATTAGTAGTCTGTAATTTTATCAAGATCAATCTTAATTAAACAAATTATTTAAATTTCATACTTTCATATTTCTTGATTTTTTTTTTAATAAAATCTAAAAATTCTATTATTTCTTCAATATTTCTAATACAATAATAATATATATAAGTATAGTGATTTATGATTATTATAGTAGCCCCTCGCATACACATAGTAAATTTCACACACTCGTATTTCTATTTTTTTCTCTTTCTCTATAGATTTTTATTCCATACTAATGAATTATAATTGCATGGGAAAATATGTGTTATCTACGCAATTAATCATTTCTCAGTTTAGACCATTAAACCGAAAAAAAAAATCTTTTTCTTTTTTCTCTCATAATCTGGCAAAAAATAATTTTTTTTCTGTTATTTGCGTGTGACAATTGATAAAGCGGACATACTCGAAAGAAGAGAAAAAAATCAATAGAAGTGATAAATATTTACTTGAACCTCTTTCATATTTATTGGTTTGTTTATTAAGAACAAACAAAAGTCACACACACTCGATATTTTTTGGTATATAATGAAAAATATGTGTTGAAAGCGGAAGGATTAAAACATTAAACGCAGCAATAAAGGTGGAAAATTAATGGAACCAAATACAATTTTTTCTCTCTCTTTTCGTTTTGTTCGTGTTGAAATTAGATTTTTTGGCATAATTAATTTATTACAATACGTGAATATGTGTATGAACGTGTAGGTTTTATTTTTGGTTTCTTTTCAAGATGGAAAATTTTCTTTATTAAACTTTGAATTTTTACAACAAAATTTTTAGAAATTATAGAAGTAATTTATGAAAATTTTGAGAATTGTAGATTTTTCACAAAATTTACAATTCTAGAAATTTTACATCTTTTACCAAGGAAAAAAATTTGTCATATTTTCCATGTTTTTACATGAAAATTCATGTTTACCTTTTTTGTCTTTTACAGAGTATTTCTTACGATTTCTTAAAAACAATGGATATTGTAGATTTCTTTATAAAATTACAAATATTAAAAGGATTTCTTGCAAATCGACATTTTTTACAAAATCATCAATATAGAATTTCTTTCAATTTCTACAAATGTTTAGAAATTTATTACAATAAACTAAAAATGGTATTTTCACACTCGACATGGCATTCATTTTTCTTCTCCCTTATTTACACGTGTGTGATTTTTTTAATAATTTTATTTCATTTCTTTAGGCAAAAATCGAGGTTGAAAATGGTATAATAAAATAATTAAAAGAGATAGAGAGAAAAGTTTTATGTGAAGAAAAAGAAAATTTTTGTGAAAAAAAGAAAAAAATTGAATCTAAAAAGAAGAGAAAAAAGTTAAAGTTCAAAGAAGAAAGAAGGAAAGAAATTGTGAATGAATTAAATAAGGAAGAAAAACTTAATTAAAAGCAAACTTTAACAACAAAATAATTGAATAGAAAAGAGAAAACTTTTATATTTGTGCAAAAATCTAAATCAAATTATGAAACTACTAAATTTATATCAAGGATTGATAGCAAACATTAAAAAAGAAGAAAAATTTGAACTACTTGAAAAGTGACACAAAAAAAATCTTCAATTAGAAACTTATGCAAGAAAACAGAAATCTGTGAAGAGAAAGTTAGACGATGAGAACGAGAAGAAATATAAAATTCATAAGTATCAACTTTTAACGTCATATTGTGTAAAGAAATGAATATATTAAATGCATAAATAAACAGTAGCAGAAAAAAGGATAGAAAAGAACTTAAGAACTTTGAAGCGTGATAAAAAGTATTTTTTAAGGATTATTAAATTCTTCTTATGTCAGTGAATATAAAAATCTTGACAGGAAATGTCACAAAAAATTTACTGTTTATTAAAAAAAATGAGAACTTAAAACTCATTAAAAACAGTTAGAAATCATAAAAATTTTCAAGAGAGTGAGGAAACAATCTTCATTAACTTACCGTTCTAACATTAAAAAAATCAAAGTAATAAAGACATAATCATGATACATTTGGTAAATTCCCATCAATTAAACTACAACAGCACACATCAATTTACAAGCTATTAGAAGAATAATCCATCTATATATAAATAATTAAAAAACATAAAGAGTGAATAGTAAATGAAAAACAATGATAAGATCGCGTCTATTAGAGCAATTGTTTAAGCATACAACAGCAAATGCAGCAATACCGACTGTAATAGACTTACCATCAAATAAATTTAATCGACGAATGCATTGTCATAGTGGAATGAGCTTTTATGTTGTTATATATTTAACACTTATTGTGTTTGGTGCACTTACAAGTCATTATAGAGTTGAATGTCGTGAAAGTACATGTCCGACAGTGTGCACATGTAAATGGAAGGGTGGAAAACAGACAGTCGAATGTCTCGATCGACAACTTATCAACATACCTGAGAACATTGACCCATCGACACAGGTGCTCGATATGAGCGGCTCAAATCTTCAAATTCTCACTGGTGAAACTTTTAAACGTGCAGAACTGCTCAATTTGCAAAAATTGTATCTGCGCAATTGTCGTTTGGGACAAATTGATGATAAGGCCTTTGATGGTCTCACAAATCTCATTGAACTGGATTTATCGCACAATTTATTGACGTCCGTGCCTGCGGCAACCTTCCAATATATCACATCTTTACGCGATCTCACACTAGCTAGCAATCCAATTCAAAAAATTGAATCGAATGCATTTAATAATGTGCTGAGTCTTACAAAACTTGATCTATCACATTGTGAATTACAAAGTATATCAGCTTCAGCATTTGAGCGACTCGATTCGTTGCACTCGCTTAAATTGAACGGTAATAAACTTTCAGAGTTGCGTGCAAAAACAGTTGAGACACTAAGCAAATTACATTGGGTTGAATTGCATGACAATCCATGGCTGTGTGATTGTCGTTTACGTGCGACAAAGCTTTGGCTCACTGAAAATAATATTCCCTATCCGATGGCACCAATTTGCTCAGGTGGACCAGAGCGAGTCATTGATAAGTCTTTTGCTGAGCTGCATGTTGATGATTTTGCATGTAAGCCAGAAATGTTGCCAGTAAGAAGGCATGTTGAGGCAATAAGTGGTGAAAATGCAACAATAATTTGTCGTACGGGTGCTGTGCCAGCAGCGCAAATTACATGGTATTGGAATGGAAGACTGTTAAATAATAATTCGGCATTTAGCTCATATCAAAAGGTGCACATTTATGAAGATGGAAATTTTGAGAAACGCAGTCGTTTGGTGCTGACAAATGCTCAAGATGCCGATTCGAGTGAATTCTATTGTGTTGCTGAAAATCGTGCTGGTAATGCAGAAGCCAATTTTACACTTCATGTTTCCATGAGATCAGTGACAAGTGCATTTGGTAATGGACAAATTGCAGGACTTAGTGCAGCACTTATTATTCTTATACTCTTCATTCTACTCATCATTCTTTTCCTTCTCGTTCGTCTTCGACGTTTGCCACAAGTCGAGACAAAAACACCGAATCAAGTTGAAGTGATAACTAATGTAAGTCCTTCAAATAATCACAATGGTAAAGTTTGTTCTACTTCACCAACAAATGCAGTCAATGCCATTGACCACCGAAAAGATTCGACTGATATGAAACAGACGAATCCAGTTCAAAAACCACCGCGTTTAACTGACATTAATTACTCTACAAGTCATTATGATACAAATGGGAGTGTTGTAACAGTTGGTCCAAGTTATAGTTCACCAACTGGCAATAATCCTGATTTAATAAATGACACAAAAAGACAAGGTAGTGGATTAGATATGACTACCATTGGTATTGACAGTTCAACATTACTGCCATTGGCCACATCGGTAAATCTCAGTGCGGCAACAAATAATTTACTTGCATCACTTAGTGGGAATAGCGGACTAATTGATGCAATTGATCGACCTAGCAGTGGTGACTATAGTCGTGCAGGTTGTGATTCACTTTATCCATCAGGCTTATGGGAAACAACAACACCGACTGCAGCATCAAATAATTTGTTACTTGAACAAATAAATCGATATCATCAACATATGCCAATAATTGATGGCAATAGTAGCAAAATAACCACAACAACTATGAACATGGATGATGAGACTTCATCGGTTGATTTTTTAAATCGAACATTTCCGAAAGTATCTGCACATCATCATCATAATATTGATAATGACCTAAATATTGGCACATCACAACTAGCTGGCTATCCATCAGATTATGGTTTACCGATTGTTCCTGGCGCTGAACAATCGCAGCATCATTATAACAAATTTAATGCACTCACATCAACGTCATCATCGAGTAGTAGTCCCGTAGCAAATGGTGGCATGGTTCCAATGAATGCGAAAACGCTGCGTGTTTGGCAGAAAGGTGGTGTGCCTGTTTTGCCACCAGTGACAACGGCCTTAAAACGTGCATTAACCAACAGTAGAAATTCTCCCGATGAAGGTTATGTCGGCGAAGGTGGAACTGATGTGTAGTATAAAAAAAATAATGCAAAATGAACATAAAACTGACATTGACTGAACAATAATTAGTTTGTACAAAAAGAAGAAAAAAATTTTTTTTTGGGTTTCATTCACATATTGTGAGCATTCGTGTGTGTGTAAAAGTGAATAATTTATGAATTCAAGTGAACGCTGAACGGACAGCAAGCAAGTAAGCAAGCAAGCAAGAGTTAATGTTAACTCATTAAGGTCTTTGTTGTGATCTAAAAAAGAAACTTGTGTGTATGTGAATGATAAATTGGATGAAATAAAAAAAAACAATCATTGATTAACATATTGAGGAAGCGTTATTATGGTGACATTTATGAAATGCTGATGAGATGAATTATTATGTGATGAAGGTAAGATATTTTTTCATTTTCAATGAAATTTCTTTCTTGTTTTACATACAAACAATTCAATAGTAAAAATTTGATTTGTTAAACAATTTTTAAACTATATGAAAAGTACAAAAGAAATTTTAAATATTATCATTGAAATATTCATGATTTCTAAAGAATTTGCCAAAAGTGAGGCAATCTACACAAAGTTCATTTCGCCAACTGAAGTTGAAATTTGAAACAATATTGATAGGTTAAATAATTGACTAAAAGAATCGAAAATTGGTCTTAATAATTAATGCTGACATTTAAAATCTAAAAAATTGATTTGTATTTAAATTAGTGTTTGGAATTGATATGAGCTTTTTTGTTAAGTTGATTTCAAGTTGACTTACACTAAAATGTCTCTAATTCATTCATATTGGAGTTTATTTAATCAATATACATAAAAAAATTTAAGAATCATTGACTTTTATACATATTTGTTGAATTTCAAATGAATTGAATTCAATCTGAACAAATTAAAGACACTTTTGTGCAGGTCAACTTGAAATCAACTTGACAAAAAATATGAATATCAAGTAAAATATACATACAAGTCAAGTAAAATTTGAATGCAAGTGCAAACCCTAAATAATAATTAGTGAAAATATTTTTAATTTAGATTTTACTTTTTTATGAATTTACAAAAAGTTGTAAATTTTTACAAATGTTAGCATCATATGAGTTGCTAGTCTAGGAAAATTTTTCACTTAAGAAGACTTTTCATGTTGGTTTTGCTCATTACTTATCAATTAATAAATCTAAGAATTTATCAATGAAGAACTAAAAATAATCTAAATTAACAAGGAAAATTTAAAACTATTGATAATTTTTGAATGAAATTACTATAGATAAATTGATTAGGCGTTTATTCATAAACTAAAATTAGAAAAGCATAATTTATTTTATTAAAATTTCTATGAATCAAATTTTAGGAAGAAATTTATTAAAAGAATTATAAATTAGAACGAAATCAATAAAAAGCTTAAAATATTAATGAATTATAAGAAAAATACGACAGAAATACATAGTTTTTAAAAAAAAACTAAATTTATCTGAGAATTTTTATTTAGGGCTGCTTCATGCTTAAACTAATTCAACTAACTTTAGAATTCTATGTATTTCAATATTTTTCAATTAGAATTTTCGAAGAAGTAACTTATTTTGTACCTTGTGACCTTCCACTGACTTTTAGTCATTGTAGCTGTTAGTTACTGGCTAACATAGAGTAGTCAAATAAATTTTCATCTAAACCTTGATTATATAAACACGTGAAAAAAATATTCCTACGCTAAATCTATGAAAATGTCTACGAAGAAAGCATCTACCTACGATGATATTTATTATCCTACGCACGCAATAAATCAAGTGAATCATCATTTTCATGAATATATGAAATTCAACTAATGAACAAATATTTATTCATTAAAAAAACAATCAATATCGTCCAATTATCGAGTAAATCGAAAACTCTCTCTGCGGTAAAATAATGAAAAACTATTATTTTTCTAATTGCAATTCACTTTAGCCAATGATAATTAATGGTGAAATCAAAATTTATTATTAAATTTATTTTGCATTATTTGTTGAATGAATTCTTTATTTTTGGGTCAATGATTTTATTTGGTCAAGTGGAAATTGAAAATCAGTGTCATTTTCATTTTTAATGCTTTGTTAAGACTTCCAAGAATAAGAAAATGAAAATTTTATGTTGTCAAGAAAAAAATACGTGACAAATCTCCATCAATGATGACTGACATTTCCTAGAAAAGCTTTAAACCTCTTATCAATCAAAATTTTTCAACATTTCTATAAAACAATCTATTTTTGTTGTTAAGCCAATTTCATGGCAAAACACGAAAAATGCTTCAATTATATTTTTCAAAATTGTACAAGAGATCGCCTAATAATGATAGATTGATTCGATATTTGAGAAATAATAAATAAATACAAATTGACAGGTTGGAAAGCTTCTCAATTAGTGATGTTTACCTAATGAAAGTTCAGTCGCTAATGAATATGTGATTTGTAACAAAGTAGAGACATTTCGAATGATAGAAAAAATTGAGATTGTTCAAGTTGAATTGAATTTTATAAAAAAGAAAATTTTGTATTTTAAATTAATATGCATAAATCTGAATAAATTTTTTGGAATCAATCTCATGAGATATTCAGAAATTATTATAGTAAAACAAGGGTAATTTAAGTTAAAGTGACATAATGTTGCATAAGACATATGATATTTGCTGCATGTCACATGTGATGTAAACAAAATAAATTTTGATAAAAACTTCTTTGCTTTAAATTAATTATGAAAATAAATTAAAGCCACAAAATCAATTTTAAACAAGTAATTTACAATTTCTTAATCACTACAAGACTATATTAATGATTATTTCTAATTAAGATTGAAAGTTTGAAATTAATGCAACATTCAGCATGTCACAAAACCACATTTGTTATGTTGCAAATGACAAAATTTGTCAATTTTATTTGACGCAATGAATATCCGCTTAAAAAATCTTTTAATTTTCGAATTTTATCAATCCAAATTAACTGGTATGCTTTTACCTTGAAATTTGGTATTCAGATTCGAACCATAACATTTTCTTTCATTATTGGTTTGATGTTTCAATTGCCTTAACAATAACAATAAAAAAATGTTGAAATAACTGGTATGGGTAGCAAAAAAAACATTTTTAATTAATTTAATTTATTTCAACGAGAGAAAATAATGAGGTGCAATTTTAATGGCGCAAAATGAGACACCGAAATACGATTCAATTCATTTTTCCAATAAAAAAAATTGTATGTTGAATTTTCTCCACTTGCCAAACAGCAATGCTTCGTATTTTATGTCAATATAATTCATTTTCAATTAATTTTAATTCCATGTTTGTCACTCGATAATTTATTCATTTTTATGCTTCTCCTTCGCTTTTTTTGTTTTGCTTGTCTCTAAAAATCAAATTTTGATTGATGCTGATTGAAAATGATTTGAAAAAGCAATGCACGGAAAATTCATGCTGTTGTTAGTTGCTGACAAAAACACTTGTTAGTTATTTTATTATTTACCTGACAATAGAACTCAACTTGTTTTGAATGCAAAATGAATAAATGTGAAAATAGTTCAAGAGTAACATAACCTTTACGTATATTATTGAAAAATATTTTTTATCTTGCATAAAAGTTGTAAATTTATGACTTCAGAAATGAAAATTTCTAAGTGTTTGAAAATTTGTAACAGTTTATAGAAAATTCAAAACTGACATAACTGTCATAAAATTTTTATAACAGTTAAAAACTGTTTATAGAATTTTTTATATCAGTTATGACAATCTTAAATTTTCTTATAACGGTCATAAAAAATTTTGAAACGTTTATAATTTTCTTAATTTGAAAAATATTCGATGCCATCTGTTCCTTCGTGTATATGAAACCATTGTAATGCAATTCTATAAAAGTCAATGATATAACTTTAATCTGAACTAGTTGAATTTTCTTCTTCTTTAAATATTAAATTTTAATTAACAACATAAAGAAATTGTAACAAATGAAAGTGACATAAATTATGTCCTAACATTTCGCATACAAACACATTTATCTCATGCATAAAAGGGGAGGAAAAGAAAGAAATTGTCAGTCAACATACACATCTATTTTTTCTCATTGTCATCTAATGTGCACGTGAGGCCATAAAAGTGTAAGCAGAAAGAGTCGACACAGCAGTAGCAACATAGTGCGGTAGTATATATATGGGAAATTGAAGAAGCCACATACATACTATAGGTAGACGACCGACTGAGTTGAGTGAGTGAGAAAATGTAGCAGGAATTTGATGAAATGTTAATGAAAACAAAATGGGCTTTGTTTGTGGTAAATGCATTCTCTGCACGCAAAAAAGGGATCTCACATATATAAGATAGAAGAAGACTAAGATGAGAAAATTTTTGTCACAAATAAGAAAGAGAAAGAATAATGGACCATTGTCATTGTAGCCATTTTTCAATGTGTATATGTGAATGTTTGTTTACACTAACGCTCACTGTCTTGTCTTCATCAGAATATTTAAGGAAAATTTATTTCCATGTGTACATATTGTTACATCTTATTCTTCTTTTCTTTTTTGTTTTTCATAAGAAATTATAGAAAACTTTTATAAAAACTATTAAATTCAATGAGTCAAATTATTTTAAATTAGTTTTAAGAACTTATCAAGTTTTTCTTCTTCTTTGTAACAAATTAAAGATTAGAAAATTTTAAATTCATTGAAGTTTGTTTTTTGTTTACATTGAAAAATATTTTAAACTTTTTTGATTGAAAATATTTTTACCTTTTTTGTAAAAAATTTTTTTACATCTGTTTACTTAGTAAAAGCATCTGATCATTTGAATTTGAATTGTTTTTAAAATTCAAATTTTCAACTGTTGAAATTTGCACTTGATTGTATATTTTACTTGACTTGAATGTATATTTTACTTGATATTTTTTCATCAAGTTGATTTCAAGTTGTTTTACACAAAAATTTCTCTAATTTTATTCAAATTGAATTTAATTCGTTTGAAATTTAACAAATTGTATGAGTGTCAATGATTCTAAAATTTGCTATGTATTTTGATTTAAAATAATCCAATCTGAATAAACTAGGGAAATTTTTGTGTAAGTCAACTTGAAATAAACTTGACAAAAAAATATTTTCAAGTCAAGTAAAATTCATGAAAATTCGGATCCTAATTAAAAATTGACAAAAAAATTAATTTTTTTAATTCTAAATATCTCAATGCCTACAATAAGATGAATTCTTTTTTTCTTTTTTTCCAACGCTTTCAATGTCGTGTTAGAGTAAGAAAAATTAATAATAAACACAAAATTACAGATAATGAAGTAAATGTTTGATTATGAAATTTGATGTACCTGTTCAAACAAACATCACAAATGCTGCTATGCTATGTTGAATTTACTTTTCTCTTTTCTCTCTTGCGTGTATACATTATTTAAATAAATTGTCTTCAAAGTTGTACTACTGTTTGAAAGGTAAAAGGTTGTTGTATATATATGAGTGAATAAGGAGTGCTAAAAAAGACACAGGCACGAAAGAATTAAAATTCAAGAAACAAATCATAATTTCCTGTTAAGTAAGAAAGTTTGTGTACCTTTTTCATTTCTTTTATACTTTTACTTTAGTGCTGATGATGTGACCTCGCTTTGCTACATTCTGTGTCAACTCATTAATGTTTTAGAAGCGCGAGTTCAATTTAAAAATCGATTTCATCATCACTTTGCTGTTTTGAATATTTTAAGAGCTTGATCAAAAATTCAAGTACTTTTTTTTGAAAATTTAATCATAAAAAGAATTTTTTAAAGTCTATACACGAATGTCAAAATAAATTTCATAAGAAGGAAGCAAAGCAAGTACTTGAAAGCTTTCTCATGAGAATTTTTCCACATTTGATATAAAAAAGTTTATTATTTGCATTTTCATTCGTCTGCAAAAAAAAGTATATGTGTGTATAAGAAAGAAAAAGAAGGAAAAAAATTAAATTTTCGTAAAAAGGCAATAAGAGGAAAAATATTAACAAAAATATACACACAGAGAATTGTGACTTTAATTGAACTTTTTTTGGTGTATTCAGACGACATACAGTTAAGAAATGTTACTGGTAAAGTTAAGCGGAAGTAAGAGCACAATGGCAGTCGCTTCTTATCACTTTTATGCAAATGTTGCGAGCAAACAAGCTAGAAGATAGAAAGAGACATTTATACATATACATTGAGAAAGTTTTTTCCTTTTCTTCATTACCATTTTCCTCTTTCTTTCTCTTTAACTCTCATACTCGCTTGCTTGTATATAAATTATTATTCACACGGAATGGAGTACAATTCTAGAGAAAAAAGTCAATTGTCTATGCCGTGTGTCAAAAACAATGTCATTTCATTCTTTTTGAAAATTTACACAAGCATGTATGGATGATTTTTAAGTACAAAAAAATGTATTCAAAAAGTTGTAGAAAATTCAATTGTAAAATTGTAAAAATTTTATTTATTTACTTTGTAGGAAAAAATTACATTTTCATTGTAAATCATTGAAATTTTTGTAGAATTGCAAAAAAAACTACAAATTTTGTAACTTTGTAAAATTTTTAAATTTAAAATAAATTTTTTAGCTTTTAAGTTAAAATTTACACTAAATTTTATTCATAAATGATTTCCGAAAATTTTCTTGTTTTTCTTTCTATAAAATAATTTTTAATTCAGTAGCTACTAGCAACACAAGACATTAAACTTTCATCAAAGACATTTTGATAGTTTTAAAATTCTTCAAAAACTTTTCCATTAATTAATAAAATTCCTACAGCATTAATAAAAGAAACTTCATAATGTTGACCACAAACTTTTTTAAATTTCTCTGTATCTTTAATTTTAATTCCTTTAATATGAAGAAAATGTTGCTAGTTTGAAAGTTTTACTTTTTACCAACTTGTTACTTTTTAAGTTTTTAAAAAATCCATTGGCTATAGTTGTAATGTACAGGATGTAAAAAAAAAATTTGAATATAAAAATAAATTTCACTCCATTCTATAGAATAATTCAAATGCATGTTTACAAGTTAAAGTTGACAACATGACAAGATTCAGTTGTGTAAATAATAAAAAGAACAATAAAGAAGAAAATCGGCCGAGAAAGAGAAAGAGGAAGTCAGAAAACGAGTCTATGTGTATATATTTGCCGTAGATAATTACCGGCATTATTTACGTTTTTACTCTAGCGCATTTACAGAATCCAAAGCAACCCAGTAAAGTGTCAGAGAAAGAGAAAAAAAACTTTTCCCTTCCGTCGCGTCGCGCGATAGCGAGATTTGTGCGTGCCTATTTACGTCAACCGAAACGCCATTATGTTCCCAATAGACACAAAATCTTCTCTTGAAGAAGATGGAAAACTGAAGGAAGAGAAGAACAGAAACTCTTGTAATTGTGCCAGTCATTATCAATTAATTGTTTTTCTCTCTTTTTCTAAAAAAAATTATTTCTTTCTCTGCTAAATCAAATTAATGAGGCGAATCGTTTCAGCATGAAAGATGGAATGAGGCAAAAGCAAAAAAAAAAAACAAAATAGCGTAGAGATAGAAACTCTTTAAATGAATGAATAGGGAAGGCTTTTTTTGTGCTGATGTAGGTTGAACGTGATTCGATATTTCACTTGAAATTTCTTCTCTCTTGTTATCCGATGAAATCAAAACGAGAAACGAAAACTTGAAGGCTTGCTTCAGTGGTTAAAATTGATTTCAATCTGACCAAAGAGAAAAAGGAATTTTGACAGACATTTTTGAAAATTGAAAGCACAATAGTAAAGTGGAAAAGATGGCCTGTCATGCCTCTTGTTATTTTCTGGCGCATTGACGGAAATTCTGATTGATTATGATTGACCTATAAACATTTTACTTTTACTGTTATTGTTGTTGTTCGTTTTAAATAAAGGTTGCAGAAATTTTTCTTTGAAAAGTTCATTGCCTTGGAAAAAAATGTCCTTCATAGAAGGTGAAGGTTGAAATTCATACAAACTTTTAAATTGACTTTTAATTGATGCCTGGAATTTGAATTATTTTACAGTACATTTTTATATCTTTTGCGCAATTTTTATTTTAAAAAGGTAATATTAACTCCTGATGGTTCAAACGGAAAAATTGACCGTTATTTCGTGTTTAAAAAAAATTAAATTTTTTGAACACATTCTAAAATTTGGAAAAGAAATTCATGAAGTTCATACTAAATTTCTACAGAAATCTTAATTTATTGTTTTTTAAAGCTAAAATCAATTAATTCAAGTTATTTGATTAAAAAATTTCGAGTATTTCGATAAAAAATCCATCAATAAATTTTAACGTATTTTTTTAAATTAAAGTAACGAAGTGCGCGCGCCATTTAAATTAAATAGAATTAACGGTCAGTCTAGACCCCTCATATATTGACTATTTCAAAAAAATTAAGTATATTCTTCAATAATTAACACAAGATGAAAACATTCTCAATAATTTTTCTAAAAAGAATTCATTAGACGAAAAGTTTTTACATCCCAGACATTTTTTCATCAATTATTGAACTTTTACTTCAGACTTTTTTGGTAATGAATGGCAATAAATTATCACTCAATGATGAATGAGTGCTCAAGAAAATTTGCTACTGGTCTGCAGATGTGAAAAATTCCCATTTTATGGACTTTTCCATGCATGAACATAAAATTGATTCATTTTTCTTTTTTACATCAAACTCAAATGAGAAAGATGGGTGGCATTTACATAAAATTGATGTTTTTTTTCTCATCTAAAATTAGAAATATGGCTTGAAAATTGACACTGATGATGTTGTTTCTATGTGTGTGTAGGAGATGACCTTCATAAAATGAATATACCTTAAATCACCCACTCTCAGTGAAATGATAATCTCAGGCATAAAATCAAGCCACCCCACAAAAAAATCGATCTGAAATTTTTTTTCCATTATCTTCTTCCCCAACGCATAGCAGAATTTTCTTAGCTGTCTGCTTTCTCTTAAGTTGAAATGAAAGAGGCAGTCGAGGAATTTCGTGAAAGAATTTCTAAGTCACTTGGTAAAATCAAAAAAGTAAGTAAGGGAAAGAGAAAGAAAAAAATTCATTTCATGAGATTGCTGTAGATTAAAATGATGCCTATACTGAAAAAATAAAATAAAGGAAAAAATTGAGAGTCAGAGCAAAATGGATTGAAATGTTTTGCTCATTATGGAGATCTAAAATTGTAGTAGTAAAGAATGTTGGTAAACCCCATAAAGTATCAAGCTATTTAGGATATTTCTTCTACTTATATGGCATCAATATACACTTCACATATAGTAGCAAGCAGCAGCTGAAAAAAAGGAAAAAAAATTCGCCCTTTCTTAAATGATGAGAACAAAACAGACAATGAAAACATCTAAATCTGGTAGAATAAGATAAATTGAGTATATTTCTCTATTATCAATTTCTCAAGGCACATTCGGACCTTCATTTCAAACCATTTCCTTAAGACCGGTCTGAAGTGTATGTGCTTGTATGTTGTAAGCAACAGCCTACTCATATCTTAAAGTATAAGCCTCTTTCTCCTCCTGCTTCTTTTTTGTTCTCTTTTTTCTTGTTTTTCACTCGTGTGTGCAGACATAAAGTTTGATTCAGGCACATTGAAAAGGGCACATAAGAATGAATTTGCTTGCGTACATGAGAGAAAAAAGAAGAAGGCTCTGTTAAATTTTTAATGAATTGCTTTTCTGAAAGCGAAAGGCAAAAAGCGAGTAAAATGAAACAATTTTGCTGATGTGTGGAAGAGCAAGAAATAATGGAATTTTATTTAGCAATTTAAAATAGTTTCTTGACGAAATTTCGTTAAGTCTTCTTAACGAAAATTTTATATTGTAAAATAATAAGTTCAATTCGAAAAGAGAATTTTCGTTAAACTCTTCAAAAAATTTCACAAAATTTTCGTTAAGTATAAATTTCGTCATTAAAAATTCGTTAAATAAAGTTTTTAAAAACAAAATTTTAAGTTCAATGTTTTAACGAAAAAGAGAATTTTCGTTAAAATTTTCACAATTTCACAGAATTACGACAAAACAAAACTTTCGATGAGTTTTCTTAACGAAAAAAATAAATTTTTATAAAACAAAATTTTAAGTTCAAATTTTTTAACGAAAATTTTTTAAACAATTTCACATGGTAATTTTTAAATGAGTAATTTTTGACGAAAAAATTTTTTGTTAAGTTTTAACGAGAAAAAAATTTAAAAAGCAAACAAAAGAAATTTCTTAGAAAATTTTATAAATTTCTTTAATAAAAAATACTTGAACCTGAAGTTTAAGGACAAACTCATTACCATAACTTTTCAAAAACTCATATTAAATAGAAATTTGTTATTAAAAACTAATTTTCAAGGTTTCATAACAAATCAAAGTTTTTTGTAAAATAAAATACTGTAACACTATAATTTAAATACTAAAATTTATTTGGAAATTTACCTTCGTTAGTATTAAATTTTTCTATACAATTTAAAATTTTTTAAAGCGCAATTTAAAATTTTCCATATTTCTTATGTATGCATGTATGTATGTTTATTTTGTGCGTACAATGAGTGTATTTTTTCCATCATCAGTAGCAACAGAAGAAATTAAAAATGATAAGAAGCTTTGAGCTAACATGAGATGACATTCTCTCATAACGAACATTAATGTATAAGCATCTCTCTCATAAGTAATGCGTGCTCTCTTTTCTTTATTCTTTATAATAATCATTTCATTTTTAATATCCTTAAATGCTCGCTCCACATTTCTTTCATTCTTTATGCTATGCTGTTCTGATGGGTGAAAAGAAGGATGAGAAGAAATAGAGCTAAATTGAGAGTTTTTTGCTTAACTTTTCACACACAGCTTAAGTGCTTTCTTGCCTTGTATCAATCTTTATGTTTGTCACTCATTGTCATGATTTTGATGAGATTTCTTGCTTCCTTCTTTTTCATCTTATACCACTGTTCTGTATCAAGAAGGAAGTGAATGAGAGCTTAAGCTCAATGACAGTAAAACCGCTGTGAATGACCCGCAGGGAAATGTCCCCACTTTCATCTGCTGTCATCACTGTTTGCTGTACATTTTTCATCTTTCTACTTCTTCTGATAATATGATTATGTCGAACGGAAAGGAAGCAAAAAAATTTTTTTTTCTTTCCAATTTCTTTAATTAAAAATTTTCTTTTTTTACTGCTGCTGCTGCTGTTTTTTTGATATAATTAAAGAATTTCTCTTTCTTCTTCATTATCCTATTATAAAAATATTTATTTCATTTCGTTTTTATGTCATTAACATTTGGGATTTATTTTATTACTTGATAATTTATTTGAATTAGCTCAATACAGTCTGAAACTCATAATTTATTTGGAAAAGATTAATATGAAAATGTTTTTGGTTTAAAAGATTTATGAATGAAAATTTTAAGATTTTATATTCTTGTAGCAAAAAATAATGCAATCTTAATTTAATAAAAAAACTTAAATTTTAATGCTGTTGATATTTTTATCACACAAAAAACTCTCTTTCATAAACTAAATTAAAAATTTCTATTCAAGCTGACATTTTCTTTTAATATCGTATAACAAGCAGCAAACAAGTAGCGCACTAAAGAGTTCAATGTGAATGAAGGTTGAACTTTTCATTAATAAGCATTAAATGAGAACTTTTTCACTCATGTTTCATTATAACAATATTGCTCATTATCATGCAATTTCTCGCAGTGAGCATGCATGTCTGAAATCATCATTGAATTTTACTTCATAATGTCAAGATTATAAGTGAAAATTATAGCAAATTTGTGTCTCAAACTTGTGAAATATTCACGTTCTAAATTTCTGTGCTGTGTCATTTAATAATAATGATTTAAATTGTTCATGTTAGAAAGGTAAAAATCTTACAAAATAGTTGAATAACAAGATTAAAACACTTATCAGTTTTTCATGTCATTTATTCTTCTTTAAAAACGAAAAAATATTTAGTTTGTGAAATCAACTTGAAAGTCAACATAATAAAATGACTTGACTTCTCTTTTTAAATTAACTTGACTTAAAATATAATTGATTTCAACTTAATTTTTTTAAAAAAAACTTGACTAAATTTTAAATGACTTGTTTTGTACTTGACTTGACATATAAGGGTTACTTGATTTAAATTACTTGACTTTTATCAAAAAATAAAAAGTCATAACTTTTGAAATTATTAAATCGTAACAAGTTTTAAGACATTGTTTAGCACCTTTATATTAAATTTTTAAATCCAACAACATTAAACTTATGAAGAAGAATTCTTTTAATTAAATTTTCCTTGAAAATTTCAAGTATGTCAATTTGAATCATTTTAAAATTTCCAACCTTACTAAATAACTTCGCAATTTAAGAAATAATTTCTTCTTTGAAAGTAATTTTAATTAATTTTGGGCAATTTTATGCAGCATCATTTCTCTCTAAATATATAATTAAAGACACACACAACAAAGTCATTAAATTTCCCTCGTATTTCACATTTTTTAAAAAATTCCGCTATTAAAATTATTTTTGAGAAAAAAGCAATTATTTGAAGTGATTCTACTGGTTTGAGTAGAAAGAAGAAAATTAAAAAAATGATCTGATAAGAATCTCATAAAAAAGTCTATAAAAGAAACCGCTCATTCCACTCTAAAAATGAAAGAAAAAAAATTACTTGCAATTATTCTAAACTCTTCTATATTTTCTTGCTTGCTGCTTTTAAATGTAACAATGAGACATTTTACTTACTGTTACCAAAAAATAAAAGATGAGGAGGCTGCTTCTAATTTTCATTTCAAAAAAGATTCCATAATAGAAATACGAAAGAAAAAATAACAGCGAGGGGAGTGAAAGAAAAAAAATTTCTTTTCTAAAAAGGAAAGAAAGAAAGTTAAGTAAATCTTTATTAGTTGTATTCAAAAGATGTTTAATGTTTAGGGTGGATGGCAGTGGTTGATGAAACACAAAATTTCCTTCCTTCTTTTTTCGACACTTTTTTTAAATAATTATTCTTTAATAAATGAAATGAGAGTCAAGGTAGAGAAAACTTTGAGTTTTTTTATAGAAATTTCTATTGAAAATTTTTTTTATCTGGATGCAATTTTTGGAAAAGTAAATATTTGGATCAATAAGAAAAACGACTACTGTTTTGTACTTAAAAAAATTGAAAAATTTTTAAAATTCTTGAACACATTCCAACACAAAATTTTGTATTTTTTTAGAAATATTTCATATTTTCTTCCATACTAAAATATTTTTTCAATAAACTTTTTTATTTCTTTTTAAATGCAAAAATTCCAGTGAAATTTAATAAATTTTTTCTAAGAATTATCTACAAATTGTTAATTGATTAAAATAATAAAAATTTATAGCAAAATGTTAAAATTTCAACAATTCAACAAAATAATTTTGATTAGTTAAAAAATAACAAAGGAGTTTTAACATAGTTGACCTTTTGAACGAAACTTCCTAAAATTTTTTTGATTTATGAAATATTTAATTAATCAAGCTAATAAAAACATGAA
The DNA here is from genome assembly GCA_018290095.1 of Polypedilum vanderplanki. NCBI lineage: Eukaryota > Metazoa > Arthropoda > Insecta > Diptera > Chironomidae > Polypedilum > Polypedilum vanderplanki. The sequence goes on along the minus strand of CM031380.1, from coordinate 32,992,863 downwards.
GAAAGTCCAAAATTTATTATTTTATAAAATTCTTAGAAATAAATCTGTAAATTAAGGAAAAAATCTGTTTTTAATTATCTTGGAATTTAGACTTAATCAGTTTTTTTCTTAACACATTTTAAGAATCGTTTGATAAGCGTGAAAATCTTAGAAATTGTAACAAAATACTGAAATGTAAAAAAAGCAAAAATTTTTAGAATAAAACGCAAAAATGTCACAAGTAAACACTGAAAATTTTTTAGAATTTGTTTGAAACAAAATTCCTGTAAATTTTAAAATTTTCAAAGAATTGTTTACCAAAAAAAAAGAAAAATCTGAAATTTTTATCATGCTTTTGCCTTGAAAAGAATCAAGCAGTTTGTTCGTCTGAATTTTCATTAATTTTCTTTCTTTTCCTTCTTTTTGCTTTTAGTATGTTTTCTATGTAGTATGAATGAATGAAAAGAAAAAAGAAAAAAAAATTTATCGTAAATGAGATAAGAAAATTTGTGCTTCGTGCGCTCAATACAATTTCTATTCTGATCTTTTCATTTTGGTTAATTAAATGAATTGGAATGTCGGTAATTTTCACGCAATTCGATTTTTTTTCCTTCATCATCATCGTCATGCTCATAACTTTTTTTTTGCTGCTGCTTGTTAGAAAGAAGGGAAAATTTTTCGCTTGTTTTAAAGATATTTGCAGTTAATTATGTCGACTTAATTGGAATAATTTTCTTTTCATACACGAGCATAAGCACTGCGTGTTTTTTGCTGCAAGTGAAAGTTTTTTTATTTCTTCACTTATACTTAAATATAACGAGCAAATAAAAGTGAGAGAAAAACTTATGAGTCCTGTCATGTGTGATTTTTCTTTTTATGCTATTGCCGACACATGCCATGATATATTTAAAGACGACGGTTTGCCACGAGCTTTTACTTAAATTGCTTTTAATCAAGAACAAACCCACTCAAAGTAGTCCATTTAAATATTGATTTTTCCAAGTTAGAGACATTTATTTAAAAATATGATTCAATTCTAAAATAGAAATTTATGAAATTTTTAATCAATTATTGACAATTTCTATTATATATATGGAAGTTTCTATGTTTTGCAATGATTTATGTTAATTGAATTTAAATAATAGAACAATTTTGTTTTTGTTTTTTTTTTGATTTTTTTTTGTTTATATTTTGAATTTTAATGTTTACATTTTAAAATTTCTTTGTTTACAATTTAAAATTATTTTGTTTACATTTAATTTTGCTGCTTTAAAAATTTTCTTAGTAGACAAAGCAAATTTTTTTGAATGTCTTAAATTTGAACATTCCTTATTTCAAATGCTACTGTTGAAATATAATTTTTATTAATAAAATAATCAATACTTGTGCACGTGTTTTCACTTTTATTTACATTAAATTTCATTTATCTTCTTCCCTCGTTGACAATGCAGTAGAATAAAAAATTTCTTACTTCTTAAATATTTAATTCGCTATTCTAAATTGTGCGCGAGTTTTCCTTTTTCATGGGACAAATGTCAACATGTCTTTTTCTCTTTCTTTGCTTTGCTTTGCTTGCTTCCTTTTCTCTTCCTACAATACTTGACAGTAACACTGAATATGTGTAAAATTTCTAGGGAAAATAACTTTAAAAAAAATTATGTAATTTATTGATGATTTTTCTTAGACTTTTTTAATTATTTGTAATTTGTGCTTTCATTATTTAATTCAAGTCTTTATCAAAAAAGTTTCATTACCTTGTAATAAGTTGTACCTTTTCCTCTTCCATTCACAAACTTCTATCACAGTGCGTATATTTGTGCGTGAGTATTCAAATAAACAAATACAAGCATTGTGCGTTATTTCAATCTTCAAAATTGAAAGCACAACAGAGAGAGTGAAAGAGTTTGCCATCAAATATTTAACAAATCGAAAGAGAAAAAAATTCGAAATAACATGCACACAGGCAACGACAGAAAAATTTTTTTTATCAATATTTGAGCAAGAGAAAAACGAACAAATACAATCATTTTTTTATGCTTCAATAGACTATGCACAAAATGTTGATTTCAACTTATTGTATTCTCATATGAGAAAGAATGTCAGTCGCGAAAGTTTTTCTCGTTTTACATTGTAAGAATTTCCATCATTCATTCACTTTCTTTTGTGTAACAGACAGTAAACAAATAAATTATTTAACTAAAATTAGAGATAGAAAAAAAACTTTTCTTAGCATTTTTTTCTAACATATTTAGAAACAAGGTTATACTCTGTCTTTCTATCATTTAAATGTATAAATCTTACATTTTATTAGATAAATGGGGTCAAACAGAAAAAGTTTTAGTTGTAAAGTGTTCAGAAAAATTCAAAATTTAACGAAACTTCTGAACATACTCAAAAAATTTAAATTGTAAATTTTATAAAATTTTCTTAAAAAATCTTCAAATGCTTTTGAGCTTTATAACGATAAATATTAGTGATTTAAATAGAAACTTATGAGAATGTTCAAGAAATTTTATCGTTCAATTCTAACGTATTTTTCAAATTAATAAATTTTATTGAGCGCGCTATTTTAAATTAGTAAAATTAACGGTTGATCTGACTTTGTTGTGAAATGAAAATCAATTAAAATTTAGTGATCAAAGTTTTTATCTCATTATAGACTATAAATTATTAAGATGCGTTCTTAACAGATCATTGACTATTAAACTTATTAACAGAATATTTTTTTTGCTTACAATTTAGCTTTAATTTTATCATCAATAATCAAGTTGGTTTACTGGGAAATTTCTTTCATAATATATCAATATATTTTTTCTTTTTCTGCATATATACACAAAATGATTTTCAATCCTATGCCATTTAAGATTTATGAATTTTTCTCTTTTTTGCCTGCTTGCTTGCTTGCTTATGTGCTTGTGTATTTTCCTGTGCCATTTCCTTTCACTTCATATATAGATATTCATGAAAATTGAACTCTCTGCGATATTTTACCATCAACCGCTTATATATAAAGCAATTCCTATCTTCATAAAATATTATATTGTTATCGTAAATAATCGATATCGTTGACATTTCATTCACTTGCTGCTGCTTCTTGCTTTCTATTCCCTTACTACATTTCCACTTATGTATTCAGGTTTGTAAGAATAAAAAAAAAGATATCGATTATTTTAACCGTCTTCTATACATGTGAAGACTACAAAGAGAGTAAGAAGGCACACTCAAATAACGAAAACGAACGATGTTTACGTTTATCGAACGTCGAGAGACTCATTTTAAGACGCTGTTGAACAAATAACAGCGAAAAAAAAAGAATAAAAAATTCTCATTCTTTTTTTTGTTTTATTCTTTTTCCTTACAATCAATATAATATATATGTACGTGTTGTAAAGAGGAGGCTCGTGTTCGTATGTATATACATGAATTGAGAAAGCATCAGTTGTCATAGCATAAGTAGCAAGATAAGCTTTTTGTTGTATTTTCATCTTTTTCTTCTTCATATTCAAAGAAATAATGAAATATTTTACAATATTCTATTCTTTACACATTTAAACTTATGAATTTTATCAAAAAATAAAGAAACAATGTAGAATTTTTATTTTGTTTAAATTTTTGAATTTGAAAGTTTTTCGTTAAATTTTTTCTTTCTTTAAAAAGTTCTAACTCGAAAAAAATCACTTTCGTCAAAATTGTATCGTTAAAAAAATTACTTTCGACAAAAAATTCTAACTCGTTTAAAAAGCTACATTCGTTAAAATTCAAAATTTTATCTGTTATAACAAAATTTCTATTATTCTAACATTTCAGAATATTATTTATATTTGTGCGTGCATTTTTCCTCCCTCGTTACTGTCAAATCAATTTTACTTGCCACTTTTGCTGCTCTTGGCATCGCGCATTTTTATGATATTTAAATTAAAATAAAAAAAAAAGATTTCACTCAAAGTGAATTTAGCTTAATGAAAATAATAAGTCAAGGCATTGATAAGACATTTAGTGAAGGTCGTAAAATAAGAGACTTTCTTTCTTGTTTATTACAACCTATAAAAATAAACATGAACATTGCTGAATTAAATGTCAGACATGAAGAAGTAAAAAAGAATTTAATGGCGCGTCGAGCTAAACAAAAAAAATTAATTTTAAAGTAGAATTCAAGCGAAAGAGAAAAATTGATAAGATAAAAATTTCATAGCCTCAACAAAAAAATCTAATTCAATTAAAGTTGTTGTAACCACGCAGAAAAAGAATTTTTTTATTCTAAATCAAAATTAAATATGAATGAGAAAGTCAACAACAAAAAAAGTTTTTTCCGCCCTGGGCTTATGCAAGTTTTGGCAAAGAACTTTTGACCTAGTTAGAAAAAAGAGAAAAAATTTGTTTCTGTCATGTTAACACTTTTCGAGTGTTTTTTTAGTGAAAGAGTTGAAAAAATTATTTTTTGGTCAATTCTTCTAGGAAATGAGGACAAAAAAAAATTTCCCTTCTAGGAATTTTAACAAAAGCTTATTAAATGACAGTGTCAGCTAGAAGCACCAAAATAATTGTCACAAATTCCCACATTTTTAATACGAAAAAAAGAATTTTAATAAAATTCCAAATAAAAACATTCAACTGTCTCAAATAATCATTTCATGACATTTTTAGGAAAGGCTTTAATTTCAGCTTGAAAATGAAAGAGAAACTTTTTTGTGTTATTTTTCCTGCTCACAACGATGAAGTGAAAATTGTGAATGCAGAAAAATAGAAAAATATTCTTTTATTTGAGTCACTTTGAGTTTTGTTTGAAAATGATTTATTGTGAATTTTTAAAAAAATTACCTTAAAAAACAAATATAAATTTTTTAAATGTTCATAATCAAAATTGATCAGTTTTTCTCAAAATTTTATTTCTGAATTTTATAGTCATTTTTAATGTTCAGACTTTCAAGTATATCTTACTTGACTTGTGAATATTATGTTGTTAAGTTGATTTCAACTTGACTTTCATAAAAATGTCTCTAATTCATTCAAGATTTATTAAATTTGCTTGAAATTTAGTATATTTGTATGAAACTCAATGATTCTTATATTAATTATTTATTTTATTTGAACAAAATTCAATCTGAATGAGTTCGAGACACTTTTGTGTAAGTCAACTTGAAGCCAACTTGACAAAAAAATATTCGCAAGTCAAGTAAAATATTATGCAAGTCCCAACCCTAATTATTTCAAAAAATTTTCGTTTTATAAAAATGCGCCTTTTTGATCTTCGTTCCACACTCATTTCTAAATTCCTTACACTATTGATTTTAATATGCTTTTATGAAAAAATATATTTCTTTTTCAAAAAATATGAAACGAGTGAGAAAGCAAAAAAAACTTTTTACTCAACTACTTTTATTTTTGTTCCACACCACTCCTTGCCATAGTTAGGGAAAAACTGAAAGGAAAATAGATCGATAAAAATACGACTTGAAATGATTTTGTTACTCTCTTACCAACCAACCCACAGCTGCTTTTGTTGATATAAAATATTACGTCTTGGACGTTACTTAGATGATGAAAGGAATGAGACTGAAAAAAATGTGTATGTATGTGCTCTTTTTTCTTTCTTATCTTTATTGTATAAAATCTCTTTTTTTATACATTATCCTTGTGTGTTATGCATAAGTGCTTACATATATATAAGAGCAGCACCAACGTACACATAAAAATTTAGATCTTTTTCCCGTTGATATTTTTTAGCTTTAAAGTCTTTACTTTCAACGACATTCGAGAAAACTCGATATTCATATCAAATACATGTGTTTAGTTTTTGTTTAAAACACTGAAAGGATTTTTTTAACGAAACATTTAAATTAAACTTTAGAAAATTTTCAGAATAAAATTTTAAGTTTAAGATCAAGTTCAAGATTGAAAATCAAGTTCAAGTTTAAATTGACAAGTTCATATTCAAAAAAAATATACGATGGACATAAAAATAATTTTTTAATTAAATTAATTAAATTTAAATTTTTATTAAAGTGAAAAATTTAAAATTATAATTTGGACCAATACTTTCTTAAAATTTCAAATTTAAGATTAAGAAAACAAAGATCAAGTTCAAGATAAATTTGAAGATCAAGTTAAAATTTTTGATCAGTCAAAAGAAAAAAAGAAAAAAAATTAAGAAATATTTTATTAATTAATAGTTTTTAATCCTCTCATTATTGCAAAACTTAACTCTTTCACTCAAGTAAATTAAGAAAAAGAAAATGCGGAAAAAGGCAATAAATTTCACTTAATTAACTGCAAAGCTTTTCTCTTCTTTTCTTATGTTAATTTCCAATCATGAAGTTCTTGACCTTGCACGAAAACATGCATGATCGAATAACACATAAATTATTCACCAACTTCAAGCCGAAAAATTTTCTCCACCAAGCGATTTTCGTGTCTCGCCAACTTTCCAAAGCAAAATTACACTTTAATTATCCTATGAATAATTCATTTTATAACCTTCTTCTAATGAAACAAATAGCAACGCAGCAAAAATTCTCAAATCGAAAAATACTTCAAGTCTGTCAAGATTTTCTTGTGTAGAGCTTTAATTATCAAGTGCTTTCTTTCATTCTCTTAATTAAAGTCTCGACGAAAAATATTTTATTTTACATTCCACTTCGTAAAGCTTTTTTATTTAGAAATGAATCGTGCGAAGAAGAGAAAGCTTATTTTTAGTAAGTAATTAAATGAGAGAACACAAAAGAATGTTTTATCTTTTTAAATGTATTTTTAGAATTAGAAATGAAAAGAAATTTTTGATGTTCAAATTATTTAGAATTTTTTTGATTTATATCGTTAAAAATTTTAAAAAAATTGTAAACAAAATTTGAATCTAGAAATTAACAAATGTTAACAAATAGTTTACATTTTTTATTTTCATTTTGTATAGTAATTTTTTCGTACAGAAAGAAAAGCAAGCTTTTTTTAAAAATCCGTAAATTTTTTGATTGTGTTTGCTTTATAAAAATTATCTAAAATTCCAATCTTTACAAACCATGAAAGAAAACAATCCAAAGATGTCTAGACTGTTATTTTTGATTAACAACATCAAGATAAAACTGACAGGATTTGAAAAACAAACTGACATAAAGAATAGAAAATTTCTGTAGCAACTTTGACATTTCATGATTTTGTTAAAAGACAACAAATCAAAAATGATTAAATAAAAAGTTTTTTGTTATTTTGACTTGATTTTATTAATTAAAATTTTCTCAATTTTTAAATTTTCCTTCAGTGTTTTCCACAATCAAGGATAGAAAATTTTAAACTATAAAAAAATATGTATGTGTATTTGAACAATTTGCAATGGAAACGCAAAGAACTCATTAAATATAAAAAATTATTTTATCCACACATGTGCAAACTTGAATTTTTTTGGTGTTTTCCAATGTTTACGTAATTGTGGCAAAAAAAGTGAATGAATAAAAATTCAAGATAAATATTTCACACATATACAAAAGAACAATTAAATTTCAGCAAAAATCGACAAATCAAATTTTCTTTCGCTTTCACATTGAAAAAAACCACAGAACATGCAACGCATATAAACAAAATTTCTTTTTTTTCTAAATTGCTTACATAAAAGCGAAGTTTGGTGCTTTTGATATGGAAATTTTTCTACTGAATTGAAATGTTAACATTGAAGTCAAACGATGTGAAGAAAAAAATATTACATCATTGATATGGAAAACATTTGAAAAATCAGTAAATTTCACCATATTAGTAACGCATTTTATTGTTTCAAATGAATGTTATAAGTTAATTTAAAATTCGGACTTGCATGCATGTTTTACTTGATATAAGCATTTTTTTCAAGTTAATTTAAAGTTGACTTATAAAAAAATTTCTCCAATTCATTCAGATTTTATTTTATTCATTTAAAATTCAGCAAATTTGTATGAAAGCCAATGATCTTTTAATTTGCTTTTTGATTGAATCAAGTCCAATTTGAATGAACTGGAGACATTTTTTTGTAAGTCAACTTGACGAAAAACATGCTCGTATCAAGTCAAGTTATGCAAATGAAATTCTTACGTTTAAAAATATTTAATTTTGAAGAATTAAAAAAGTTAAAGGTTTTCAATTTTTCATTTTTTACAGATCTGATGCTGCCGTTATCATCCCAAAACACACTCATACAAGTATACAGAAGAATCGAGTGAACAGCAAGCAAGCAGAAAACGGAACTATATAAATCTCAATCAAATATTAATTGCATTTTTACTTTATATAGTTTATATAACATAAATGAGTAAATCAAACATGAGACTGAAACCATTATCACGAATAGAGCAAGAGCAAGGCAAAAAAGCATATATATGAAAAAAACATGGGATTTATTGTTTTGTGTTGTGAATTTTTAATAGAAAATGCTCGCCAAGCACGAACGTACTCATATATACACACATATTTAGAGAATTTTTCTTCTTTTCTACTCCATAGAACTGCTACACCAGCATACATCCTCTCTCTTTCTTTCTCTTTCTCATATTATAATAGCAGCAACAGCAGAATTTTAAAAACTCTTCTTTCTTATGATAATGATGATAATGAAATTCAAAAATCGTACTTGAAAAATGTTTTTTAAAAGCTCACAATTTCATTCTTTATTTCTTTTTAAAGATACATCAAATTTATCGAATAAATGATAAAGATTAATTTTATACTTTAGTTCATTTTTGGATTGTTTTTTTTTTTAATTGTGAAGCCTTAATTTTCATTTTAAATTAAGGTTTGGGCACTAGCAATGTCAAATTTAAAAGAAAAAATTGTTGATTTTCTTAAAAAATCAATTTTTTTAAAATTTTAAGTCAACTTCAACCATTTAAGTGTCAAAGTCTATCCTTAAAACAGCAATTTATTTATAGATTTTTTTTTGCTAAAATGATAAATTTTCTGTTTAATTTAAAATTGACATTTTTTTAAATTAAATTTCTTGTGAAAGTTATTAAAAACTAACAACTTATCTATTTGATAAAAATAATCTGAGCTTTTCCATAATTTTAAATTCATTTAAAAGAGCTAAAAAAGAAAAAGAGAAAGAAAGAGAGAAAAATGTTTACCCATTTTATTTTGCTAATAAAAAATAACACAATGCGAAAGTTAAAGTGAATAATTTTTATGATTATTTATTCATAATTAATTTTATTCTTCAGTTGTGGTGAAAATGAAATAAAAAAGCTAAAGAAAATATTTATACGGTGTATATGAATTGTATAATAAATTTTATATCAAAATCGTTACTGTTTTTGTGATGACGATAGTGAGGTGAAAAATAATTGAATTTTTGATGAACTTTCTTGATTTTATTTTCAAAATAAAAAAAACTTTTATTTTTATGCTGAATTTTGCCAAAATAAAAAAATGCTTACGAAATATTTTTTTCCTACCGACAAAAAGTGTGTAAAAAATTAAGTTTTACCCTCGAAATACAAATCAATAAATCAAAAAAATCATCTAAAAAAATTCTAGAAATCTTTACTAGGCTATAAACATTTGTCTGTTTTTCTATAATTCTAGAATAGAAATTCAATGATTGACTATATCATAAACATATTAAATTAAAAATCAAAGAAGCAAAAAACATAAAAAAAAATAAATTTCTTTTCTGACAGTTTATTTTTTGCGAAAATAAAAAATACACGAGAAAGGAAGAACTAAAAGTAGAAAAGGCGTAAAAAATCATAAATTCTACTGAGTAATTGAAAAATATCTATTTGAGGGGAGGAATTGAATTAGATTTGAAGAAGAATACAACAATAAAAAACTTTAGTGCGAATTCAAATTTTTTGACGCATAAATTATGAAAAAAGTTCTTTCAATCATTTATTTTGACATATCCACAAAAATGAAAAAAATACAAGTTGGGAGCATGTAGAAAAAGTTTAATTTGTAGAAACATTTTATACAATTGTAAAAAAGTTCTACAATTGTAGAAAATATTCAGAACAAAAAAATTTAAGTTAAAATATTCTAAAGTTGTAGAATTCTTCTACAAATTAAATTTTTTTCTACATGCTGGCACATTGGTATCAAAAAATATATCAAAATTTTCATATCTTTGCAAAATCTTCTCTTCAAATCTAATTCAAATTTTTCTTTAAACTCACCAAAAACCTAAAAAGACAAAAAATTAAAACTATAAAAAGGTACTGTAAATTTTCCTAAAATTAAACTAATAAGAAAAAATAGTAATTATAGCCTAAAATCGCAAATAAAAATTTGTAAAAAATGATTTAAAAATTTATCTTAATGAAAAATTACAAAAAAATTGTTAAATTGTAAAATAATAAAAAGAAAATTAGTAAACTGAAAGAAAACGTAAGAAAGAATGAGAAAAAAGTAAATAAGAAAATTTCTTATGTTTGTTAAGAAATCAAATTATAAATGAACTTACATGTTTGTATGAAATAAACATTTGAGAAAAATTCAAAACTTTTGATGCATTTTTTCATTATGCAATATGCAAAAAAAATAATATAAATTATAACTTTGCATAAATTTGCTGCCATTTCGAAGTTAAAATACCACAAATGCATGTGAGCTTGAATTCTAACCATGTTTTACATGCACAGCAAAGTTAAAAAAACTTTTTTTCTTTTTCAGTTGTTTCATTTTTTATGAATTTTTTAAAGATATTTCAGAGAGAATTTTTTTACTACAGTAAGATGATAAATTATTGATTGATTTTTATGTCTGAAAATTGAGAAATTTTTCAGGTGAATAAAGTTTATGCATTTTTTGCAAGTAAAACTTTAAGTGGTTTTTATGAATCATAAGAAAATATTTTTATGATGCTATTTAAAATTGAAGGTAATTGACACAGAAATGCATTTAAGTGATGTAAATTTTATAAGGTAGAACAATTTTTTGAGTATAATAATTTGCAAGGTGTGACCATGTAGAAAACAATTTTCTACAATTGTAGAAAAAAGTTTCTACAAATTAATTTTTTTCTACATGTTTCCATTTTGATGACTTTTTTTGCCAGAATAAAATAAATACAAAAATATTACCTTTATAATGCATTTCTTATCTAACTGCTTTTCTTTTTTTAAATCTCCTTATAAAAGAAATTTATAAAACTATCCTTTAAACATTCTCCATTTTTTTCTTCTTCACATGTATGCAAATATTTTGTGACTGCTAAAAAAACAAGCCCAAACAATTTCTCATCATTATAAACATTTTGTCTAATAAAAAAGCAGCAGCAGCAGTAGAGGAAGAAAATCAATATTTTTATCACTAGATTGGCCTTCCATAAAGGAAAGGAAGAGAAAAAAAATCCAAAAAACACACACACACAATGTTTAGATTGAATAATTTCATGTTTGCATGTTTGCAAGCAAAAAACTCATCAGTCGCAACTTTTATTTTCGCAAATCATTGAGCATATATACAACATGAAATGCTTTAAACCCTAGCATCTCATTCCTACACGCTCACATAAATAATTTCACAGAGAAAAATCAATAAGGATCATTAAACGTACAAATATACACATACAAACATATACACACGATGTTGATGATGATGATGGAAATCTTTGAGGCATGTGAATGGAATATGGCAATCATAAAAAATTATGTGAAGTTATGCGGTTGATGTTCAATCAATAATATTTGCGAATCACATATTCTCTTGCGCTCATATGCAGCCAGGGGCAGTCATATATATCTCTCTCTCGTGTAACTAAATCATCCGAAAAATTGCACAAGAAAAAATAATTAATTTAAAATTCAATTTCAATTTTCTCTCTCGCGAGTGCGCCTTAAAATATATAAAAAATAATTTTAGATATTAAATTAAACACAAGAGACAGAAAAAAATGTGATGAAAATTGCGTAAATTTGCTCAACATACATTCAAACAGAGAAAAATGAGAAGAAAACTAGAGAAGTAAACAGAATGGAACTTAATTGAAACCAGAGGCTATTCATCGTCATACAAGGTAGAAAAATACTGCGTGTATGAATAAAAAAGAAAAAAAAAACAAGGTAAAAATACTTTTATAACTTTGAAATTTTCTATTAAAAATTCTTTTATAATTTAGAAAATTGTTTAATTTTTTAGAGATAAATTATTTTCTTAACTTGACTTCAAAAGTCAATTTACTTTATACTTGACTTAAATTTTTTATTACTTGATCTAATGACTTGACAAATTTACTTGACTCTTCTTACTACATGACTTGACTAAGTTTTTACTTGAATAATAAATTTCTAGCATATTTAAAAAAAAAACAAAAATGCAACAATATTTGGATATACCTGAAGTAAATTTTTAAATTGTATGAGTTTAATCACCTTGAAATAAAATAGAGTGCAGAAATAGAAATATTTCTATTAAAATGTCAATTGTCATTGCTGGTTTTAACCATTGACGCATTTTACTCGACCAAATGATTGAAATTTCGCGGAAACAATTGAGTGAAAGAGATTTTAATATATTTATATTTTTAGCAATTTTCAGCGAGGTTTTTCGTGTTCAACATTGAGCAGTAGCATAGAAAAATCTCTCTCTGAAATTTATTTTATATTTGGGGCATACATATGAATTGATTGCATGTAGAAAATCATACAATATTTTTTTGATCCACTTCATTCCATTCTGCTGTTATGCCATGCTACGTGGAAAATTTCCAATGAAAAACAACGGCAAACATAACGAATGAAATGCTAATAAATTAAATAAACATGAATTCAATATACATTCATTTGTTGTACATATAATTCTATACATATGATGGTGATTTTTTCCTTTTTCTTCTCTCTCAGTCTCAGTCATACAATTCTTCCCCCATTGCGATTTATTATGATGAGCAAAAAAAAGAAAGTTTTCAATAGTGAATGAAACTTCGCAATCATACATGTTGTGCTAAGAGAGAAAAATTAATTTTTTCCTCTTGGTGTTGAATAAACAATCAAAATATAAAAGTTTTTTTCTATATGGTGATGATGAATGGTTTGTTTATTGATAATCAAATTTACTTTAGATTATGACCAGATGAAGACAGTTTTTAAAAAACCACAAAAGTAAATATTTTTTGTTATTCTCAAGAATATTAAATTTTAAGAAATGAAAAACGAAAATGTGAAATTTTCGAAAATATTTTTAAAGAAAAACAACTTAAAAATATAAAAGAATTTCTGCAGAAATTTTATTTTATTTCATTTGACTTTTTCATGAATAAACAGAAAGAACTTTTTAGGAAGAAAATAAATTTTTTAATTAAAGAATGAAATTCTGTGAATTCTGATGAATATTTTTTTGAAATTTCTACCATTTTTTAGATGTGAATTACTCAGTAGACAAAATTTTGTACAATCTTAACTTTCAATAAATAAAACTCATAAATTTCAATTCAAATTCTCCTCTTGTCTTAGAAATCACAAATGACCAACAAATCTTAATGAAAATTGAAACTGATAAAATATTGTTTCAATTTTCTTCCCTTTTTATTCTGCAACAATAAACATTGACCACAAAAAAGTCATATCCTGTTTTTCTGCATAGTTTACTCTCGAAAATTATCAAATAAAATAAAATCGCTTGACCCATATGGCAATGCCATTTTTGTGTGAATCACGCAGCAAATGTCTTTGTATATTTTTTTCCTTTTTCATAAGAGGTGTTTACATCCTTCTAGGCATCATATGTGTCATTTTTTTCTTCTTTTTCTCTACTTAGAATAATGATGGGGCACAATTTGAGCCTTTCTGGCATTGAGTGAAAGTAATTTGCCATTTCCATGTGTACAAACATTAGCACATATGTGAATATGTAGTCTCGGCCAATCTGGAACAGAAAAAAAAAGAATTTGCTCTTTGTGTATGCAATAAAGTAATGAAAATTATTGTGTGCACCTTTAGGCATAAGAAAACAACTTTTTTTTTATATATGAGAAGTCAATATTTACTGTAATCGAATATTTTCACTCTCTTTCTCTCTTACTAGCCCAATTCATCCAATAATCCATGGAATGTATAAATTGCAAAGAGAGAGAAAAGAAACAATAAAAACGTCTCCGATTTCTGTTAAAAAATATCAATTTATTTTATTACTTTCCTTCGCTTTTCTTTCATTCTGTTGCTTGCTTTTTATTACTGCAATGAAAACATTGATTTTCTTTTCTTTTTCTCTCTACTTTTGTAATGGTGAATTCTACAGAAATAAATTAAAGACAGTTAATTTTTCTTAAAAAATTCACAACTTGAAAATTTATTTTTTTTTAACTTTTCTGAGAAATTTAAGAACTTTCTCAAGAGTACTTCAGTGTCCGAGTGTTCGTACAAATACAGCCAATTAGAATAACGGAATTTTTAAAAATCTTTTGTCGCGCAACATTTTTCTTATCACACGCAACAAAATATTGAAAGCGATCATAGCGCCGTCAATAGCAAAAATTTAGAACTAATTTTCCTTATTTGAAAACAAAAATGACCTTGTTTTTTGAAACAAGTTAAATAATTACATAATAAAAATTGATACAGCATTAATTTTAATTCGCTGTTTACGAATCTACAGTTTTGACCAAAAAGTGAAAATTTTGACCTGTGGCGTTTCAAAAAAATATCGAAATTCATTCCTAGAATTTCCCATTTCTTATTCTTTCACTCTCCTCTATCATTCAACCATTCATTTATCCACTGTGAGTTTATTTCACTTTGATGTAATCAATTAAATTAAGAGACAGCAACAGCAAGCAAGTAGTAGCAGTAGAAGCATATTGTTGTTGTTATTTTTGTGTTTACTGCAATAAGAGAGTGAAAGAATTGTATTAGCTCATCATACTTTAAAATGAATTGCTATTTGTGAGATTACGGACATAAGATGATGATGATGTTGATGGAAAGGGATGAAAGAAGAAAAAACTTTTTTTTTATTCTCCCTCACTTTAGAAAATTTTGAATAAATAAACATGCATATATGAAAAAGAGGGAAAACAAAAATGTAAGTGCATGCAATGTGAGGGTGTTTCTGTATATTTACATGAAGGGTAGTAATTTTCCATATATTGTAACAAAAAGAGATTCCCAGTAAATATGAATGATATTTTTTGTTATGAAATGGCCAATAGCAAAAATTTATGAGCAATTTGGGTAGGATTTGACATTTGGGAAATGTTTAAAATAAATAGCCTAGAGATGATTGTATGAATATAAATGTCAAATGAAATGCACTCAAAACAAATCATTGCAAACTAAACTAATCAACCTTTTTTACTGAGAATAACTTGATTTATCAACTTTTTAATGAATGTCATGTTTGCCTACACGCTTGAATGTGATTTTTTAATTTTTTTCTTGCATGACAAATGCATTCAATTAGGTCAAAATTGTTTTCAGAATTTAATGAATAGCGAACATGTATTTATTTTGATGAATTTTGAATTATTACAGAAAATTTGTTAAAATTGTTTATAAGAATAAAATAATTAAAAAAAATACTCATAAAGTAATTGGATTGATAAAATTGATTGTGAATTAAAAATGAACTCAAGTTTCAGAAGATGCAAATTATTGATTGTTCTTTACAAATTAATCTTTTCGAAAATTTACAACTTGACGAAATATTTTTCCTAACGTATAAATATTTAACGAAAAAAATAATTTTTGTTAAAATTTACGTTAAAATATGTTTGTTTCAAAAACTAAAAAAATTTTACAAAATTGTTTATATTTCAGAATTTTTAATTTAATTATGATCTTTCGTATTAATTTTCATTAAAAATTTATTTTAATTTTAAAATTTACTAAAAAATATTTATTTTATTTCAAACTTAACGAAAAATTGAAATTTCATTTACAATTTAACGAAAAATTATTTTGGTTGAAAACTTTTAAGCTTAACGAATAAAAAATCATTAAAAAAATTCAAATTTTAACGAAATGTTTTTCGTTAAAATATTCACATCATCATATTTTTTCATCATGAAAAATATAGCTTGAAGAAAGAAATTTTTCTTTATCTCCTTGAAATATTATTCACTGTCATGTATCAACATAGCATTAACTCTTTCTCCCTCATCAAAACATTGCACATATGTTAAAGAAAGAATTACAAGAGAAAAGAAGCTCATCTTCATAGAATTCTGAATAATTGCACATGTGTCACCCTAACTCAGTCACTCTCATATAATCATCAATATTTCAACATTTCTCTGTCATAAGTGCAAAAAAGTGTAAAAAAATTGCAAGTGAAAATTTTTCTCTGTCAATGCCAAATACAGAAAAAAATCTTGCTTACTTGAATATAAAATGTATTCATTGAAAAAAATGTCCCCTAACATGACAGAAAGGCGAAATAATTTTCTCTCTCTTTCTTTTCACACTCTCCCTCATCGTTGTTGTCGTAATGCTTCGTGCTTCTCTTTCCGCACATACTTTTCATTTAATAATTTATCATCCACTTAAAAACAAGATGTGACAGTGAATATAATGTATTTTGGGTAAACAACACAAAAAGTAACGCTACTGATGCTGCTGCTGTTGCAAAAAGAAAAG
The DNA here is from genome assembly GCA_018290095.1 of Polypedilum vanderplanki. Lineage (NCBI taxonomy): Eukaryota > Metazoa > Arthropoda > Insecta > Diptera > Chironomidae > Polypedilum > Polypedilum vanderplanki. Next base: position 32,976,361 of record CM031380.1, on the reverse strand, counting down.
CAAAAGAAAAAGTTGTTGTGGGCGCCCTTTACGAAAATGATTTGTAAATTTTGCAAATCTACGTTAATGAGATTGAATAATTCAAAGCTGTAAGAGCGAAAGAAAAAAAAAGAAATTTGAGCACTTTTTTATGTTTTTCAGATCAATAAGCATTTATATTTTCAATAGAACAGAATGATTTATATTGTCATAAAAAGATAATGCCTTCTTCCTGCTTGCATATTATTATTTGATTTGAATTACACACAATAACAACAATGAAGATGAAAATGATGAAAAGGTGAAATTTTATTTCTTTTCTCATCATCTCAAGGCTCATTTGGGATTTTTCAATAGGGAAATAAAAAATACAAGTACTTGTTTAAATATTTATAAACCTTTTATTTTAATGTCAATTAAATTTTCAAATTTTGTTATATGAATTTTAATGTTTTTGAAAATCTTCAAAGAAATGCGTACTTTATAAATAAATAAAAATTAAAGGACTGAAAAATTTGCATCAATTTTGCGTTTTTCGAAACAAAAATTTAAAAAAATCATCAATTAATTTCACTAGGTACAATTGAACTTTATATTTCAGTTAATGCCTTACGATTAGATTAGAAGTGAAAACAATTAAAAATTAAAAGCAAAAATAAATTTTTAAAAATTTTGTAACGGTTTTATATTTTTCAAAAATTAATTAAATTAATTTTTGTTTTTATAATAAAAATTTTGTTAGGAAATCATTGAAAACTTTCAAAGTTTCTATAATTAAATTTAAAATCCATTTAAAAATAAATATTGCGTAGCAATATCAGTATTGTTAAAAATGCTTATACTCAAAAGTTAAGTATAAATAAGCCGGATTTTCTTTTTATATCATAAGTACTTTATAAAAATTGCGTACTAACGCTGTTGTTGTGCGGTATTCAATAAATTCAATTTTTATAAGACAATATCATACTGCGTAATAAATAACAAAAATTTCAGTAAAGAAAAAAATTTCATTTCAAGAGGCAAAAAAGGAAGAAGAATTCATAATGAAAAATTCCATCAAAAACTATTAAAAAAGTGGAGGAAGAGAGGGAAAAATTCTCGTATAATTTTTAATCATTGAAGTGAATGAATAAGCAAAAAGAAGAAAAGAATATGTAAGTAGGGAAGATTACAATAATAAATATGAAAAAAATTTCATCAATAGATGCAAGCAATTATCAAAAGTTGAATGAAGAATTTTTATCTTTTAACGAAAGAGATGAATAACAAATTTTTTACGAGAAATTTAAAATTTTAAAAACTCACTTTTATTGAAAATTGAAAACAATTTTTTGACTGATTAAATAAAAATTTTTTTTTAAAAAATACCTTGCTAGAATGTGTGCAAATTAAAATATAAAAGTTTGTAACGTAGAAAGACTAGAGTAATAAAAAGGCAAAAAAACAAAATTCCTTGCTTACATTTTTAAGAAATACTGAAAAATTCATTCAGAGAATTCAATAAAATATAACGGTCAAATGAAAACTAAATTATCTGTTGCTCAACATTCATTGCCACACACAACATTTTGTCGCGCGTTACAAAAGGAAATTTTGAAACTAAATTTTTTAGATTTTGTAAATGTGAATTTTCTGCTTGCATCATGATAGTAGTACTTAATTAATATTTGAAATAACAAACTACATTAAATAAAAGCATGCAAATAATGAAAAAAAAAAAATAAAAGAGACACGAATGAGGAATATAAAAAAATTTTCCCCTCGAAAATAATTCGCGAGTTGGAAAATGTATTGAATATGAAAATTCAAGAGACAGCAGGCAGACAACAACAAAAAAAGTGTTTTGTAAGGATTTTGTATACGAGCTGAAAATATTAATACATGCCTCACGGCATAAGAATTCATTTGAGAATATTTTATTTTCATGAGAATCGTGTTTTACAATCCTCACACTTAGCAGGCAACAGAAGACAAAGAAGCGTTCATGCACTTCGCAACTGCCTTAAATTGTTGTAAGGGAACATTATACAACAAATCAACAAAATAAATGACATGAAACAGGATGCAAAGCGACAGGCAAAGTTTTTTACATAATTTCCCTCCTCCATCTACTGCCATTGCCATTTCACACCGCTCCTTATTTATGACTGTCATTTTTCGATAAATTTCGTTTTGGGAGAAATTAAAAGGATTGCGGGTCACAAAACTGAGTGTATACATTGCATAATTTCCACGCTGCTCGTGCCCATGCCGAGATTTTAATTTGCATCACTGGGGGGTAAAGCAAAAAGAAAAAATTGAATGAAAAAAATTGCTGTTGATAAAAATTAAAGTCAGATTTTGTACATTTTTGGCGCATTTTTTGATAAATAATTTTTTCATTGTGATTATAAATAACGGTTTTGTAAAATTTAAATATTTTCCGTGATGACAAAATTTGTAAAATTTCTGAAAAGATAAAACGTAAAACATTTTGAATTTTAATTCTTAAAACATAAGATTATTCCATTAAATTTTATTTGATGACTGATTTTTACCGAGATGACTATATTTCTTAAATATTTTTTTTTTCATAGTTTATTTTCGTTCGAAAATAATTTTAATTCTACAAACAATGTGAATAAAATTTTCCTCCAATTCCTATAAAATGTGCTAAGAATTAAAGCCATAATAAATATGAAGAAACATAAATATTACCAAGACAGAAAAGGGGAAAAATTTACCTCCCCATAATTGTTCAAGTTGTTGTTCAATGAATTAATTAACAAGACTTTCTCAAAAAGGTATAACCTTCCCTTGCTCATCAAGCAATTGTGACAAAAATTTTTACATTTCTTACCCAATTTCATTTGTTTTACTTCCCATTTATTTACATTTATATTCACATTTTCACATCGTCGTTTGTCGGGAAAAATCAAATTAATAATTCTGCTTCATGAATTTTAAATTATGCACAAACATTCACACACAACTTGACGGCATTGATTGATTGAAATTGAATGGAATGCCTGATTATAATCAGAAAAATCAATAGTGCGAACGCGCCTTTCTTTTCTACATTTTCTTTCCCATTTCTGCTTTCATTTCCATAAAAATAGAAATTGCCTTTTTCTCTCTTATTCTGTGAAATGTGTAATTAAAATAAGGAAAAAAAAGCTAAATAACAACAGTAAGATGAGAAAATTTTAAATTGACTTTGATGTTAATGATATGAGAGGTTGTTTGGTTGGTTTGGGTAGAAATGTCTCTTTTTATATATAAATTACCACCATTACTTAATGCTTTCTCTCTTTTTCTCTCGATAATTACAATTTAAAGCCCGTTAATAAGCGTTTTAATTTCCATAGCAAAGATATAAACATTACGCAGTGCTTTATTTTTATTGATTTCAAGCACGAACCACAAAAACAGTGAATAAAAATTTTCATTTCTGCTTGCTTTGGTCAGTTACGATAAAAAGTTCTTTAAAATGCAATTTAAGTTAATCGCGTGATCTTCTTGCCATATGGTGAAAGTAATTAGAGCTCTTAAGCTCATTTTTGTTCTATTATTCAGTTTCAATGAGATTGCATGAAAGAATTTCTTTATGTGTTACCTTCAATTTATGAATAAAAGAATGATTCATTGTGTTTATTAGTATTTAGACAAGCAAGGTTTGGAAAATGTTTTGGGATACAAGGATAAGACTCTACGTTGATATTAAACAAAGACAAAAACTTTATGTCATTGAATTATAGAAATTTTTAGATTTTTACTTCTTAAAAAATCACTCGAGTGTTAAGCGACATTTTTCTTTGTCGTGCAACACGAGGCAGTAAAAACAACATGTCACATGAGACTAAAAATGTTGCATGACATTTGAAATTTTATTAAATTTTGTTTTATTTTTATTCTGTTTATTAATATTTTGATAAAGAATTTAATGCCAAGTAATTTGAAATAAATATCAAATCATTTAATAAAGTATTTAACTCAAAAAGTGACAAAATTTTACAAATGTTTTGTTTACATTTTAGGTCGTTGTTTATATTTTTTGTAAACAATAACAAAAAAATGTAAACAAATGTCCGATTGATTTTCCTTTTGTTTTTCATTTGAAAATATTTATTTGTTAAGGTTAAACTAAAAAATTTCTTCTAAATTACTTTCTGATGAGTGATTTGTTCTCTTCATTTATCAAAATCTTCTGAAGTGTCTTCACCTTTTTTTCGTTTATTTCTAATAAAAATGGACATGAATTCTTGATATATTATAAAAATATTTTTATTGAATTAATATGAATGATGCTGTTATTTACGTCAATCGTCCTGCTGTGAGTGCGTGTTAGTCTTTAATACCTTCAAAGCTAAACTAAAGAAAAGTAAAAGTTGAAGAAGAATGAATGAAAATTAATCATCCACGTGTAAAAACTAATCAGTCACAACAAGCTTTTTCACTTTTCTCATCCTTAAACAAAAATTTTTTTTCGTTTCGTTTTTAGAAATTAACTCTTAATAACATTAAGGTTGTTTGTACAATCTACCCACATACACACGCACACATGAATCATCAACGATGAAAGGAGATTTTTTGTTGAACTTACCACGCACTCATTTCATTCCTATTGATAAGAGTGAATTCTAAAACATTCACTGTAATTTTTTAATGTACTCGATTTCATTTTATTTTGTTGTTCATGAACAATCCATTATATATATTTTTATATCACGTGCAGGAAAATGTAATGTATCTTTAATTTTCCGTTTCTGTTTCTTTTTTTCATTTTCATTTTTCTTTCGATAACAACGTCCGCAATATTATGTTGAAAATATTTCCATCGTTAGCTGCGTCTTTATTACTTTCATACTATTTGCAAAATAAATTGAAATGCAGAAGAATGTGCTGACTTCCTAAATGAAGATGATGTAAGAGAATTGCAGGAAGCTGGAATAAAAGAAAAGAAGATTACGAGAGCAAGTGTCAGTTTCTTTCTATTGTTTGCTTTTCTTCTTTACAACTTTATTCTTAAGAAAGAAAATTTTTAATGATTTTTTCAAGGGGAGGATATGTAAAGACTTTTTATTAGATTAATTTCTCATAAGTTGGAAACAATAATTTAGCCTAAAATATTGAATAACTTAAATTTTCGAGATTTTTTGATTTTTTCATACATATGAAAAACTAACATTTGAATTTTTTTGGTTTGTTCAAGGAACTTAAGAAACCAGCACAAAAATGAATAGAATTAGTTGACTCTTGTCTTTATCAACTATTTTACTAGTTATATTAAGTCTGGCAATGATTTTAAAAGAATTTCCAAATTTTGTAAATTCTTGTTTGCTTACATATTTTGGCGCAAAAATTTGAATTTTTAACGAACGTTTAAAGTTTTTACAAAACCATTTTAAATCATCTAACAACCTAATATTCTTACAAAATACACCTAAATTAAAAATTATAAGTTGATTATAATCAAATTTCATCATTATTAACTACTGTCTTCTCTCGAATATAAGAAACGGTCCTTTTATTCAAATTTCTTGAATTCAAAAAGTTTAACGTACTTTTTTCCATATAAAATCAAAACAAAAACTGAACAACGGTCCTTTTATTTGAATAGAAAGACCGGTCCTTATATTCGAGAGAAGACAGTAGTTTCACAATATATGTATAAAATTCAAAGTTTATACCAAAAACCATATTGTAAATTTTTCTATCATTTATTTATTGTTTTTGATTTTCGTTCAATTCAACTTAAATTTATTGAAAATTGTCCACAATCACTCTTTATTTAAAATTGAAATGAAATCCAAAAAACCACTAAAAAGCGACCACAGAAGAAGTAAAATAAAATTTTCAATTTTTCTTTTTCTGAATTATTTACAAAGTGTGAGTAAATTTCATCACAAGTACAATTTTCCCCATCACATTCAATAGCTATATTTCGTAAATATTTTCGCAATAAATAAGAACCATTTACTAAATACACATACAAGCAACTGACTGTGTGTATTTTTTGCTAACATTTTCAACTTCCTAGTAGAAGCAGCATCGATAGGAATAAAAACCGCACAAACCAGTTAAAATGTTTACTTTAATCCGTATAAAATAAATCTTATCGTAAGCCCATGAATCGAGCATAAATCATTGACGTAGATGCCGAGCGTAGCGGAATATTGAAAAGGGAGAAACTGTCGCTAATAACGATCTATCTTTAACTATTCTAGCACTCTGTGTGCTTTGCTTTCTCGCATAAAAATCGAAAACGTGTACAAATTTATCATTCCCATTGAGATATTGCGTTTAAGGGTGAGACGACATTTGCGAATAATATCAAAATTGATAGATTCATACTACTCTAGTGAGTGAGTAAAAGAAGAAGAGAAAACAGTGGAGATTGTGTGAAATCATTGTTGGTACATCAATCATTCTCTTTCTTTCTTTTTTACTCACACATTGAAAATTGTTATCGCAAAAGAAAATGTTTTTTTTTTTGTAAAGAATTTTCCCATCCAATGATGCTACTACTACTGCTACTGCCATCGCGTAGAATGAAAATTTATTTTCATTGCTAAATAATTCATTCCGAAGCCTCTCACTTCCTTCTTTATGTCTCTGTTTCATTCTCTTATCATGGTATTCGTTCGTTGATGGCATGGCATGGAAGACTAATGAGATCTATGCAGTTTTTATCATTTCACATATCTCTAACATTATCATTTAGTTAATGACATGTAGCTTGAATATCTCATCCTTGTCTTCGTCGTTGTCGTCGATTAACTGATCTGGTAAAGAATTATTCATGATGATGTGACATCTAATAGATGTATGTGTTCTTTCTGGTGTGAAAAATGCATAAGAAAAAGAAACATGATGATGCATGATGATGTTTTATTTATGTTTATTAATATTTTACTGCTTCTTGCTACTTTTTATTTTATTTCTTTTTCCTTATTGAAATTAAAAGTAAAAGTGAAAATTCAATTTTTGAAAATAAGGGAAATTGTCAAAAACATTAACTCAATAATATTTGACATTGAATTTCTGCACAAACCACTACAACCAAAATAAACACACTCAAATATTTTGATAGTCACAACATTCAGCATAATCATCAAATATCAGTGATTAGAATTGAGCAAAATCACACAAGTCAAATTATATGAGAACCTGAAAATTACAGACCGCACACTTATAGTCGAATCAATTTTGCCTATAATTAACCCAACTCAAACAATTATGTACGAACGACCAACGCAATTATATATTTTATGTAGTCTTAGTGAGAGGCAAAAGGAACAGAAAAAAATATATAATTGCGTTTAGGTCTTTGAAAATTCATGAGTGGATGAAATGCTTTTTCTCATAATGAAGCAATTAAATTGAAAAGAAATTTTTTTCTACCTTTTGAATCTTTTATTTTATGAAATTTCTACAAATTTGTGTATGTGTGTAGGAGTTTTCTACTACATTAAAATTTAATTAAAATTCAAAGTTTTTCAGACATTGTGGTAAATAAAATTTACTATAAAAAATTTTCTACCTACATAAAAATGAAAGGAAAAAATCACTCAGGTAACGAAAATTATTTTGTGTTGCACATTATTTACATAAAAAATTGTAAACAGCGACATAAAAATGTAAACAAAACATTTAAAAATTTAGTAAAGTCAACTTTTTGAGTTAAGTGCTTGACTAAATTTATTGATAATTATATCAAATTGCTTAGAATTCGATTCTTTTTCAAACTATAAAACAAAATTCAATACAATTTCAAATATCACGCGACATTTTTTGTCTCATGTGACATGTGATTTTGTAGATCAACAAAAAAAATGTCGCATGACGCCTGAGTTTTATGAATTTTTCCTCTTATGATTGACGTAAAAATTGGCATTTAAGAAACATTTTAAAAAGTCCTACTCAGAAATAAGAATCATTGAATGACATAAAAAGTATCTAATGAGAAAAGAAATAAATTTTAAACTCTCTTTTATGCAAGCAATTAATTTAATTAATTTTAATTTTTAAATGGCACAAAATTCTTTCAACTCTTACTCATTTCCCATTCATATTTACAAACGTTAACTGAGGAAATGATTATGATAATTTTTTATAGCTCTATGTAAGGAAAAAGGTGAGCTTTAAAGGAAAGAGAATTTTTTTTTTCATCTTATAAGAAACCAAAATTTATACATGTTATTATGAATGGAAGAAAGGCACCATAAAAAGCTTTAATGCTAATCTCTTTTACGTTTATCGTATATATAATGCAGTTGAAAGCCTTTAATTTTTTTATGGCTTCATTTTTCATCACGAGAGCAAAAGATTTAACTTTTTTTGGCTAGCAAAAAATGAAGAATAATCGATAAAGCCTCTGCAAAAAAACTTTTCTTTTGTTCAAGTGCTCATGCTCAATGCTTGAATTTTAAATCAGGTCGTGGTTGCTTGCTTGACCCGTTCTTGATGATAAAATGAATGGCTTAGAATGATGAGGCAATTTTACACAATTTTAACCTTGAATCATTGAAGATTTCTTGTCCTTATTTTTTCATTCAATAGACAGAATGATTCAGGAAGATCTATTGATTGTTATTTGTACTAAAATTTAAAAATTTGAACAATAACTTTTTAGAAAAAAATAAAAGAAATAAAAAATTTTTGAAAAATCTCTGAGATATTTGTATAAAAATTTGCTAAATTTCACATTTTTTTTGATCCTTTGAAGGACCAAGCATTATTCATCAAGATTTAGATGTGTTCATTTTCCTTTTCCGATCGATATAAAAAATCTTGTCAAGTTTCCTCCATCTCTCTCACTTTTTTTTGCTCTCTTTTAATGCTATTTGATGAATTGAGTTCGTTCCGAGCTGTTCAATCTGTTTCATGAATGTTAAAAGTATCAAGACAGGAAAATGAAGTTTATTGAAAGGATTTTTTTTCTTCTGCCTTCCGCCCTTACACACATATACAGTGAGAAAGATATATACATTGAAACCAAGTCATTCATTCACATCTATCGATGAAAAATCATAATTTTTTCTTTCTCCACCTCACCCAATATACAATGTCGATATTAATGAAAAGAAAATTCCAATATGACATTATTTGATTGATGATTTGTATGATTTATTCGGGGTTATTGGAGCAGTCATTGGTTGGGTATGGTGTGTGTGTGTGTTATAAAGAAGAATGTGAAGAGAGGAAAGGAACATGTGTATGTTCAGGAGCAGAAAAAAATGAATTATATTGAAAGATTATGTGTCAAGAGAAGAGAAATAAATTATAAAACTAATGAAAGGTGAGTTGTTTGCACTTTTAATATTATTTGGACGAACGAATGATGGAGAAATTTATTTTCAATATTTGTCAGCTTCTTTTTTTATGAGAGGTTAAAAAGCTTATTAATAATCTTTTCATATTGGAATTAACAGGAAATGATTTATTTGATAGATAGATATTAAATTCCACTCAATTATATTAGAATGGAAATAATAGAAACTTTGCTTTGCATTTGTTTACTTTTCGTTAAAAATTATCAATGATATTTTTCGTTGAAAATTCTTCGTTAAATAATTAATAAGTTTCTTGAGTTTTCTATAATTCTATAAAAATATTAATTTTTGTTTATATTACATATAAATAATTTTTCGTTAAAATTTTTGTTTTCGTTAAAAGATTGAATTTTCTGTTAAATATTAAAAAGATAATTGTTAATTTTTCTTCTTTATTTCTTGCTCAATTTCAGTTGAATATTTTTGCTTTTAAAAAAAGAAAACATATATAAATTTAGACTTTCTACCCTCACAAAACTCATTATATTTATTCTGATATCTCAAACGAGGTGTTCAAAATGAAATGAATGAATTTCACCCTCAACATACTCAAGTTAATCATAGTTACATCTACGTACTTATCAAATTTAATTAAGATCAAAGAATGAATGAATTTTCATGAACAAATGCCATTAATTCCTTCTTTTGAGGGTTGGATATTTTTGTTAATGAATTTACCTCGAATTTTGCCATAATTTTTCGCCCTCTTTGATTTATAACTCGCTCTCTAGAATAAAACAACTAAAAAAATTATGTGTGAATAAAAACTATCAGAAAAAGCCGAGTTTCTAATTGTTCATATTTCCCCATCACTAAAAAGTACTTATAGAAAATACTCACTATGAGCGCATTATTGTTATTATATTCCACGACCAGTAACATGAATGTAGCAAGCAATTAAAAACTAAAGGAAATAAATCAGTGTGTGTGTTTATGTGTGCGAGTATAATAAACTGAAGTTATGATATAAATAAATAAATATTTCATAAAGTCTATAACTAAGGTAGCAATTTATTTATCATATACTTATAACTTCTTTTGTTTATACCTATCTAACTCACCCTTACATTTTCTTTTTTTTTCGTTTCTTCTTTTGCTATCTTTTTACTACCATTATAATAATCTTTTCAGCATTCAATCATATAAACTTACGCAATTATGCAAGAAGAAAATAAACGAAAAAATAAAGAGGATGAAGGAAAAAATACCAATGGGAATTTACTGATTGTGGTAATTAATAAAATTACATTTTATCTATAAAATTAAATTAAAAGGAAGAATTTCTTCTTAAATATGAAGCTAGTAATTCTATAATTTATTATTGAACATTGCAGATTAAAGTTCAAGCAATTTTTTATATACACATATAGAATAAATAGTAGAGTATTCAAGAATAGCATAGAATCTTTACAAAAATTTAATAAATAAAGAAAAGCATTTTATACAAAATGTATGCAAGTTGACTTACACAAAATGTCTCTATTCCATTTAAAATTTATTTAATTTGGTTGAAACTTTGCAATCTTTATTGGCTTTTATACAAATTTGTCAAAATTGAATCAATTTTGAATAAAACATAGAAATTTTTAGTAAATCAACTTGCATGCATTTAGTCAAGTTTGCATTGAAGTGTCGAATTTTAAATTTTTGCTATAATTACAAGTTTAATTTAGAAATGAATGCTTTCAAATTTGATATTCTAGTGGTAAACTAAAGAAATAAACCTATAAGTATTGTCTTATTATATTTATGAATTTAGGTCAACCCAATAGTAGAATAAATAATTGTCCTACTATTTCAGGAAGTCAATATTTCATTAGTACTAAGGAATGAAAACCAAATTTTTTAAAGAATTCCTCTGATTATTTGCAGTGAATGACATTTAAAAAATCATAAAATGAAAAATTTACCCACTGGAGAACAATACAAGAAAAAAAACAATGTGAAAGTATGTAAGACAGAGAAAGAGAGAGAAGAAGCAATAACTGCCTAATATGATTTACTCACATATCAAATGAGCGTGTGCATGCCATAAATAGAATGAGTAAAAGTAGAAAATGGAAGGTAATAAGAAAAAAAGCTTCACGCTAATGTGAATTTACGTAGACAACAACAAATACAAGTTATGGAATAAAGAAATAGCTTTGGAGCATAAGTAGAGTGGTAGAATATGAAATACGATATTTAATATCATGTCAAATTAACTAAAAGCAGACGTTCCATAAGCGTTAAAGTCAGCAGCAGCAACAGCAAAAAAAATAAGTTAGGGACAATAATAGCAATGTCCAAGCGTTTTTAGTTCTCATAGTCACGAAAATCAAGCCCTTTAATTGCACTACGCATAGCGACTCTTATTCGTATATTCATTCACTTAAGAGTCAATTCGTTTGGGTGGTTGTGGCGACGGTTTGAGTGTTTGACATTCGCTGCGGCATACCTTGACAAGTTTCTTTTCTGTTTTTGAACATTTCACTCTCTCTTTCTAGCGAACCAATACATAAAAGAAATAAAAAGAGGTAAGAAATAATATAAAAGTCACCACGCACAATATAAATCAATCTCTTTTGCTACTGCTGCCGTCGCTTTAGCCTAAAGCTATGAATAAATAATAGACAGAAAGTGAGTGAGTAAATTTCAGATGAGAAAAATGTTATGTATTTTATGAAAAGAAAAAAAGTTTTTATATTGTAATTAATAGAACATTTTTGAATGAATATCGCAATCGATTTTTTCATTCAACTTAAAGTTTTGGTAGTGAAAATAAAAAATTGTTGAAAGGCAATTTTTAAAATGGATTTTTATTAATTTTCATGTAAAAATCAGAACAATTACACTAAAGTGTTGCATATTTTGGATTGTAATTTACAACTTGTAAGTCTGTGAAAATTTATTCATAAGAATTTTATCACATGCAGCTGTTTACTACTGATAGTACCAAACTGTAACTTATTAGCACTAGCGTGTTTGAACATGTAAAAGCCTTAACTCTGGATAAGTTTATAATATTTAAATCACAAATCAAACGCTTAACTACACTTGAAGACTGGTAAAATTTATAAAGAGTCTATGACATTCTTGCTTTAGAATCAACATTTAAAAATTTTCGGAACAAATAGTAAGGGTGACTTTATCTTTTTAGAACAATTAAGTACAAATTTTATTGTCATAGAAACAAATTTTAAATCAACAATAAAAATTTTCTAAAAGTAATCAGAAATTTGAATTTAAATAATTTTATAGGTTCAATTTTAATAAAATTTAAAAAACCAGTGACCAAGTACCCGTGTTGCAGATCGGTGTACTTAAGCCGCAATTTTTGGTGCCTAGATCAGAGTTTATAACAATTACAGAAATATTAGATGCGTTTGTAAAACAGATTCATGTGATAAGATATACTGGTTAAAGTAAATTTCAAATGTATAGGAAATTTCATTTGTAATACTGTTTCGAATGAAATAATTGAAATTAAGTTGTAGGAAATAGCAGTCAATAAAGAATTCAGCAACTATTTCTTGTTTTGTTTACATTTTCATATAGAAATATATTTTATGAAAACTCGAGTAATGTAATTGCTGCTAATAATCTTGATCTATTAAAATTCTCGAAATCGTTCTTATAAATTTCGGTGATTTGAAAATAACGATCAAATTCAAAAATTCGCGAAGTTGGCTACGCGCAGCTGAAAAAATTTTTTGATCGCAGTCAACTTCGCGGAAAAAATTTTGTTTACAAATTTTCAAAATGGAAAATTAATTCATAATTTCCCAAGTTATATGACTAGTGACAGAAATATAAATAAGCCGGTCGCCGCACTAACTTTTTAGCACAAATCTAACACAAAAAATCGTAAGTCGCTAGCTATTATAGTTTTCGAGATCTCAGAGGGACACCCGGGAGCCAGCCGAACAGCCAGCCGAACAGCCAAAGTGAATGTATAAGCTGCATTGTTGTTCCAAAAATGCGCTAAAAAATATTTAAACTCCAAAAATTCAAAGTTTGTATGGAATTTTTTATAATTTAAGTTCAATTTTATTTTAATCATTCTTAAAGGATGAAAGTTCGCTATCCTATAAAGAGACGAAAAAAGAACAAAAAGGATCCAAATTTAGAAGTTTGTAAAATCATTTTGGCTACTCTGTCTGTTTTTCTTGCACTTTGTATTGAAATTTCATGTCAAAATATTAAACACAAAAATTTATATAAAGATCCAATACAGTCAATTTCAAAATCGATTGTTGACGTCATTAATGAGTTTTATATCAAGAATAATATTGATTTTGACTTTATCATTTATGGAAACAAAACAAATCACATCAAAGACGTCATCAATGGAATACAAAATCAATTAAAACAGAAAACATATCCAACAACAATAAAACATATCCAGGATTTTTTAAAATGGCATCATGTTTTAAATCAATCAGTAATATTTTTTGTGGAATCTTTAATTGGATTTGTTTATTTACATTTGAATTCAATTAATAGAACAATACTAAATCCACAATTTAATCATTTAAAACCTAGAAATTTTAAATTTTTAGTTTATTTTGAAGATATTCATTCATTTCAATTATTTGAAAATGTCACAAGATCAGTCAAACATCAATCAATTGGGTACTTTTTGGATTTTACTTTTTATGAATTTTTAATATTTGAAGATAAAAACAAAATTCTTTTATATGCAAATGTTTTCTATTCAGAAGAAAAATGTGGAGAAATTCAATTGAAAAAACTCAACAGTTTTGATAAAGAAACACAAAAATAGGACAAAAAGTTGGAAAATTTTGATCATTTTGCTAACATTCATGGTTGCATGGTAAATTTTCAATGTTTTATGTATGAAGATTTTTACATCAAAGACTCTAAAAATTTCATAATTTTAAATAAATTTTTATCTGACAGTAATATCAAATTTTATGGAATTATTAGTACACTTTTGGAAACTGTAGCTGTAAAATATAACTTTAAAATTCATTATACAATGCTTAAAGGAGATCAAAATTGGGGAACAAAAAATTTTAATGTATCAACAATGTATATTTTTAATATATTCAAAAACATACATCCGATAACTATTGAATATTCTTATAATTCGCAACCGCTTCACTTTTATGATTATTATTTTCTTATATCACACAATGATGTCTACACAAATTATGAAAAATTAAATTTTCCTTTTGATACTGCAACTTGGATTTTGATTTTCTTCATTTTTGGTTTAACTTTTGTGTCAATTTTTGGTCTACATTTTTGTCCACCTTGGTTGAAAGTTTTAATTTTTGGTAAAGGAATTATTCATCCAGCGTATAATGCACTAGGAATATTTTTTGGAATCGCACAATTAAGATTGCCATCAGAGTCTTTTTGTCGTGCAATTTTGATTATTTATCTTTGGTTTTGTTTAATAATTCGAACTTGTTGGCAATCAAAAATGTTTGAATGCATAACAACTGACATGAGAAAACCATTGCCAGAATCAATTGAAGATCTTATAAATATGAACTACACAGTAGCATATCTAGGACACACTAAGACTGAAAAACTTTATTATGGTGAACTTCTTAATCATAGAAATGGGTAGATGAAATTTTTAAAAATATTTTAATAAAATTAAGATTAATTTGTTTCTTTTTAAAGACCTAAAATTGAAAATATCACTGATTTTTATGAGTTTTTGCAATTATACAAAGCTGTTCTTGATGGAGACACAAAATTAAAATATGCATTTTTTGTGGATACAACTCAACATGCTTCATTCAATAGAACTTTCAAAAATTCCTTGCCAATTATGAAAAATGAAAGAATGACAAAATCTGCATCTATTACAATGTTTAGACACACTTTTATTACTCAACCAATTGACGAAACGATCAATAAATTGATCCCATCAGGAATTTTACAACATGAAAATGATTTTGGCAGTTGGTATTATTACAGACCAGTTGATATTGATGTTGAAGATCCAAGAAGAATTTTGTCAATGCCTGACCTTGAATTTGGTTTTGTGATTTTTCTGGGATTTTTAGGATTGTCAGTTGTTGTTTTCATTTGTGAACTTAATGGTTTGTTTGTGAAAAGACAGTTGAGAAAATTATTTGGTTTGTATGAATTTTTAAGAGTTATAAGAGAAAGATTGAAAGATTATCATGATAAATGGTAAAAAGATATTCTATATAATTTTGAAATTATAGTGTTCAATTTTGCATTGTTTACATTTTGAAAAAATATTTCAAATTAACGAATTTTTTTAATTTGAATATTTACCTTGATCTTGTCATTAATTTTTGACAAATCAGCAATCAATTTCAAGAATCGCTCATTTCTACGAAATTAAAATTCTTTTCTTTTAAAAATTCCATCACATCAGATTTTACTGGTTGAATTTCAAGTACACAAAGAAAGGCAAGCAAGCAAAAAAAAAGTTTGTAGTTTGAAACGGTCACTGTTAAATTAACATTTTCAAGCGTAAACTTTCAACTGAAGCTAATTTGTTGAAAATACCAAACAATATTGTATGAGTATATAGCATGAAGTGAACGAAATATTTATTGAAATCAACTTGACGGTCACAAAAAACTCTCAAACATTTCGACATACACAAAATAATAATAAAAGCCTTTTTATTCGATTTTGGCCTTTTTCTAGTTATGCAAAAAGAAAAAAAATTTCTAGCAAGCATGAAAAGAGCTTTATTTCGATATGAACGCAGGTTTAACTTCAAAGTGCCTCTCTTTTTTTACATTTTATCAAGATTACAATTTACATGATTTTTCTCTTCTTTTTCTTCACATTTTGAGGTTGGCAAAGGCAAAAAAAATAAATAAACTTTTTTTCATGCTGTTACATGCCCGTCAAATGAAAAAATATATATAAACGTTCTGTGTGCTTGTGTGTATACTTGAATTCAAGATTTTTAAAGTAGAGGAGAAAAAAAAAGTTTCAGTCATGAGGGTTTGCCTTTAATAAAAGGCACATTCATGAGAAATGAAAGTTTCTTTTTACTGTGAATCATGGCGAGAATGATGTTGAAGATTTTTGTGCCGTCAAGCATGCGGGCGTAAATATACATTTATTTATAAAAAAATATAGTGAAGTAGGTAAAAGTAGAAGAATATTTTTTTAAGCTTTATGAATAAAAATCAAGTTGAAAACACTTTGGAAAGAATTTTAAATTTTTTTTATATGAGAATAGAATTTTTTACGTCTGTCAATTATTTTAAAATATGATTCAGAACTTGCACGAATACTTGACTTGTATACGAAAAGTTACTTGACTTGATTATTTGCATGCAAGTTGACTTGCAAAAAAGTTCTTTTGTTTATTCAAATTTTCTTTTTTTTTTTGATCAGATTTTTTGTCAATTCATACGAAAGTTAATGATTCTTAAGTTTTTAAAGTTTGGACGAAAATAAAGAAAATTGAAATAATTAAAAGACATTTTTAAGTCAACTTGAATACATATAGTTAAGTCAAGTCATTATGTTTATACTAGTCAAGAATGCATGCAAGTGCCAAACCTTAATTTTATTAAAAAAAAACAAAAATTTCAATCACTCGAAGTGCTGAGATCTTGAATCAAAAGCATACTTACCTTTATGATGATTTTTACCTTATGAATTCTAAAAAATATTTCATTTCTATTGTAAAAGAATTTGCAACAGAAAAATTGAAACTTTTGTGCTTTTTCGAATGCTTGAAAATATTTTTCAATGATTCTCACTTTTTTCCTTTCTTCTTTTCCATTTCATTTAAAATACGAAAACATCAAAATCCGCTCGTATATGCCAGTAGCAATATTAATTCATTAAAAAAAGTTCAATGTTCACATGTGATAAAAGCAACACTTTTTTTGAAACATCAAAAGTCATCCTTTATAAGCTTCATTACTCATAGTGTTTAATTATAGCCCTTTTAATCGAAAGAGTGGTCTGGTCAAAAAGATTCAATGTGAGCGAGAGAAAATATTGATTTTTTTCACAAGCTAGCTGAATGTGTATATAAAAAAGAAGAGGGAAGGAGCGAAAACGAGTCGAGTATTTTTACGCTTTTATAGCGTGGTAAATTATACACCGACAAAAAATTCTCTTTTATGCTTCTTTTTTCTTTGCAGCAACGAAGCGAAAGAAATAATTTCTGATTATTTCACATACAAACACACATTTGGTAAATAATAAGCACTTGAGACTTGAATGTTCTTCGAATTGGATAAGTTTAATGAGAGAAAATGACATTAGCCTATTATTAATACACTTAAGCACATAATAGAGTGTGCAACAGCAGCACATAAATTACCACAAAATGTATATATATAAAAAAGTTCTTCATTTTCAGCACAACTACGAAAAAATGTTTTGCTGCTGCTATTTTTTACATTTTCTTTTTTTATTATGATGTAAGTATGCAAATATACTTAGCAACGAATAGTAATCGAGAGAGAGATAGGACTAAGGAATGAAGAAATATTTTAAGAATGTATCTGCACACTGCACTGCAGAGCAACAGTAAAAATATATTAAAAAGTATTTATTTTGATAATGCAAATTGTAAACATCATCATTATTGAACTATTTATAGATCATAATTGGTTGTTTGCTATAAGAGTAGTAACAAGTAGCTCACGACTAGCAAAGCATCACTTCAAGTCAAAAACACTTTGCTTCCTTCTTAAATTTTCCCATGGGATCTTTCTACTTTTCTCCTTTTTCTTACTTCTTACGGTGTGAATTTCTTTACAAGACATGTGCTCATGATGTTGAAGCATTCATCGCTTAGTTTGGAATCTTCAAATTCTTAAGCATTCTTTTCATGCATGTAAGAACATCAATTTAGGGAATTCACAGGGAATAAGATTTATGAGAATAAGTAAATAAGAAATAATGGAATATTTTATTATTGCTCATTTTGATTATTTCTATTTTTATACTCTTAAATATATATTATCTTATTGCTTACAAAACATTCAATGGTTAGTTCAATATATATTCAGAGGGCTGGATATTTAGGCAAAAAGCAAAAATAAATTATTTTGGCTAAAACAGACAAAAATTTTTTTTGTCATAAGCGACATTAACACATGTCACATGCAACAGAAAACTTAAAAATATTTTTGCTGAAATTTCTTTCCTATTTCTTATTCATAGTCATTAAAATGTAAATGGAATATCTTTTAATAAAAACTTTGATTATTCAAAACTGTTTGAATGATCAAAAAAAGTTTTCAATCTTTTCCAAAAATTGTAAACAAATGTATTGCAACAAAACAACATGTCACATGTGATAAAAACAGTCAAATAGGCAAAAAACTCTTGAATATGAAAAATAGGATAAAACCTTTCGCCTAAGTATCCATCCATTTGTATTGAAGCTAAAATTATTTTCTAATACTTATACTTCTTAAATACTTACAAAGTAGAATGCAAGTAAAGAAATTTAAAAGTCGAGCATTATCTCTAGTAGTTTTGCTCATAATTACCACGCCATTAAATAATTTTATTATTCGAAAAAAATGGCGAAAGAAACTTAAATAGCAGAGCGCGACTGCTACAACTATAAAATATTTTGTATAATCCTATAAAATGTAAAAATCGCACAATGCTCTCATTTTTTTTGCTCTACCAACAACAACAACTACAAATAACAGAGCAAGTAGCAGTGGAAAAGAAGAAAAATTTTAAAATGAAATAGGAAGAAGAAGAAATGTGCCGAGTAGAAAAACTTTGGAATTTTTCATGTTTCTCCCGCTGCTGACTAGTGCTGCTAGAAAGCCCGGAATCTGAAACTTGCGAGTTTTAAAAGGAGCAACTTTTTATTTCTGTATATATGGAGCAAGCAAGCAAGCGGCATTCATTAATGTAAATTTATGATTAACCCTAGCACTCTTTCCAGAATCGCATAAATCTTTAAGCAATTTTCTATATAAGAAAAAAACACCAACAGCAGCAGCAGAAGTAGTAACAAATTCAATTATGTTGATTTAGAATGTAGTCCAGACAGCAGCAACAATGAGTGGACAATAAAAGCTAATTAAAACTTTCATCATCATCATTGTCAACCAAAATCATCAACAGCACAAACATACAATTGAAATTGAAATAACTTTTTTTAACCCCTAAAAACTCATTCCCGAAACTTTAGCTTTCTTTTTTGCATGCTTAACTAAAAATAATTAAAGCTTCCCCATTGGGCATATTAAAATCACTCTCTTTTCTACTCGACTATATTCTGCTTCTTCTCTCTCTATATATCTACAATTTTCCGCATTTAGCAGACTCTAGTAGTGTAATTAAAACAACTGAGAGAGAGAAAAACGTTGTATGTACTGCAAAAATGCTAAATTGTACTCTTGATGATTTTCCATATCTGATCGCAGCAGAAAGCTCTCATCGAAGATGCTTTTCAACTCAGCATGATTTCATCTTAAGTAAGTTTAAAACGGATAAAGTTTTTGCCTCTTTCTTTTCATAGCAGTTATGATAAATGCTCTCGCTTTGTGTGTATTTTATTTCAAGGTAAAGAAATTTTCAATTAATTTTTGATTCATTAGAAAATTTTCTTTATATTATTCCTTGAATCTTTTATAAATAATCTTCTGTTTCTTATGAATTCTCAAATGTTTCTTTACCTTGAAAATTCATACTTTAATAATAATGGAAAAGGATTTTTACTGCTTATAAAAGCGCGGTAGGGAATTAAATTTTCACTCAAATTTTAATCTTAGCATTTTTGGCTTATTTAAGCAACAGTAGCAATAGCAACAATAATATCTACATATTTAATAAGACTTTCTCATTCACCAACCCGAACATTTCCATAGATATCTCTAGTCATGGATAAAGTTTTTTCTCTTTCTCTCTTTTCAAGTGTGAAACTGCAAAACTCTTTCGCTTGTTGGTTGACTTGAATGTGCAAAGTTTTTTTTTCTTTCTCACTTGTGCAAGAATAGCAAAAACTTGAGCATTCAATTGTGCGGCTTTTTGATGGAAAACTTTCAATACTCAATCAAGAGTGATTTGTGTAAATGAAATGAAATTTTGTTGGCACTTCATGCGCGAGATTAGTTCTAATGGTAAAAGTTTTATGAGAAGTAATTTTATCAATTGTTTGTGTAACAAATTGAATTGAAATTAATTGTAGAAAACAGAAATTGCTTCTTATAAATATTTGATGATTTTCTCTAAAACTTCTTCTCCTACTGCTGCTATTTAACTCTTAATTGCTCCAGACATCTGCTTGAAAATCCATGACAGACGTGCGATAATTTAATTACGGTCGGTTTGTTGTTTTTTACAACGAGTTGTTGAATTTTTAATAAAGAAATTTCATCAAAAATTTTTTTTGACTTACAGTTTTAGTTCAAAATATTAGAATAATTTGGAAATATTTCGAAAAAAGCAATGATTTGACAAAATTCATCAAAAATTCTGTAAAGAGAAACATGTTCTGTTTTACATTTACTGCAGACAGAAAATATGATAAAAGAGTTCTAAGCAATTTAACTCTTATCATAACATGTCTAGTTTGTTTTAATCAAAAAATTTCTTTCATTTAATATTTAGAATGAAGATTGTAGAAAATAAGTAAACAAAAACAAGAAAGTTATGAGTTCATTCCACTTTTGAAGCTTTAAAAGTTTTATAGAAAAAAAGAAAGAAAGACTCAATTATAAGAAAACAAATATTGTTTCAATTTATAATAAGATCGTAAAAAATAATATGTTTATTTATGAGAAAAACATAGGGAAAGTTTTATTTAGCATCACGAGAGAGAAAAGACATTAAATTTTTTTATCCTTCGCTCTCTCTTCTAAGGCTTGATTGAATCTTCTAGTTTTTTTTTGCTTTATATCATCTTCTATTTTGTCTTTTGCAATTAATGTCCTTTGCCCTTTTTGTGGCCCCATTTTTTATGATGATCTGAACCGCCTATGAATGGACAACGACAGAGAAGAAGAAAAAGAAAAGTTATTTTTATGGCACTTTCAATTATTGAAAAATTTTCATGAACCTTTCTTTCCATGCTCCTCTTTGTGCGAATGGTGGTCTTCATGTCCATCTTCATGCTTATGTCCTGCATCGTCACTATGATGTGATCCTTTTTTGTGACTGCCCTTTTTGCTGAAATGATCATGGTGTTTGGCTGATTTGCTATGTCCTTCCTTCTTCTTGCCACCTGAACTGTGACCGTGTGATTCATGGAAAGAACCATGTCCTTCATCAAAACTAAAGAAAATGCAAAAGAAGAAAATTAAATTTTAAAGCACATAATTTTAATGATGATTTTTATTTTACCCTTCATCACCATCTTCATCAAAGAATTTCTTCTCCTTCTTTGATTCATCTAATTTGTGGATTTCATGCTTTCCTGATGTCTTGTGACCCTTTTTGAATGAACCATGTTCTTCCCATTTATTACCTAATAATCATTATTGTTTTAATAGTAAGTAAAATCTCATAAGTAGAAGAATATGTTTATCTTATTCCTTTAAAAAAGGGGTTTTGAATCCTTAAATCAAATTAAAGCTTTCACTCTCTTGTATATAAAATTAAAGTCACCCTATTGCTTCAATTAACAGAAAGGACTTCAAAAGGAATTGAAGGGGAAAAATATCAAGTTTCCTTCTTAACAGCAGCACCAGCAAAAATTCATTCATGCGAAGTCTTATTATGAAATAAGGAATCAATAAGTAACGACCTTCACTTTAATCATGATAATAATACTTTTTTTTTGGACAGCTCATTGAGAACTTCTAAATAGATTGAATTTCAGCTTTTATGACATTGATTTAGAGAAGATTGAGAAGGAAAAGTAGGTGAGTTGGTCAATTGTTAAATATTGAATGACATAGAAAAAGAAAGAATTTTTCGCATGAACTTCTAGTGAACCATTTCTGTTTAGCTTTAATCTTTATATCTTGATGCTTCTTATCGCAAAATGTAGGACGAATTACTTAGAATTGTTTAATTTATTTTTAGATGAAGAATTTAAGTTAAATCTTCAGAAAAATTATTTAGAAACTTTATATCTTTTTAAATGCAAATCCTTTTTAGTTCTATTTATCTGGTATTTTTGGCAATTGTCACAAAAAGTAAGTTATAACACTTTGAACTATTTAAATTTGACAATTCTTTTTTTTTGTTTTTGGCAATAAACCTTTTGAAAACTACTCATATGAAAAAGTCTTTATTTTCCTAATAACTGATTCATTTCACTTCTATCTATCTTTTTGTGATGATAATAAACGTAAAAACGATGATTTTACACTTGATTCTGTTTAAATAAGCTAGAAGTTCCCAGATTTACTTTGATTTGATTTTAGCAGTGACGTCTTTTAGAAAATTCAATCAGAAACTTTTATCTTGTTTTTTTATAAGTTCTTTTTACTAGTTCATGTTATATTAATATTACTGGTTAAAAATAGCAAGCTGACACACTTCAAATTATCTACTTTCAATACGCAATTTACTTTTATTTTGTTGAGCAGCAGAATCACTTGACAAATTTTTAAAAAAATCTTGAAAAGCCTTTTTATCTTTTTAGTATTGAGCTATATTTATAGCTTTTAAATTTATATTTATGTTATTAACTCACAAAAAACAAATCAAATAATTCTAAACTATTTAATTGCAAAAGTATCTTTAAATTCTTCTTTTGTTTACTTTTTAAAACTTTTTGTTATTGTTTTTTTCAAAACTGTATTTAAACGTTAAATTAAAAATTTTACGAAGATTGTCCATAACTTGTTATTAATGAAGCAAGATATTTAAATAAAAATTTATATAATTTTTGCTATAGCAGCAGACGACGAGAAAGAAGGGACGCAAAAAAGGCATGGATAGGATGCTTAATTAGGCATTACATTGCGGTTCATTTTACATTTGTAAAAGAAGAAGGCAAAAATTAATTGTGAGTGAGCAGCATAAATTTTTATCTCATTAAAGTCAATGTGTATGTGTTTGTAAGTGTGTAGTCAATATTAAAAATTTAACGAACCTTTTTCGCCTTTTTCGCCCTTCTTTTTCTCATGATGATATCCACCTGTGAAAAATTGAGAATTTAATATGGAAACAGTGTCACATGTCACAAGCAATCTACCTTCATCATGATGCTTTTTCTTATGTCCATCTTCCTCGTGATACGACTTCTTATGGTCTTCGTTATCATGATGGCCCTTCTTGCCTGCAAAATATATACAGTACATCAATTTATAACGACATCTTCCCACATGTCTTTACAACACATACCTTCTTCATGTTCATGTCCCTCTTTGTAGCCCTTATCGCCCTTGTCGCCATGAGACGAATGTTCATCTTCAAAATGATCCTTTCCACCACCTTTCTTCCATTCCTCATGTTTGCCCGATGCAGCTACCTCCATGTCATCACTTAAATAACGAGCATTGATTGTTGCAATCACTGCACAACATAAAAGTCCCAACAATAGCAATCTTCTTGTCGATAACATTGCTTCCTTATTTTATTCTATACACACACACAGAAAAACTTTTATTTTTTGCTCAGTGAAATGATTAAAATTAAGAAATAAAAAGGATAAAAAATAGTAGAAGAAATAAAAAGAAACAGCACAAGATAGTGATTTAAAACTTTTTTTCTTTCTTCTCTTTACTGATTGAATTTCTTGTATCAACTGACAATGTCTTTCAATTTCTGCCAACTATTTATATCGCTTCGATACACATTATTTCTCTTATTTTTTTGGAAGCCACGTATCTTTTACATCATAGCTATTGCACATAGTGTTTTTTCTCTCTTTTAATTTTATTGATATCGCTACTATTACTGCTTTGTTACCTCTCTTGTAGTTGCTGTAAATTTTCAATTTACTTCCACTCTTTTTGTATCAACTTCTTTTTTTTCTCTTGAAATAAATTTGTTACTACTACACCAAAATGATATGATGAATGAGAGAGCTTTTTTGTCATTGATGAAAAAAAAGAAACACGAGACGAGGAAAAAATTGATTGGATTCGAGAAATCATGTGGAATAAGAATGAAATTGAGTAAGATTGAAATTGCAAAGAGACAGAAAAAAAGAAGAAGATTGAAGTGCATTTGTTGACGCAATTTGCATAGCATTTAAGAAATAAAAGATTGAAATGGAAATAAGATTTTTTAAGAAAAGAAAATGCAAATGTTTTTGTTGGTATTTAGGAATGTAAATAAATAAAGAATTTTAATATTAAATTTATGAACAATTCTTTGAACTAATAGATTTTTTTTTGAAAATCTATTGGATTATGAAAGTTTGGATTTGTTTTTTATAAACTTTGAAAATTTGACTTTTTACTAAATTTTTTAAAAATAAAATATTCAATGAAAATTAACTTCTTAATGAGAAATTTTGTTCGGATTTCGGAATTTTTTAATATTTCTCCAAGGCCTGAGAACTTTTTTGATTATTCGCATCAAGTTACCTTTTTTTTCGAAAAAATAAAAAAAATCAAGACTGGACTTTTACAAAAATAGCAATAGTTTCTATACAGTATTTGAAAGCCACAAAATACATTTTGATTCCTGTTTCTTTTGGTCATAGCTTTCTTTAAAGCTATTAAGATAATTTTTAGGACTTATAAAAAAAGAGAAAAACGCATAATCAAAATAATCAAAATAATCAAAAATAATCAAAAAATAATCAAAATAATCAAAGAGTTCTCACGCCTTGTATTTCTCATTCTGACTTAAACTTGTTACTGGTTGCACTTAAAATAGTTGTTTTTGATCCATTCGAGGTTTATTTTATTAAAGGCGATCTTTAATAACTAAACAGATAAATTTGTGAAGCAAATAGGATACAAATGTCGGCTGTTTTTATGAGATGGCTGAAACATGAATGAATTATTAAATTATAAACTCTATCAGTCTATGAATCATTTGATTAGTTTATGAGATATTAAAATAACATTCATGGTTTTTAAATTTTTTTTTCATTTACTGAAACTATTGTAGTTCTAGCGATCTAAAAGGCAAAATCAGACAAAAACAAAAACAATAAAAAAATTAGAAAGGAATTTTCTTTAAATTAATTACGATCTTTAAAACTCACACAAGGGAAAAATGAATTTTCCTTTTTTACTTCATATATCTTTATCCACTTGATAATATTGAATTTTATTGTCTTTCTTTCTATTTATATCTTCCATGATATTTAATAATTGCAGCATTTCTCTAAAGAATTCTAATTAAAAATTTTGTGAGAGTAAACAAGAAAAAAAAGAAGAAGAAAATTTGTCAAGTTGAAAAAAAAATAAATCAATAAGAAAGATAAAGACTAGCAAATGTAGCATGCAAGAAAGAAAAAAGGAAGAAAAAAAGAGTTTTTAAGGTTTTGCCAAAACGGTGTTCAAGAGACAGAAAAGAGAAGAAGGAAGAAGTTATCTGTATTTGTCATGTTCATTGGAGTATTTAATTCGTTCTAGATAAAAATAAAAAATGTTTTTTTGCAGCAGCAATAGCAGTAGAAGTAGCTATCAGTAGTGTGTGCAAACCATACTGGTCGCCATGAAAGAGTCTACTGTCTGTACAAACTATTCCACCTTGACTACACTCTTCTTGTCGCTTTTAGTTTAGATAAATACATTTCTGCTGCTGCTTGCACACTCAACCATTAAATTAAATTTTTTCCAAGTTTTCTATTTTGGGATTTCAAACTATTTTTCTTCAAAAAAACTGCTACTCTTTGCTCACTCTCATGTGGCATTAGTAGTTTATTTTTCAATTGGCAAAAAAAAGAAGCAATGAATAAGAAATTAGAAAGAGATAAGTTGAAGGAGATTGATAGCTTTTGTAAAAATCATGATATCCGCAAAAAAACTTTGTCATTTGTCTCTCCATTCATTTTTACGTTGAAAGATATCGCTCGATAGAACACAGCAGTAAGCATTGACACTTTTTAGAAAGATAGTGTGAGTAAGAGATACTCTCTCTTGCTTGTCATTACTTAAGCTGCTTTTCTTTCACTTCAATGAAAATTAAATGTACGAAATTATAGAATTTTTAATTTTCGAAATTGTTTTGGATTCTTTGAAATAATTAAGTTTTTTTTTGATGTAGTTAATAACATTAACGATATATATTTTAGTTTACAAAAATTTTCTACAATCTTTCCAAAATTTACTGCGACCTACAAAAACTAAGATATAAAATTGCTAATTGTATATATGTTTGTAGAAATGTAAAATTTTTACAAAATTTTTATTTAAAATTTAAAATTATTGTTAATTGTATAAAGAATAAATTAAAACTTTTTATAAATTTCAAATTATAAACATAAGAAAAATTGTAGAATTGTAGAAATTTTTTAAAATTGATGTAAAATGTTAAATTGTAAATTGTAAATTGTAAAAATTTTGTAAGGTAACTTTTGTAACTTTTATAAAAAATTGAAAGTTGTAGAATTGTAAAATTATAGAAAATTTTCTATTATTTCTCATTGTATTTAAAAATGAAAACAGACAATGAATAATCAAAACTATTATTCAATAATGTTCATAGTTGATTAGTAATCAATACCGAATAGTTTATTGACTTCTTTTCAGTAACAGTAGCAATTAAATAGACCATGAAAAAGTGAGAGATTATGCCTAAAATAACTCTTGAGACTAAAATTTTTTAATTATTTTATGAAACAAGCAAACAACGATGATGAGAAGAAGATAAG
This sequence comes from Polypedilum vanderplanki, assembly GCA_018290095.1. NCBI lineage: Eukaryota > Metazoa > Arthropoda > Insecta > Diptera > Chironomidae > Polypedilum > Polypedilum vanderplanki. The sequence goes on along the minus strand of CM031380.1, from coordinate 32,949,394 downwards.
TTAAGTAAAATGAGCGCTTTTCTCCCTTTTTTTAAATTCAATTTTGTAGTCAACTCAGTAAGCGAAAAAGAGATAGGAAAGAGAAGGAAAAGAAGCGAAAAAGCGAGCAAGAGACTTTAATTATTTTCTAATCGTATTACGAAATTATTAAAAACAGATTTATGTCGAGTGAACGTGATTTTCCATGATGGTGGCGGTGTTGTGCGAAGAGAATTGAGCGAATGACATCGAAAGTAATTGAAAATGCTAAGAGGCATGCTTTACAATATTATACCCGCTCTAAAAAGTAATTTTCTCATTCTCTATAGAAACAATGACATGAGAATTTATTTTTATTTTGAGGCAATTGACATTGACAAGTGCAATAATTTTATTTTATTGAAATAAATTTGTGGCATTTGAAAAATTTAAATTATTTCTCGATTTTAATTTATAAAATTTTGCAATTTTCATGAGCTGAAATTTTTTTATTGGTTTTCTAATGTGTGCAAATATTTTTGCTGCTTTGAAATATTTTAATTTTTGTGATAATCGATTGCAATTTAATGGATTTTTTAAATAAATGAAATTTCATAAAATATTTGCATTTTACACACACACAAAAAAACATTTTTGTTATATGTAATTTAAAATCTCTTTAATTAATCCTATAAAAACAATTCGAGTGTCAAAATCACTGACTGACATTCATTGGAAAATCAATAGGCAATTATTTATATTCGCATTGAAATGAATATTCAGTTTTATTTATTCATTCATAAATTAATTAAATTTCATATAAAAATTTTACTTACATTTATAAAAGTTTTAACTGTAAAAAAAGAAATTTTATAAATTAACTTTATTAATTAAAAGAGTGATTTTTTTGGAAATTTATTTTAATTTTGAATATAACATAAAAGAAATGGACAAAAATGAGCTAACGAGATGTATAAAAAAGACAATTTAGAAATAAAAGAATGAACGAAATTTCTTTTATTTTAAAATATATCCAAATTAAAGAAACTTTATTTTATTACCAATCATCTTATCTCAACAGTTATTCAAAAAGTTTCTTCACCTTATTTATACAATATATAAAAATAAATTTATCAAGGCTTGGAAACTTAAATATTTAATTGCATTTAAATTACAGTTTTTATTAGAAAACTATTAGTTCTTATTCTATAAATGTTTTATGATTAAATCAAGGCATTTAAAACAAATTATCTGAATATCATGTCATTTGATAAATTCAGTGCTACACAATAAACGTTTTTTTAATCGGTCAGTAAAATTTTAAGTCAACTTGATTTAATGACTTGACTTCAACTTACTTGATTTACTAGCTTGACTTGTAAAACTTGATTTGAATTCAACTTGATTTTAATCAAAAATTCAAAAATCATTTATTTTAATTTTATTAAACTGTTCTAACACTTTAGTTTGGCATTAAATTATTTGTTTTGATTTTTTAAATTTAACAATATCAAATTCATAATAGAAAAGCTTTTGATTTTCTTTGAAAATGTATTTTTATAAATTTTAAATCAACTTGATTTAAATTAAATTTAAGCGTCCAAGCCTTGATATTTATTTTATTATCATAATTATGTGTGTAAGTTTGTATATATGTATATAAATGAACGTGAGAGAGATATCAATTGATGCAAATTATATTCATTATCCCCAATGGAAACAATTTTCTCACACACAATTTTTCTCATATTGAACACAAAAAAAAAACAACAACAGAAATTGAATAAAAGTTTTCTGCATGCTTAAACAAACAAGCAATCAATACTCGCCAAATTTGTTTGCTGTTTACATTAACATTGATTAATTGATATTGTAGAATAGAGAGGAGTGTCTAAAAGAGAAAGAAAGAAGAAAATTCATAACTGTCGTCCATCTTTAACAGTTATAAAAAAAACATGACTGAATATGTGTCAAGAGAGGCGTGAAAGTGTTAAACGAAGTGCAAAAATCCCATAAGAATAAACACAATAATATAAATGACAAATGCGAGACGATCAATAACGATAGCAAGACGAATCCATTCGTTATGTATTTTTGGTGAAGTGGCGGTCATTTGAATGATATGATGATCTTCTGATTCTTTCAATTCTTCAGCTTGACTATCTGCAACTGTATCACCTTGCTTTCCACCGAAAATTCCACCAATAAATCCATCGAGGAAAAATGACTTGATTGATTTCGGCACAGGAGAGCGTTTTCTATTGCGTGACATGTTTATGACGATGACAGATATGATGAACGATATGCACAACAAGTAAAGTGTGTTACTATAGAATGTCACTGTAGAATAAAATTATTATTATTAATATTACTATTCCTGCTGTTATATAACAACACATGGTGCCAATTATGGTCTCTCTTGAGAAATGACAACAACAATGCTTACCAATCAATGGCGAACCGGCTGAGAAAATTGGTAAAAGCTGTGAAAAATACACAAGCAAGATGCAAATGATGACGCAAGCAAGACCATTGAGAAGCAATTTTTCACCAGATTGCGGTGGCAACCAGAAAGCGGTTAGCGTCATGAAAACAATTACTGCTGCCGGAACAACAGCTATTGCTTTGAACATAGGAGAACGACGACGAAATTGAAGATAGAATGCTGCAATAGAGAGAATACAAAGAATTTCCAATCATAAAATTGTTCATTGTCATCAATTGACTATTTACTAACTAATATCGGGATACGGCTCAGGACAACATGAATAATACTTTTCATGACGTTCGCCTGTTACTTTCAATAAGTCCCATTCAACATGATGAAAATGATCTGTCTGTGAAATGTGAAATTTTCATTATTTTGGAATGTACAAAATTTTATATCAAAGTGGAATAAATCATAAAACAACTTACTTCTGCAGGCTTTTCTTTATCAAGGAAAAGATTAAGTTGATATGCATTATAAGTCCAAGAACCCAATTTAATTTCACAATTTTGTTCATCAAATGGCCACATTTTCAAATTCATTGTGCAATAAGTCTCAAATTTCGATGTTGGAACCTATTGAAAGAATTGTAAAATGAAAATGATAAGTTTTAGTTCCGGTTGATAGGCAAAATTTCAATTTTCAAGTGCAATAGAAAAGGAGATTAACACAATCATGATGAGACAGTCAATTTTTTTTTATGTATTTGGCTGTATTTTACATATATATACACACATGCTCACGTAGCTCCATTTATATCAATATTCATGCATAACAACTTCACGTCCCAATAGACAAGCATTCTCTCGTATTAAAATGTAGCTCAGCATAGATATTGTGCAATATAATACGATTTACAAATTAGCTTTTATCGAATTTCATTGTTGACAACAGCATATATTGCAAAAAAGGAGAGTAAATTGTGCTACTACTCTGAGTGAACGAGGTAAATAATAATTTGATTCACACGAGCAGCATGTGCGTAAACGTCGTCTAGCATTAAAATCAAAATAGATAATAATGACAAAAAAATACTTGCCCATAATACACTGCCATCGCTATAAATCAGTTTGTTTGTTTTTGCAAAATGATCGACAAGTGTGGCTTCCGCAGAATTATAAACAGTCAAATCAGGTTGCCATACCTACAAGAGAAAATTTAAAATTAATTGATGTTATTGCCATGAAAACTCGAGATGAACAACTAAGTGAGAAAGGGTAAGAGCTTTATCGTCTTCTTAATTGACTCAATAAACTTGTGCAATTGATAGAATGCAAGTAAGTCGATAAGAAATAATAGAACCAAATATTTTGTTGTAGAAATTTCACAAAACTTTATTTGTAAAAATTCTACAAGTCTACAATTGTAATTTTTGTTGATCTACAATTTCAAAATTTTTTTAGAATTAGAAAGAAGTTTTTAAAATTTTTTATTGTTCCATAAAAAATATCAAATGGCTACTTCAAATAATAATTGATAGCTCACCTCGTCTGCAGCCATATGAATCATAGTGATGTTGTCGTACGCTTTAGGATCCCATTTAAACTTTCCATCATTCCATCTGAGTTTTAGCCAAGCGTGAGTTTCAAGGATCCCCTTCGATTCTATTAAGTCCATATGAATTACAGTAATTCCAACGCTTAAATTTGTCACCGAATTATGATTCTCTGGCCTAGCGAATCGATCATAATTCTTCAACAATTCTGACTTCAATTTGTCAATGTTTGTGTCATTCCATAAATTACTTTTACTTGGTTCTTTAAAAAGAAGAAGAAGAAATGAAAAGAGTAAACATTTGCTCTAAAAATATAAAGAAAAAAGACGAATCATAAATAGATTGAAATTTCCGGTTCTTTTCTCAAGCGAAATGCGATTATTTCATCTCATCACCGTTATCTTTCACATCATTCAATCCCATGTATGCTATGCGCTTTTTGTTCTCTTTTTTTCATTGTCAATGTCCCACAATGTCCCATGAATATATCAAGTTTATTAAAGTTGAGTTGCTCAATGTCAATTCTCGTCGCACGCATTCACATAAAAAGTGTGAAATATTTTCATATCAAGCCTTTAATTGAATCACATTCTTCATTCATTTTTATTCAAAAGACTTTCATTTATTTTTGGAATGTGATTGTCATGTTCTGCTCAATTGATTAAATGAAAATTTATCAGCAATCGTTTGCGAACAAAAAAATTGACACCTTCGTGCTTTAGTCTAAACCTGCACACTAGCTGTAATTTTTCAATTATTTTTGATTTGCTTTATAGTCACAGCCGACAGACAATAGTTTTTTTTTATTATTTATGTTTTGAATGTTGATAAATTTATCTCTATTTAATAGATTTCGATTGACCCTAGATGTAAGTACTCGATATATATGAACATGTATATGAGAATAGGAAATGTTTTCTTAAACGACGCTTGATTAGATGAAATTAGGTAAGCAAATGAGCAAATGGAGATTTTGTTGTTTTTACGATCAATCGAGTTGTTTAATATTCAATTATTTAATTTAATCTACTTGAGATAAAGAAAATGTAAAGATTTACTGAAGTATTCAACCACAATATAATTATTGCAGATGAACTACTTAATAACAATTAGAAGCAACAAAAAGTCTTTGGAATTTAAGAATGTTCAATTAAAGAAAAAACTTATCAGTTAACTTATAAAATTTTTAATCTTTGAATTAAATTTTATAAACTTTCTTTTTGTTATTTTTTAATTTTTTATACTTTAAAATTTAAAAACTTTTTAATATTTGAACAAAAAATAAACGTCCTCAAAAATTTTTTTGAAATTAAGCCATTTTTATAAGAAATTATTAAATAATCTCAATTTAGAGTGCTGCATATTCCACATAATTGATAAATAACTCAATAAAGACATTTATTATGTGTATAAAATGTCAAGGTTGAAATATGCAATCAAAAACAATTAAGAGAATCCTGTGATTGATAAACATTGTGTTTCATTTAAAGCTATAATATAAATAAATCTTAGTCAATCACTTTTCACATCAAATGTTGAAATCTCACAAATTGTTTTATCAAATAAACACAAATTGTCATCAAATAATTTTAATTATTATTATTGTTATCAGACGAACTGCAGAAGTCAATAAATTTGTGGCTTCTTCTTAATTTATAGCTTAAAATCAAATAACTTTTGGCAATCGATATTATTAGCACTTCACTCTGTTCTGCATCAATAAATTTTCAACACATTACTTCACTTTAGTAAGGCGATAATAGTTATCAAATGCAAAACTGACACCGGCAGTAGCAGTAGCAACGGGGTAGAAAATTTATATATTTATTTGCAAAAGAACAACAACAGCGATAATTTACCTCCAGATGCAAAATCCTGAGATAGTGTCAATATCAGACACCAAAGCAAACAAAACTTTTTCATTGTCTTTTTGAACCGTATGCAAAGTGAGAGTGAGAACAAGCAAAAAGCAAGCAAGCGAGTGAAATTTTATTTTTTTTTTATTATTTTATTTTATTCTATTTTCAACCGTAGTTTATCCCCGGTACGTTTACGACTAAATTTAAACTCGAGTGAGATAAGCTAATTTATAGCTGAAAGCATCACGGCGATGATAGTGTGTCGTACTAGAACGATACATACATTTGATGATGACCTCATGCTTTCACATAAAAACTGAACATATGTGTATGAAATCTTTATTTTAAAAAATAATTTTTGAGGAAAATTTATATCAAGAATTAAAGTTTTCAGTTTTGTATTTTAATTTAATTTACTAATCCTAATTCCTCTTCTGATTAAATTTTTTCATTGCTAGAAAAGCTTTATCATTCATATTGCTAAAAAAATGTTCTAAATATGTTGAAAAAATCAAAAAAATCTTTTTCTTTTTTTACTTTAGTAATTTTCGTTAAATTTTTTTAACACTGATTTGAAAAGAAATTTTTAGAACCAAATCTGCAACTCTAAATTTTAAAAATCTTAACAATTTCTATCAATATAATTTTCAATTTTTTCCTATAAATTTGTTCTTACAGAAAAGTTTCCTTTTTTTATTTATATATTGTAAAATGATAGCAGTAAAAACTTGTTGATATTTGCATGGTAAATGAAAATATAAAAAAGTTCAATCAGCTTGAGGTATTGTTGTCCTTATAAGGGAAAGAGAATCAAGAGATTTATGCCATATTTAGAGAGAGTTATTGTCATGACAATCAAGCTTCAGTGAGTGAGCATTTGAGTATAAATAATGACTAATCTAAACAGATTGATAGCCAACAAAACCCGCAAAGTAATCATTCTATATTGTCTAGACAACTACAATATTTTTAAAAAATTATATATATAGAACTTTGACATGTGTTACTATAGATTTTAATTTTCCTTGCGATATTTTATTATTGCAGATTTCCAAGAAATTGGTAAATTTCTAAATTCTGAGAAAAAGTCGCTTCTAAATTGTTTTTCTAGTGAAATTGAAAAAAAAAGTTCATTTGATTGGAAAAAGTTATGTAAATAATAATTGAAACGGAGGTAAACAGAGAGTAACTCTCATTCAGTTGTTAAGGTAAATTTTTATTGATAATATCGGCTCTTTCTATCTACATATCATACAATTGATGAAAAAAATATAAGAAATTCGTTGGACTAGAAAAGAGAAATTGAAAAACAGTTTTTTAGTTCAATAAATATAAATCAATTTTACGGGGCATGTGATATATCACGAGCTGCTTTTTCCACCTCATCATCCTTCATCTTTCTTTCTTTATCACAAAACATTTTTTCCTACTCCTTTTCTTCGTGTATGAATTTATTAAGGTTGAGAAACTTTAATTATTTATTTTCAAATAATTGACTAGAACTTTTTAGAATGTATTTAAAATAGTTAGAAAAAATTGTAAGATAGATTTAAAATTGTTAAATTTGTGAACTTAATAAAAAAGATGTGACCAAAAGCATTAAAAATCAAGTTTTAGTCAAATCAAGTTGATTTCAAGTAAACTAAGTATTAAGTCAAGTAATATATCAAATGTCAAGTTGACATCAAATAACTTCAATCAAGTCAACTTGATTTTTAACAATTAATAGAGAAAAAGCTTATTTTTCAATATTAAATAAAATTTGATTGAATTAGAGACATTTTTTGTTATGCATAAAGTCAAGTTTGCATGCAAGTGACAAACCCAAAAAAATTTAAGTATCTTAGCCTTGTTTTGCGAATGTATCGAGAGAAAAGGGGAAAAGTTATCAGTGCTTGTGCCTTTCTGCACTCTTTCATGTTCAATACAAATCGAAAACATTTATCATACATTCTGCAGCAGCAGCAGCCAGTACAATATGTATAAATGTTTCATATCATATCAAATAGATGCATTCAATTGAATGTAAGTAATCCAATAAACAAAGTTGAGCATCGACTGTAAAAGAGAGGAAAAAATAAAACATACAGCAACATCAGCGGCAGTCGGATATGATACAGTGAGATACACATTAATCTATCTGCAATTATTCGGTTCAATTAATTAATTTTATAGATGAATACATCGGTCGAATTGAATGAATGAAATTGTAGAAAAAGTATGAGTTTTTTTTCCTTTATTTCTCCTGAGATTGTAATGTAATATGAGATGAAAAAGTTTTTCTTATATATTGAAGGAAATAATAGAAAAAAGTTAAGAACACTTTTATGGTCAAATTGTTGAGTTTTATTTTTTTGATTTGTTTTTATTTATTTCTTTTTCTAATTTTTTAAAAATTTACTTGAATTCATTCAGCTTTTGTTTACTTCTTCAATTTTTTAATGTTTCTTGAACTTTGCTAACATTTTGGATATTCTAAGAAGAAAGCTTTTATCGTTTTATATGAAAAATTAAAGTTTTTTTATTCCTATTGATGTAAGTAGTCTAAAAATATTTCAAATTAATTATTAGCAACTAAATGATTATTTTTAAAACTGTCACATCATTCCTAGATAGAAATTCATAAATAAACCTTTTAAAACCAAAAATATAAAGATCTTTTGAAAGATACTTGTTGTTATAAGAAGTGTAATCTTGTAAATAATAATGTACCTTTTTTTAAACCAGAAAGAAAGCTTCACTTCATCATCCATCCCGAGGAAAAACTTGCCACATGCACATGTATATTGTACAGTTGTTGAGAAGAAACTTTTCTTTAAAGTACAATTTTATCTATCCCACACTCACTCATTTCAGTTACTTTCATGTGTGGTAAATCAGATGAAGAAAATTCCATTAGCTGAGGTAAAAGAAAGTGCTGTACAACACAAAGTACATACACACAAGAGGAGAGAAGCTCTACAGGTAGAACGTTATTTTGATCGTATCAGTCAACCGCAAACACACTCGCTTGAGAAAATTCAATTTTTGTTTGCCATCTCGCATAAGAGAAGCATGTGTGTATATAAACATATATATGTGCGAAGAGAGCACCTCTACATAAATGTGAAATGAAAATTGTGTGTGGTTTCCTTCATTACTCATTACGATTAAAGATAAGAAATTTCTTCTCTTATTCTTCCAGCTTTTCAATTTAATTTTTATCTAAAGAAATAATAGATTTAAATTTAGTACGAAAAACGTTTTTATTGAACGAAAAATTTCATATATTTAACGAAAGAAGTTTCATTCATTTATTTGACGAAAGAATCTTTGATTATTTTTAACGAAAAATTATAAAATGCAAATTTGACAATCTGGAAAATTCTTTAGCTCATAACAAAAAGTTCAACAACTTCTATTATTCCTTAAAATCTAACTTTAATTTCCTTTTTCTCTTTACACTTTAGCCTAAATAAAATAACATGTGTTTTTATCAAGAAAGAAAATTTCTTTTTATAAACGAAATTGAATGTGTCACAATTGCATTGAGCAAGAGAGAAAGAGAAAATGATTCAAATTCAATTACGAGCAAAGCACACAATCTAACTGGACTATTCATCTCATCTCATAGCATTCTCTTGCTTCGCTTATATAATATAATGGACAACTTGTCGGTAATCAGATAATTGAAAGAAATGCGAATAAAAGAGAATTTCGGATAGATAAATGAGTCAGACAAATAATATCTAGAGCGAGAGAGCAAAGACAGAAATTCCATTCTCTATTTTAAATGACTTGCTGCTTATAAAAGTCCGCTTCCCTTTTGTTATTTGCGGTGATATATACTTACACACAAACAGCAGTAGTAACAGAATGAAAGAAAGAAATGAGCTTCAACAAATGTGCAGTTAATGGCGGACAAAAGGGATTTTGAAAATGACGACTCGAGTCGTACAAGTGGATTAAAACTCTAAGCAGTTTTATTAGCAGTTAATTAATTTTTTTTTTCTTCTCTCTTTTCTTTTATCCCTTTTTGTTCCTTTTGTGATTGTTATAAAAATACAAACACATATTTTTATGTAAGATATTGGATGTTAATAGACTTTGAGATTATACTGTCTAAGCTCATGCTGTGTTTGTATGTTTGACTTCTTTCTCTAAGGAATAAACGAGAAGTGATAGCAAGAGAAAAAGTTGCAAACAAAGATAATTTATAAAATGGATGTGAATTAAACTTTCAGTTCTTGGTTGAAGCTCTTGGAAAGAGAAAAAAAAAGTCATGATTTATCGGAAGGTCGAAGGTGAGCTAATCTTAAATTACGATTTTATACATTTTATCCTTTCTCGTGCACACATGACGACAAAAAGGATTTATATGCTAATATTGGCAATTTTCTTGTTTATTGTTTATCAATGAGGAAAAAAAATCTTGCTTGATAGAATTAAGCTTTAAAAAGTGAATTGAAAGCTTTTTATGGTTTACTAAATTTATTAATCTACAAAGAAAAGCTATTGAGTGCCTCTGTAATCTCATGAATTTCATTTTAGGAACAGTGTAATGATTGGTTAAAATTTGAATCCAGGCTAGATTTTCTCAGGTTTTTTGAAATTAACTTTAACTGTTGAAAAAAGCTTTCGGAATGCACTTTAAAAGGTAAGGTTCCTCATGAGAGTGATAGCTTAATTGAGATGTTTTGCAATGTACAAAAGAAATGAAGGCACTCAAGTGAATTGTTTGGTAAGAAAGTTTTCTTGTTTGAAGATCGATAGTAGCTTTTATGCGAACATGCAAAAGTTTATAGTAAATTTCATCATTATTGTGTTTCTAATGACAAGAGTTAGGCTTGGACCACAATCTACGTGTCCTACGAGCTAGTAATAGTTCTGCCTGTCTAAAAATTTTAATCCATCCATATAATCTTCAAAGAATTAATAATTTTAGAATCTTATTTTTTTCCATAAAATATTAAAGTTTTTAAAAGTCAATAAACTGTTTATTTATCTTCCATCTCACGAAATATGTCTTTAAATGAGACCCATCAGAATTCTCAGAAGTGGACTAAATCTAGCAGAAAAAAGTTTTCCTTCCTCTCTTTTATCAACTACACACAAAAAAAATTCTTTGCCTAAAAATAAAGATAAACCTTATAAAGAGAATGAAAATGCCAATAGAGATATAAAAATAAGTAGATGATCGTCATCATATCCATGGGAGAAAGTTTCATATAAACACATATGATGTTTATGATTATTATTGGAATAATATTCTAGTGAAACTTAAGACATACTTTTTGAAGAACACAGCATTAATGAGGGATGAAAATGTAAAAAAAACCTTTGGTTAATATTTTTTTTCTTCTTGCTCACTAAAATTTTCATTATCATAAAAAATAATTACAATTATGGTTGAAAGCTCTTGCACACTTTTTAAATAGCAATAAAAAAACTCCACAGTTTTTTTCCACTCGTATAATCCCTTTTTTATATTTCACCAACAGCTGGATGAAATCGACAATTAATTTTATTGAATTAAGGATAATGTTGTAATATAATATAATTGAATTGCTGTTTGGAGACATTTGGGAACAAAATGCACTGCCATTATTATCATCATCGTGATTTATTTATTGGTAATGTGTTGTTTCCAAAATAATAAACAAGGTGATAAAACTTTCTTCTGAAAGAAGCTCTGTAGAATTTAGTAAAAGTTTATAGTGTCTAAAATAGTCGGAATTAGCTCTTATGTTACTTTTTAGCTTCCAATTTTGCCAATTTTGTTATTTTTCAAATGTAAAACAATAAACAGAATGTAAATTATCCCTACTGAATTTCTTTGCTTTTTTTACTCAATAAATATCTAAATTATTTGAATTATCAATATAAAATTTATAAAACTAAATTAAAAGAAGACTAACGAGAATAGTAAAGTAATTCTTAAATTCCTAAAGTAATTTTCAATATAAATAAATTGGAAATGCCAAAGTTAATGTACCTTGCAAAAAAAGCCTATTGTGTTCATTATATACGTGAGGATTATGATATATACATCACCGCCATTACATAATTAGCCATTTCTTGCAATAATAACTTTTTTATTCAATTCACCTTATGAACATTGGCGTTAAACGAAACAGCAAGAGCAATTCAGAAAATTTCCAGCTAAAGGTGAATAAAAAGACATTTCTTTTACTTTCATCCATTCATCTACACAACAACTACAATTTTCCTTTTCCTCTCTCTATTTTCTTCTTTCTCTACGACCCATCACCACAACAGAATACTTTCATGTAACTCAATTCAAGTCACGATTTCAAAAAGAGCGTACTTGATTTGAATCGTAACATAGCACTTATAAAATATGAATAGATGGTTTTCTCTTTCTCTTAGATCTTATGACTTGTATGTGCAAAATTGTTTGAACAAAGGTGCTAAATTATTTTATTTCTAAAAATTGAACTAGGAAATTTTTGACAGTTAATTTTCAAAATTATATTCGAAAATTTGAATTTTCGAAATTCGAATTTTCGATATCTTCCGAAGTAAACAAATACAAAAATAAAAATTTAATTTGGACAAAATAAAATGCTTTATAACAAGCAAAACCATTTGATCTTGCAAAAAGATCCTGTAACAATCATTAGAAACATCAGGGACAAAGAGAATAGCTCTTCTAACAGGTTTTATTTCATTATTCTATTAAATTTCAATTTAATAATTTTCATTTGTCATTTACAGTTCACAAAGATAAGAAATCACAATGAAAATTTCTTGATGCAATAAAACACATCACTTTAACACTGATCTCATCATTATATTGATATAATTATGATTTATTTCTAAGAAATAAAAGTTTGATTAAAATTGGAAAAATTATTTTTAGATTCAGTTTTCTTTTTATTATTTCAGCTCATTTTTGATATTTGAAGTTTATATACTCTTTAAAATGTCAGTATTATTTATATAAGAGTTGAATATTCAATGATAATATTCATATTCATTGTAATTATACAGAATTTTTAGAATGAATCAAATTTCGAAATTGTTTTGTTTTTCTTCAATTATCAGCTTATATTCAATAAATTTAAGTGTCAAATGTTATTTCTATTGACTCGTAACATTGCTAAAAAGCTTTAATTCATTCTAGAAGCTCAGAATACACGAAATAAATTTTTATTGTCAAAGAAGACAAAAACATGAAGTTGGCTGCATTGCGCCACAAAGCGACACGTTGTTTTTACATATGAAAATATGGAGATAAAATGATTCAAATACAGTTTGATTTATTTATTTACCTTATGTCTGATTTATTTCCTCCTAATTATTGAAAAATTTTGCAAAATCAACAGAAAGATTCTACAATAAATTTAATAAGAATTCTGAAATTGTTTCTTGAAAAATCTTCCAACTTACCCAATAGAAATTCATTCAATCTGATGAAAAAAGAATCTACAACCACAAAAAATTATAAAAATTCATTGAAGCACGCTTCTAAACCTATAATGTCATTTCAATTGCTTTTACCCTCCTTCACAATTTTGGTACAACATTCATATTGACAACGATGAGATTTTTCTCTGTCTATTTGAAGTTCATAGCAGCACATACTTGAGAATAGCGGGACATGAAGTTCATGATTGAGAAATTTAATGGATAATTAAGTTCATGAGGTGGGATTGGAAGAAATTGAGATAGAGCATTGATAAACATCTAATTAAATGTGCGGTACTAAAGTAATGATCCGAATGCTGCTGCTATTGCTGTTACAAACCTCAATTGTTATCGTTGTACACACAATAAATATTGATGATTCTATTTTCCTATTGCTATCGTCTTAATGTCATTACATTGATTGAATTTTGATTGATTTTCACATAAAAATAGTGGTAAGATCACGTAAATTTTCATGACATTAATGTTAAGTTGTTATTTGAACAATCAAACTCAAACTCAACAGAAAAAGTTTCGTTTTTATTTTTATTAACTTTGTTTCAACTTTGACCATCGCTAACTCGCTGACTCGTACAAAAACTACAATTTAAATAGCTTGCGGGACTATTAAAAAGCTGTCGAAAAGCCCTTCGCCACATTGTTGTTTGTTAGCAGTAACAACAACAACTCAATTGAAATTGTTCAACAAGAGTTTTTTTTTTATTTTAGAGAAAAGCATTTTTCTGCTTGCCTGCCGCTTTTTATTCGACGATAAATCATAAAGGACAACGAAGCATAAAATCACTATAATATCACTCAACCAACAATGGCAATTCATTTTTTCATCTGCTTTTTTTCTGTGTGTATACTTTTTTTATGAATAAAATGTATGACTATTCCCGGCATCACTACTCTACTGCTGTGTGTGCAAAAATGTTCACTCAGTTGAATAAATCTCTGTGTGAATAAATTCTTTTATTATTTGTATCTGTAGTGAAAATTGCAAATTCATATCTACATATGTGTACATCACAAAAGAATGAAAAGAAATTTGTTTTTTGTTTCAAATCACCAAAGAATAAAAAATCATTTTGCTAATATTTTACTACATTGTGTAGTTTTATTATTTTAATTTACAATGTAAAAGATTGAATTAGAACAGCATAACTTTTAATGTTACATGAAATTGTTGATATAAATTATTTTGTAAATAATCAAATGTTTTGTATAAATCAAAAATCGAGTAAAAAAAGAAGAAAGAAGCAACACAACATTTCTAAATAAGAACAATTTGAATCATTAAAAATCAATGAACGGACTTAAGGCAGTAAATCTTTGATTCTTTTTAAAAATAAACAAACACAACATTGATTCTTTTAGTAATTTAATAGAATTAAAATAACTACAAATTAAAAAAATATCCATGAACAAATTCATTTTTATTTAGTCTCAATATTTTACAAATCAATTAATAAGGCACAACTGCATAAAAAAACCTTTTTTTAATAAAAATTTTTCACATCAAAATAATTGATAAATGAGCAGAATGTGAGAAAAAAACATCAAAAGGTAAAAAATACAAAAGCTTCTTTTGTTCTCTGTGTTGCTGCAATTTTTCACTTTCTCGCTTTTGATATTTTTCAATTTCAACAGTTGACTGGTTGCATCCTCAACTATAAAGCTCACTCGGAGCACTTGTCGTCATTTGAGTGAGTTAAAAAGTTGATTTTTCCCACAACGCATTGCAGTAGCAATAGTAGTAGTTTACTTTGTGTTTGTATGTATGTGAATTGAGTGTCATTTGCAGTCAGCCTTTCACACATGAATGACTTTCTACAATGTGCTTATTATGTAAACTAGAGCAATTAAAATTTAATTAACTATAAAAAGGTTGAGTCGAATTGAAATAAATTTCAAATTTAATGAGTCCATGAGGTGATGGTGAAAGGAGCTTAAGTTTTATACAATAAAATAGAAGGAGGAGATTGAAGTGTTAAATGAGAATTTCACAATCTTGTTTATTTGTGCCCAAAAACTCACATTCTCTCTTTTAGGTTAAATCAAATGAGTCTTTTTGGGGAATAATACATTATTATGATTATTATGTGCGTGTGAATAAAAGTGTGTTCATTTATTGCAATCTAAGGCTTATGTTTGGACTATTCAATAGTAACAAGTAACAATATTATAAAAGTAAGCTCATGAGACTATTATTATCGATGCTATTCAACTCTAATCAATAAAATGAATGTGAATACACTCAGAAGAGAAATTTTGTTTTATTTCTGAGTAGATTTATAAATTTATTGATACTGTAAGTCTCAACTTATAAATATGAAAGCCAAGGCTTGCAAACTTTTTGGATATAAACCAAAGTTTGGTTTTTTGAAAAAGTTTTCGTTCTGAAACTAATAAATGCTGCTTATTTTCATACAAAATCTATGTAAAATTCATATTTTAGACGTATTCTACTAAAACATTGAGTTACAAAATGATTAAAAATTTTTTTTGGAAAAGCTTTAAACATTTTGTAAAAAATTTAAATTTTCGCGCCAAAAATAATGTAAACAATCAAAAATTACAAATTTTAAAAAACTCTTTTAAATCATTGCTAGACTCAATATAACTGTATAGATACTTATATACACAAGGGACAAATAATATCAGTCATTTTAAGGAATAATTTCTAAAGTTTCTTGAACAGACTAAAAGAAATCAAAATCCTATAAAAACCAAAACCAGTGACCAAGTACCCGTGTTGCAGATCGGTGTACTTAAGCGCATTTTTGGTGCCTAGATCAGAGTTTATAACAATTACAGAAATATTAGATGCGTTTGTAAAACAGATTCATGTGAAAAGATATACTGGTTAAAGTAAATTTCAAATGTATAGGAAATTTCATTTGTAATACTGTTTCGAATGAAATAATTGAAATTAAGTTGTAGGAAATAGCAGTCAATAAGAAATTCAGCAACTATTTCTTGTTTTGTTTACATTTTCATATAGAAATATATTTTATGAAAACTCGAGTAATGTAATTGCTGCTAATAATCTTGATCTATTAAAATTCTCGAAATCGTCTTTATAAATTTCGGTGATTTGAAAATAACGATCAAATTCAAAAATTCGCGAAGTTGGCTACGCGCAGCTGAAAAAATTTTTTGATCGCAGTCAACTTCGCGAAAAAAATTTTGTTTACAAATTTTCAAAATGGAAAATTAATTCATAATTTCCCAAGTTATATGACTAGTGACAGAAATATAAATAAGCGTCGCCGCACTAACTTTTTAGCACAAATCTAACACAAAAAACCGTAAGTCGCTAGCTATTATAGTTTTCGAGATCTCAGAGGGACACCCGGGAGCCAGCCGAACAGCCAAGCCGAACAGCCAAAGTGAATGTATAAGCTGCATTGTTGTTCCAAAAATGCGCTAAAAATCATCAAGTTCAATTTTTAGGTTCAAAAATTTTTAAAAATGAACTGAATGAAAATTCAATAACAGTAAATCAAATTAAAATTAACTTTTCTGTATTGCATTGTAAGCAAAAGAACGAACAATAAGAAATGACGTGAAAGTAAAATATCAAAAATTATTGCAGCTTTTTTTTTATTTTCTCTAATATAAAAAGTCTTTCTTTCCTATTTTTTGCTTCTCACACTCACGCTCAAAATGATGATGAAATTGATGATGATGGTTGAGTGCTTACTAAGATAGAGTGAGTAACCAACCATAAAACCATATTTTTGTTGATGACAAATAACCCGATTGATATAAAAAAGAGCAAGAGTAGGACAATTTTTTTTCCATCGTAATTAAGTTTAATCTATAGAATGGACATATAAAGAATTTTCAATCTGGGTAAAATCTGGAAATTGGAAAGAGAAAAAAATTTTCGCATCAATGAAACATTCACAAAATCAATACATTTTATTGGGATTATATCCGCTTCAGTTAAATTTTATTAACTTTATTTTTAGCGCATTTTTGGAACAACAATGCAGCTTATACATTCACTTTGTTCGGCTGGCTGGCTGTTCGGCTCCCGGGTGTCCCTCTGAGATCTCGAAAACTATGATAGCTAGAGACTTCCGGTTTTTTGCGTTAGATTTGTGCTAAAAAGTTAGTGCGGCGACGCTTATTTATATTTCTGTCACTATTCATATAACTTGGGAAATTGTGAATTAATTTTCCATATTGAAAATTTGTAAACAAAATTTTTTTCGCGAAGTTGACTGCGATCAAAAAAATTTGTCAACTGCGCGTAGGCAACTTCGCGTATTTTGAATTTGATCGTTATTTTCAAATCACCGAAATTTATAAAGACGATTTCGAGAATTTTAATAGATTAGGATTATTAGCAGCAATTACATTACTCGAGTTTTCATAAAATATATTTTTATATGAAAATGTAAACAAAACAAAAAATAGTTGCTAAATTCTTAATTGACTGCTATTTCCTACAACTTAATTTCAATTATTTCATTCGAATTCTCACAAATCTTACAAATGAAATTTCCTATACATTTGAAATTTACTTTAACCAGTATATCTTTATGCATGAATCTGTTTTACAAACGCATCTAATATTTCTGTAATTGTTATAAACTCTGATCTAGGCATCAAAAATGCGCTTAAGTACACCGATCTGCAACACGGGTACTTGGTCACTGGTTTTTATATTTTATACTCACTTGATACATTGACTCTCACTCGTGCTCGCTTTCAAGAGGAAGTGATTGAGGAGTATTGAGTCAGGGATTGACAAGAAGGGATAAGCTCTCTTTGTGTATAACTTTGCAATTGTATGAAAAAGAGGGCGATTTTATGATGCGAAGAGAAAATGTAATTTAACTGAGGATTTTCTAAATTGGATGAAAGATCAGGCAGTGGCATCATCAGCAGAAACATTAAACTTTTTTTTTGCTTTCCACTCTCCCACTCCTCTTATTTACTTAAATATATTTATGTAAATTATTAGCACATTTTCTCTTCTTTATTTATTCATTTTTGCTGACTGTCTGGCATTTTTTAAAAGCTACAAAAATTAGAGCCTTAAAGATAAAAAAGACTTTAGGGGAAGCTTTCATCATTTATTTATGTACGCCTGCCTAATTTTTGTTTTTGTGCTAAGTTAATTATTTATTGAAGTAAACTATTTTTTTAGGAATATTAGATGTAGTCTCTGTAAAATTTTATCATTTTTTTTTGTTAATTTTAAATAAAATTTGCATTCATAAAAAATAAATAATTTTAAAAACTGCAAATATTTGATCATCTCGGTAACTGAATTTCTATCAACTCGATAATATAAATGTGAATTTAATAAACTTATTTTACTTCAAAAGCAAAGAATCAGTTAAAATTTTAAATTTTTATTTTAGTGACTTTTTATCATCTTTGGAAAATTTCTGCCATCTAGGAATAAAGTTCAATACAAACAGATCAAAATTTTTGTAAGTATTTGGTTATCTAGGAAAATAATTTGGTAATCTCGGAAATGCAATTTAAAAATTTAAAGTTTTAAGTTTAATTTGTTAATAAAAACGAGATAGAAATTTTATAACAAAAAGTTTTCTACTTATGAACCTATATGGAAAAATTTCTTTTTTTTTTGTTCGTTTTCTAATTCTTATCAAATTTGGTCATCCTAATTTAAAAATCATCTCAGAAATCAAACAAATTTCATCATTTTTGTAAAGTTTAAAAATTTAACGCGATTTGAAATGGAAAGTGTTTAAAATAAATGCGCTCAAATCATGAAATAATACAAAAATCCTTTAATTTAATTTTTTTATCTCTTATCTTCCGTTTTTGCCTTCCTGTGTGTATGTGGCATGTATGAGAACTTTTTCGGTCTTTCACATCATAAAATATTTTGAATAATTCACTCCAATCCTTGTTACACGCTTTCCCATGAGCATATCTATAACAATCTACATATATACACACACGCGCGAGTGAAAAACTGCAAAAGCCTGTCTGATCCTAAATCTCTTTTTTTTTGCCGCTGCCTGCCTGCTTTATTTGAATCTTATATTGATTATCGATTATCTTTCTTTTGAATCGTTACCTCCTTCTTCTACTTTTTTTTTCTCATGTATAGTATTTAATGTGCCATGGTGCCACTTTCAATGCCTCAAAGAAGAACGAAAAAAAATATATAATATAAATAATGTATTAAATAGACATTTAGTATTCGACATAGCATCTCAGTCTTTATAGAAGAGGATATATGTGCATGTTCTGTATCTCCTCTTATTCCATATAGTTATAGATCTTGATGTGTGTGTATGTGTATGTATGGAAACAAAACAGTTTCATACGTGACAATGTTATGAATCGAATCTTTCTCATTGGTAATATGATACACCAAAATGAGTGGAAGTATAATATCGAAAAATGTGACATTATCAATGTACACACACAAAAAAACTTATTTCTTCTTTTTTTGCTGCTGATGCTGCTGCTTCTGTTTATCGATGCGAATCGATGGGGGATTGAAAGTTTTTTTTTTCTTTTTGCTTTTGAGTGTGAGAAATTTTTTAAACTTTTTTTTGGACTTTATGAAGCTTACTGATTTTTTTACTTGATTCTTTTGGGAAATGTTTGTTCAATAACTTTAAAATATAACAAGAATTTTTTTGTGTGTTTATAAAGTCAAGTTTTAGTTTTGAATATTGTCAACTTGCATTCAAGCTGAGGTAATTGAAATTCTCTCATTCATTTAAATTTTATTTATTTCAGCAATATTAAAGTAAATTTATATGAAAGTCACCAAAGTATTGACCAAATTAAATAAAATTTGAATAAATTAGAAAGATTTTTAAATATGTCAAGTTGATATTTGTCAGTTCTGAAACTTGACTGTGAAATATTGAACCTTTCGAATTTTTCCATTACAAAATTTTTTTTAAAAATTTCTTACCTAACGAAAAAAAAATCAATTAAATTTATTTTATTTGCTTCATTTTTGTAACTACCATAAATAAGTCAAGTAAATCTCAAAAGATGTTCTTATTTTATTATCAATTTCAAAAAACATATCTTCTATTCTTATTATTAATATAAATTTAAAAAAGAATCAAGTTTAAATTTATAATCCATAAAATATCAACAGTATGTCAATTCAATAAAATCTACCCAATTCGACAAAACAATCCACTTGAATGGTCTCAAACCAAAATCATAAGAGAAAGAAAAGAAACCCCACTTTATCGCAATCAAGTCTTAGTGAAAAAGAAGAAAAAATACACACGCACAAATCTTCCACAATACAATCAATTCCCCTCCAATTCATTCCATTCATACAAAAAAAAAAAAACATCAACAATGAGAGAAGCAAAGAAGGAAAATTTTACTGTCTCATAGGAAAAGAGAAAAGAAAAAAAATCTATTCAAATAATCGAAAATGACAATTGACATGGGCATACTCATATATGAGAGAGAGAAAAGATACAGGCAAATTGTATGTGAGAGAAAGTAAAATAAATAGCATTCAAGATAATCGAAAGTCATTTTAAAGTCGATAATTTGCCATAACTATACATATTCAAAGACAAACACATTTTAGGAAGAAAATGTGTGTATGGGTGATGAAGAGAAAATAATATCATATTATTAGAATTAAAGGCTTATGCACTTGAAATTTTAAAATTGTTTTTAAGAATTCAAAATTAAGAACTATAAAATCAAGTTGAAATTGTCAAGTTATTTCAATCAAGTTAAATTCAAGTCAAGGTAATTGTTTTTAATGTCAAGTTGTTAGAAATTAAATTCAACTTGATTTCCAAAAGTAAGTAAAATTCAACATGCATGCTAATTTTACTTGAATTGGATGTATATTTTTTTTTCAAGTTAATTTCAAGTTGACTTACACGAAAATATCTCTAATTCATTCAGATATTTATTAAATTGGTTTGAAAGTCTAATTTTTATAGAAGACAATGATTCTTAAATTCATTATGTATTTTGATTGAATTAAATTCAACATTAATGAACTAGAGTAATTTTTGAGTTAGTCAACTTGACAAAAAATATGCATACAAGTCTGAATCCAAAGAATAATTTCAGAGTTCAAACCTTGATTAAAATCATCTCATACACATATGTCTATGTGTGTGCTGTTGTTATCATTATTTTCTTCAGTTCACACACTTTATTTTCAATTCACTTGTTCACTTGCCTTGAATAAGATAAGAATAATAATTGATTATGCCTCTTTGAACTTTTTTTCTGTTGCAATCAATAACAGGACGAAGAGTGAAAAGGAAGAACCATAAATGATGGCAGGAAAGGACTTAGAAATAGAAATAATTTTCACATTCGGTCAATATTGGTTTTGACTCAATCCATTATGATTTTATGGCATGAAAGCAAGCAAACTCTGTTCTATATATAAAAATGGTACCAAAATGATAACGATGAAAAAGTATAAATTATTGAAAGTACTTGAATTTATTTTTCTCTTCTAGTTATATATTTCATAAAGTCTTGATTGAAAAGTTTTTAGACACAAGAGAGTGAGAGAAAGAAAGGAAGGAAATTGTAATATTATTATGTCTTAAAACTTTTCATTTCTATTGCAAATTCAAACAAATTTGTGATAGAAAAACAGGAAGGAAAATGAAGGTTGAATATTCAGATTTCAGATTTACAACTTTTTAAAGAAAATTCATTCTTGAATAGAAAATGAAGAAGAATGTAAAGTCGCACGTGCATTAGGTAATATCAGAAAATTGGACTTGTCGTTGATGCTTCTTGGAAGTAACTTTTTTGTTTTCTTCATTTCTCCTTTTATTCTTGATCTACTTACCTTTTTTTTGGGGTTTGATAAGTGAATTAATGATTAAGCAATAAAAGCCTAAGAACTTTTAAAGAATTCTTGATAAATTTATAAAAGTTATAAAGAAAATCAAGAGAATATCTTTTGGTAAAATTATCAAAGTTATAATTCTAAGAATTTTTTATTGAAAATTAGTGAAAGTCTAAAAACCCATAACGATCATGTGAAACTACCAGGAATTTTATAGTATCAAAAGGATTTTAATGATCAGTATTGTGTGACAGGGATTAATTTAGCGTGCATATCTTATGAAATTCATGTAAATTTATTTCATTAATAAAGGAACACTATTATCTATCTAAAATATTTTTCAGAACTTTCTAACAGTATTACAGTATTCCGAGTATTCGAACATAAAAATCAATGCAAATAACGGAAATGTAAAAATTAATTTTTTGTCGTGAAAGCGATCATAGCGCCATCAGTGGTGAAAAGTTGAAACAATTTCCGTTATTTAATCACAAAAATTAACAACACTTTTAAACGGTTGGTTCAATTTTTACCAAAATCTAATTGGTTCTTTCTTTTGTAATTCTGACAAAATATGTAGGAAAGTGAAAATGAAAAATGTGACCTGTAAACTGCCAGCAGACTGACAGATTTTTGTGATCAGTTTTTTGACCATAACTCGAGTTATGTGTGACCAATTTTCATGCAAATAGTCGTGTTTGTCATAGAATTTAGAGCCAGTGTTTTTAATACTAGATGTTTATATGTTTTGATGAACAACTTTAAAGAAAAATTCAAAAAAACCTTTTTCTATAAGGATTAAAGTAAAATTTATTTAAGTATGCTGAAGTACCGAAATTAATCTTCCCTAATTGTTCATCCTTCTTTAAATTTTCCATTCAAAAATTATAAAGTTTCTTGAACTTTCTTCTCATTCACATGTGTTTTAATATAGAAATTTTAATGTATAAAAATTTTCCTTTACCAGTCATAAAATCTCATCATCATCATGAGAAGAATAAAGAAGAAGTACAAAATCAGCGCTTGCTTCATCTGAAATTTCTCTAATATTTCAATAAGTCTCAAATTACGTTCAACAAAAAGAGGAATATCATTATGATGATGATAAGAATGTGCCGCATGGAGGGAGTGAAAAATATTCATCTCTCGTGCTTGCCTTTAAAGCGTGAATGAAAGTAGAGTATAAATGTATGTAGCAATAGCAACGGGGAGAAGGAGTCACATTACATGAACGATGAAATTGTAGACATCAGCCTTCCTCCTATGAGACTTTCACTCTCTCTTTCTCTCGTACGCGCGTGAAAAATAAACTTTTTAAATCAATTTTCTCTTCTCCCTTCTTTCTTTCTCACTGTTATATACACCTAAACTACAATAAGATTTAAATGAAATATGATTTTTCTTTACTGCTGATGTGTGCGGCAGTGAAATCATCACAGCACATTATCTTTGATCAAATAATCTTTAGTAGAGAATGAATGTAGGAGAGAAAGTAACATTAAGAAAGTCATTTAAACAGACGGTAAATTCATTAATATAAGAGGCTGATCAAGACTTGAAAATCTCGACAATTTAGTCAAGTTAGGTTATTTATCAAGTTGACTTTACATTACTAAAAATTTATCTAAATTAAAAACATTTGTGAGGTAAATTTAGCAGTATTGAGCTTACAAGGAAAATATTAAACTATGATTTATAAAACTTTTAAATTTACAATTGTTTAAATCAAGTTAAAAGTCAAAATAATTTAAATTATGGTTCGGCACTTGCACGTGGACAGTCAAGTGTCAACGTCGGCAATTATCAAGTATCAATTCAAGTTGATTTACTCAAAAATGTCTCTAGTTTATTCAGATAAAATTTAATTTGATAAAAAACTTTAGTAAATTGAAGAATCTTTGATTTTCATATTGATTTGCCAAATTTGAACCAAAATTAATTTTATCTGAATAATTAGAGACATTTTTGAGTAAATCAACTTGAATTATAACTTGAAAATTGCCGACACTTGTCGATGTGCAAGTACCGAATCTTAATTTAAATCAATTTGAAGTCAAGTCAGAATCAAATCAATTAAATGTCAAGTCAAGTTAAATTTATATGTCAACTTGAACGTCAAGTTGTTTTCAATCAAGTTAAATTTAAATAACTTAAATTTAAAGTTGCCAATCCTTGATGTTAATGTTACCTTAAATGATGCTCTATATGTGTGGCATTTTAAAGTGAGAAATTTTTTTATAAGAAAGTGTCTCCTACTGCTTGTGCCTGTTATTTACAGCTTACAGAAAGAGAGAATTTCTTAATGGAAAAAATAAAGGTAAAAAAAAAAGAAAGAATTCCATTAGCAATGAAGGAAAGAAAATGATTGTGAAATTGTAATTGGTTTCTTTTCCCTTCTTCACAATAAATCTCTTTTTGTTCTATATAGGAAAATTAGCTTTTCTTCAATAGAGCAATTCTTTTCACCCAACTGCCTGCCTGCCTTCGTTTTTCTAACAATAACCCTTCTTTACAAAATTACAATTTTCTTTTTCTTACTTACTTACTTACTTTCATTGTCTGTGGCCATTTTTCATTTTCAAAATAATTTAACTTCAGTTTCTTTTTTACTTTCTCGCTTTTGAATAAAATAGGAATTTTCATTCTTTAGTTTTAAAATATTTATTTCAATAATAATAAAGAATTATTTAATAAACCCTACCAAAAAAGAGAAAAGAAATTTAAAGGACAAGGTATTCTTTTTTCTCTTCTTAATTTAAATTCTTTCTACCTTTTTTGTGTGCTCTTTTTTATTTAAGTTTTATGAAGAGATTTTTCTTGCATTGTTTTATGGAATGAATAAGAAATTTTTTGTCATTGTTTTTTCAAGACATTAACACTTTGATTAATTGCCACTTGATTTTCGTAAAAATTTTTGAACAATTCAAGGACAGGGAACTTTTAAAGTTTTTACATACAAACTGAAAATCAAAAATTGTTTTGTATTGAAGTATAATATCTTTTGATTTACTCAAGAAATCACTCCAAAAAATGACTAAAGTTAGTTGTCCTTTGTTTATATTAACTATTTTAGTAGTTGTATTGAGTCTAGCAATGATTTAAAAGGATTTTCTAAATTTTGTAAATTTTTGTTTGTTTACATATTTTTGGCGCGAAAATTTGAATTTTTACGAAAGTTTGAAGTTTTGAATATTATTTCATAATAAGCTTAATTAAAGAGTTATATGTTGATTGTAATTAAAAATTAGCAGTATTTATTAGTTTTATAATGAAAGTTTTTTTCAGAAAATGTCAAACCAATAATTTTGGTTTTTATGAAAACTAAAAAGTTTGCAAGCTTTGGTTGAAACTTATAAGACATTAGAAAGTTAAGTTCTTTTTTACATAAGTCTTAAGTATCTAAACCTTAAATTTTTATAGATACACAACACAAAAAACGAAATGATGAATATTTCAAAATAGCAAGAAAAGTAGAGAAAAAAGTCATAGAAAAGAAAAGGATGAAATTAAAATTTCAAAAAGTCATTAATAAAAAAAGAAGAAACCAAATGTTACCCTTTAAATAAATTCTAAAGAAAATTCCCTTATGAAGTAAATAAATAAATAAAACTTTCCATCTCCATACAACCATATAACATAGGAATGCAACTCAATATTATCTATTAATAAAAGATGAATAAAAAAGAAAGATCCGCATTCGAGTAAAAAAAGGACAAAAAAGAAGAAATTTTTATTTTTCAATTCTTTTATCAAATAGCAATAAAAATGTATAACATAGAAGAAAGACAGAAGAGAGAGAATATAAAAAGAAAATTGACAATGTAAATTGAATATGGAAATTGATTCATTATAATATACAAATCCAAAAAGACATTACAATAAACCAAGTGAAATGGAAAAAGAAAAAAGCTCAACTTAAAAGAGAGAGAAAGAATGTAAAGATTATTATCTAGAAAGAGTAAAAACAAATTATCTAATTCTTTACAAAGTGTACAAGATAAAACATTGAAACATTGAACGAAAGAGAGAAAACATTATAGTAAAACATTGACTTATGTCACACGACTGTTGTATGTATAAAAATTCCAAAGTGATAAGTGCTTTTTCAATTATTTATTTTTAATTATTCTCAGTGATTAATAAAGTTATCAAAAACTTTTAAGTGCTAACTGTTGTGATTATCTTTAACAATTTCATCAAGTGCAATTAAAATTTAATTTTCTACAACGAATTTAAAGTGGAATTTTATTTTTATTTACGTGGAGATTGTTGCATGTTTGAGTTAAAGCAACAAATTAATTTTTGAATTTTGTGTCGTGTAACTGTTTGATTTTGTTATTAAACATTTGTTAGAAGAAAAAAAAACTAAAATAAATTTTAGACAATTTATCAACAACAACAGTCATAAATAATTAGAAAACCATGGCAAATTATGGTAATGATCAGCAAAACTATTGGAATATGCCACCACCGCAGCAACAGCAGTCGACAACTAATCAAGATTTCAATTTTGAAATGCCAGATCAATTTGGACAACAATTGTAAGAAATTAAAAGCTTTAATATCAAAATGAGTGAAAATTTAAAATTATAAAATAAATTTTTAAAAATTTCTACAATTCTTACAAATATAATTGTAAAAAATTTAATTAACGAATTAAAATTCTCAAATTCAATCTAGAAATTTTCAAACATTCGATGTGAATGCAACTACATCGCCACCAAATATTGATTATGCACCATCCGGCTATGGCAATCAAGCATATCTAGATCCAATGGCATCAGCTTATGGACAATCGGATTTAGGTCAACAGAAATCATACACGGGAAATGAATTTGATGATGAGCCGCCACTTCTCGAAGGTAAATGATTGCATGCATGAATATCCATTTCATTGAACAAATATTCACTTTTTCACAGAATTGGGCATCAATCCGCAGCATATATTAAAAAAGGTAATTTTAAAAATTTTTAAAATTTATGCAATTGCAACTTTAAAAATGACATTTATTATTGTTGTTAATACGATTATGTGTTGAAATACGAGTATATTGATAATTGATGAAAAATTTACTTGTAATTAAAATGGATTTATTTAATTAACACTTGATGTGATAATGACAGAGATTTAAAAAAAACGAGGATCACAAATTTTTTTTAAAAAATACAATTTAATTTTACATCATCCTATTAAAAATAAGCAGTAACAAAAGCTTCACCAAACAAACAAACCAATTCACTGCGCCTTATCACTTTCTTAGCACCCTCATCAAAATCCTCTACTCTCATAAAAATTTCACTCTAATAAACAAATTTGCCCTTAACAAGCGGCTTAAAATCGCCCTTACTCCCGCGAGAAAGCGAAAGGAAGCACTGAAAAATACGCTGCACATAATAAATGTATTTATTGAGAAAGCAAGAAAAGTAAGAAATAATAGATGAATATTTTATATAATATTCATAATTTTATTCGAAAAAATTCAAATTGTTTTTTTTTTTAAATAAATTTGTTGTAGAATTTGAAAACGTAAAGTAAATTTCAATTGTACAAAATTTTACAATTCTACATTTTTCTGTAACAATTTCCACAACTGTTTACAATTTAAATTGTAGAAATTTAAAAAGCATTTTTGATGAATTCACATTTATTGTAGAGATTCTACATTTATTAAAATAATTTTAATTTGATAATTGTAGAAAATATTTTTACAAATTAAATTTTTCTACATGTATAATTTTGAAAATAATGATACTTAATATTTTTTTCATTTTTTGCAATATATGAAATAGTTTTATTTGTTTATACAAGTTCAGATATTTTTTTAAAATTTATCAATTTTCAAATCTGTTTTATTAAAATTACTCATCAAATTGAAAGAAAATTCAGTTTTTAAAATTTGAAAATCAATTTTCTATTATTTCTCAATCAATCTTTAAAAAAGCTGTCGAAAATCATGATATCATCACCATAAAATGGGAATCAATAACAAAATCCTCTCGTTGTCGTTCTTAAATTCATCGCCATAGTTCGTAAACTGACTGAGTGAGTAAGTAAGTGAGTAAAAGAGGATTGATTCACAAATGAAAATTGTTATTTTTAAAATGATTTCAATTTTCTCTGTCGTATGCATGTATTTGTATGTACGTGTGTGTGTGTTTGAAAGTGTTGAGAAAGTAAATCGGTTTAAAAAAATAATAACAATAAAAAAGCGCAGCAGCAGTCGCACGAAGGAGAGAGAGAGAATGTAAGAAAAGCTACATAATCCAAGGCAATTTCAATCCAATCTTCTTACTGAACTAAAGTCAAGAAATGGAAAAAAATACGCGCGAGAAAAACTTTTGATTGAATTTTAAGTGAAGATTTATTTTATTGTTGCTATTCGTCTATTTTTTCTCTACTTGATACATAAAATTATATTGAACTAGCATGAGAAATTGAGATATGAAGAAAACGTGTATAATTTTAAAAGATTGCTGCACAAGATTGAAAATATTTTCCATGAAAATGAAATTGAAAGATATTTGAGATTGTTGTTGTTTTCTTTTGTGTAAGCAAAACAAATCAGGCAATTATTTTTTTCTCCTTTCTCAAAAAAATTATATCACATTTCATAAATAGCCTTGAACTTCTTCGGTACATTCAGGGAATAAATAATTGGCTGTTGCCTCGTAAACAAAACAAAAAAAACTTTTATTCTTTCTCAAAGATTTCCCTCTGGACTCTCTCACAATTTTCTTGATTTCTAAACCTCTTCTTCTTCATTTTTTTCTCAAAACAATGATTGAATGAATGACAAACACAAGTTCATTTAATGACATTTCAATCTGAAAGGAGAAATTACTTTTATTTTAATTTATTCGAACTTCGATTTTTATGTTTTTGACATAAATTTTAAAATTACATTTCAAAATTCAAATATTAAAATTAGGGATCGGCACTTGCATGTAAAAAGTCAAGTATCAAACCGACAATTGTCAAGTGACATTCAAGTTGATTTACTTAAAAATGTCTCGACTACATTTAAATTTTATTTAATTTGATCAAAAAATTTGTAGGTTATTATGAAAATCAATGATTGATTAAGTTCACCAGAGAATTGACCAAAATAAATTAAATTTGAATGAATTAGAGACATTTTTAAGTAAATCAACTTGATTGCAACTTGACAATTTTTGGCATGCAAGTTTAAACATAAATAAATTTTTCGATCTTGACTTCAGTTTTGAACTTGGATTCGAAATATTGGATTTTTTTTTTAAATTAAATTTAATGAGCTTTTCGTTTATTTTTAATGAAATTTTAGCCAAAAATTTTTATTTTGAACTTGAAAATAATTTTAAAATTTTGGATCTCAAATTCAATTTCTAACATTTTAAAAAAATATTTTTAAAAATTTTTATGACAATTCAATGAAAAATAAATAAATTTTCAGTTGCGCATTTTTATTTTAATGTCCTAGTTAATTTGTTTGCTTGCTCTCTTTTTTAAAAGCAAAAAAAAAATTGTGTGATGTTACATAAAAAAGAGAATAAATTTATTCATTTTCCTTCATCCTTCTCAGAAATATCTCTTCTTTTTTTATATTTATACATCATTTTCCATTGTTTCATCATTCTTCTCTTCTCTTTTACTCAATGAATATTCATAACTTTAAATGAAACGCATTCATTTGTGAGAGATTGCTGAACATACAAAAAAAGAAGAGAAGAAGAGAAATTCAATTTTCATAAAAAAAGACGTAACTGTTTTTTTTTTTCAATCGATCGATATCGTTTGACTTCTTAAATATGCATGATTGATTTTCATGTTTCACAAGAAATTTCATTCTGACTATAAAAATATATACACGTCAGTAATTGTTTAGCATTCTTTGTGAATTGAAAGCGCAATTTGTCAGTTTATTAAAAATATCTTGAACTTATATATTTTTGAAATAGATCTAAAATTTTAAGATCATTTTGATCTTGGAAATTCAAAGATTCTTAGTCAGTTTGACCTTGAAATCTTTTAATTAAAACTGAATTTTCAATTGATTTTAAAATTTTGACTTTGATCTTAAGTTTGATCTTTATATTTTACATCTTAAAGATTAAATTGATTTTGATTTCTGTTATGATCTTGAAACATGAAAGAATTTTGTATTGAATAAAACTTTAAATTTTGACAAAATGCGACAAATTACAACTTCTTTTTTTAAAATAGAAAATAAAATGCGTTAAAAAATAAAAGCCAAATATCAAACTGTGGTTTGAATTAAACATCAAAAAAGTGAAATTTTCGATAAAAAGGGAAAGAAAAGGCGGAAACTGCTGTTGTTGTTGCTTGCCGTTGACAACAATAAGAAAAAAGAGAGAGACGTAGAAGAGGTCGATTGGTTATTTATGGAAATAACGAATAAGAATATTTTGATTAGCAAACAAAAGGCCATAATAAAAAATTCACTCTCCTTCCTCGTTTTGCTCAATTTGAATTTTGCTTTGGCCTCTGCTTCCGGCTAAAAGATTTCTTTTTAGTTTTTTCCCTCCCTTTTACTGCTTATTTAATTTTTGCTTAAGGAATTTGAATATGAACAAAATTTTTCTTCCTTCTTCTTTTGTGTGGCAAAACGATTAAACCGTTTAAGAGCGATTTTGCTGTCCATATTGCGCTGTCGGGCGGCAATGCTGCTAACGAGATCATGAGATGGAAAATTATTTCAGATTATGATGCAAAGAAAGAAAGAGAAAAAAAAATTGAAAATTATTCTCGCGAAATGGCTTCCTTTTTGAGCTCAAGAAGCAGCAGCAAAAAAAAAAGATTTCTCCTTACGAAATTACATTTATTTGCACAGAACATTTTCGCTTCGTTTTGGAAAATTGGAATAAATTTTTTTTCTGTTCTTGTTGGTAATTTTTTATGCGAAAGACAAAGATAAAGTGTGAAAAATGCAAATTTGCTTCGTACGATGTTTCTGAACTTTTACATTGGCTCAATATTATTGAAACAAGAATTTTCTTTCTTTCTTCTTTTTCTTTTTGAGAAGAAAAAAGATTTTGATGTTGTAGGCAAAATAAAATAAATGAAATCAAGAAATTTTTTTCTTAAGTGGTTTAGCTTTATTTATATTTTTGAAAACTTTATAACTATTTCTAAATTTATTTTTTTATTGTTTATAAATCAGAAGAAAATTTGGTAAAATTGTAGATTTGTAAGATTTTTTTTGTTAGTATGTAGAAAATTTTTAAATTGCAATTGTAAATTTTTGGATGTAGAAATTTTACAATTTTACATTTCTTAAAAATTGAATTTGCGGTTGTGAATTTGTTAATTTTTCAAAATTTACAGCTGTAGGATTTTACAAAATCTACAATTCTGTAAAATTAAAATTTTGGATTTAAATTGGATTAAATTTGATATTTGAGTGAAATATTTTATTACTTACAAGTTAAATCTTCTTTCTAAGAACATATAAATTACTGTAAAAATCTTCCTATTTTATATTGTTAAAAAAATTGAGAAACAATTTCAAGAGTTAATTCTTTATATAATCACTGTTTTCTCTTCCCTAAATTTTAAAACAACCCTCATATTTAAAAAACATAAACATATAAAGAAAAAGCTTTATGATCTCTAAATACACTGCTTAGGAACAAGAAAGAGCAAGAAGAAAAAAATTAATTTATGCCAGCGCAAAGTACAAAAAAGCAGGAATTAAAATGTCGAAGAGTCTTTTTCTATCTTACACGGCATTTGTGCCTTGTGCAGAACAAATTATGATGTCGAATAAATTAAGGGAAGAACATTGGTGTGTATACGATAGAAGGGAGGAAAAAGTTTTCACTTTTGCTTGCGTTATGATCTAAATTTAAATTACTTGTGTTGATGTTTCTAAACAAAAAAAATTCATATTTATCAAAATTACACGAAATTGATTGCTTAATCAAAGTTTAGACACGCAAACATTTTTTTTTTTTTGAAAGGGAACAAATTGTTCCTAACAGCTCAAAACTTTGTTTTTATGTCTAAATTAATTCATTGAATAAAATAATTTTTTCAAAAAAGCCTAAAAAGAAATTCTTGGAAAATTTTTGTTGTCCACAATGTAAGGAATTTTGCTTCAACCCTTATCTTAATCTCTTAACAAATCAAGAAAACAAAAAATTCTTTTTCTTCAAAAAACCGCTCGAACCTCATTTTCTCATTAAATATCCCTTAAAGAATAAGTCTTAATTTACAATATCAACAAACATAAAGAAAAAGAGGAAAACTTCTGAAACAATCTGTCAGCACAGGAAGAAGAAAATGAAAGTAAACTAATCTGCAGCTCAAAGCATTTCATGACTATTAATTAATTAACGTTCTTTCTCTTCTCACACTTGTTTTATTTGACACCCACATGCGTGTAAGCATAATCAGTTGAAAAATATTTTTATTTACACAAATTTCAAATCTTAACAAGGTTGAGCAAAAGTGTAAAAGTTTTGAAAAAAGTTTAGGTCATTTGCAACAGAATGTTGAGATAAAGAACAATTGAAAGTTTATTAAATTTATTTTAATAAAAATACAAAAATCAAGTTTAAAATTTTAAGTTCAAATTCAAGATCAATCTTAAGATTTCAAGATCAAGATCATTTTTTTAAAAAATTCGTTAAATTAAAATATAAATTTTCTGTTTGATTTCCTTTTAAACTTTTTTATTTATACATAAAAATATTTTGAAATTTTTGTTTCAAAAAATCAAAATAACCTTTTAAAATTTAGGTTAATCAAATTGTAGTGGCAAAAGTTTCGTCAATTTTTCAATTTTAAAAAGAATTTAAACGGAAATTTCCTTCGTTAAACCTACTAAGAAGTAACATATATAAAAAATTGATACCCGTAGCATAAGAGTGTATGAAAAAGGAATTAAAGACAGAAAAGTGTTTAAATGTGGGTGAAAGTAAAAAATTTCTTATTTACACAGTTAAAGCATGGCATGAAGGAAGAAGATGGCTTAAAACTTTTTCGCTTACACACATCACATCAATCCACCCTTTTTTATTCATGCATGCATGTGTACGAGTGAATGAGAGAAAAGCTTAATATAAATTAAAAACTTTCCTTCATGTTTGTCTTCTAGCACAAATTAAATACAAATTAATGAAATGTGTTTTACAGAAATAATTTTTTTACTTGTTTGTCCTTCATCCTATTTGAGTAAGCAAGCAAGCAAGCTAGAAAGAAGTTCGTAAAAATTGAACATTTTTGGGACGCACAAAAATCTGTTGTTTTAGAAAAAAGAAGAAAAAAGTTAAAATGTATGTCATACATACGAAGTCAGCCAGTTATAGTGTTTTGATCACGTTTTTAATTAAGGTTTAAATGATTTTTCTTCTCCTTTAACTGACAATTTTTCTTTTCTTAAAGTTTTCTTCTCTTTCTAAAGTAAAAATGAAAGATGTTGACATATTTACAGAGACAGACACAATTTAAGTGATATCGAATTCCCTCATGCTGATGGAGATGAATTTAAAATGAGGATGGATTTATTTATATTGAGTTCATATTCCAATGCTTGTTATTGCTGTTGTTACAAGGTTGCGACACTTAAATGTTCTATATAAATTTACATCGCATTTTGTCAACAAACTTTAAGCCAAAAAGTTATAAAAGCTACATTCAAGACAAATAGTTTGAACTAAATTTTATGTCATTTCATCAATCTTGTGGTTATTAATAAACAATTCTTTCATAGATAAGTAATATCTCAAGTCAACTTGATTTAAAGCTTTCTCAACTTGACTTAGTTAACTTGATCCAGCTAGCTTGACTTGAATACTTTGATTTCAACTTGATTTTTATAAAAAATCATTAAATTGTTGTGACATTTCAATCTGGCAATAAAACTTTTGTTTTGAATTGACAAATTTAATGATATCAAATTTACAAAAAGAAAATTTTTAGTTTTGTTTGAAAAAGCGAATTTTAAATCAACTTGACTTAGATTAAGTGTTCAAGTCTTGTGCTGTCATATTGTGTGCAATAAATGTGTGTTTTTTGTATTTGATACTTTAGAAGGAAATTTTTCTCTCATTCTTATTATGACAGAACATGCACGATGATGACAAAATGATGAGATGAGGGTGAAATTGAAATTGATTTTATTGAGAGAAATTCAAAGAAAAATTTTTAAAAATGTTTCAAAAATAATAATTTTGAAAAAAATCTTGAAGTCTTTTTCTATCCTTAATAAATACTAAAAATAAATTTAATTTGAGTACAGATTTATTTATTCACCAAAAAAGGGTTCAAAAGGTCAAAAGCTTTTCTCTGATTCACCCTTAAAAAAGGAGCTCAAAAAATATCTAATTAAAATCGTAGACTTGTGAAAAAAAATCAATAATTTCTCATACAGCTCACTAATTTCCATAATTTGCTCCGTGAATTTTCATTATTATCTTTTTTCACTTGCCAGTATCAAAAAGTCAACAAATTGAGGCTTATTCGCAGCAGCAAGCAAACAGAGTGAGTGGAAAATTCGCCTTAATCGCTTCACAGAGTAAAAAAGGTCAGAGAAAGACCTGTAATTTCACAATAATGGTCTGTTAAGCTGCTTAATGACACACCTCCCTTCCATTTGACTGTGTTTATATGCCAATGCCAATGTCAAGGCCCTTCTCATTTTCCCTTTGATTTTCTGATTCTAAAATCAATTTCTAGTGGTTCATATTTAATGAGTATATAAGCAATTGCTCATGCAAAACAAACATTATTATAAATACGTAGTAAATTACGCCCATTTGACTATACTTTTCAATAGTTTCATATTTGCTTGCCTATTTGTTTACAAATTTTCTTTTACTAGACAAAAAATGAATTTCTGTTTACTTTTTAGTTCTAATACTTTGGTAATATTGAAAAATAAAAAAAGAAGTAAAGAATTCAATTAAATTGTTTATTATCAAAACTTTATTGTGATGAAAATAATACATTTTAAAGTTTAATTTAACGAAGATTTTCACAAAGATTTAAAAATAAATAGAAACTTAACGATAAATTTTGATTTCGTTAAATGCTTATACAATTTTAACGAAAAAGTTTCGTTAACTTCAAAATACAAAAGTTTTGTGAGAAATTTCTATAATTTTTTTATAAACAAATTAAATGTTAATTAATTAAAAATGCAAAATACACTTCTTTTTGCATCTTTCATTTCTTTCGAATAAGAAGAGCAACTAAATGCAAATAAAAAGAAGAAAGAGAGTAAATGGAAAATTGTTAAAGCATGTAAATAAAGACGAAAAAAAAAGAGAAAATGAAATATAAAATTTTCTCACGCTATGATTTTCATTTCTTTTTTTTTCTTATTTCATGATGATGATGATGAAATGAAAATGAGTTTGAGAAAATTATCAGGTGAGAAGAATTTTCTTCTTTTTTTGACACATTATGGAGGTGAAATTTTATTTTTGTGTGCCAGTTGAAGATCAAATTTTGAGCAAATTCATTCGCATTGTTTCATTATCCTAAATAAATTTTTCTTCTTATTTTATGTTATTTTATTGTGTGTGTATGTTGCGGAAGAATAGCAATTTTTACTGAATGAAGACAGGTAAATATCGTGCAAATTCACATTTTCTTCATTCCAACAGCATTCGCTACATCTTCCCTTTAAACGTAAATTTTTATTGCTAATATTATGGCATTTGAACAACCTACGTCTGCACACACGCATTACATTATGTATAAATGTTTTTATGTTAACTGCTAGAACGAATTTTTCTCATTTTTACTTTATTATGCATGTTCTTCCAAAAAGGTGAATTTAGACACATGCCCATACTCAAATTAATTCTTTTTTCTTCTTCACTTTTTGTATTGTTTTACATCATTAACAGCTTCTACTTCTATTTCTTTTCTTAAAAAATGTTATAAATTATACAAAATTTTTTACATCTGTTTTTACAAGATAAAATTACTTTGATTTAATGTTAAAATATTTTTGAAATTTTAAAAAAATAAAAAATAATCAGAAAAGAGCCTAGAAGACTAAATAGACCGTTAAAATCTTAAGTTTAAAAAAATGCGCTTTCGTTTTTCTGGTGCGCATTTTTATAGTTGCGATTTAAAAAATACGTTACAAATGTTATTATATATTAAAATTTATTTGTGTTATTTCAAGTTTTTAAAAAATTTTATATTTTTATACTTGTTTAAAAAAATTAAAAGAGTTTTTCTTTTGATTAATTCAACTCAGAAAACAACAGCAACAAAAAATTCTCTCTATTTCATTACAACTTAGAGAGAGAGAGAGCTGAAAAAAGCTTTAAATCAATTTTAATTAAAAGCACTGTAGATGAAAAATTTTTGACATGAACATATTCATCTAGCTCTCGAGTTATGTGTTCCATATTTCCACATATGCTATGTTAAATATGAATGTATGTATAAATATATCTTATGCCATTATGTGCGTAATCATGTTAATTGAATTAAGGAAGTGAATACGAATATGTTTCTGCTTCGCTCTGACTGACATGAGTTAGTTATTTCAGTCGGCATCGCATAAAAAAGAATTTTTTTTTTGTATATATGTGTGTATGTCTAAATATGGCAACATGCTTCAACATAAAAAATGATCTCAAATATATTTGTGTGTGAGCCGAGAGTGAAGAGGAGAAAAAATATTTATACATATAAGGAAGAAAAATATTAGATCCTATTATGGTAGCAATACTCTTTTACTACATATACATATGAATTCACTAATCTTGGTTAGATCAATTTTGAGAAAAATTCGTTAAATATTTAAGTTTTTTATTAATTAAAAAATTTATTAACAGACTTAAATTTTTAATTAATTTTATATGCTGACAATTGAAAAATCATTTTTAATTCTAGAAACTTTTTTTAAAACTATGGTTCTAATATCATTTTGTATGTTGGTTTTAAACTAATTGTTATTACTTATTGATTCAAATTTAAAATTTTCGTTGATTTTTTAAAATTTAAAAAAATATTTTTTTTTGTTTACAAATAATAAAATGTAAACAAAAAATTTTTCTAAACTTTTCACATTAATTACTGTTTTTAATTGTAAAATTAAACAAATTTACAAGATGAAATTGTGTAGAAAATTTAAATTGTGGAAATATTTTCTACAATTGTAGATTTGTAAAAATCATAAAAACTAAAACCTTCCAAGGTTTTCAAAAGTTTTTTTTTGAATCGGCATCAGTTAAAGCAGTAGGAGAGAGAAAGAGAAAGAAGAGTATGAGAAGATAAGAGGGTGTAGGATTAGGGATTTCGATTTGCTTCGACGATTTTTCATTTTAGATTTTCCCATTAATCGTATAGCATCTAAATGCTGCTGCTACTGCTTCATATGTGAATGTATACAATTGGAATAAGAGAGAGATCTCGAATGAAGTACATTTTTTGATAATGTTGATTTGTACATACATGATGGCAGTAGCGGAAAAAAGTAGCAGCAAGCGAGTTATTGATGTATTTTCCATTCACATGCCATCGCCAATTTTCCCGTTCACTCGTAATTGCAAAAAAAAAAGAAAGATTTTTTTGAAAGCCTCTTAAAGGCTCTAATGGCTTAAAGCAAGAAAATGATGAAAGCTTTAATAGAAAATCTCCTTTTTTTAAATCTCAGATAAATAACATTTGATAAATGAGAGTTAAAATCTGCTTCATATCCATCCTTTTTCCTTCTTTTTTTATTATTAAGCACTATATTCTACAATCAATCATTCTTCTTTTTATTTTCATTTTTTTATTCTGCTGTTGTTGCTCATACATTACTTAATTTATTGAAACTTAATGTGTGCATGTGCGGAACAGCAGCAAACAGTAGAAAGCCTTGAAATGATATTATCTCATCATTGTCTAAAACAGATAACTGAATTATAATCAAAAACAGTTCATGTATCTCCTCAAGTCATTCTCAGAAATTTTACTATTTCTCTTACGTCAATTGTGTTTTATTTACATCATCACAAAATTTTACTAAACAGAAATATTAAATTTTAATGAATTCTAAGTAATTCTTTTGATAATTCAGATCAAAAATATTATTTAATTTTGTTATAAAACAATGAAATTATGATCATTATAAGTTAATGAAACCAATTCTTGTAAAGATGAACTAGTATAAATAATTAGATTCTAAAAATTACTGCGTGTAAGTTTTAGAAAATTATTTTGTTGCTATGCGATGTATTATGTAAAAGTATTGAGTTATTAAGTAATTTAAAAAGTTTTTTAAAAACTTCAAACGTTTGTAAAAAATTCAAATTTTCGCGCCAAAAAATGTAAACAAACAAAAATTTACAAAATATGAAAAATACTGGAAATTCTTTTTTAATCATTGCTAGATTAAAAAAAATACTTTATATAGATAAAGGACAACTAATTCTAGTCATTTTAAGTCTGATTTTGAAAGTTTTTTGAACAATTTAAAGAAACCAAATTTTGGTTTTTGATTTGTATGAAAAAACTAAACCAAAAGAACTTTGGTATTTTGTTAAGTTTCATTGCATAACGTGACTTTTTGTTGAAGTTCTTTTGCTTTGGAAAAACCAAAAAGTTCTCAGGTCTTGACACACATATACAATTTTAATGAAATAACAAATCTTGAGTATTTACAAATTCATAATTTTAAATAAGAAGTTTCTTGTATTCATCATAGAATTGAAATCTAATTTTAAACGAATTATCAAGAAATTTTCATCATACATTGAGTTAATTTAATTAAAGATATATTGTGTATAAGTTAGAAATTGTTAATTAAATTCAAAAAGTTATAGTTGATGAATGATGGATTTTGTTGATGAGTAATTAGGAATTAATTCATTCTAGAATGAATTTCGTAGAAAAGTTAAACTTGAATCTTTGATTAGATTTGAATTTTACACATTTAATTGGATAATGTAGAAATTTCTTTGAAAATTTCCTCTGTTCCTTAAGGAATAATTAGTAAAGATATTTCAAATAAACCTCAAAAATCATCCATAATTATTTCAAAAATTCCCTCTAAAAAAACAAAATGCTTTTAATTCTCTTCATCTTTTTCAATCTTAATCTTCTTTTCAAAAGTCATAAAAATAACGCCCTAAGCAACGAATAAAATGAATGACAAACTGTAACAAATTTCCTCTCTTTCAATACGCTGCTCAAATGACACATGAATCCTGTGTGTGTCTATATATGGCTTTTTAAAATTGATTTTTCTTCCTGTCTGTCTTTTTCTATCTCTTTTTGTGCAAAAAGCAGAAGCAGCAGCTAAAATGTCATATGATGATTGAGTATGTGCTTTGAAAAATAAAAAAAAAATTGAAAGAAAAGTGAAAAATTTCAAAATTATGAAACAAGTAAAGTACAAAAAAAGGTAAAATTTTCCATTAAATATTGCTCATTCATTCAATGAATATGAATGAATATTTATTAGGAATAAATGTCGTATTAAATGATTATAAATGTACAACACGAGTGGCTTTGGGATATACGATGACAAACTATTAAAAATTAAAATCATTTAATGCTCTGTGTTTAAGCCACTCTTCCGACATGTGTTTTCTCTCACATACATTCTACATATACTCGTGTATGTGCTTCATATATCATCAATTTTATCTTATCTTTATGTACACATCGCATTTTTTCATTAAAAAATGTCTTAGAAAAGAAAAGATTTTTTTCTCATTAAAAATTGTCTTTTGATACTAAAAAGTGCACTTTTTTATTATATAGGCTATGTTTACCATTCATCTTGACTCATTCTTTCTCTCTTGATAACGATCTTAATAATTTAAATGAAGAAAATTGAATGCTTCTTTTAATTTGGCAATCTTTTTCATTTTGTTGCGCTCTCACTGAGAAGGTTTCATTAAATTTTTAATTAAAAGTTCTTTTAGGTTGCTTTCAACTTTCCTCACAACTCTTCTCTTCTTCATATTGCTATTGCTTCTCTATATAGATGTTTATATGTGAAGGTAAACAAGCAAAGAAAGAGTGAAAGGGAAAAATAATCGTATACATGTATGTAGAAGAGTGAGTGAGTTTATCTAAGTATACAAAAAGAAGCAAAGCTTTTCTTTTAAATGATAAGCTCGATTTATTATGTTGCTGCTTTTGAAATTAAATGAAAAAGTAAAAACAGCGAATAAAATTTTTGAGCTGCATTTGACTGAGATTTTTGTAAAAGTGAAAATGTTTAGAAATTTCTATAGAAAATAAATAACTTTAAAACAAAATTATTTAATTAATTTGAAAAAAAAGAACTAACGATTAAATAATTAATTTCAAAATAATTTTAGGCTAATTTTGTTTAAAATTAAAAAATAATCAAAAATAAGACTCGATACTTGCATGCAACTTGACTTACAAAAAAGTCTCTAATTTATATAGATTTTATTTAAAGCATGAGTGTAAATATCGAACCCTAAATTTTTAAGATTTTCAAACTTGCATACATATCTTGCATGTATTTTTTTGTCAAGTTAATTTCAAGTTGACTTACACAAAAATGTCTCTAATTTATTCAGATCAAATTAATTTTTTTTTTAAATTCAGTAAGTTTGTATAAAAATCAATGATTCTTAAATTTACTATGTGTTTTAATTGAATTTAATTTAATCTGAACGAATTATAGAATTTTTTATTCAAGTCAACTTGAAATCAATTTGACAAAATTTACATGCAAGTTTCGAAT
Source organism: Polypedilum vanderplanki (assembly GCA_018290095.1). Lineage (NCBI taxonomy): Eukaryota > Metazoa > Arthropoda > Insecta > Diptera > Chironomidae > Polypedilum > Polypedilum vanderplanki. The sequence goes on along the minus strand of CM031380.1, from coordinate 32,908,689 downwards.
TCTAATCAAATTTTATTGATAATTGATGTTTTAAAGAATTTCATTCTTCTTAAAGTTTCTTTACCTTGAATTTTTTCTTTCTCTAAGAAAATTTATTTTACCTCTTATATTGCTATCCAACTTGTGTGTATGCTTAAAAAGTTGCTCTTAAGAGTCAAGTTTCTTTATTTTCATTCTTTCAAGGTATTTATAAAAATAATATTTTACTTCATGTACATATGCTACTCATGCATGCTCTCATATACGTTGTAAAAAGCGTGAAAATGCTCCAGACTATTAACTCATTAATAGTTGATAAAGAATTTTTTCCTTCATATACCATTCAACTTCTGTTGCTATGAGAGTGTGTGAAAAATCTCAACGGGTATAAACACACCACTTTATCTTCATTATGAAAATTAATTTTCTCGCTCTTTTGGATTTAAAATGAAATAAGAGCTTAATGAGAATGTTTTTTTCCTCGTAAAAGAGTTTCAATATTTGTTTATGAATTTAAACAAATATTTAAAGAAATTTTCTGAAAATTATTTTTTTTATTAGGATTTTCAGGCCAAATTTTTATTCGAGATAAATTTTTATTTTCATGAATTTTATATTTTAATGAGTTTTTAAAATTTAAATATTAAATAAATTTTATAATTCAAATTTTAATGTTTTATTAAATTTAAATTTACCCTTGTTTATAGATTTGAATTTTAACGAAGAAGATTTAAAATAAAACATTTTAAATTAATATAAATTTTCTTATTTTAAAATTATAACGTATTTTCTAAATTTGAATATTATAGAATTTTTTGAACTTAAATTTGAACTTGAATTGTTTATTAATTTTAAAAAATATTTCTATTCTTTGTTACAAATCTTCTAAAAAGAGTATAAAAGTAGCTCATTAATATCAATTCTTTGACAGTTCAAGCAAAATAATATCAATAAACTATACATTGTGTAATCTTTTATTCCATTCATGTTAATTCAAACACTTCCTGTATGAGTTTATTAAAATTTTTAACTGAATGATTTTGTAAGTAACGCACACTCATTTTATTATTTTTTCATGCATCAAAATCAGATAATAAGCTTCTTTTACATAATTTCTTTTTCTTTATTTACTGTCATTATGAAAGTTCAAAAGCGCGCAATTTCTCTCTTTTCTTTTGAGTAAAGCATTTTTACATATGAATATGATGATGCGATATCGTTTGAATTAATGAGACATACTTAACGAGAATGAAAAGCTTTTCTCTCTGTTAGAAATTAATTGTCGTTTTATGTTCACTGCAATTAACGCAGAGAAAAAAAGTTTTCATTTTAATTTTGTGAGACTTTTATTTGCATTTTAAAAAAGTTTGATGTACGATAATGTGAGTTTGAAGCAAGGAAAAGAAACTTTTTATAGAAACTTTGCAATTTTTAAAAGTATTAAGTTAAAGTTATTTTTTGTCAAGTTGACTCATACAAAAATGACTCTTATTCAATTAAAATGAATTAAATTTTATCAAAATGCATATTAATTTAAGAATCATTGACTTTCATAAAAATTTCTTAAATTTCAAATGAGTTGAATAAAATTTAAATGAATCAAGACATTTATATGCAGGTCAAGTTGAAATCAACTTGACAAAAAAATTGCAGGCAAGTCGGAACCTTATTGAAGTTACAATTTTGAATATCATAAAAAAATGAAAAACATTTTGAAATTTTTATATTTATTCTTTAAGAAAACTCAGAGTTGATAAATTGTTAGTTCATTATCAATAATCATCAACTATTTTAACCAAAATTTATAAAATTAGTATAAATATTCTGATAGAATTTGCAAGAAAATTTTAAGCTTTTAAACAAAATTAAATTTCCAAAAAAAAACCTTATCAATCCTCTCGCCTTGTTTTTTAGAGCTCAAACAAAAAGCTAAAAATAAAATTTCAAAACTCATTCTACAGAGCGAGAGAAGAATAAAAAAAATCAAAATGAATTGCTTGAAAAAAAAAGTATGTAATGTTGTGGGGTAAAAATAAAATAAAATAAAAAAGGGTTACAAAAGATCATTGCTGATAAACAGTTCAGTTTAAATACACACACATGTGAACTAAAAAAAAGCAAGCAAGAAAAAGAAATGAATGTGAATGTGTGTATATGAGTAGAAGCGCTAAAGTTAAATGAATGTTATCTGGAAGAGTAACATAAAGTTTTTAATATTCCGATGGTAAATCCGATTTGATAAAAAGTTTTTCCCATTGCTTAATGGTGGTAGAAAGGGAGAGAGAGGAAAAAAATTGTTATTACTAGCTTGAAGCCATTCATTTCAAACCATGTATGTGATATCTACATATATTTATGTGTATGAATGTTTGATTTTAGCTCAATTGTTTGATAGCAGCACAAATAATAATAATACTCTCTTTCTTTCTCTCGCTCACTCGACAGAGAATGTAATTTGATATTGAAATCGAGGCACGTTCTTTCTAATAATCTCACATCAAAATCGCTAAGACTCTTTCTATGTCAATAACATGAGAGAGAACAAAATGATGAGAAGAATGATATAATCATGATAAAAGCTTCAAATATTACTATTATTATTATTACTGCTACCACTGATGAGAAGTTCAACTTATAATTTAATTAACATTTTCATTCTTTAAATTGCAGACACTTTCAGTACTGAATCCATTTAGAACACCTGAAAGAGAAATTTTTGATGACACAGATCTTGCTGGTCCGCTTGTTTTTTGTATGGCCTTTGGATGCTTTTTATTACTTGTAAGTATTTTTCTTTTTCAAGATGAGACAATGTAGAAAAAATTTTAATTTGTAGAATTATTTTCTACAATTGTAAGTGAAGTGACTTTTTCTACAATTGTAGAAAATATTTTTACAAAATACAATTTTTTCTACATGTTTCTACATTTTATTCTTTAATTCGAATTTTTATAAAATAAATCAAAAATCGTTATTTGTAAGTTTTGATTTTGACAAAGGGATTTGTAAAATTTTTAAGCCATCTTAATCAAGTATTTTTGTAACTTTATACAAAAGAATCTTTTTCATTTTCTTTCTCAATTGTCAAAAGTTATCACTGAAATATAATCTGAAAATGCAATTTTTTGTAACTTTATTCTATGTGTCTGTTTGCAGTCGGGAAAAGTAACATTCTCATATATCTATGGTATTGGCGTGCTTGGATGTCTCGCATTTTACAGTCTTCTTACATTAATGGCAAGTGCTACTGTCACACTCGGTGCTGTCATTTCCGTTTTAGGATACTGTCTTTTACCAATGGTTATACTATCTGGCATAAATGTTCTAATCACGATTCAGTAAGTGACAACTTTTTTTACACTCTCTGATTTACTTATAAAAAAACTTTTTTTACATCCATTAATCCAGGGGCATGGTCGGTACAACATTGACAGGTCTGTCTATTTTATGGTGTGCAATATCCGCATCGAAGCTTTTTACAACTGCTTTATCAATGGATCATCAGCAAGTACTTATTGCTTATCCCTGTACACTTTTTTATGGCGTCTTTGCTCTCATCACTATCTTTTAAAAGGGCGGCACATTAGATGCTAACCATTAGTGTCAATGTCAATTCAATATCTTTTTTTTGCTAATAAAATACATTAAAACAAATGATTTTTATATAACACGAAATGACATTTCCATTAATGAATTTTTAATATTGTTTTTTTGCTCCCCACTTCGAAATAAATTATGTAAATTAATTTGCCATCATTTTGACATCCATCATCGATCTGTATATGTTGTTCGCGGTTGGTAAATCTACTGCAGATTAGATAAAGGTGCAATTGACGTCATAGTAAAATTTTTTTCCATCCATTGACGACAATCGTCTTCAAGCAAGCCCAACATTAATTGCTAATTACGTCAGTTTATAAGCTTTATATCTTGGATTTATTAAAAGGCAGAAAATTTTATCTATTTAAATTGGATTATTGGCTTATCAAAAGCTTTAGATAGATAATAAAAAAGAATGCTATTCTAAATATATCTGCATAGTTATTGAAATTACAGAAAAACTCTCACATTTGAAAACGAGTAAAGTTCTTTTATTATTTAAAAAAAGTGGTCTCGATTGCCATCATTTGGATGTGAGTATATGTAGAGAAAGTTTTTCCTATGAATAGAGATGGAAATGCTAAAGTGGCAAAAAGCTCAGTTCAAAATTAACCAATTTTCCCCGTTACGAATCATTTAACATGAAAAGGCCCTTTTAATCCCAATAATCAACCAGAATTCACATTTATGTATACACACACACATTTTGGTTTTTCTTCAAGAATCTAAAGTTGATATATTTCTTAAAGAAATAATAGAAAAAAAATTATTTGATTTACGACTCATAATAGTAAAATTTGTAACTTTTTAATAAATTCTTATACGAATGAAATTTACAGCTTTATTTTTTCTATAACTTGGTAAGTATTTTTTTCTAAAAATAAGATAGTTAGCTTCACTTGTAAAAATTACAAGATTTTTCAATTTTTTTACAAACTTATTTTCAGAAATCTCCAGTATAATTTACAAAAAAACTCATTTAAACATGTTTATTATTTTACTCTTTGGTAAATTATTGCACTACATTTGTCTATATAATACTAGTTTAAGCACAACAAATTAGTAAATTCAGTAATTTTCATGAGATTTTCATTTGTTTACATTTTTGCAAAATTCTACAATATCATCTTGTAAATTCATAGAATCAATTGTAGAAATTTAAAAAGTACAGTATTTGTAATTCTTCTAATATTTCTTGAATAAATAAAGATACAAAGACTAAAAGAAGCAGCAACTCTTTACGGTCGAGTTGGCAATTGAAACTAATTTAATTTTCAGAAATCCAATATAATCCTTATAATTGACTTTGAGTCATAATAATAAAACAAGAAGAATGGATGAAGGCGGAGTTTTAAAATTGAAAATCTCAAATTCTTCACTTTCTCGAGCTCTTGGCTAGTATGAGAAAAATATCCACTCAACCAAAAAGACAAACGAGCTTCAATTTTAATTAAAAAAATTTTTAATATGCAAATGAAGAATTATTTTTCATTCTATACTGCTGCTGCTGCTGTCTTGTATCGAGATATTGATTCTAAATTAAACAGTCTTCTTTCCATTTCTCGCATGCACTTAACAAGCAAGAAAGAAAAGCAAATTGAATTTAATTCTTCTGAAATCATCGCAAAAGCAGGCACTCATTCACGTTTATCACGTTCATTTCATCTTTCTCTCTCTATGTTGATATATTTAATCGATCTCTGCACGATTTTGACATTCATTGCTGACTCTACTGCTTCTTTTGCTTTAAAATTCCTTCTGTATTTTGATTCTAAAAAGAGAGAAATGTTCAATTATGTGTAGGAAAAAAGAAAACGACATAGGGATTACAATAAATTATCAAAGAGAAGCAAAAGACGACAACGACGACGGTCATGTGAAAAGAAGCACATCAACAAGCGAATCATTCCAATCCATACCTTCATACATCTTCTCTTTTCTTTTGTGCATTTACATATATTTTAATACTGAAACCTGTTGTTGGACTGTCCTATTTCTTTTATAAGAGTCAAAAAAGCTTTACATCGGATTAACAGGAAATTGAATGGACAAGTGAACAAATAATTCAGGAAGCAACGACTTTTTGCTATATTTAAGATAGTTCTTTACAATTTTAGTATATCCTTCTTTTGAAATCAAAAATGCTAAAATTCATATTCTTCTTAAATTAAAAATTTCAAATAAAAAATTACCGTTACTTTTAAAAATTTAAAATAATTTCCCTCTTTCACATTTAAATAATTCTTGAAAAATGAAGAAAACTCTTAAAGTGAAAATTCTCTTTCCAGTTTATTTTGAAGTAAAATTTAAGTGCTAAATTAAATTAGAAAACGTCACATTTCAAAGCAAGCGAATGAGTGATGGCAGGCAGGTAAAAGCGATGGTTGACGAGTGACGAAATTTACTCACTCCAAAACTTATTTTTGAAAACAATTTTAATTACAAATTCAATTATTCAAAAGTACATGCTCGTTTTGCTGCTTTGATCTTTTGAAAATGGAGTTGAAAAACACAGCAAAATATTTTGGCATTTCATAGTGATTAGCAGTGCAACCAATAACACTTTTGATGCTAATTAAATGAAAGTCTAAAGAAAGCGTCACAGTGGAATTTACATAAATTGGAATTTGCATGAAAATTCCACACAGCGTGTATCAAAGACATTTCTTATGTCGTAAATTTTCTCGCAATTAACATTTTTAAACCCCTTTGTATTTTATTTGCTCAATTTGTCTACTTTTGCTTCCTTTTTGCTATAAATTAATTAAGGAAATTTCAAATTGATTTTTTGTACAATTTTATTTTCAGATTCAATCAATTTGAAAAATTTAAAACTTTCGTGCCAAACAAGAATAAAAAATTTAACTTTGATAATTTAATTAAGAATAAAATGAATGTCTGTGTGTTGGTTGAGTAAAAAGTTGGAAAAAATAAAATAAATTGCATTTAATTTTATTTCTGTATGTCGTGAGGAATTTCAATGCATAACAGTGAAGCAATAGAAAATGAAAATAAATTTTCACACATTTTCTAAAACTCAACTGAAGTTAATTTTTGTGCTTCAATCAAAATTTTCAGTTCATAAAAAGAAATTTGCAAAAGTTTTATTTTGGTTTTTGATTGCAAGTAATCAGTTCCTGCTAATGCTGCCTTAAATTTATCTCGTTCATTGTCCAAGAAACAATTTCTGAGCAATTTTAAATTTTCACTCATTTTTCAGATGCTTAAGAAAGCGAACGAAAGTCATATTTTATTTCTCCATTTCTCTTGACTTTAATGAACTCTCTAACTTGAGTGTGTTTGCTTGCTTATGTGAGAAAAAGGAACAGCAAACATTGCGCAGAGATGAAATTATTTTTTTTAAAATAGTTTTTCCTCGTTCATTTACCTCTGTGCATTTACTGCATAGCACTTGCATCATTTATTGAACATTTTTTAACAGCTGCAATGTCAAATTTTATGCAAAATTAAAAATTTTTGTTCTAAAAATTTTAATGTTTACATTTCAAATGTAAAAAAAAAACTTAAAATTTAGAAAATTTTATAACTGAAAATTTTCTCAAAATTCTATTTTTTGTAAACAATAAACAAAGAAAGTTCAAGAAAGTTTTTTGTTATTTCTTGAAAGTGAAAAATTCAATTGCAATTGTCATCAAATGTTGAAAGGAGGAAAAAAAGTATTTTTGCAGTCTTTTGTCACAAGTAATAACCAAAAGTCCTTTTTATCCTTATTTTCTCTTTGAAGTAAAAAGTTTTTTCTTTTTACACCTTTTTTCCTCAATGTTGTGTCTTCATTTAGCTATGAAAGTGCCACACATTTTTTTACTACTTTACTGCATTGTCTCGATGGATCATATATTTTGACAATTAAAATTTTTTTGCCATAAATTATGTTTGTTGTTGTTGTTGTTTGCCATTTTGTGGCGAGTCTCAAGCTCCTTATGGCACTCAAGGAACTGCTTCTGCGTTTAACTTTTAATGTCACTTTTTATAGACTCATTCTCCTGTTTCCCTGCCCGTTTTTGGCAACAGCACCAGCTCAACTTTATGGCTTTTTCACCTATTTCATTTTATAACGATTAACGATTGACTTGACTTTCTTTCCTAACAAATTGATAGAGTCAGCAATTGCAGCTTCTGCATCAGAATATTTACGATTATTGCTGTGAACTCACATGAACAATTTTTGTCACTCACTAAAAAGTTTTTTTCTTGCTTTAAAAATAAGAAAAAATTGAGGTCGTTGTAGGCAAATAAGAAAGTGTCAGAAATGAAATTAATTAACAGCAACTTTTGAGAAAACTTTTCAGTTTTTTTGTCACTCATTCATTTCCATTTTTTTGTTACCCAAACAATTTTTTTTCTTAGCAATTTTCTAGCCATATTTTAAGAAGAATTTTAAATTTTGTTTTTCGCTTCATCGATTGCCGTGTCATGTTTTGGGTTGAACTGCTTCAAATTATGTCAGAAGAAAGAAAGGAGTAGAAAGAACCTCCTGTGATGTGGCTTAACTCTTTTTAAAATCCCTCTAAAGTTTCTTCCCTTTCCTTTTTTCATCTCTTTTTATCCTTTTTTCAACGGCGTATGCTAAAAAGTAAAGAAGGGAGAAAAAAAATTCAATTTGTAATAAAAAAATAAAAATAAATAAAAAGTTTTCATTTTTTCTACTCTAGTCAATGTCGTAGTCGTCAGCATCTCATTTTCATGTTTGTGCTAACCATAATTCAATATTGCTTATGCTGACAAAGTGGAAATTTACATTTTCAAGAATGGATCAAAGCTTCTACTGCTGGTTTCTTGCTTGAGCCATTTAATTTCATTCATTTGGAAGAATTTAATTCTCTCAATGCTTTTGCTTTCTTTCTTTTCTTCTCTCCTTTTTTTCTAGTTGGTTAGTGTTTTAGTCATCATCGTGGAGAATATAAAAATGATTGGAGGCAGTTTAATGTGCTGAATGTGAATGAATAATGTACGGTTAGTGCCTCGGAAAATGATTTTGCTTGTGTTTGCTGCCACACTGAATTCCCCAAACGGATGAGTCCTCAAATTGAAAGGTTTTCCTTCACTTTCTTAGCTTTTTTTCTACCACATGAAGAAAAACTTTCTTTTCTTGTTGTTGTTTATTCTTTTCAAGTTTCTCTTTTTTACTTCTCGCTCAATTAGTTTTTTCTTGTCCTTTTTTCTCTCTCTTTAACACAATTGAAATGTTTATACGAAAAGTTCTCAATAAATCAAAATCTCATCAAAAGAAAGAAAAAAATATTTTCTCATCATCAACAGTGTATGCATGCATACCATAACTTTATTGACTTTCATTTTTGCTTGCTATTAACAAAATACTCTTCATGCTGCTATGTTGTTGGATGTTGTTGTTGTAAGGTAATGAAATGAATGAAAAAAAAACTCTTTTATGATTATTCAATGAAATTGCTTTCACTGCTGTTTTCTTCATTCACTTCATTTCTTTCTCCTGCTCTTACTCTTCTTACACAGCTCGTTGATAAAACATTTAATATGTTAGAATAGCTATCTAGCTCACTGCTTTCATGTTATTTTATATTAAGAAATTATAGAACATTTTGTGTGTTTTTAGAAATCATTTTTCAGTTTCTTCATTTCCTTAGATTAAAAAAGTCATTTCTATTATTTCTTTCCTTGTTGCTATTACTAATTTTCTTTTCTGCTTTATAATACATATTTAGTTTATAATTCATTAAATAAGCAAGAAAACAATCAAGTTGTGATTTATATTTGCTCACTCTTTTAATAGTCTTATAACCTTTAAATGTCAATGTACTTTCGATAAAACAATAAAAATATTTATTTTTATAAGATATGATGATGTAAAAAATATTTATATTAATTCTATTTGCAGTAAATTTATTTTTGTTTTAAGAGCCTACTCAATGATTTCTTTTCTTTTATTATCGATTTGCATTTCTAAGAATAATTAAAGATTCGAATTATTATGGAAGAAAAAAAACAAACCATTTACGGAAGAACGGAAGAGCACATATGCCATTGTCTATTTGGACACTTTTTTTGAGTTGGGTCAATTCTGCCTTTCTTGTTTCCTTTCCAATGCTTCTAAATTGGCTCTCTTTCTAATCAACTGATGTGAAAATCATTAAAGTGCTCTTTATTCTTCTGTTTTTACCTCAACAACAAATCGATGGCATTTACATACAATAATAACACTCAATGTCAGAGAGTACATGATAAACAGCTCAGATTAAGCACTTATGAGTTTATATGAACACATTTGAGGCTTTAGACAAGTTTCATTCAGGACAGTAAATAATTTTAAGACTGATTGAAAGCTTTCAAAAATTGTTATGCATGAATACTTCAAAAACTGAAAAGTTTTTCGACTTGATCCTTTACACACCTCAAAAAAAATGTTTGCATGTGTTGAGCATTTTCAATAAACCCACAATAATGTGAAAAATATAAAGTTCCTGTGCCATAATTTATTGTATTTTTCACATATATTTATCTCTCACTTGGTTGCTTTACTCGGTATGTGTTCAAAAAAAAAAAAAGAAGTTTCATGATTCATTCATGCCATCAGTTAGCTGAAGCTCATTTTTTTCCTTTTTTCAACACTTTTCAGTTGAAACCAAACACACATTTCATGTAAATAAAAAAAAGAATGAAAGACAGAGAAAACTGAATGGTGAACCTTACTCCTACAGCATTGTATTCTGCTAAACTGTATAAGCGATATGAAGAGAGAACAATAAAACCCTACCATTAATCTTATAGCAATTTGAAACAAATTTTCAGTTCATCCTACACTTCTTTTACTCACTCAAAAGGGGGCAAAAATTTGTTGTGAAAAAAGGAAAAACTTTATAAACTGACAAATTAAAAAGTTTTCTCTCCCCTTTATTATGCATTGCCTAATTTTTTATTTTTTATTAAGTTATATGTAAATTCCATTGTTGTTGTTGTTGTTTTTGTCAGTTCATATTTCTTTCTTTGTTGAAAATGAAATCATCAGCATGATTTTGAAATTATTCTTGAAATTAAGAAATAATAGAATATTTTTCAGGCTTGATAATTTAAAAATGTAAATAACAAAAGCAAAAGAGGTTAAGACGTTGAAAATCATTCAAAAATTCTAGAAAGCACAAAAAATTGCTTCAAAGCTAATTGCCAAGAACAGAAAAGAAATTCTATACTAATTTTGTTATTTAAATTGATTTGAGAACACGAACAAATAAATATTTTGTTTTTTTCTCTACAAACCAAAATTAGATTATGACATTTCGATTTAATTTGGTTTGTTCAAGTAACTTTCGAAATTAGCTCTAAAAGTGACTGGTGTTAGTTACCCCTTATATTTGTCAACTATTTATGTAGTTATATTGAAACTAACAATGATTTAAATGAATTTTCATGATTTTTTATATTTTGCAAATTCTTGTTTGTTTACATATTTTTGGCGCGAAAATTTAAATTTTTGAATTCGAACGTTTGAAGTTTTTTTAAAACATTTTAAATCATTAATTAACTCAAAATTTTTACATACAATGCCTAAATAGTATAAGTTGATTTTGAGCTTAAACTAGCATTATATTTTAGTTTCAAAATGAAAGTTAAATTTCAAAAACTAAAGAATTCAAGAATTTATAGCAAAATTATTTACTTTAATTGTGTGTCATTGGCATATTTTTTTTTAAATACTTTTAGTCTAAAAAAACAATTGTATCTTTTCTTCTTCCTCTTTATCTCACTAATGATTTTCTTCTGTTTTTGCTCTTCAACACATGTGAGCGATCATTGAGTGATATTAGTGAAGATAAGTAGTCATTTGATGAATGGTCGACAACAACAAACTACAATAAAAAACGACACATAAAGAAAATCATCTGACGACCATTCACAACATGTTTTTATTGTATTAATAGCATCATAAATACAAACATTTCCACAAAAAAAAAAAATAATAAAAAGCATGGACTAGAATTTCTATCTTTCTATTTCAATTATATATTCCATATAGAAAATACAAGGCTGGGACACTTAATTAGTTAATTAAAAGTTAATTAAATTAATTAAAGTTATAAATTAATTAATTAATTAACTTTATTAACTTTTTATTAACTTTCGATAAATCTCTATTAAAAATAGATTTAAACTTCAAATATTTCAATATTATCGACTAAAAATTGATAATAATTATATTTTACAAGTACTGACACAGATTTTTACACAAAAAAAGCATGAATACACACTAAAAATGGACCATTTTTCGATTTTCAAAATGTCCTTAGCATAGTCTTTGGTAAAAACATCCTAAATATAAATTTAGTAGCTTTTTTGAAAGTTTTTAATGATTTAATCAAGTTTCAGTCAAAATTTTTTTGATTCATGACAAAGGGTTTGCAGTGCATGCCATTGTAGTTTGCTCTTGTAGATCACAACTATTGATACGATTATTTGAAAAATACTGCAGAATATTGATATAACAATATAAAACATGGTCTTTTCAAATATTTAAATGGTTTTACATGGCATTACATGATTATTTATGACGACCAACGCAGGGTAATACAACGTTTTTCTAATGATGCATTTGTTCGCAAAACGTAGAAAAATATCTTATTTAATGCATTTTTACGGGCAAATAGGCTTGTTTATAATAATAATCCCTTAAAACGAACAATATTTATTAGCATTTAATGCAACAAAATGTTTAAAAAGTAGTATATTTTCGAAAAAATAAAGGTTTATATATCGTCAAAAATTATGAAGAAAAATGATTATAATAACTTTTCTAATTAATTTTTTTTGTACATAATAGAAAGTAAAAGGATAAAAGAATGCTAGATAATTTATGAGGAAAAGATCAAACATGTAGATATTTCATTTTCAAGAACTCCAAGTAGACCTTTTGACCTTAAATATTAATTATAAGTGACTCTGCTTCAAAATTTGTACACTCATAGAAAAAATTTTAATATTTTGGTATTAAAATTTTGTCTGATCAAAAAATAAATACCAAATGCTTAGATTTTAACAGAAGTTTTAAAATTTTAAACATAAAATGCTAAAAAATAAATATTGAGTGTTAAAATTTATTTTTTAGTACTAAAATTTTAATACTATGGTTTTTAAAATTTTGAATGTTTAAAAAAACGGTCGGAAAATTAAAATTAAGTATAAAAAGTTAAATTTTTAAAACTAAAATGTTAAATTTTTAATATTTTCAAACTAATTTTTAAACATATGAATGTTTAAATTTATTTTTTTTCTCTTTTAATTAATGAAAGTTTTATTTATTTTGAGAAAAGTGGTAATTTGTGTGTGTTGCAGTGATAAAACTGCAAAAAAATGATAAAGAAGTGTTAAAAAATTAAAAGAAAAGAGGTTTGGTGTTAATAATAAATATTTTTCGGAAAAATGGCAATAAATATTTTGATGAGATTCTACGGTAAAATTATGTGAGTAAGTCATTTTTTAAGATCATTTATCTGCATATTAAACCTCCGTCTCAACTACTCTCTTATAAATGTCTTATTCTAGTTTTCTCAGTGAAGACGCTATCTCGTAATCGCGAACTGTTATTTATCACATGGTTTAACTCCTCAGGTGCCTACCAAATCACACATGATTAGTAAAAGCTGCAGCGCCGAACGATTTAATTGCACTCCTCCGCATACATCTCTGGCTAAGCTCAGATCCATCCTCTATACTCTGCTTACAAGCTTTTCTCGTTACACCCTCAGAGGTTTTATTCAATCTTAGGGTCAATCATATCAACCGAAACACGAGTTCATGAAGACGACGACTCTCAATACACAGTCGCTCGTTGATACTGTCGACACTACGGACGACCGCACACGATATCTCTTGGCTCCACGAACTCATTTGTTCGCGCTAAATCCTCTCTGATGACTCGGCCTAATCCAATGCTTGCGCGTTTCGAGTTTTCTGGAAGTGCCTTTTCGTTCCACTCCCGGCGAAGGATTTATTTACGTTATCTGGTACCTGACTAATACTAACCTCCTGAATCAATACACTCTGTCGTCACGTCCAGCATACCCTACCACTATTTGTAGTGTCCGCTCGTCCACACCATTACCAACAGACCATCGCGACACATGGCATCATCGGTATTTAATCAATGTTCCAGTAGAAGTCTCGTCGACTAACGTGCTATATCACAGTCGTTGCCTCCTCAAGGAAGATATGAAAGGTCGACTCTCTACTATCGAGATCAGCTATATATATCTTTATATGTGCTCTCTCTCCTCCTCTAGCATCTAGTCGCAGAACTGCTGCGCTGCCAAGAAGATGCTCACGTAGTGTTATACACATGATGACAGACTCGGCTGATGTACTCCCACAGCTCTGTGAGTCCTCAAATCGATCGGGACACCTCTGCTTCACTGATCAATCCAACTATCCTCATATATTAATATGAAACGATACGCACCTATCAAGCTACTCAGGAGATTGTAAATACGTGGGCACCACGTGATCACTGCACAGAAATAATTTCTTCCGTGCTATAACAATTATACAAATGCGTCCCTGATCCAGCTCAACAATGTCATATATTGGCGACTCTACAAGTCCAATCTCTCATAGACCACATACATAAAGAGACAAGTACTATCACGTGCACACAATGACGATTCACCGGACTGTTTCTTTAGCTGTGCTGGGATTAATAGCTCCATTTACTGCAGTCTTTTATGTGTGCGCGCGGTCAATCTATACTAAAACAGTTTTAAGACTAACTCATTTCTCACTTATATGTATTTAGTGATCTCGTATTCTCTGTCACCCATAGACTTACCGTAATAGTTGACTACACAACATTATTGAGACGAATACTCCAGATCTCCAAGGTATGTGCTTTACCACATATTCGAATACGATATCCCGCATTGTGTTAGGGTTCTACGACACACGCGTGATTACATCAGTTCATGTCTCACGATTTACGTCATTGTGTAGAATAAGTTAAACTCATAGCCATACTTAGGATGTCTCTGACACTCTCTCTCGCGGAACGTCAGACATATCCGCAAAGGCGTACTCGAACTCCCTCATCCTCATTACGCACAGGGTATCATATCCTCAGTACTCGTGTATATACTCTTATCTATACCTATCTAGTTTTTCTCTAATCATATCACACTATACACTTACCTCTCTTCCGTGATAAATGAGACTGGTTAGCTTTTGATCTCGTGAGTGATATATATACTATCGCATACATCGACGCGTCCAAAGAGACGCGTGCACTCACTCATCTCTCGGCGGCTTACTCTCGCGCGATAGAGACATCCTCGGATACACCGAGAAACCGTTATTTCCAGTGATCTCTCGTCTCTCTCTCAATTGTGCGTCGTCTGTTTCAATGCATTATTTTCACACCTTCAAAATATTGTAACGACCAACTGGTGTATTTACCACTCCCTCGCCCAAATATCGTTTTCCTACTCTGTTATCCATCCCTTAATATAATAACAAGACGTATCTCATATCCGACTAGGTCTACTATATTCTCTAAACATGTGGTTGCCAGTGTTTACGTACCATAAGCATATTGATCTCCTGTCACCTCTATATGTGTAAGCAATTAGTCAGGAGCGACCACTACAGAGCATATAGATACTTTATGACGTCTTAAACCTTGCATATGTTATGCTAGGACATTGCTGTTGTTACCTAAGTTACTCGCGATCCACGATAGAATGGAACAATTCTGTCATCCTCTCCTGAATTACGACGAATACACCGCGCCGCAGAATTATATAGCAAAGAATAATAGAAAAAACATAAAAATATAACACATTTATGTAATCATTTAGAATTCATGCATATTATTGAGGAGATGAAACAATATAACCTAATTTACTTGTTATAATATTGTTGTCATAGAAATAACAAGCTATAAGTATTTTTTAAAACTTGAGTATTCTTCTTTAATTTTTTTAGTTATATGATTTTTAATAGAACTTTTTTCCTTAAACGATTCAAACTCTATCTGATAAAACTAGCAACATCGATCAACTCAAGCATACTATAAAAGACTATTGTTCAAATATCAAAAAGATCTTCAAAAATTATAATTGTTAGGATATAACGGTATCATTTTGACTTATGTTCTTAATTAAAAAATTACGATGCATCCAAACAAAAAGAAAGGTTTGTCATTTTCAACTACAAAAAGAAAACAGAATCAATTTAAGATTCAAATAGGAGAAAAAAAAGTTAGAGGTAGACTAAAAAGATTAAGTTGACAGATTTCAAAATCACCAGTCATCTTTAGTTATAAGAGAAAGTTGAAGTTTAACATATATATTAAACCTAAAACCAAGAATATGAACGATATGGAACTATCACTTCCAAAAAGAGAACAATATAATGTGTTTATTTTATTTTAAATAAATTTTGAAAAACACATAGTTTTGTAATTTTTAATCATTTTAGACAAATATTTGACACGAAAAAATGTTTCAAAACTGAATACTGAAGTTGTGAAAATTCTTCAAAAATATATTTTTAGACAAAAAATGGATTTTTTATCAATTTTGGAATAAAAATCTGATTGTTTGAAAAGAAAAACTCATTTAAAATCAAATTTTGACCATTTATAGCTTTTTTTGATATATTAAGAGTCATTTTAGAATTAAATCCATCAAAAATTTAAAATCAATAGATTTTATTAAAAGTTAATTAACTTTTAATTAAAAGTTAATTAAATTAATTAAAAGTTAATTAAGTTAATTAAAAGTTAATAAAATTAATTAATTTAATTAACTTTTAATTAATTTAATTAACTTTTAATTAACTAATTAAGTGTCCCAGCCTTGAGAAAATAGTATATGAAGTGAACTGGTTTTTCTTTTGAAAAATGGGGATTTATAAGTCCTTCACCACACAAATAGTACAACATAAAAAAGACATCCACAAATCCATGGTTAGAAATTCTTCCTCACTTTACTTTTTCTCTTTCTCTGTTTTCAATTAAAATTCCAAAAGTGTACGCATACAACCATTAATTTTCCTAATAATAGCATTGCATGAGAAAGCTATTTAGAAAAGAAATAGAAATGAGTGTTTTGGAGTAGCAAAAAAGTGCTGAAGAATTACTGTACTTATCGTATGAAATTTTCTTCACTTTTTTTGTTTTGGTTGCTGGAAATAAAAAAGAAACCTAAATATGTTAAAGTTTCTTTATTTTGATGAAATTCAAATTTAAATAAATCAAAACAATTCACACGTTTTTAAATAAAAATTTTCTTATCTAAAAAATCGCGAAGGCAATCAGAAATTTCCAATCTCAAAAAATGTTTGCAAATAAATTTTATTTATAAAAGAGAGGTGAAAATTGCGAAATACAATAAAAAGAAGCTTTCTTTTTTTTGCTTAGGAAATTTGTGTTATCGGTACATGACCAACATGAGAAAATTAAAATCATAAAATTTCACACTACCGCAGCAATAGCAACAAAAGCAACAAAACAAAAATAAAAACAAGGCAAGGAGCAAACTAAGCAATTCTCATGTAGATATTTCTACATATTTTATGATAAAATCATTTCAGTTTTATTTACTTTATACAATTTCAGAAAAAGAGAGTTACATTATTATAATGTTTAGTGTGTCTGTAGATATATATGTGTGCACACTCACTCAATTTCATATGAATGAATGAATATATGCCCCTTTTTTACGGAATTAATATCTAGCTGCAGGGAAGGTTTTTATGGCTAATTTTTTTCTCTCTCTCTTTCTCTCTTTTCTCTGAACGGCAACAGCAAAAATAAAAAGAAGAAAAAGGTTTCATATATATATAACTCACCGCAGGTCTCGTTTTTATTTCAAAACATTTTATTCAGCTTTATCCTTATCATTTTAGGAGGAAGAGAGAGAAAAAATAAATATCTTTGTGCTGTGTGTATTTCTTTTGTATTTGCTACTGCTGCTGTTCAGGCACTAACCACATTCGCATAAGTATATGTGAGAACAAAACGCAAAAATTATACACACGCCATGTTTATTTTTGGGCTCACTTATTCTCTCCATCCACACACACTCATTTCTTTCTGAAAATTTCGTGTCTTTTTTATTGTGTTAAAAATAAAAAAGCTTCAGCTGTAACATTTATTATCTAATAATTTTTTTTAAAAAACTTTAAAATATTTTGATTTATTTCGTTAATTTTGTATAAAAAAAATAATCAGTTTATTGAAAATTCTTCGTCATAATTTTTCGTTAAATTACACTTGAATAAGCATAAAATTTGTTCAAAAAATAATATAAAAATTATATTTTTTTAAAGCAATACACAAATATTCAGTAAATTTATGTAACTTTAAATTTTATTAAAAATGTTTCATTAAGTTTTTTCGTAAATCTTCATTAATAAAGTTCATTAAAAAATGATTTTACATTTTCTAATAATTCAAAGAAATGGAAATAAATATAATTTCCCTTAGCATTTTGCTCTTAATAAACAAAGCAATTGTTTGCTGAAAATTACAAAAGCGAAAGAAAAAGAAAAAGTTCAAAAAATTCGATTAAGCCATTAGAAATTCGTCGATAAATTTAACTCAGTTGAATTGAAAAGCTTTATCATCAATCAAATGCTTAAGCAGAAAAAGGCGAAAAACTTTTTACTTTTTTTATTCGCCTCCTCCTTCTTCTCACATGGAAAAACCGAAAATGCTTTTCTTCTTTCATTCTACTGAAAAATTGCTTCATTTTCAGCGAGCAGCAAAACTTTTTTCTCTTTTGCTTGCTTACTTCCTCTTTTTAATGCTTTGCAAAAACTTTTCTTCCTTCTCCTCTCAAAATGGATTTATATGAATATATAGAAAACTTTCTTGTTAAATATTTCCTCTTATATTTTTTTTGGTCGCATTTTCATTCGAAAACCAAATGAAAATTTTACTCGCGATGAATGTATTATAATCAAAAATGAGAATGAAAAATGATTTTTCCTTTCCTTCTTTGCTATGAGTAAAAATAAAAAAAAGAAGTGAAAATTGATAGCAATATGATGAAAATAAATACATCATGTGCATATACATTGAGAAAGAGAAGAAATTTGTTGAATTGTGAATAATTCAATCTTCTTTTTACTTCTTGAGAAATTTAACATGTGATGATTTTTTCGTCTTTCTTTCTGCTGACTGAGGTGAGAATAAAGCTCTTAAGTAATGATGACTATTTAAGTTTATTTCATATTTATTTGTAAATTTATAGAAAATTAAGTTTAATCATAATTTCCAAAATTAACGGATTTTTGAAATTTTAAACAAAAATTATGTTTACAAATTTAAATTTTTGTAAAAAAAGTTACAAAAAAATTTAAAGAATGAAAATTTTCAATAATTGTTATTTCGTTTATTTCTCTTAATAAATCTAAACTGAAACAATTTAAAGTACAATTATTATTCACGGAAAAAAATGTAAACTTGAATGAAAATTCTCTAACAAATTTCAACATCGCTTTTAAAGCTTACAATCCCAATATCAGACAGTCATTGATCCACTCAAAAATCCTTTCAAGACTTTTTCTCTCTTTTTTCTTTACTTTAAATTGTTGCAAAAAAGCAAACCATATAAAGTCAATACAAAAGAGATCTCTCAAATGCTGCAACAAAAAAATTTTCGATAGAATCAGATTTTTTTGGATATTTTATAGAACATAATGAATTTTCATCTCGAAGCAATTCAAATAATACAAGTATTATTATTATTTTTGTAAAAGATGCCCAAAAACAGTATTAAAAGATAAACATTCGCCTTTTACTCCCACTACAACTGACTGCTGCTGTTCTTTGCTTCTGCTGCGCCATGTCGTTCATCCATATTCATGAAAGAAATTAAAAGGCAAAGAATCGATGTACATGGAAGCAACAATGGCTGAAGAACAACAGCAACGAAATAATGAAAGTCATTTCATAAATCATATTTTTTTTATAAATCTTATCAACTTGAATGTGCTTTAAGGGCTCGACAAACAATGAGCACAATTGTTTGAGTGCGTAGTATGGAAAATATGTGTATAGATAAATTGTATTAGATACGAACAGCATACATACATACATTGAAAACATAAGAGTCATTCCCTCGCAAATTTTCATATATGACACCCGAGTATGTGCATAAATTTATTAATATATTTTAATGTCAAATGTTTTAATGAAATTGCCTATCAAAAATTCTCCATCTTATCATCTTTTCTCTCTCTTTCTATGGTATTATTAATATTATGCCTTTTTCTCTTCTGTTGAACTGAATTTTATTTTTACTTCTAAGCCTCTCTCTTGAGTTTATATGTGTGCATTTTATGGCTAAAAGAGAATTATTATCATTATTTTATTACTAGACTTTTCTTTTATACTTGAACTTTTCAAAATTCACTCTTGATATCATTGGAAAATTTTCATTTCCGCATTGATTGTTTTTTGGAAGAAATTTGTGAAAAAACAAAAGTTTTGAAATGAAAGAAATTAAAATTTAATAAGAAAATAGAAAAATTTTATTATGATAAATATTTTATAATTTTTAACTAGGCAAGAGCACTTAAAGATTTTTTCGATTTTTTCGATCTTTGTGGGATCTTTCAGGATCTTTTTCAAGTATCTTTTCTTGGATTTTTAATAATATTTAAGACATATCAAAGCAAAAAAAAAATTTTTTCCCTTAAGTTATTTGACGAGAACTTCCAGCACCTTTTGACCTATCTTTTTTTACATCGGGTGTAAATTCAACATCAGGAAAGAATGTACTTTGGTTCTTCAATTTGATTTCATCAAAATTAAGCTCAAAACGATCTAGCTCATTGTTCCATTTAAAATGTGGAACAAGATCAACAGAATGTGGTAAATTTGTTTTGCATTCTTTACATGAATCAACAATTCTATCGTTTAAATTTTGATCTGTCAAATTTTCTCCATGGTCTATTTCAACCTTTTCTCCTTGATTATTAATAAAAGTTGTTTTATGATCTTTTTTGTAATAAACTTCAGCTAATAAAATTTCTTTAACATGAAATCCATCATTTTCGGGTTTTCTAAGTTCATTTGATAATCCAATATTTAATCTTGTTGCAGCACATGATTGCTTTGTTGATGTTATAATATCTTCTTTTAAAATGACATTATGAACATTAGGAAATCCTGTGGTATTAATATTTACCAATTCATAGTTATTAATTCTTGTTAAATCTTCACTTTGTCCATAATCTCTAAAATAAAATTCAGTTTCACCTGATAATGCATACATTTTTACTGTTTTTACTTCGCCAGTTTCTTCATTTTTCAATTGAACATTCATCAAACCAATCATCACTCCAGCTTTCTTCAATTTCTTTTCCAATGCATCTGCACCTTCTCCAAATTTAGCTGGTGCATTTGCAAGAACTTTTTTAGGTTTAATTTTATTAGCTTTTGCATTTTCTACAGTTTTACTAAACTCAATTATTTTGTTTATGATTGTAATTGTATCGTTTCCAATTTTGCTTCGATCAAATTTTGCACCATTTGGATAGTAACCAATACCATTTTGATTTATCGGCAATCTTTCAAGTTGATCACCTCCAAGTAAAATTGCATTTTGAGCTTTTACATAAAGATTTCTTGTTATTGGATTGTTTAGTATTTGAGAAAATTTTTCTAATTTATTAAAAATTAAATTTGCTTGACTTGGAAATTCTGCAACTTCTCTAAGCTTTTCAGAAGGAATTTCAATGCCTTTAGATTTAAATGAAGCAGAAACTGCATCATAAAGACAATTATTTTTAGCACTTGATTGAATTTCAATAGTTTTATCACTCAAAATATAATGACCAACTTTCATTCTATTTCCAGGATAAAAATTAATTTCAATTGTTTGCTTATCTTTGAAATTTTTACCAAATTCATGAACTTTATCAATTTCTCCATTTTGTTTCATATAATTTACTACAAGATGAAATTTCATTAAATTACTCATAGTTTTTAAATTTCCAAAATGCGCCATTTTTGGAACTCCAGTTGTGACTGGCAATTTTAGATTATTTCGATTTTTATAAATATCCAAAACTTCATTACTCGCTTGTAATAAATTTGACAATTTTTTTGCATCATTTCCAGCTGATTCATGGATTTTTGTTTTAAGTTCACTTTCAGTTGCATTTGGATCAAGTTTGAGACGTTTAAATAAATCAGAAATATCTGAACTTGTTTCTTCATTTTCTTTCTTTCTAAATGATTGCATAACAACTCCTGCAATTGGTCTAACAATCAAAGTATTTGCTCCTTTTCCAGCAACTTTCATTATTTGTGAATACATGTATTCCGAAATGTGAGTAGAAACCACATCATATTTAAAATCAGTTGAATAATTTCCATCATCATTTCGATTTTCTGTGGTCAATTTTACTTTTAAACTATCACAATACTTTGAAATTCCTGTGGTTAAATTTGAAGTTGTGATAATTGAATCAAGAGCAAGAGTTGTAATTTTCATTGCCCAACTTCTTTGTACTCTCATAATGCCAAATCCAATTTCTTTTGCAACATTACCAATTGCCTCTACAGCACTTTCAGTTGAAAGATTTACAAGAATTTCATTAAGTTTAGAAACTGAAAGTTTTTCAAGTAAATTTCTTGGAATTTTTTCTCTAACTTTGGATTCATTTTGTTGTTTTAATTTTGGCTTTAAACTTTCTAAAGTTTCTTCTAAAACTTTTGTTGTGATCTTTTCAGAAACTACTGTAAACATTGCATCTTGTAATGATTCTGCTGCTACTGTCATAGTTATTTGACGTAAAGTTGTTACATTTTTGTTTATCAATCCTTTCTGTAAAATAACTAAAGCAATTTTCGCAGCTCTTCCTTCTAAATATGCAGCAATTTTAGTGCAAAGAGTTTTCATAATTGGACATTTTCGTAAAACACTTGCGACATTTCTTAAAATGTAGACTGCTTTCGAGAGTATTTTTGTGCATGTTACAATAGTAGATAATCCAGCTGTAGCAATTGCAATTCCATAACTGATTGCTTTCTCTTTAATATGATTTACTACATTATATTCTGTTCCCATTTTTGTAATTAATTCAATGACAATATCTGAAATGCCTTCACTAATTAAAGCACCAGCAATTCGTCCCATTATAGACAAAGAAGGAGGAAAAGCAAGTCCAATGCCTAATGCAGCTAATCCCGACAAAATTTGTGCCTGTGCTGCTGCAATTACAGCCGGATGTGCATCATAAACTTCTTGCAATGAATAAACAACTCCAAGTCCAAGCATTCCAAGTTCATTGAGCTCATTAGAAAGAAGTGAATCTTTTTGTAACTTTTCATCTCTTGATTCAGGTTTGAAATCTTTAAAATATTGTGGAATTCTTGATTTAATTATTGCATTACTCATAGATCTAAGTTGATCTTCAAAAAGTTTACAATGTTGTTGAAAAGTTTTCAATGCATACAATCGTAACAAAATATGCTTAAACATGAGATTTTCATTATTTTCTGATATTTCTCTTGTTTCTCTATTTGATTCTTCTTCTTTTAATTCATATGAAATTTTGTTAGAAATAACAAGTGAGAATTTCTCATTCATTGAATTTTGATCATTTATTATGTTATTGTTGATAAAATCAATTTCTTTTTGCAAACCATCTTGTGCTTTCTTTAAATATTTTATAGCATTCCATTTATATTCTCTTTTAGCATCTTGATCAATGATGTAACCATAAAATGCAACTTTACTTAGAGTTGTTTTAAACCGATCCATTAATGCATCACCTTCTTCAATTGAAATTTCAAATAATTTTATATGTGCACCATAGAGTAAATCTGTGTAATTGCTATTTTGATTCAAAGCTTTTTGTAAAATTTCTTTTGCCTTTTTGAATTCTTTTTCTGCAATTGCTTGCTCAGCTTCCTCAAGATAATAAAAAGGATTTCTGTAAATTTTATTGTCCAAATTTGATTTTACAACAGCTTTAAATTTTTCAAACTCGAGTTCGGTTGTTAAATTTTCAACATTTTTATAATCTTGCTTTTTCAACCAAAATGCCCAATGTTCTTTTAAATCTTTTAGATAAGGTTTTGAGTAAGTGTCAGCACCTCTTAAATCATTATGATATGACATGAATTTTTGAAAAATTTCATCCATAAAATTAATTTTTGGCAATTCTTTCTCACTTATTTTATCAAGTCTTGCTTTTTCAGTTTCATCACGGAAATCTTGAACATCATAAAAAGTATCGACTTCAATAAAGTCTTCAATTCTTCCTCCAAACATTTTAATATCACTGGCTTTTGCGATTATTTGCACTGTTCCTTTCTTTCCTTGTCTTGAAGTTCTACCAAATGCTTGATCTTGAACTCTTTGATTAGTTGGCAGAAAAGTGACACAAACATGAAGTCCACCATTTGATTCTAATGCATCAGTCGTCTTAAAATCTGCTCCTCTGCCTGCAATATTTGTAGCAATGATAACTTCACTTGTATCAATTACTTTTGACACAATATGACTGCTAGTTTCATCTGGATAAAGTTTGATTTTTAATTTTGTAAAATTTTCAGCTTCTTTTATAAATTCAATTGATTTCTTTATTGCATAAACATCATGAATAGTTCGACAAATAATTAGCACTGATCGATTATTTTTAACATGTAAGAAGGAATTCATTGCAATAAAATCAATCCATGAATCATCTTCAATTAATGAACCTAATTCTTCTTTTTGATCTTTTGTTTTATATGGTGGAACTTTGGCAAAGCACAAATCATAAACTTTTGAAAGCAAATCATATTCTGCTTTTGATCCAAGTGTTCCAGTCATTCCAATGATATTTTTATTGTACAATTTAACATAGCCAATATTTGAAATAAATGAACTTGTAAGAGTTTCACTTTTAATTGCCAAATTATGTTTCAATTGAATAAATTGATGCAAACCAACAGACCAAACTGTATTTTTTAAAGTCACACCAGTATTTTCAAAATCAACTGGCATCACAGAATCTTCTCCATCTTTATTCTTTTTAATAACATAACGAATATTTTCATGGCATTGATATTTGGCAAAAATTGCATTCTTAATCCATTTTTCAAGCATTTCTTTTGTAAAATCACGTAAATGTGATGGAATTATGTCAATATTTGTTGGATCTGAATTTATTATTGCTTGTTTCATATCTTCAAAAGCATTCAATTTAAAATCTTGTTGAAATTCAAAAAGTTTTTCTTGAAGTTCATTTTCATTTGTTCCATTTCTTTTGAGTTCTTCACTTTTAATTTTCAACTTGTCTTCAAATAATTTAGGGATTTCTGCATCATATTTTAATAATTCTTGCCAAATTTTGATGTAAACATACTTGATGAAATCCATTCCAGGAAAAGGTGTTGCAAGTTTAGTAATATGTCCACCATTATCAAGCAAAATGCTGTCAACTTCATCCAAAATAATGCAGCCAAAACCACGATTGCCTCTTGTGTTTAAATTTTCAAAACCATGACGTAAATAATCACCTGAAAAAGAAGGAAATTTATTAAATTTCATTTACTACAAAAAATTCTTAATATTACCTTGAAAATTTCCCATAGTTCCATAAACAACATCAGCTTTGTAACATTCTTTCATATCTCTGACATAATCCCTAACAAAATTATTACAACCAACACTGATGTTAAAAATTGCATAAAAACTTTCTCGATCATTCATTCCTTCTTGAGCAAGAACGGAATTGGAAGTGATGACATCAATAAATTTTTCACCCATAAGAATTTTTATGACTGCAAGTAATGAAACAATTGTGGTTTTTCCTTCACCAGTTAAAACTTGATAGAGAACTCCATGATTTTCTTTCATTTGAAAATAAAGTAAAACTGTCAAAAGTTGAGGATTTCTTAAATTTTTCCAACCTTTGACAAGAGTATTTGCACGACTTAAAACAGCAATTGCTTCAGGAATTTCTGACTTTTGTAATTTTCCTCGCTTTGAATCTGCCCAATTACGGATTTCAAATTTGTCTTTATTCTTCCAAATTTGCATAAAAATTTCAACTTGATTTAATTGAAATTTTAAATCTTCAATAACTCTTGAGTCATTTTCTAAATCATGATCTTCAATTTCCATGCCATTTAACAATTCTGTAAAACTTTTGATATTTTCATCAACTTTACCGTCTTTAACTGGTTTAATTTTTATTTTATCCCAACTTAAAACTGCTTTTTTCTCATTTTCCGGTTTTTCTTCTTGATTTTTCTTTCTTAAAATGATTTTTAAAATTTCAATGTCAGAATTAATTTTTGATGCAATTGTTTGCAGTCGTTCATCAATCACAGTTTGATCAGTAGCATTAAATAAAATATCAAGAAAATTACTAAAATTTCTCATTTCACTTGGAAAATTTTTCTCAATTTTAACTTCATAATGAATTTTGTTATTTTCAGTTTTTTGAATTTCCGACAGTTTTCTGATTGAATTATTTCCAATAAATTCAGCTCTTTTTCGATTAATTCTGTCTATTGCAGTTGAAGTCAAATTTTCAGAATTTTCATTTTCGTTAATCAGAATATTTTTATATTCTTCAGCAAGAATTGACAAATTTGAGTATTCACTCAATTCTCCCATGAAATTTTTAAATTCTCCCAAAAAATTTGCATTTTCTAAATCACATAAAACTTTTTGAAAAATATTTCCAAAAATTTCTGTATTCAGTCGTGATTTGAAATTTTCAATTTCTCTTGATGTTGGAATTGAAAAAATTTGAAAATTAACCAAATTTTCTTTCACAATTTTTTCCAAATTTATCAAAGCCAAAAAGTCATCATTCAAATTGTCATTTGATCTTTGATTGTTAATTTTTACTGAACCATTTAATCTGATAGAATTTAAAGAATTATCATTAAAAGGATTCATCAAATAATTGTAGTCTGTATTTGAAATTTTAGTAAGATAAGCCACATTCCAATAGGTTGAACGATCAAGTTTGAAAATTATAAACAATTTCGTTTGCAACTTAGAAATTGCATCAGTGAATTCTTTAGAATTTTTAGCGACCTAAACAAGAAATAAAATTTTAAAAATTCAAAATTCGTTAAATTTTAAAATTATTTAATTTACAAAGAATTTTTGTTCTGAATTGAAACCGTTGAGTTCCAATAAATATTTGCCAATTTTGAAAATTTCATCACTTGTCAATGAAGAATTTTTTGATGAAAATTTTGCAATAAGTTCGTTATTCACATCAAGTTTTAATTTGTCTATATTGAGACAACGTTGATGTTTTGCTCTTCTAGCTCCAGAAATGTTCATTTTTTGATTTACAAGTTGTTTACTACTCGAATAAAAAAAAGAAAGTGAAGTTGCAATTTCAATTTGCTTCCTATTTATATGCAAATTTTCTTGATAACAATTGACCACAAGCCTAATCTTGAGTAGAAAAACTCAAGAAGGAAATAAAATGATTAGAAAAGTAAACTGATTATGGTATAAAATTCTATGTGGTTTTATTTATATAAATTTCTCGTAATATTCAAGGTTAAAAATTGATTTAAATAATGTTTCATTTAGTGTTCTTGGCTTAGGTTTATATCAATTTCTAATAAACTTTTCTATTCAATTTTAACTAAAATAAAATTGACTGTAATTTCTGTAAAAACACCAAATGCTAATTTATTAAAAACACTGATTTAATACCAAAAAAAGATTCAAAAAAAAAATTAAAAAGGAAATGCATTTCAATTGTTACTTAAAACTTCCAAAATTATGTTTTATCAAAATCTAAAACTTTTATTAGGGTACTGATTTATTTATCATATTTTATTTTTCAAATTTATATAAAGAGAAGAAGTTTTTAATTTAACACTTTTTAAATCAAGTTTTATTCTAAAAACGCTTCAAATCTTAAACTTGCAACATGATCAAAGCAAGAAAAATCTTTGTTATTTAAAACTGATAAAAATCATTTATTTTAAAGAATTTCGTACTATAAAATTAATTTTTATAGTTTAAAGTTTAACAAAAGCTTATCAGAAGCAGATAAAAATCATATTACCAAAAAAGTCACTAAATATTAACTTAAATTCATCATGTGATATATCATTGTTCTGAATTTTTCTGAAATATAGACTTATTCATTTTAAAAATCTGTTTTGTGTTCATTCAAATATGAAATATTAAAAGATTTTAAAATTTGCCTTTTGCTCTTAATTTTATTTTAAGATTATATGCTTGTAACAATTTATAAATATTAAAGGTAATCATCGTATTCATTCAATTATGCTCAATAGTCTGATCAACATCAATCTTTTTGTTATCATCTTCAATTGAATGTCCTTGATTTGGATTTGTATTAATTCCACTTTGACTTTGAATTAATGTTTCTATATCTTTAATTTGATCTCTTGCAATGTTGATAGTTGATTGAAAACGTTGATCACCACTTTTCCTTAGTCCTTCTTCAAACTTTTTCTCAGCCAATTGATATTTAACCTTTGCCTCTTGAAATTTCGATTTATTTCGCAATTCTTCACCTTCCATTTGTAATTGAACCCCTTGGTTGAATTCATTATTGCCAGTGATTTTTAAAGAACATGCTGTTGACCAATTACGATATGTAGAATTTTGTGAATCCAATTGTGATGCTTTCTCAAATAATTCCTTTGCTTTGCTGAATTTTTCACTTGCTTCGTTTGACCTTCCAGCAGATTCTGCTATCCATGCTTGACTCCACATTGATTTTGCTTCATTGAAATTCTTTTCTGCAGTTACTTTATTAGCTTTTGATAATTTCATTGATATTATTTGTCGCATTCTTTGATTTTGTACTGAATATAAAGTTTCTGTCAATAAAGTTATTTTGTTATTTGAATTTATTGACTTTAATTTCTCAGCAATATTTTTACGGTTTTTAAATTCTTGCTCGTTTATATAGCCAACAGTACAAATTAAATAAGCTTCATTGAAAAGTTCTTCAGCTTTTGTCCAATTTCCTTGCTCAAAGTTACTTAATGCACTGTTATTGTAAATTTCTGCTATTTCATTTTTCTTTTGACTTATTGCTGATTTCATTCGATCTTCACTTGTGTTATTATAAGCATTGCTTAATTTTTCTCTTCCTAATAAATATTCTCCACTATTCATTAAATCGATTGATTCTAAAACCATATTGGTAATATTAAGATAACTTTTGCTTGTTACTTTATTACTACTTCCAATTGTTGAAATATTATAGACATTTTGTAAAATATTTTTGGCTGTGATAAAATTCTTGTTAATAAACTCATCAACGCCTTTTTCAAGCTCAATTCTAAATAAACAAAAAAAAACTATGGTTCGGCACTTGCACGTGGACAGTCAAGTGTCGACGTCGGCAATTATCAAGTAACAATTCAAGTTGATTTACTCAAAAATGTCTCTAGTTTATTCAGATAAAATTTTAGTTTGGTCAAAACTTTAGTAAATTGAAGAATCATTAATTATCATATTTATTTGCAAAATTTGAACCAAATTTACTTTTATCTGAATAAACTAGAGACATTTTTGAGTAAATCAACTTGAATTACTACTTGATAATTGCCGACGTCGACACTTGACTGTCCACGTGCAAGTGCCGAACCTTAAAAAAAACTCAATAAAATAATTTTTTTTTTTGTAAATTATTTACCTTTCTTGATTTTCTTTTTGATACTGTTCCAATTTGTTCATTTTATTTGATAGAATATTTCTCATTCTTTGATTTTGTGTTGAATTCAAAGCTTCTTTCAACATCGCCAAATCATTAGTTGAATTAATTCCTTTCATTTTTTCAGCAATATCTCTACGACTTTTAAATTCTCCCTCATTTGTATAATCACTAACACAAATGTGATAAGCTTCATTAAAAAGTTCTTGAGCTTTCGACCAATCTTCTTGTTCAAATTTATTTAATGCAGATCCATTAAGTGTTTCTGAAAATTCATTTCTTTTACTTCCAATTGTTGCTCTCATCAGATCAGTTGCTTCTGAATAAGCTGAATATAATTGATCTCTTGATTCCTTATAATTTCCATTATTAAAAGCATTAATTGCGGTAATCACTTTATCAGTAAGATCTCTTAATGTTTTTGCCTCTCTTTCTTCATTACTTTGGCCTGTTGATTTCAAATAAGCACTATGAAAATTCTCACGAGCTTTATTGAAGTCGAAATTATTGAATTTTTCTTTTCCTTTATTGATCACTTTCCTTGCAGCTTCATTCACATTATCACTAAGATAATCACCAGAATCAATATCAAAATATTGTATTTTATTTGTATTTTCCCAATGTGTATAATAAGCAACTCTTCCATTCCAACCATAAGCTTTTTTTCCTTTGTCTTCTTTTATCTCATACGAAATACGTTTAATAGTTCCAGTATCTGATGTTGACAAAGAATCTTCAACATATTTGTTTCCAAATCTTTGTCTAAGTTTGCTTTCAGTGAAATCTGATAATTGCGACATTTTTCTGTTTCAATTTTAAACTGATGAAAACAAGTTAATTTGTTGAGGCTTTTATAGTAAAATAATTTCATTAAACTTGTTTTACTGTGGTTTATACTTATCAAAAATTCACATAGGTTTTGATTTTCTAATCATTTATTGACCACATTATTGAGTAGACTTTTCTTTATAACGGAATATTCCCGAGATTTGTTAAAATGTTTTGTTACCATTTCCAATTTCCAGAAATTTCAATTCTTCAGGAAATGATAAAAAGCCTATATATTGAAAGTAATAAGACGCCATCACAATTTTTTATCAATTCATAAAGAAACCAACAACAAAAAAAAAAGAATTAAATGACTCATTGCAATGATAAAACTCAATAGATAAACTTTTTTTATTTCTCATATTAAAAATGCATGCAGCAGCAGAGAAATTTAATACAAAACTTTTTCTCTCAACTACTAACTGTAAATTTTCATTTTATGCATTGGGAGCTAAACTTTTTTACACGCTTTTGCAAAGTGTTGAATATTTTAGTATGTAATTTTCCTAAATGATCATAATTTTCAATAATTTTAATGTGAAATGAGAAAAAGTATGTAAAGGAGTAAAAAATAAGGCCACAAATGAATTCTCAAATAAAAGCAAACATTTGCATATACGCAGTATGTACAATGTATGAAACATGAATAAATGATACATTACACGTGCTTCATGCGTTCATCGTCGTTGTCGTCATTGGCAATTTGAAATCCATTATCCAAGCTGCAGTGTTTAGAATGTAATTTATACTCGTATGAGAGTGAGTACTATAGCGGAATAGACTTCATGACTTTTCATATTCAATGCAGCATAAGCAATAGCAAACAAGCAAGCATGAATGGTTAAATTGAAACACATTATGTGACATTAATAAAGACAGCAAAATATCTCATTTTGCGAGTGTCGGTTATTTGCATAAAGTTTATAAATGCATTCATAAAGGCAACGTGTTGCAAATATCAAAATCTCACCCTACAATTCCAAAAAAAGATATTTCTTCACTGTATTCGTGTATGAGTCAAAGCCCACAAATGATGTAGAGTAAAAATAATCGTGTCAACAACTCACAGCCACAATCTGAAAATATGCTTTTTTGAAGCATTTACAATAGTTTTTGTATATGTAAAGTTTATATTACTAGCAACAGCAGCAATAACAGCAAAATTAATGACACTTATCTATGATATATATGCGGAAGAAAATATAAAAAATAGTTTCGACTAAAAAAAGCAGAGCAATACATCAGGTGTGAGTTTTTTACTCGTATTCAAATAATAAAGTGTGATGAATTTTAAATTAATGAATATTTTGATAATTTTAAATTTTAACGTAAATTTTGAAAAACTATTTGTTTTTTTTTTTAAAAAAAATTTTAATTACTAGAATATTTTGATATTTATTTAAAGAATTTCTTTATTTTTTAAATAAAAAATTTTTATTTTGGACTCAGAATAAAATTTTTGACAAATTATATTTGAAATTATTACAAGACTCATAATTAAAACTCTCATTTTTAAAGTTAAAATATAAAATTAATTTCCTTTGTTAAATTTTTTTTAAGTTAATAATCGCAAATTAGACTTGTAGCCTGTTATTGTTATAAAAAATATTTAGAAATTATCATTTTGTTTAAAAAAATTTACTGTTGTCAACAAATAAATAAGAATCTGTATGCATAGATATGCTTATGGGTTGCAATTTTTTCTTTATTTTTCGCCTTGCATAAGATATATTGCTACGAATGTGGTGCAAAAGGGTTGAACTGATGAAAGAAGGAAAATGCCGGCAAACAGTGCGCTCTCAAGAGAAGTTTGATAAAAAAAGTGAAGCAGCAGCAGCAAGAAAGTGAAAAAAATAGAAAAATTACTTTTCTTGTTCAAAAAGCTGTACAAGCTGACAGAACATATTTATTGCATTCTGTTTTTTTTCATGCCACAACTTTCTCTCTCTTTTAAATGAAATATGATGTAAAAATGTTTGTTCCACTTTCCATTCTTCTTCATAGCGAAATAACAAGCATAACCCCTTATCAGGACATTTTTTTCATTTATTTTTCACGTCACATTGTGCATTGAATATTGTCAAAAATGAGAATTATTATTTATGTGTATATGAGTGAATGAGACTGAATATTTTTGCCTTTTCTTTCTTCTGTTCATATTTCATTCAATATCAACATTATTTCTCATGAATAACTCGCACTTTTTTCTTTTTCTTTCTGTACTGAGCGTAAAATCAAAATGAGACATTGATAAATGATAAAAAAATTTTTTTACTCTTGCTTATTTGTTGTATTTCAAGTTGAAATGTGAGTCGGCAGAAAAAGAAATTTCCTTTAAGGTCTAATTGCTTAGTTACAATGAATTGTCTTATTTTTTCACTCACTGATGATGTTTTTCCGCTTAACAATAAGCAAAAATAAAACTAGAACAAAATTCTCAAATATTTAGCTTCTTTTATTTTACCACAAAATATATTTAAAAGTTCGAACACTTGAATGATTTCATTTATATCAAGTTGACTTAAAATTCTCAAAAATTGTTATTTATGGAAAATTTAGAACTTTGTTCTTATAAATTTGATATTTTAAATTTGTAAACTCAAAACAAATATTTTAATATAACTTTATAATTTCCAAATAATGAAATGTCTATAAATTAAATTTTTTTAATTATAATCAAGTTAATACTTATCAAATTGAAATCAAGTCAAGTTAGTTCAATTTAGTTAGTTAAAGTCAAGTGAATTAAATCAAGTTGACTCAAAAATTTCTGACCTATTAAAAAGTCGCTTATTGTGAAGCATTAATCAATTGGCATGAAACTCAAACTAAAAATTTTTTCTTGAATACTCTGATTTAATGGTCACACAATTAAATAATCAGAATTAGTAGTTTTTTGAAATATTCAAGTGATCATGCCTTGATAATTTGTTTATCACATAACAAAGAAAGAAAACACTTTAATTAATGATTTGTTAAATTTTGATACTTTAATAAAATTTGTATTTTTAAGAATTAAATATTTTTAAAAAAAATTTAAATTTTAAAGTCAAATTCACATTCCTAGAAATAAAATACAAAATTAAGTAAATTTGCGCCTAATTAAAGCAATTATCTCGATAATATGATCCAAAATATTCTAAAATTGATCGCTTCATTGAGTTTATACACAAAATATATTTTTTTAATATCATCTAATTAGCCATGTTGTGTGTTCATGTGTATGTGGCAGCAATTAATAATATAATACGCAATTTTAAATCCAATTAACATGCATGCATGAAAATTTAATTCATGAGAGCGAAATTTAATTTTTTTTTGTTGTCTAAAAAATAAATTTTGGTCTGTGGTTATTTTTGGGAAAGTTCAAATTTATAGCCTGCATGCATTTTGAAACTATTGTATAAAAAAAACTTTTCTTTATTTCAATTTCAATAAAGAGTTGTAAAATTTTTGGTCGAATGCACATTTACAACCAATTTAATTTTCTCTAGCCTTTAATCTTCTATTCTTTGCTCATATTTTATTCTTTTATTGTTGCTATTGTGCTCTTCTACTTGCTTCTACTGCTCATATAATGAAACATTGACTAAATCCCTCAGCACCGAATGCTTATGAGAAAATTTTCTTCATTCTTTTCATCAAACTAAAAGATCATAAGCCATCTTCATCCCTCAATAATCCTCACTCACTTCTTTCTTTCCCCTTTCTCGCTTGCTCTCTATTAAATTAATTAAAAAATTTCTCTTCTCTTTCTTTATTCTTAAAATGATCTTTTTTAAACAAAAATTTCTTTTATTTAATCCCATTGTTATGTTCTTTCGCGTGTGCTTAAAAATATTTTACAATCATCTTTTACTTGGTTGTGTTTTTTTAAATGTCAAGCTTTCGACTTTTTAAAAAAAAAATTAAAAAAAAATCTTATTCAAATTATTTAAATAAATGAGCTTTTGATGTCACAGAGCAATATAATTGTGATTAAATTCTAACTAGTAATAATTGATAAACATGCTTCGAAGCAATTATGAGTTGTGCGTCGAGAATAATAAATTAGTGTGTTGTACTGTACTAAACATTGAGTTGAAACTAATTAGAGATCTATCTACAAGGCTCTAATTATTGATTAATTAGTTTTCACAAGTCCTCTTTCTCTCTCTCTCTCTCTAATTATTATTGCTGTCTATTTAAAGTAAGACATTTTATCATTATTAGAGCAGTGATTTAATCAGTTTTAACCGCAATTTTATTTCATGACACAATTCTCAAAGTTTAATTATCAATAAAAAATTAATCGCATTTTATCAGAATGAATTCATTCTCATATAAAAGAAATTTTCCTAAGAGTGAAATGCATTGAAAAGTATTTAACCCTATTATATAAAAAGTTAAATATGCATAAAAGGCATGAAAATCCTATTTGACTTTTAAAATTTTATTTCTCTAAAGTCTTAAATACAGCAAAGAAGAAAGTAATAAATCAAATATTTGAAATGCGTCAGTAAGTAATGAAAAATTTTCTCTCAAGCTACTATAGGAACTTTCTTCTTCACTCTTAGCATAAAAAAATCTTTTTTCAATGATGGGAAGGCAATTGTAAAAAAAATTATATAATTTCAAATTTTGTGGTTGGAAATTCAATTTTCATCATCTGCGTGCCAGTACAGTGTAAAAAGAAGCTGATTGATGGCAAAGTTTTCACTTTATTCTGTGCGTACAATATAAAGTAACGAAATTTGATTACATCATAATAACAATTTCCTGAGTGAAATTACATTTTAATTGCCACAGCATACCCAAACATATACATACAATAAACTCTTTCTCTCTCACTCTTGTATGAACAGTAAAAGCCATTTAGTAGCACAAAATGAGTTAAAAATTTTAAATTTATGAAATTAAAAACGCATTTTGGAAATTTTTAATTTAACGATTTTTCTGAAATTTAAATTTTATCTTAATCAAAAATAAAAAATTCTAAAAATTTTTTTATATATTCATAATTCTTCTTTTTATACACATAATGACGATCTCTAACTTTTTATTTTCTTGATATTTTAAGAATTTTTAGTTATTTAATTCTCTTTTTTTCATATTTAACATCAATTTTGAACTTCATCTTAATTATGATCTTGTCTTTTGAACTTGATCTTAGTTATGATCTTAAATTTTGATCTCTAACTTTGATCTTCACTGAAAATTTTAAAAAAATTTAAAATTTCACCAAAAGAAAATTCTAACAGAATAATTAAGACAAACTGCAAATCATTATTAATGTTTTGTTCAAAAAATAACTAACAAAACTCTGGGAAACAAAAAAAAATTTTAATATGGGAGATAACATACAATCTGAATCGCTTGGTAGCTACCTGAAACATGAAAAATATTTTATCAAAAAAAAGTTACAAAAGGGGAGTTGTGAAACCTTTTTTTCACATTATATACGCAAAAATGCATTAACGTGAAACTTCCATCAAATAGTCATTACGAAAAGAAGAATAGCAGAGAGTGAGATGGGATATACTTTTTTAACATTACGAGTTAATCTCACAGACACGTTCATATATAGAAAAAGAAAAAAAAGGTTTTTTAAAGCAGTAAATTTTTGATTGTTTCAATTGTGATTAAAGGACTTAGATTGTAATTCTACTTTTTGATCGCCCTAAACTATACACACACAGACACATAAAAAACTAAAAACATGAGCTTTAGATCGAGATAAATTTTATATTTTTTCTTTTTTTTTTGTCACATGTTGAATGGATTGACATTAGAATAGAATTGTTTTCAACAAGAAATTAAATAATCATAATTAAATAGATTAGTACATAAATAAACATCATTTGAATTCTGATAAGATTTTATTTTATTTATTTAAATTTTTCAATCTATCCAACTTATTTCTCTTTTAAATATGTAGCTTTAACAGTGCACATGCATGAGAAATTTTACATTCATAAATTTATTTATTTATTGCGCCATTGCAATTAGTAGAACGTATATAGGTAATAAAGAGCTAATTCGTTCAAATCACTTAATTACAGGCAGATAAAATGTAGACATTTATTTTTTCGATTCTAAAGCAAAATTTCTGTTTGCAGTTCATTAATGCAAATTGAAAACATTAAGCACCTTTTGAAATTACGCTTAATTAATGGAATTTATTGATAGCACAATTATTCACTTGATTAATTTTCCAGTTAATTAGAGGATAATAGAGAGAGAGCGAGAATTTTTAAACAGAATTGAGCATAGCATTGTTTTTGTTGTTGTGATTTCCACTGATTGCTAAATTTATTATGCAATAACAGCAGCGAGCATTTGTGAAATTTAAAGCGCGATAGCGAATGAGAGATTAGTGTTGGGGAATTAAGAGTTGTTGCCTTCCGGCCTATAAAACAAATTTCTTTTCTTCCTTATAACAATGCTTTGCTTTTTTATGTCATTTCAAGCGAGTAATTAAAAAATGGAGAGTAAAAAAATTTTAATGACATTTTAAGCCTTTTTTTCTTTTCTCATCTCATTTCGAAGAATTTTTTAAAGAGCTCTTAAAAGTGTCTGAAGAATTTTTTTTGTTTGATGTGAGAAGTGAACAACTTAAAGGTTGCCTCAAAGTAACAATTTCTTTTTATTATACTTACTTTTTTGTTACCACTCAAAAACTTTTGTTTCTTTTACTTGAATTTTTTTTATGATATTTTTGTCTTTTACTGTGATGAATAAAAAAATATTGGATGAGTGCTTTCTGTATTAGAAGGGTTTTTAGAACTACTTAAGTTAGAAATATGAATTGTCTATGTTATAGAAATAAATTTATTTATAGATGTTTGTACACACTAAAAAGGACTTTTTTAAAAATCAAAAGCAGTCGTTTAATTTTTTTCTAAAAATATTTTGAAGACTTGAATTTATCTAAATCAACTTGACTGAAATTTCCCAAAAAATGCATTAAAAAAGAAAATTAACAACTTTCTTCTAATTATTTTTATATTGATTGATTTAACACCTCAAAACGAATCTTTTGTTGCAAGGTTAAGGCATCGAAACTGTTGAATAATTTAAAATTGATGAAATTGATTTTTTGAAATAAATTCAAGTTGAATTCAAGTCATAAAAAACAAGTTGACTTGAAATTTTACTGACTAAGTAAAGAATTATTTATTGTAAAGCAGTGTTTCAATCAATTGACATAAAATTCATACCAAATAACTTGTCTTGAATACTCTAAAATCTTTAAAAATTAATTGAAATTTATAACAAATAAAAGTAAAGTCACTTTAACTTCCAACATTTTAAAGCATTTCCTTCTTATTATAAATAATTCAACTAAAAGTGAGTGAAATTATTCATTATAATAAAGTCAGAAAGTCCTTCATTTTCATGTAACGCACAACAATGAGAAGAAAAAGGGAAAATCATAAATTCATGAAAATGCACAAAATGTTTGTGGCTGTGATGGCAGTATTATGAAGAGAGTGAGCTAAAATGATATTTGAGTAATATAAAAGCGCGCACATAAATAAAAAGCGAAAGCAAGCAAGTAAAGAAGTAGAGAGGAAAAAGAGACACTGTCAGATGTTAAAAATTGCTCACAATTGTTCATTGTTGCGGCTGTTATGTCATTTGTGTGCCATGTTCTCCACAGGCACTTGAGGCATTGAAAAAGTTCTTGCATTATGCCATGCAGAGGTTTGAAATTCATATATGAAAATTCTTATTTGCGGCTCACTTCCAATCCATGTCAATCTTCTCATTCACAAATATAGTCAGTCAGAAAATCTGTCGGAATTACACAACAATAACCAACAGTATCAGCAAGAGACTAAAGAAGAAAAAACTGAGTCAAATGTCAAGGGAAAAGCTCTTTTTAGTTATACATTCAAGTACCAATAGCTATTTGGCATATGGCATCAAAAAAAGACATGAAAAAAGAAAAGAAAAAATATGAAAAAACAGCGTGAACACGGCAAAACGAAACATATTATTTTCAACTTTCAAGGGAAAGGAACTTTGACGTTTATCCTTATTAATTTACAAATGTTTTGGTATTAAGAAATTTTTGAATTTTACAAAATGATTATTTAACATTATCGCGCAACAAATGAAAACGAAAACAAATGTCACATGCGACAAAAAATGTCGCGTGACTTTTGAATTTTGTTAACTTTTCTTTTATTTTGATTTCTTTTAAGAGATTTTGAAAAAGAATCGAATTTCAAGTAATTTGATATAAATATTAATGCATTTGATCGAATATTTAATCAAAAAGAATTATTTTTAAAATTTTTTGCTAACTTTTTTTTCATTGTTTATGTTTTTTATGTAAATATTGACAAAAAATGTAGACAATGGACAACGAAAATTAATTTTCGTTATCTAATTAATTTTCACCTTGCAAAATTCTATTCTTTAATTTAAATTTAATTAGAAAATAAAACAAGCTTAAACTAAACAGAAACTTTGAAATTATAAAAGTTATTTTCCATTGAATTATCTTTGACATGATTATCATATTTTATATTTTTTCATGTTTCTTTTTCTTCTTCGTGATGCTACCAAAATAAGAGAAACAGAGAAGTGTGTGATAGGCGAATGAGAATTGTGAATGAAGCTCATATGTTATACACTCGACTGTTACTGCTGTTGCAATACATGTGAAAAAATATTATCTCAGTACATAAAATGTTGAATTTGCATAAGCTTCAGTTCTCAAGCAATAACATTTCTCTTCTTTTTACTCTGATATGGTAGATTATACTACTAAAAAGGGAGAGAAAATACCATCACCATCATCATCATTGAATTAATTTTTGCGTCCATATCATTCATGCTCTCGATTTTTTGGCAGTAGCAGTAGTAGCATCATCATGTGAAGGAAAGATGAAAATGATATGTGTAGAAAAGAGGAAAAGGGATATAAATTTTTTGTGGCATATTTCATTACTTCTCTCTCTTTCGCTTACTCATAACAGTTGATGTTTAACATTTTACATATTTTACTTCTAACACTGCTACAATATTTATGATTTTAAGGCAAAAAATGATAAATCAGGAATGTTTTTTACTTGGTGATAACAAAATGAAATAATAATAATAATGATTGCACAAGCAAACCTAAATATGAAGAAAGATAGCATCACGTGAGTAAGTAAAAAAGAGAGATTTTGATGAACTCATAAAGTTTAAAGAATCTTTTTTGTATGATGATGGCCTTGACAAGAGCTTTATTTTTATTAAGGAAAAAGATTTTTTATAGTGAGATTATTTTATAGCACAACACACAACTTTAAAGTTCTTTTTTTCTTGCTTCCTTTTTTGACCTTTATTGTAAAAATTTATTTTTCGCTATATAAAAAAAATGAATGTGAAAATTTGATAAATAACGGTTTTCAAAAATTTAAAAATTTTAATTTTTTTGAATTTCAACAAATTTTAAAAAATCAAAAACACAATAAATTCTCATGGTAAATCAATATCCAGTAATTAAATCTTTCTTTTAAATTTGCAAAATCAGCTTGAAAATAAGTAAAAACAATATCACACCAATTTAAAGCTCAAAAGCTTTCACTCACAGAAGAGAGTTTTATATTTCAATCAATTATTTGCGAAAATTGATGATTTTTCTCTGTATAAAAAGCTATCAGTTTTCACCAAAAAACAAATTTTTCAGCACTCTTCTCAAATATCAATGATGATTTTAACAAAACAAATGTATCAATTGCTACAGTGAAAGCATTCATTTTGAGTTGATTAAATTAACAGTCTTTTAATTAAAAGCTTGCAGTAGAATAAAAATAAAAACTCAAGATCAATTCATCATATATTTTCACATTTCTCTCTCAATCATTCCAAAAAACAGCTTCAATAAGCATGAAATTTTTTATTGTCATCTCTGAATGTGCAATAAAAAAATTTTTGTTTTGTTTTCGAATATTGACAACAATTTTCAGTTGTTGTTTTGCACTGTCCTTTCTCCTTTTTTATCGCCATTTATACATGTGTACAATGTGACAGGCAATTGCTTAATAAAAGGATATAAAGAGAATAAGCAAACTATCTGTTTGTGTATCGAGTATACAAACTCACTCGATGAAAGCAATGAGCTGCAAAAAGTGTGTACAACTTGTTCTACTACTCAAGGAATGAAAACTTATATATAAAAATATTATTTTGTTTTCATTCAAAAAGATACTAAATTTTTCAAAATTTTATTGATAAAATTCATTAGAATTTGTAGAATCACAAAAACTCAAAGAAAATTGTAAAAATTTACAAAATCTACATTTCTAACTGTTGTAGAATTCTTAATTAACTAAATTTGTAGAATTTTCTACAAAAGAATTTTTTACAATTGTAAATTTTAAAAAAATACGGTAAAATTCTTTTGAAAGCATAATAACTTAAAATTCATCAAAAAGTTTCAAACCTTGATATTCTGTCACTCTCTCCCACAGTTGAATTTTATATTTTTCGTAGAGGACAAGTGAAAAATTGACAAATCATGTTGACTCTTTTATGTTGCTGATGCAGTAACAAAGAGAGAAAAAAAATTTATTTTCTTTTATGCATAAAGAGTGACTCGAGTCAATAAAAACAAATAAGCATTACGAGATGGGTAAAAAGTGAGAAAACTCTCAGGATAAAATAAAGTCATTCAATCTCATCCGTTTTTATGAAGCCTTTTTCCGACACAAAAATGGGCTTCCTGTCACTTGAGCAATAACAAAAGCAGTAGAGAGTAGCAATAGAATGGAAAATTTTTTTTGCATGCTATCAAATGATTTCAATCTTGAATGAACCATGATTTGGCTATGTCATATACACATAAACGGCTTATCGTACGTTTGATTAACAAATGAACCATAAAGCTTGAATCACACACTCCGATAATCATCATTCAGTGTCTCTTTTTTATTCGCTCGCTTTTTTGCTACATTCGTTTGTCGTTGAAATTTTATGCTTTATAAATACATGTGTGTGTATGTGTGTGGATGATGGAAGGAAATAAAGAAATAAAATTATCGGCCTTTTTCGAGTTTATGCTTGACCTGTCAGGGAATTGTCTCTAATGTCATCCCACATCTCTTTTCACTCTTGGTCACTGCTGCTGCTTGCTTGCTTGCTACTGCTGTTGTTGCTGTTTTTAGGGATAAAATTTATGAAATAATCGTAAACTTGAAATTTTTGAAATGTAAAAAATCTTTGAATTTTTAAACTTCGTTAAATTTTGAATGCATGTTTTTCCAAATTTTCATGTTTATTTTCAAAAAATCATAAAATATTTCACATATTTTTTTTTTAAAAAAAACAGTTAAAAGTTTTCTCTCAAATTTTCTTTATACTTCTATATAAGCTGACATTACAATAAAAAAAATTTCAATCCCTTTTATTCCCTGATATGTAAAAAAATTCAGCCTCCAAATACATACATGTATGCAAAAAAAGTTTTTTGAAACCTTCATTCTTATAATTTTGCTAATTTTTGCAGCTCATACTGAAATATGCGTAACTGTCCATTTTATAACACGCTCTTGTCCCATAAATTATCAAACCATAGACTGGTCCGCTTTTAAAATGTCATGTAACTTGTCTGAAAATCGCTTTGTCTTTTTTATCGCTTCGCAAGCACTCACACAATTTTTTAAAAAAATTTCTGAAAAATCATGATGACAAAAAGCATTTTGTAAAGAGAAAGAATAAAAAGTAATAATAATCTTAAACTCGATATACAAATAATAAAATAAGCAGTTTAAGTCGAAATGAAAAAGTCATGAAATTTTCATATTACAGAAAACTTTTTCCAACAGCAGCAGTAGCAGCAATCTCAAGAGAAATCGCATTATTTAACATTATATTCCATGTAATTGCGCCACTAACAAACGGACACAAGCAGTAACAACAACAAAACAGGCTCAAAAGTAGGACAATTCATAATTTTTTTTATTTTTTGTTTCACTGCTTGCTTTTGGCTCATTTTTAAAGATTTTTCTTATTTAATAATTATTATTTTAATTCTACAAATTTATTATGTTCTTTATTATTTTACAAAATTAGGAAAAGTTACATATCTTGAAATTTGAAAGTTTAAAAATAAATTTTTCTGTTTAATATTTTAAAATTTTAGGGTTCGGACAACCTGCGCAGGCCTGCGCAGACTGCTCTGCGCAGGCCTGCGAAAAATTTTACCTGCGCAGGCCTGCGCAGGCTTGTTTTTAAGCAAATTGTAAACAAACAAATTTTTCTTTAAAGTTCATTGAAATTTAACATCTGAAACGTGTTTCTTTAGCTAATTTTAGGTCACTGATTACGAATCTATAAGAGTTTTTAAATATGAATAGGGTAATAAGTCGAACTTTCGTAAAATATTACATCTTTTGAACACTTTTTGTTTACATTTGCAAATTTTATCATAAAATCTTATAGAAACATTTTGACATTGCATGAAATCAATTATTACTTCGTTTTACAACGATAATCATTACAAAAAAGATTCCTTTTGAAAAACACTAACTATTATAAGAAAAATTCGTGAGAAATGTACTAAATAATTTTTTTAGTTTTTTAGAATATTCTATTTTCACTTAATTACTGTTTAAATATACACTTTTTGATCCTTTTTAATTAACATATCGTACATTTTATCATTTAAATATTTCCAAAAATTGATACATTGCACTAAGAACATACAAAAATGGAAAATTAAGCGATATTTTATTTTCATTCTCACAAAAAATACAAAAACTTATCAAAACAATACTTTGTGAAAAGATTATTGAATATTTATGTTGAAATATATTTAATAATTAAGAATGAATGAAGAATATTCGAAAT
The DNA here is from genome assembly GCA_018290095.1 of Polypedilum vanderplanki. Classification (NCBI taxonomy): domain Eukaryota; kingdom Metazoa; phylum Arthropoda; class Insecta; order Diptera; family Chironomidae; genus Polypedilum; species Polypedilum vanderplanki. The sequence goes on along the minus strand of CM031380.1, from coordinate 32,865,792 downwards.
ATGTTACAGAATTTCAATTAAAACCTTTTTTTGTTAAAAAAAATTCAACATTTTTGTTATTTTGCCTGCGAATTTACCTGCGCAGGCCTGCGAAAAAATCTGCGCAGGCCTGCGCAGGCCTGCGGCAGACTGAACCTGCGCAGGCCTGCGCAGGTAAATTTTCCGAACCCTAAAATAATTGAATTGTACGTTTGTAAAAAAATGTAAAATTCGTGTTTGTAAAATTGTAGATTTTTTTAATACTTTTTGTATAATTTCAAAAATTTCGCTATATTTCTACAACAAAAACTTTTAATAAAGGAAAGTTTTATTGTCGCTTATGTTTTTATTATTTCTAAAGCTCATCTTGCAAAAACTGTAACAGCCAACAGTCGACATCGTTGTTGTATATCTGTCGATGAATATTAAAAATGTTGCAATGTGCTTTTGCTTCTGTTACCATATTCATCTGCTTTATGCAATGATAAAAAAATAAAGAACTGTAACTATGGGACAGTGAGTGAGAGAGAGAAAAAATATGCAATGCATTGCAATTACAGTTCATAATGTTTATCACACACACATACAACGACAACTCACATATTGCAATCGCAATGAAATTTCAACAAATTTATCTATCTTTTCCGATCTTTACAATTCAATAAAATTTAATTGAATGGAACAGAGCAAATGGAACAGGAATAGAAAATTTCTGCCATGGACGTCACTATGACTGGGTTTTATTTATTATCGTTACAGTCGCTCACAATATTCTAAAATGTCCATCGGTAGATAATCTAATTTGAAGGCGAACAGCAGTGGTAGCAGTAGTTAGGGAGCAATAGCGAGTATATCAAGATAGTCTAATTAGAGTCAATTGTTGTTTAGTGTATGCATATATATAGTGCATGCAATGTGATAACTTATCCCTTAGGATCATCATCATCATTATTACCTTTACTATGACACATTTGTTAGCATTTCATTCTACAAAATTGCCGAGAGTGAACGAGACTATTTACAATGTCTCATAATTAATTGAATTATTTTCTTTATAATTAAGCTATTTTTTATGTACGTGCATACATATGTAGCTAACTCCATCTTTGTCTTGGTAACGAATGAACCTGACATTCAAATCTGATGATGATGAACGGCATGAAAGTTATTCATTTTCTTCTTCTGAATATCAAATAATCTACTGAAGTTAAATGATATGTTACAATAGCTGTCCTAAAAGAGATTAATTTTTTTTTAAAAAAATAACATTCAAAAGAAATTTAAATTTTTTCACCACAATTTTTTTAACAATAAATAAAGAAATCAAAATATTTCTATTATTTCTCATTACTTTTTTTGTTATTTTTTGTTGCCTCGTGTCCTCAATTTATACGATAAAAATTTCATGCATTTTAAATGTCTGGCATTGTGTATACATGCATGTATGTACATAGCAGAAGAGAGAAGCGACTAATTGAATTTATTTTCTACCCTGTGCACTTTTCACGACTTTTCCCCGCAGTAAGTTTTACTCTTTTTTTGCCTCACACATACACACACGTACTAATTTACTCATGGTCTCTCAACGGAGGAAGAAAATGCGATAAAAATTTGTATAGAAAGTGAGAGATAAAATTCATTAATTAAGTTCTCGGCAGAGTCGACGAAGAGAAAAAGAGAAAGAAAAAAATTTATTTTTATTGTTTGTTGTCTTGCTTCTGCCTTTTATCCTATGGTTGTGTTTTTACAAATTACAGCCATTATTCTTTCGTCTCTCTGGCGTGTATGCGAAATTAAAGTTGGATTTATTTGTGAAAAAAATATTTTTATTGTATATGGGTGGTGTTTTACAGGACACTGTGTGATTAAAAGTTGTTGCAAGTAATCATTCTTAAGCTTTCACCTCCTACTTCCATCTCTATCTTTTCTACCTTAATTTCTTTTCTTTTTGCCTCTAGACTACTCTTTTTATCTTTATCAGCAAAAATATTAGTAAAATAAAAGTGTTAAATAAGCATGAAAATCAAAGGAAAGGCACTTGAATTTATTCATGAAATTTAAACCAATCTTTTTTAAAAGCAATAACAATAGTTCTGTAAATTTAAATTTCTTCTACTATGAAAATTAAAACATAATATTTAGTCTAAATTTCACATTTTTTGTTCAAATTTTAGCTTCAAACTTGATTTAATTTACTCATGTGAGAGTCAAGTTGATTTAACTTGACTTGACTTTTTGAACTTGATTTCATATTGAAATACTTGACTTGAAATTCAATTAACTTAACTTTAATTACAAATTAAAATTTATAAATTCTTTTCAATCTTTGAATTTAATATAACCTTTTACTTAATCTCATGATGTAAAAATAACAAACTTTTAAAGCAAAAGCAGAAAATTTATTTTAAATTTATAAGTCAAGTAGTTTTCAAGTGTCAATCTCTTGTACCAATAAAAAATAAAATTAAAATCTCTCAAAAATTTTCCGCTTAATGAGTGTCATTTTTAAAGTGCAGTAAATCAGTTCCAACAACATTTATCCGGGAGTTTATTACCGCATGTCGACCATTCATTAAATTCAACCCCTTTTAGACATGTAGATGGAAAGTTTTTTTCATAATAGAGAACGAGAGGAAAAGAAGGACGGAAAATAATAATAATAATGATAATCATCGGAAAAAGTAATAATGATAATAAATTTAACTATTTTTTCACTCTTTTGGGTAGACACATAGATTATAAACTGATACCATCATCATCATTGACCAATGGCTATAGCCTATAGGCACTCATGTAGGAATATTTTTCAAAAAAAAAAGAAAATTATTCCATTAATCGGATTGTCGATAAAAATCTCTTTCGAATGAACTACTAAAGTGAGCGAGAATGAATGGATAAAGTTAAGTGATATTGATAGATTCTACAACATTTATATTTATTAAAAGCCTAAACGCATAATATTTTCATGGTGATAATGGCACCAAAAACTCAACGCACTATCGTAAAACAATATTAAGCCATAAATTTATATATGACCGTCACAATTTAATGTTGTTTTTATCACTTAGAGTAAAAAAGGTAGAAATGAAAACATAGCGGTTGGTTGTGAAACACAATGGACATGAGAAATTGAATATCAGTGAAGTGAGCGAATGCACCAATGGATAGTGGATGAATATTCATATTATTTTTACTCGCTTCTCTATGTGATGATAAACTACAAGATAATTCAATATATATGCATGCATGTATATTTAGAGGAAATTCGAGATGAAATCTTTTGTTGTTATTTTGCGCTCGCTTTCTGATTTTGACTAAAAATCTATTGTAAAATAAAATGAGATGCATTTTCTTTGTAATTAACTTTCTAGTTCATGAATTAATAATGAATTTAAAATTTGGAAAGTTTTGGTAAATTTTCTTCTTTTGGTTTTAAGTTTAAAATAAATTTCAATATTAAACATAGAAAAACATCGCAAATAGGATTTTTCCCTTTAATTAAAACAACAAATGTGTTTTTGTGATACATCACATGTTGCTTAAAATTCAAACTTTAAATTAAAACTAAAAGAATTCAATTAGGTCTTGAAGTCATTATAAAATGGTTTAGTACTTGTTTCTAATTGATTTTATTGCTAGTAATTCTATATGTAAGGAGATTTTAAGAACAAAAATTTAATCAAAATATCTTTGTTTACATCACATTTGCGACATGTCACACGCAACATTTTGTCATTTTGTTCAAATTTTATTAAAATTTAATAAATATAGAATTTTAATTGTTAAACTCAAACGTTTATATTTTTGAACTTAATATAGCTTAAATCAATTATCAGTATTTAGAAAAGAAAATAACCAACTAAAAGAAAATCAATAAAAGATTGTGCAAATCCTTTTTAACTTTTGTCACTTCTCTGTCATATCTTTCATCTGAATCAACTGCATATTTTCCCCACATTTAACGATAAAATGAGAGAAAATCCTGCTCATAGATAAAAAGAAAAAGAGAAAAAGTTAAACGATAACGAGTGAAATGCTTGCGCAATGAAATTAAGGACAATTAACGAGGAAAGAAAGAATGGTTTTTTTCTACACGCAGTAGAGTAAAATACTAGCATGAGATGATGAATAGAGGAGAGGAAAAAAAGTGTAAAATGCATTTGAAACTTCCTTTTACTCTTTCTCTAATGATAATGATACATTAAGTGGATGAACTTTACCCATTTTTCTTATTCAAACTGTCACATTTTATGTCATCCATTTTTAAATGCGGGAAAGGAGAAGAATGAAAACTTTTTCATCTCGTTATGCATTCATTGCATTTTATAATGAATGTCACTTTTAAACCAAACAACATTTAAATTGTTTTTATTTTCTTATGCAAAATTTTATTTTACTTCTTAGATGGCAATTTAGAGTTGTTGAATTATTGATCAAAATATAATTTAATTTTTAGAAATTAGGTAAAATTAGACGAGTCAAAATATAAAGAAAATTCTACTTTTGCAATTCTGAATCAATAAATAAATTTCAATTGAAGTTCATTGAAATTTTAAGCTTATTACATTGCATGTTTTTCAATTTGACCTCAATAATTTCTTTCTCTCTTTATAATTAGAAATACAATAATAATAATTGATACAGCAAGCAGCAGTTATGGGTGAATAATCGCATTTGTCTCCATGACAGTCCACAAATATTTTTGTCCAAAAACAAATCTTTCTTTTCAAAATCAAAACAGCATGAAACCAAACTTGTTTGTGTTTTTAGATGAGAAAACAAAAAACAATTCCCATGTATATGTACGTATGTGAACAGAAGAATGCTATCACTACATTAATGTCATTAATGAATGAAATTTATCGCAATCAAATAAATGTTTAACAATTAATTACTCACGCTTGATACAATTATTTCCTGTTGTTTTTCTTTTCCTTTTTCATCCCTCGCACAAATAAAGACAGTAAAACTTTACCACATATACATCTCTATATGCCTAAATGAATCAGGCTAAAACTGTAATTCAATTATTTCCGACTTTTATTTGCGACCAAGTAAAGTTTCCTCTCACATTCTTAATGACCATCAATTATTTTGCCTCATACATATCCTTGTCAAGGTTTGGAACATTTTTAAAATTAAGAAATTCGCTTTTTTGAGCTTTTAGCAATTAAAACAACTTTAAATCTGAGGACCGGAATGACCGTTAATTTAATTAATTATTTTATGCACGTACTAATTTAAAAAAATACGTTAAAGTTACTGAAATTTCTTTTAAAATCTACATATCTTTTGAATCAAATCACTTTAATTTATTGCATTTAGATTTATTAAGCTTAAAATATTATTGACAAATTGAAACATTCGAATATGATTTTCGATAAGTTTTTTGAAATCTAAAATTTAAATTTTAAGAGTGCACATTTGAGTGCGTTCAGAAATTTCGTTAAATTTTAATTTTTTCTAAACTGTTATTTTTTCTGTTTGGCCCTAGGATTTGAAAAAATTTAAAAACAATTTTAATAAAAATTTGACTAAAAGTTCTGAATTTCAATGAAGAATTTCAAAGATAGAAAAGAAATATTGAAATTTACTAGCATTTTTCTACTTCAAAGTATTCATCACTTGATCTTTTTTCTCATTTTTAACGATCTCATTGTTGAACTGTAATAAAACAAATCTATCTTATGAAGTGACCGATAGAAGGAAAATTTGTACAAAAATCGAGAAAATGCGTTTATACATTTTCTATGTTGAATGTCATGAGAAAAAACACACGTCTTCAAGGGATATAAGAATAGAATAGATGAACGCATACTGAGTGAAAAAGCTTCAATCTACACACACAAAAAAAAAAGAAATAACAGCAAATGCGAATTGTGTAATTTGGTATTGTAGGCAGTAGAAGTAAAAGCAACAAAAAAGCATTAAGGGCATTTTGTGAAAAATTATATCCTTTTTCTGTACCAACCATATGTAGAGCACACACACGCATATCGAAAAAAAAAGTTCATCCTTGGTAGTGCTGCAAACAACTCACACATTCACTCTCAGTTCTTTTTTGTGCTTTTGTTTCAAAGTGCTTATGTATCATTAGTAACTGAGGTTGATTGATGATTGCCATTTTCCATAGGAAGTAGAAAATTTTAGCCATAAAAAAGAGAAAGGAAACATCATTGTGTGTGTGTTCACAAATATCACTATCATTTTCTGTTTTATCTCTTGATTTTCTTTTATCGATTTTAAATGAGAAATTTTTTATTTTAGTCAAAAATGAATGAATTTTTTTGATATTCAGACTTTAAAATTAAATCACATAAACTTATGATTTTATTTCAATAATCTGTTTTTTCTTACTATCTAATAAAAGAACAGTTTCCATCTGCCTAGATGGAGAATAAAAAAATTTATAACTAGCATAAAGTTTTTGAGATTTGTTCCTATAAAGTCAAATTTATTAGCTTTATAAATGTAATACAATTTTTATGACAGCTATAACAAATTTATTATTGTTACAAAACTGTTATAACTGTCATAAAAATTGTATAACATTCATAAAGCTAATAAATTTGACTTTAAAGAGATAAATCTAAAAAATCAGTAATACTAACCGTCAGTGACGTGTTAAAAACTTATTTTCCCGCAACAGATTAGTTTTGTTTCAACATTCGTTGAAAGTTTAAAAAAACTTTTTACGGCCTTTTTGAAGTCTGTACAGCCTAAAACATACACTTGGGTCTAAATTTTTTAAAAGTCACTTCTGACATGTTTTCTAGACGTTTCATGACATTTTAAGACTTTTTTGGTAAAAATTTTTTTTTTCTGGTCCATGTGATGGACATGCATGTAGTGGACCACCTTTGGGTCGAAATGTCTCAAAAACGAATCTGGATTACTGGAGCATTTTAAAATTTGAGCAAATTGACGATTTTAATTTTTTCCCGAAAATTGTTCGTCACAAACCGTTCTTAAAATTGTTATAACTTTTTATTTACAAAACCTATTTTCTTCGTTAATGTATTAAACTGTAATACTAATTAGTACTACAGAATGGCATAATAACTTTAAAGTAAAGTTATTTCGTTTTAGAGAAATTAATGATACAAAACGGTTTCTGACGAACAATTTTTTTTAACATGTCTTATTGTTAAATGCTGATCTGTTAGTTGATATTTGCCAACTATCCAGAATAAAATTCAACTTTTTAAAAATTGGATTAAAGAGAAAAATTATTGGTTACAATTTGCCATGCGAACCCTAGATCAAAATCATGCGAAAAGAAATTCTGACTTATACTAAAACATTATTTACTTGAAAAAAAAAGTTGACTCAAAAGTTATTTACCATTTTGCAGCTTGACCATTTTATTCTTGGAATAAATATTAACAAGAGTCTAAAAGCTTATAGATTTCTGTTAAACTTAGAAATTTCATAAGAAAAACAGCGAAATTTGCTTCAGTTTGACATCAGTAGCCAAAGTTTTTTGAAATTTTATTATGTTAGACACCAATTTTTGTTCATCATACTAGGTTATGATTTTTTAAAAGGAAAATTCGTTGTAAAAATCGGACAAAATGAAATATTTAGAATTTAAACGACAATGATTTAAAAGAAATCCAGGTGTCCATATTATCCAGGCAAACGGACTATTAAAACTAGAATGGGATGAGTTTAAAAAAAGTAAGTTACAATCGAAATAAATAATGAAAAAGCATTTTAACAGATTTAAATTTTTTTAATTTTTTTTCAAGATCGAAATAAGAACTCGACGATATGTTACCAACTATTATTTTCTGTACTGACTGGAATGGCAAAGACTTTGGGCGGATTGGTCATGAAATTTATAGTGAATAACATTTTCAACAGAATTTAGAATTTTGAGTAAAATTTCAATACATTCAGATAAATAAATATCGCGTGCTCTATGCTATAAATTTGAAAATCAAATGAATAAATTTTTCAACTGTGGAAATGTGAATCTGTGTGTTATTTATCTTATTCTTTATGTACATGCATGTGTGTGTGTGATTGAACTAGATCAGAATTGTGTGTTATTACTCTTATGAAGCATGTACACATAATATGAAAAGTTGATGTTACTTCATCATATTCATATTTTCATGCAGTAATTTAGTTTACTTGTAACTACAACTAAAGCAACTCAACATGACTGTACAAAAATGAGCGAGAGAAAAAGAGAGAGACAATTACGAGAGAAAAGTTTCTTCAACTACATTCATATGAGTTGCTTAAACTGAAATCATGCATTATCATTATAACAATTTAAAATGCTACTGATGATGTACAATTCATGCAATCTAGAGAAAATTTATGTTTATGTTCACATGAAAGTTTAAAATTTAAATAAAACTTTTTTATTATTAAAGCAGCAAATTTGTTAAAAAATTCTCATTTTATTTAGTTTAAGAAGTAAATTTTCAAAATATTTTTTTCTTCATTTTATTTTAATTTTTTTACTGTAAATTCAATAGTCGATCATGATTATTAAATTTAGAAATAATTTAAGAGAAAACTTTCAATATAAGCATAGATACAATAAGAAGAGATGAGTTTTTCCATAAACTTTAGTAATTTAATTAACTGTATCATGCATGTACTGCCAGTCATTATTTTAAATGCACAGCAATTTTTCTCTCGTTTACAGACAAAATAAAAATAGTTTTATTTAACAAAACATACAGAAAAAAATTGCTTTCGTGAAAGTTTATTTTCGCTATAATTCATTGTGATGCTGCTACTGCCGCTGTTGTTGTTATAGCATATGACGATGAAGACATAATGAGTTTTCTGGCTCACCATATAATTGAATTTTTTTTAATAAATATTTTTTTAATTAGTTTGTACAAAAAGTTTTGTTTTTTTATTTCATAAATGTTAATTATTCAGACATTAAAGGTAATTACAGTTCACATATGTGGCATCATTGTTTATCTTTACAGCACCTTACTTTTATTATTATCCCACGAACATTACACATTTACTTACATTTTAACACTATTATGAAGCAACGCGAGTAAATTTTCCATTAGATATATTTGAATTTAATTTTCTCAAGTGAATTTAAACAATAAACAAAACTCAAACTTTTATTTACTTCCACTAAAAATATTTTTTAACTATATTAAAATTTTTCTCTCTTTCTATCGTAAAAGTTTCAAATGATGACATGAAAAAGCTCCTGAAATATTAATTTCAAAAATTAATTTACCACAGCCTTTGTGTGTTATGAAATTTTCATGCAGTATTCATAAAAGTGCTTCATTTTCACTATATATGTGTAAAATAATCCCTTTTTATTTCATTTTGTTTTCAAAAATAAAATCTCAACTTTTTATGCGTGTGCTAACATTTAGTTAAAATCTTTTTTGAATCATGAAAAATGTTCTTCGTTTAAAAAAATTTAAATTATTTTTTAAAATTGGTTAATTTTATTTATAATTTAATTTTTAACGAAAGAAAAAGACTTAAAATTTTTTTCGTTAAGTTATCATCTTTTTTAACGAAAGGAAAAAAAGCTCAAAATTTCATAACTAAAACTAACGACATGATGTTGGTGGTGATGATGAAAACAAAACTAACAGTGAATGAATTTCTCTGTTAAGCACATTGAAAGAAAAAAGAGAGAAACTTTTCACATTCTCGTTTTGTCGAGAAGAGCTCTCCAACAAATAACACTAAAAAGCAATAAAAAGCATTAAAAATAAATTAAATTAGAATGGAAACTTTCCTTCGTTGCTTGCTTCTTTTTGAATATTTTTTTTCTCTTTTTATTGACTAAAATAACAAAGGGATCTTGTTAATAGCAACAAGAGAGCTTACATATATATACACATACAAAGTATCGCTCCCTTTCTATTCCTTCTCTTCAGTTTCCTCATTCATGCTTGTCTGCATAAAAGTTAAATTCCCGCAGTGCAAAAGCTGAAAGAGATGCTTCTGCTGCTGCTGCTATTTGATGCCATTTTCGATGGAGCAGAAATTTTATCTCTCTTTTTTTATTCTTTGTGCATGTGTATAAAAGAGTAAAAAAGAATTTTATTGTCGGCATTCGAGCGTAATAATCAAACAATTTGAAATTCATGAATAAGAAAAGAAGTCATGGGAATTGAGCTCATAAGAAGACACTTCTTCTTCTTCTTATTCTTTACTTTCTTCTTTTCTATTTCATTTCAATTAGTGTCAGATGTCTTGATGTGACAATCGTTTGGACATTCAGTTGAAGGGTAAGTGACTTAACATTTTGAAGATAGAGCAAAAATTTTACCAATAATAATAATGATGCAAATTTTATACAAGATGAAGTAACTTTCAGAACTAATTGAAATATTCAAGTACGAAAAAAATTAAAATTTTAGAACATTTTTTTAAAGAAAATTTTGAAATATCATACGAAGCATTGTTGACAAATTTTTGTAGTAAAAATCAAAGGGCACAAATTTCAGCGAAATCCTTAAAAACCATCGAAGTCTCAAAAAATTTATCATACACGAAATCAATTAAACCAATCTTGCAAAAGTTAAGCTAAATTCACACCTATTTTTCTTAATACCATTCTGAATTGTTTTGGATGTTTAATGAAATTATTATTAATTCTTTAAAAGAAAGAGTTCTTTAGTTTAAGAGACAATTTGGCTGAAAAAATTTTTTGTTTTTTTTTTTGTGTGAAGTAAAATTTTTAGAAATTTCACTGAAATGTGTGTCAATTTGACAAAACTTTGTTAAAAAAAGAAACTAGAAAATTACTTCACCTTGAAAATATTCCTTCTTCCACAAAGTTGAATGACAAATTGAGACACTAATATGACATGAAATTACTTTTTGTTCTTTTACTGAATTCAATAATTTTAATAGCAAATTTTTGCATTTACAAACAGAGAGCAATGAAATTTATTGCAAGATTGAGTGAAGTAGAATTTTAGGACAAAATGAAAGGTCAAGAAATTTATTTATCTACTTTTCCAAAAGGTTGCGACATTTCATCTTTCTCACTGTAAATTCATTTCTTGAGGTGAGAAAATGACACGTTTATCATTTACCAAAAAAAGGTCACTATAAAATTGTATTATTAATTGCAATAGAATTAAAGGCATAAAAATTAACTCAAATTTATGTCTCACATTTTTGTGTGACCTAATTCACATTTTATAAAAATCAATTTTCCAAGAAAAAGAAAAAAAGATCATTAAGGCAAAAGCAAACAAATTTTAAGAGTTGAAAATTTACATTCCTTTATCATAAAAGTTTCATTCTCGTGCTTTCTCTCTCTCTTGCTATCGCAATTTTAAATAATTCGGCAGATTCCTTTTCATTTTGTATAAATTGAAATTGTATACGCTTTTGAAAATTGATTTTTTCATCTTTACATTCTTTCTTCTTCTTTTCCTCTGTGTGTGCTATTGAGACACAGTGAAAGCAAAGATTTCCATTCAAATTAATTAAATATAAATTATTTAAATTTCATTTTCCATTATCTCTTTCCTCTAGCGAATGAAGAAACGCTCAAGGCAAAGTCATCTTCTTATTCTTCTTATTTTAGCTTAATCAATAGTGAAGTCTTTCCTTTTTTTTCTTCTTCTTTTTGTGTCTTATCTTTATTTTTTACTCGCTTAATGTTGATGAGTTTTCTAGTTGAAGCAAGAAGAAATGAAATGAAAAGAACGATTATTTCTTTTCATAGCGTGAGAGAATGGCAATAAAAATCTCTCAAAAGATAATTTTTGGCTGAAAATTCTTCATTTTGTAATTTTTGACGATACAATAAAAAAGTGGGTGGTTGTTGAGGATTTTTTGAATTGAGTTTTAAAGGTATAATATTAATTCAAATTTCTCTCAATCGTAAGATGATGAAAGCTGAGTAGATTAGAATTTTTACGTCTCTTTTAAAATTCTCTTTTATGTTCATTTGAGAGGGAAAATTGGATGATTATAATGAAAGATGGAGACAAAAAAGCTTTTTCTTTCTTTTGTGGTTTATTTTACTTTATTCTTGCTTGATTGTGGGAGATTAGTCTGGAAAATATTCATCATTTTTGAATTTATTTAAATGACCTTAAAGATTTTTAACTTTGATAAATAGAGAAGTTTTAAATTTTTTTTTTAAAAATGTTTATTTATTTTAAAAACAAATTTTGTGAATTTTAAAAAAAACCGTTAATTTAGAAATTTAATTGTCAAAATGCAAAAATTGATTTTTAATAAAACACACTTTATTTTGATTTCAAAATAGCACATAACTTTTTAGTCCTTTTTACCATTTATCATGATAATCTTTCAATCTTTCTCTTATAACTCTTAAAAATTCATACAAACCAAATAATTTTCTCAACTGTCTTTTCACAAACAAACCATTAAGTTCACAAATGAAAACAACAACTGACAATCCTAAAAATCCTAGAAAAATCACAAAACCAAATTCAAGGTCAAACATTGACAAAATTCTTCTTGGATCTTCATCCTCAACATCAACTGGTCTGTAATAATACCAACTGCCAAAATCATTTTCATGTTGTAAAATTCCTGATGGAATCAATTCATTGATCGTTTCGTCAATTGGTTGAGTAATAAAAGTGTGTCTAAACATTGTAATAGATGCAGATTTTGTCATTTTCTCATTTTTCATTATTGGCAAAGAATCTTTGAAACTTATATTTAGTGTGGCATGAACATGTGTATCTACAAAAAATGCGTACTTAGATTTTGTATCACCATTAAGAGCAGCTTCATATGATCGCAAAAATTCATTAAAATCAGTGATATTTTCAATTTGAGGTCTTTAAAAAAAAACAAATAAATAAATTTTATTTGAACATTTTCATAAATATTTTTTACCCTTCTCTTCCGTTTAGAATTTCGTTATAAAGAAGAGATCCGTCATATACCATCACTTTATAATTCATTTTTATGAGATCTTCAAATGATTCTGGTAATGGTTTGCTAATGTCATTTGTCATAAATTCAAACATTTTTGATTGCCAACAAGTTCGAATTATTAAACAAAACCAAAGATAAATAATCAAAATTGCACGACAAAAAGACTCTGATGGCAATCGTAATTGTGAAATGCCAAAGAAAATTCCAAGTGCATTATATGCTGGATGAATAATTCCTTTACCAAAAATTAAAACTTTCAACCAATGTGGACAAAAATGTAGACCAAAAATTGACACAAAAGTTAAACCAAAAATGAAGAAAATCAAAATCCAAGTTGCAGTATCAAAAGGAAAATTTAATTTTTCATAATTTGTGTAGACATCATTGTGTGATATAAGAAAATAATAATCATATAAATAAAGTGCTTGCGAATTGTAAGAATATTCAATAGTTATCGGATGTAAGTTTTTGAATATATTAAAAATATACTTTTTTGATACATTAAAATTCTTTGTTCCCCAAATTTGATCTCCTTTAAGCATTGTATAATGAATTGTAAAGTTATATTTTGCAGCTACAGTTTCCAACAGTATGCTTAAAACACCATAAAATTTGACGTTGCTGTCAAATAAAGTTTCATGATAAATTTGAAATTTTTTAGAGCTTTTGATATAGAAGTCTTCAAACTTGTAACATTGAAAATTTATCATGCAGCCATAAAAATTAGCAAAATGATCAAAATTTTCCAACTTTTTGTCCCATTTTTGTGTTTCTTTATCAAAACTGTTGAGTTTTTTCAATTGAATTTCTCCACATTTTTCTTCTGAATAGAAAACATTTGCATATAAAAGAATTTTGTTTTTATCTTCAAACACTAAAAATTCAAAGAATGTAAAATCCATAAAAAACCCAATTGATTGATGTTTAATTGTTTTTGTCAAATTTTCAAAAAATTCAAATGAATCCATGTTTTCAATATAAACTAAAAATTTAAAATTTCTAGGTTTTAAACTTTTAAATTGTGGATCGTTTACAAATCTTCCATATATTGAATCTACATGTAACTTAGCAAATCCAATTAATGTTTCCACAAAAAATATTGCTGATTGATTTAAATCGTGAAACCATTCTATAAAATCCTGGATATGAATGATTTTTGTTGGAAATGTTTCCCAATTTAATTGTTTTTGTATTCCATTGATGACGTCTTTGATGTGATTTGTTTTGTTTTCATAAATGATGAAGTCATAATGAATATTTTTGGCTATGAAAAACTGATTAATGACGTCAGCAATCGATTTTGAAATTGACTGTACTGGATCTTTATATAAATTTTTGTATTTAATATTTTGACATGAAATTTCAATACAAAGTGCAAAAAAAACAAGCAAGAAAGCCAATGTGATTTTAAAAACTTTTAAATTTGAATCCATTTTGTGTGTTTTTTTAAGATAGCAAATTTTCATCTTTTGAGAATGAGAAAAAATAAATTTAAAAATACAAAATGATAAAAAATTTAACAAAACTCCTTGAATTTGTTTCAATTTATATTTATATATTTTGAAAATGTCTTCAAAATTGACTCTAAATTTTATTTGAATTCAAATATTTAATCTTTTTTTTATAAAAATTTTCTGTTTGTTGAAAGTTTTCACTATGACAATAAATTTTGTACTTGATTGTGGTTCATTTAGAAACGTTTTTAATTATAAATTTTTGTTCTAAAAGGCGTATTTTATAAATGTACAGACAAATTTTTCCTCAACTTGCTTTACTTCAAAATTCGAAAATATTTCGATAAAAATCCTTTTATTAAATTACTTCTGTACTATATTGAATATTTTTGTTAAAATTATTTTTTTTAGTTCATCATTTTCGTTATTTTTGTTGAAAATTCAAATTACCGGTTTTTTAAATAAAGATTTTAATGTTTCTAACTGTATTTAAAATCAAACGTTTCAGAAAATATGACACAAATATCCAAATTTAAACAACAAATTTTTTATCTCTTTACAGACGAAAGATAACAACGACAATGATGACAGTAATGCGTAATAACGATTATTTCCATTTAGCAAAAAAAAAAAGTTTCAGCAACAACAACAACGACCATATTTAAAGGTGAGTACACAAGCATGCACATATAAATACTTAATAATAAACTTGTCTCTTGACGCTCATCTCAAATGTCGACTTTGCACTGTTGATGTTGGTTGACATCGTCAACGAGACAAAATATCAATGTTGAACTACTTTGCAAGACGAAAATACTTGGCTAGAAATTTCTGATTTTCATTAGAAAAAAATAAATTCATAAAATTATTCAAGATTGACAAAATTGTTGAGCGATTTTGACAGATTTGTAAATTATTTTTTGCTGTTTTCTTTAAATACTGTCAGTTGTTCTTTTACAAGAAATAAATGAGAAAAATCAAAGTTAAAATTTCTTTCGATCTTTAAATTTTCCAAAAGTTGACTTACCTTGAATTAGTACACTTTCATCGTTAATTGAATTCTAAATTGTCACTCGCTGCTGTTGTTCCCATTTCATGTTGTTGAGCAGAACAACTAAATAATTTAGCAAAATATGTGTGTGTGTGTGTGTGTGGGAAGCAATGCAATGTAGAAGAAGAATTATGAGCGCCATATGAAGTAATCAGTTAGTTTCTATTTCACTTTTCTAGAAAATAAATGAAAAGCATAACGAAAGCGAGCTATGATGTGCAAGAGACGAGGAAAAGAACTTAATTAATTTTCTGCCACTGCTCCGTCGTCACCATTCTCACTTGCTATTCAAATTAGCATTTTTAATGAAAACGAAATATGGTGAGAGGAGTGGCTTTCATTGTTGCAAAATTGTCATCGCTCTTTTCCCATTATGATGATGATGTTTATAAAAAAAACACTAATGAATCTGAAAAACAAAGCAAAAACTTTCTTTCTCTTTCTCCTTATTATGAATTATCAAATTTATCTTTCCTTTTGTTTTTCTCGAGGTTTTTCTAAGAAATGTTTTGCTTGAGTAAATATAAATTAAAATGTTGATTTGGAATTATTCGCTACTGTGTGTGTATATTTGAATAAATTGCAAGATAAAGTTACCGATTTCATTAAATTATGAAAGATTACGACTTATTAAAATTTATTCAATATTTAGCATTTTATTCAATTTTTAATGAATTAAATTGAGACAACAAACTTTAGATCTGTGTGCCTGTATACATTTAAACATAGATTTTCCATTTGAAATTGCAATCCGTAGCACAACTGACAATTTTAAAAGCAATAAATGCAAATAATCAAAAACTAAGTTTCTAACCGCTTGCAAATCAACGTCTTTAACATAAACAACACAAAAAAGTGATGATAAATATTTCTCTGCATCTTTCTTCTTTTATTTTGCTCTACATATTTAAAAGTAAAACAAGTCATAATGGACCGTCATAAGCAGTAGCATAGAAATTTTCTTTGCTTGAGAAACTTTTTTTTTCTTTCTTTTTCCAAGCTGTGAGTGCCATTTGTTAGTGGTTCTCAATGTTCATATTTTTGGTAATTTAATACATACAATGAGGGCATGCTTAAGCATCACACACAAATCACAAAAAAGCGGTGTTCAGGAAAGCAGCAAATTGGGATAGAAAGAATAATTGTCAGCAACAACAGTCAACTTTATTAATTTTTCAAGTCACAAGTCGCTACTGCTGCTGCTGCTTGCTTGCTTCATAAATACACTTATATTCCATCTCAAGCAAAGGAAGAATAAAAAAACACGAAAAATTAGCACCATACCGGCAATAGAGAGCAAGTAGCAACAGCAGTAGTAGCATAATTCAAGTGTAAGTAAAGTGACAATCTCGTTACCGCCATTGCTCTAAATATGAAGAAAAAGAAACAAAGAAGAAAAAAGCTCAGCATACGATGATGATGCTGATGATGGTGTATATGTGTGTGTTCACGCAATGTAGCGCGCTTGTTTCAATTTGGGGGTTGATTTTTGATTGAGTTACAATAATGAATTATTCATGAAATCATAATTTTTTTATAGGATTTTTCATTTTGGTGTTTTTTCTTTTTCTTCTACGCCCTCATTCACATCATCATCTTCTCCTTGCGAGTATGATGACAATGTCAGCAAAGAACAAAACTTTTCTCTGTATATGTCGTCATCGACAATGAGGAAAAAGTTTTTTTTATTTTTTATCATTTACAGACTGCTCAGCAGAAAAAAAGTAACAACAGCAAGCAAGCAGTTACAAAAACAATGTCAAACATCATTTACAATTTTTGCGCGTGTTGAACACTGAAGAAATTCTTCTTTAGAAGTTGATGACAGTTAGGAAAGTTTATTTAAGACGATAGGAAAGGGCAAAAGTCGCGAATGGCAGTTAATTGCTCATTCTATGCTATGAACATAAGGTAATTAATGCCTTAAATTGCTAATAAACATTGTTTATGGCAGAATAATGTGTCAAGTTAAGTCTATGACTTTGATCATCTTTTAATTCAAGAAGTTATAGAATCTTTACCTTTTTAACTTATTATGATTTCCTTTTTAGATTGATTTTGATGTAATTTGTCACATATAGCAATGGAAATGAAGATAATTGGAAATTTCATGTTTTATTGTTTTCTTATGATGCTATTGATTACAAACAAAAACATCATGTTCGATTAATTTGAGTTTTTATACTAAAATCACTGAAACCACTAACCAAAAATTGTTTTTTTTACATTAAACTACTATTTTTAATTCCTTATTTACATATTTTGTCACAAATAACAAAACAAAACACTTCAAATCATTTAATTTCTCAATTTCTTTCACTTTTTTTCAAAGCCAATAAAAAATAATTATATAAACACTTTATTCTTTCACTAATCAAACTCTTTCACTTCTTATTATTCTTAACTTTCTTTTATCAATGTATAAACTAATACATCGATTTTAAACAATAAAATTTCTTTTTTCTTTTGTTTACAATTTGAAATTTTAATGTCTATACAAAAACATAGTAAAATATAGAAATTTTCAATATTCTATGTAATTAATAGAAAATTTAAATTATACACGTTAAATTGAAAATTTTAATTATTTCTTATTTTGAGAAAGGTTCTTTTATGTAGTTTAAAAAGAAGAGAAGAGAAGGGAAGAAGGGTCTCATATTCAACAACAGAAAACATCCACCTGAATTGTTTATGTTCCATGTAAAAAAAGAGAAAGAGCAACATGAAAAACGAGATGTAGCAGCATTAATTATTATTTATTGTTTCGAGGGCTTGAAACGATTATTAATTGGTAAATTGAATTAAAATTGATTTTCTGAGTAAGCTCAATTCATTTTTTTTATATTGTACAGCTTTTTTCATTCTCTACTTGTGTATAAATTTTAAATTAAATTAAAACAATTTTTTCAAGCTTTATTTCAGCTCTTTCTCGTCCAACTTCAATAAATAAACTTTATTGCTCACGTGTAAACGCTTAATTTAACCTCTCTTGCTTTTCATTAAGGCACAAATTTATGAAAAAGAGAATTTTAAAGTCATAAATAATTTTTAACTCGCGCATTATTTAAATTTTAAATTATTGCTGACTTGTAATTAAATTTTCTGTCACACATTTTTCAAAATTATATTCATTGAAAAAATCAAACAATATGAGAGAATAAAAAAGCAAATTTTAGCAGCAACATACCATAAAATGTAAATGAAATGATCGACAGGGTGAGTGAGCAACAAAAAATACTTTTTTATCTTTGTTTTTGGCAAAATCGATTGCGTAGAGTATAAAAATGTTAAAATTTTAGCAATATGTGATTCAATATAAAAAGAAGTAGAGAACAATCTGAATAACAAGGTCGAGATACTTTTATTAATTGATTTTTAGATTTCTTAGCAACAAAAATTTATTGATAAGAACATCAATTTTAAAAGTGATCTATTTAGAAAGCAATTATTTCAGTTCAATCTTGTGTACTACTAAATTTGTATTCAACTTTTATTAAGCTTCATTCTAAAATTATTTCTAAGAGTGTTTAAGCCTTGTTATGAAAATCGAAATAGCTCAATGATGATTCCACAACATTGAAACGAGAAATACACACGTATGCATATGTACACACACGTGGATGATAAAAGTGTGAGGAAAAGAGAATTTTCTGTATATTGCATTGATGAGAGTTAAAAGAGAGAAAAAAAAAGAAAAGTGGTTGGTTGGTTGTGTAGCAAAACTAAAGAGGACAACTCGAGGGAAACATGTTTTTTGCGTGCGTGACCAGAATATTGAAAAATCTTCTCTACATACTGCTGCTGCTGCTGCTTGTGCTACTGCTTAGCAATTCCAAAGTGCTTCCACGAATAAGAGAGAAGCGGCAGCAGCAGCACAAGCAGAAAAAAGAAAGAAAGCTGATGGGAAAATGTTCAGCAAACGGATTACGTTGTTGTACGATTTTCTGGTTTTGTATGTTATTTTGTTCTGCTTAATTTAATGATGTGATTACATCACATTTTGAAAAATGGAAATTTTTTCTCTCTCTTCTTTTTTACGTTTACTTCCGTTTACCGCATGATGCTTGCTTGTTTGTTTGCTGTACGTCTGTCTGTCTGTCTGTCAAATTTATTTTGAAAGAAAAATTATGAAAGTTTCGTGCATCAGTTAGTAACAGAAGCAGCAGTAACTAAGCCTCGTTTCTACCTATTAGCATGCCATTCACAATCCTCAAAAATTCTAAGCGTAGAAATTGATTTAATCGCCATGCTTTTATCTCTCTTGACTGCATAGTAGCAACAGCAATTGCAAGTTGTAATGGAAGTATTTATTCACTTAGTAACACATACGAGAGTTCATTTTGACCACACACTATGACTATATTTCTATGTGGCAGGAAAACAATAGAAATTTTTTATAAATGATTGACATTTTCTAGTTAAATTCAACTTCTTTCTCTCAGTAGAATATTGTTAAATGGTTTTGTGAAGCATTGCATGTGATGTTGTATAAATTATCTGTATATAATCTACAGTATAGATATGAATATGTTTTCTCTTTTCTGTATATTGCCAATTTAACATCATCACAAATAACATAAGGTAGAATATTTTATATTTTGTTCTTTCTCGTTGTTAGGTTAAATTATGTTATATGTTGGTCAAAATCATGTTCAGTTTTCTGAACTGTATTTCATATTTGTCAGAACAGAAGTTTTATCAAATGGATTTTCATAAAAATTAAGTTCAAATATTTTACTTGACTTGCATCCATCTTTTTTGTCAACTTGATTTTAAGTCCACTTACACAAAAATGTCTCTAGTTCATTAAATTTTTATTTAATTCAATCAAAATCTACTATGTATAATTTGAGAATCATTGACTTCTATACAAACTAGACAAATTTCAAAAGAAATAACCCTAATCTGAATGAATTAGAGATATTTTTGTGAAAGTCAACTTGCATGCAACTTGACAAAAAATGCTCATATCAAGTAAAGTATTCATGCAAGTTCTACAATTTTGTATCAAATACTGTGAAATATATAAGAAATCTTGCTTTAAAGTAAACAACCTTTAAGATTTCTAGTTTTTCATTTCAAACCTAAAAACAAAATTTTAATTTACAAATGTTACAAAAAACTTAAATCAACAAAAATTGCAATGGCAAAAACTAAGAAACTTTATAAATTACTAGATCTATTTACATTTGTATGTATGAATCGTAGAGTATTTTACTTTTAGCATGTCACATTTATTAAGACAAAAAAAAAGAAATTTGCATAAATTTCAAAAACGAGAGCCATAAAATTATTCAAAGAGGAGGAAAATTATAGAGCAGAAGCAATTTCTACTTTGTATGCAGTATGTATGTCATACAATTTTGACATTTATTAAACGGAAATGCTCTAAATAAGCTTTTTCATTGCTTCAAAAGGAGTCTAACTAGGCACATACATGATTGCATTCTACTGCACTCACTTTTTTATACATGCATGATAATTTAATGAAATGGAACGATTTCTCTATAAATACACATAAGAAAAAATTCCCTTAAGTACTTTATTTTTTACTTTCTCCCTTTGTTGCCTGCACACACAAAATATATATAATGATATTCAAGAATACTTATTGTCAACAAGCTTTTTCTTTTCATATTTCATACCAAAAAAATGCAGCATGAAAGCTCGTAACATACCCATGTTTTTCCTGTATGCATACATGTTTGCATAACCACTCAACTCAGCATATTTATGAAAAGTAAGAAGAAAGAGAAGGAAATTTATCGTCAACTAAAGGTGCATAAAGAATTCTTCAAGTGCACATCCATGACTTCCTCTTTCTCCCTTATGTTCACTTTTCTACATATTTTTTTTTTTTTGAAAAGGGCAGCAAAAAAAGATTCAGTTGAATAAACTACAAATTTCTTTTCTATACAACAACAATTCACAAATATATATAACAGAGCCTGCTGATTCATACTGACATGAAATTTATTACTTTAACAACTTTCTTTCTTTTCTTTCTCTTTCATTCTCGTTCAGCATCGGCAACAATGAGTGAAGAGAGAAAAAAGGATGAAATATGATCTCAAATTTTTGTGCTTTAGTATTAGGGAGAGAAAATTATGAAGAAAAAAAAAAATCTTTTGCATATGCCCAAGGGATAGAGAAATCTTAGATTAGAACTGACAATAATCATTTATAAAAATTGAAAAAGTTTTCTTGTAGAATTGTAAATATTTTCTAAGTAAATTCTACAACAAGAAATTGAAGAAATTCTACAAATTATTTATAAATTTCTATCAAAATTTTTAATTATACCCTGCACTTAAACTTTCAAATAAAATTTCAGTAAGTTTGACTGTTTTTAAAACTTTATTCATTTTAAAGTATTTTAACCAAATTGACTCTTCCAAGTTACTTATTTTTTCTATATAATTCATTGACTTATTTGTCCATGTAAAGTATAGTAGAAATAAGAGGCCAGTTGGAAATCTGTAACAAACAAAAGCTACAAAATTGGCTCTACTGCTTTACTCTACTCTATAGCATGAAGCTCTCTAAAAAATGTGTAAGCAAAATTCTATTTAGGCACGAGGCAAGTAAGGCATAGGAAAAAAGGAAGACAAAGCGAACGATATGATACATTTCTATATTTTAAGCAGAAATTCCACACCACTTAGAGGCGAAAGAATGGAGCAAAAGCACAAGAAGAAAGAAATTTATGCTTCTAACGTTTACTACCATTATCTCTGTGACTGTTTATTTATGGTCTCTCCAATTTCATAGAGAAGAGAAAAACACATTGGTGCCGCAGTTGACCATTTTCAATGTTGTTGTCGAGCGAATGGATGCAAATTCGTGCAGATAAAAGTCTGTGCTTTTAAAGTTTTCTTTCCTTAAAGTTCTCTAATGTCTCCAACAATTTGCTCTCTATTTTATTATGTTGTTGTGACTGTTATGAAATTCTAAAATTCATGTGAATAATGCAAAAGGTCGACTCAAATGCAGATTTTCATATTTATAATAAACTGACTGCTTGCTTCGAATGTAGGTCATATAAGAAGAAATATTTCTTTGAGAGATTTTAATTTTTAATGTATGAAAATGTTTATGAAGAGAAGTTATAGAAATTTGTTATTTGTTTGTCTACAAATAAATAATTTTATTGACTCTTTATTCCCTTATTTAGTTGCTTAAAATTATCATAAAAGTTGTAGTAGTTTAAAGAAAGAAAGCTAAAATTTTCTATAAACATTCAATTTTTGTAGGATTTTGTAAAAAAAAATACAATTGTAGATATGTAAAATTTGAAAAATCCGTTATAATTCTTTGTTTTAAGAAGAAAAAATGCACAGATAAGAAGGAATCTTTTATTTTATATAAAATTCAGAATTACAAAATTATTGATAGAATCAACAATTTGCCTCACAGCATTTATCCCATTGGCAATTGAAGTGAATGAGAAAAATCTGCTGATAATTGAATTTTTATTATTGCCAGCACATTTATTACAACTACTATAACTAGACAGCATCTTGAAGTGAAATTAAAATTAATCAAATAAAAATTATTTTGTTAGATTGTGAGTTTGTTGTTGCTGTTGCAGAAGCAATCTTATTCATATTCTCATAACACATTTGATGATATTTGTTATATATTGTGAAATAAATGCTCTCATAAATTATCTTAACTATACAAACTGATGTTTTTACTACTCGCAGGCGAGCGAGCTAAAATAAGAAAAATGATGGAGCATCTGTTTCGACTCATAACTCTTTCATTTCCACTTCACTTTTCGCCGCTCATCAAAATACAATGGCTATCATATGTGTGTGTCTGCCATTTTAGTATGTTTATCACTTAATTTAGTGTAAAATGGGACGCACGTCTCACGTCTATTCGAGCTTTATCTTCTCCTTTATCATTCAATTATCATGAAACACTAAAGCCATTTTTCTCTTCTTTCTTTCTTCGTCTTTCAAACATGGCGAAATAAAAATAAATCAAGGCAATGAAACTTGATTTACAAATAATTTTTGATTGGAAATTTCAAAGACATCTTTTAAATCTCTAACAAAATAAAACTTATTAAGATTCTTTCTTATAAATTCATAATGTCACTGCCTTGATTGAAAATGTTGTAGCAAAAAATTATTTATTGCTTTACTTTCTCACTGATTGCGTTTCATGTGCGACATGTCCGTTCAAGATAGATGAAAAGATTTTTTCTACTATTCTCTATCTATCCATCCTTGAACACATATGTTTTAGGTCATAAAAGATCCCTTATAACTCAAGAACCAAAAAAAAACTTTTTCTTTTTCGTAAGTAAAGAAAAGAAGGAGAAAAAAAGGATGACAAGTGTTTGTGAGGGATACTTAATGGCAGTTGCAGCAGTAGCACTAGAAAAGAAAGTAAAGTTTAAAGAAACAATTGTTAAAGGCTGCTGTTACTGTTACTGCAAAAGCAAACAAATACAATAGTTGAAAAGTGTGGAATGAGAGCACAACTAAATGTAATCTTCATCAAAGAAAAATAAAAATTCAATTTGTTGAAAATTACACAGCAGTTTCCTGCTACAGCAAGGCGAGAGGCAAAAAATGAAGGGAAAATACGCGGGAGCTAAAATTGAAATGTTTTTATCGCTTTGAAATCATTACGAGTAGAGAAGAGAAGACTTCAACTTGCAAGTGAGATGAAAGGGAGGAAATTTTCTTTTTCTTTTGCTCTGTACAATAAATAAAGCAATGATTTTTCTGCTACATGAAATACAAAAACAAACAAGTTGTAGTTACTTCAGTTCTAGAGAAAAAGAAAGTTCTTTAGTTGAATTAATAGTGAATAATAGAGTTATATGATTTAAAATCTAGAAAAAGAAATTTCTTTCAAGCTTTGGAATTTTCATTAAAAACATTTTTTGTAGAATTTACAGGAAAATTTACTTCAATTTAATAAAGATAAAAGCTTTAGTTTTTAGTTATTTTAAACCAGGAACTTCTTTTTTAATTTTAATCAAATATGAGCTTATAAACAAAAAATGTCATTAACAAAGAAATATTTTTATATTTCCTGTTTTGTAAATTAGTGTTAAAACGATCTTTTTGATAAAATTTCTTTTCGTTAAGATTCTTGAGAAGAAAAATTTCGTTAATTTTTTAACGAAAGAAAATTTAATGAAAAGCTTTAAAATGTAAACAAATAAAATTTTTATGAAAATGTCATTAACTTCTAAACTTGAAGAATCTCTAATATGCTTTTTAAATACAAATATGTTATTATACTGTAACTAACATTTGAATTCAACCTAAATCAAATAGGAAAAATCAATATTTTACAAAATATTATCATTTGAATTATTTTTGGAAAACTCTTTCATTTCTAATATAAAATCAATTCATTTCCAAGCAACACCAAACTGTCATTATGATAATGAGCAATAAGTGCATGACTTGCAAAGAAAGAAACCTTCAAGAATAAATCTCTTGCAACAAATTGCTCTTGACTTTTACATCAACCAACTACCAACTTCAAAATCTACTTCTCTTCATACTCAATATGTAGAAAAAAAAGAGGGGGAAAAAGATGAAATGAATGACTTTCAGTTAAGTGCTCCCAAAAGTCTAACTTAAATGCTATTTTTCACTTGTAATGAGCTTAAACTGCTGCTGCTGCGGTTGATGTTATAAAAGGCGAGAATGAAAGAATGGTAAAAATACATGATTATTATTATCATTATTATTATAATTTAAAACAGTTAACAGAGCATCCGCACTCAATAATAAAGTCTTACTCTTTTAAATTAAAAATAAATTACAAGTTTCATTTAAAAACTTTTATTCTTTTATTTTGTTTATCACAATTTATTAGATTTGTTAAGGGCAATTCTCTGAATGTGCGAAAATCGAAGAAAAGGCGTTTTGTAATTCTTTCTCTACTTGTTTTTGTTCGAAAATTCGAAAAGCATTTAATTCCTTATTTCTCACAATAATCTCTATAATTGTGTTTTTATTCTCTTGTTTTAGTTATGAAAAGTATTTTGTCATGAAAAGAGTATAAAATAAGAAGCTAAATAAAAGAAAAATTGAATTTTATGATTTTGTAAATAAAATTTTTGAACTCTACAAACGCTATTAATTTCTACAAATTTCAAATTTTGTTCCTGATAGACGCCTATTTCAACTCGAATAAAAGTTTAAATGCTATAAAAACTATTATAGAAGATAAAGAATCATCTTTTTAACTACAAAAACTATTTTTTGAGTGACTACGGTGAGTAATAAAGCTAAATTTTACAAAAATGTGTGAAAAAATAAAAATTTTGTTCCTGATAAACGTTTTTCGAAAATCAATTTTCAGACATATTAAAGTCTTTGGAAGCTTAAAAGTATACTCAATCACTATCTCTATTACTTTTACATCTATTAAATTCATTTGAAATAAGTGAAAACAAGTATTAAGAGAGAAATTTGAAAAAGTAGAGATTTTTGTAGACAAATTTATTCAGAGAATTGCCCTTAATTTCTAGAAATTTTTTAAATTTTTATAAAAGTGAATTTTGAAATTTCTCTAAAATATTTTATTATTATATTAAAGTCATTAATTTTCCATTTATTTTCTCTTCTAACTGCATATATCGATGCAGGCTGTAGCAATAAAAAAAATTAATTGAAAATTTATTGGTTGGTGCTTCTGTTTTCAACACATATTACATTCTAAATACTCGCTAATGAAACTCACACAGTTTCAGTATATACTTGAGTCTATTGGAATGCATACCACAAATTTTCATTATAGGCAGCAGCAAAACGCATTTTGAAAATAACAATAAGAATAGAGGAAAATTCATTCCTTTTCATTTAATTTTTTTCTTTTCTCTCTCTTTCTCAATTTCTTCAACAAATGTACATTTAAACACCGGTGCACTGCATGTGAATATGTCTATTAGGGAGAGAAAAAGCTATTTTATAAAGTGGGAAATCTGAAAACTCAATTTATGATTGTGGCAGGACAAAACAAGCAAAAAAGGGATAAAAGAAATAGAAATTTTTGCAAATTGAACTTGATTATGTGTGTGAGCATGAACACATACAGTATAGGTCGATAATAGCAAATACACACAGTAGTAGGCATAAAAAAGATATGTGTTTGCCAGTGGTCGACGAAAATCGAAAAAGCAATCAAAAATTTTATGAATTTATAATCATTGGCAATTTCGTTCACATTTATGATGATGGTTTTTGTGTGTAGGATGGAATTTACGCATTTACAATTTAAACAAGTTAGACAGGCAGCAGCAAGTTAGAAATCGACCATTATCAATATTTGCTTCTGATCTTGACTCATTTACACATACGCACGCATTCATGTATGGTAATAAAAATTTTGGATTATTAAAAGCCTAAGAAATATTGGAATATTCTATTATAATATGATATATTGATTTAATGTTGTTTATCATAAATAACATTTTGCAGCATTAAAATATTTTGAAGATTTTCTAATTTCTTTAAATAATTTTGAAATTATTATTTTGGCTTCTAGGAATTATTATTTTCTTTAAAATAATCCCATTTAGTTTTCCAAATCGTATTTAATTGTTCATAATACCGAACAACATGCTAAAGTACCTAAAAATATTTTTTTGGTATTTTCTTCAGATTCTTTATTTGTTTACGTTTGAAAATAAAATTCTATGAAAAACATAGAATTCTATCAAAAAATTTGATTTTCAATTGACAGTTAAATTACAAATAAATACTCATTATTTCCTATATGTATATTATTAAATAAATACACATATGCACAAGCATATCAATTTGAAATCGACTATAAGCATCTAAATTACACGACACGCATACTCATTTTATATATAATACACAATATACATTCAAATCCTATAGAAAAAAAATACACATATAAATTTGTAATTGTTACTGCATGTTACAACATTATATCGCGAATTATAATTCATTTAAGCGTGAAAATTATAGGTTATTCCCATTGTGAAACTCTAAGCTTTACCTTTTACCAATCATTGCAAACGACATGGCTATTAGAGGTGATTATCCATCATTTTGATACATCGATTGATAACAGTAAAAAATGTAAGCTTTCATTAATTTTGATTGACTTAATTTGAGTGAAAACATTGAAAATAATCTTTGAAGTTAATTTTATTTCAAAATTACACGTTTTTGAAAGTAATTAAATTTCAATCATGGAAAATTTTCAACTCTTCTCTCATGAAATTCCATTAATTAATTAATTTTTCTCTCTTGGCAATAAGATAAAAAAAAAATAGGAATCTTGAGAGAGAGAGGCTTTGAAAAGTTTTAAGAAATAAAAACTTGAACTTTTCTTTTTCTACTCTTTTTTTAATGAATGTGAATGAATATTTATAGACTTAATAGACTGCTGCTATTAATGATGGAAGAGAAGAGTAACTGAAATGAGATATATCAATTAAGATAAGGTTGTAGAGAGATTTACATTGCCTGCATCTTTTTAATTTAAAGTAGGAAGATTACAAATATTGAGAATCTTTATTAGAATTAAATTTTTAAAGCAATTATGAGTACATGAAGCTTTAAGTTTCTTGCTTTATAGTTTTGAAATGTTTGGTTTAAAAATTTACTAAAAAGACGTCGAATAACCAAAAAACCGTTACGATTTCCATTTATATGCTTATTGCATGGCACGGAAAGTCGTAACGTATTTTTGGTTACTCGGGAACTTTAAAAAAGAAAATCTTACTTTCCTAATTTAGTTCAGTGTGTTTTTTTATGTAATTAGAAGTTTGTACCCAGTGAGAAACAAAATCCGGAATTTTCTAAAATTTGTCTAACTGAAAAAAGTTTCTCACTACGTAGTGAATGCTGTAATTGAGATTTTTAAATAGACTGTAGAAAAAATGAGTTTTATTTTAAATTACTAGTTGAAAATTAATATTTTAAATAAAATTTCATTAATATTTTTACAAATATGTTTAAATTATGCATTTATTTATTCTCTATTTATGTGAAAATAGAGCAAGTTACATGCAACATCTATTATATTTGATGATCGTATTACAAATCATTGAGTATCAAGGCTTGTAATGGTAATGTCATTTAGCTTGCTCTCTGGCTGTGTATATATTTGTCTGAAACAAGTTGCTGTTATTTGCAAAATTTATTGACTGACAAAATCCTCTTTCAGTTATTGAGCTAAAGTACTCTATACAGCATAAAATTGAATGAATGAATGCGAAAGAATGGAAGAGAAATGGGAAAAATAGAGAGAATCATTTGTGTTTTCTGCTACGTTATCTTTTATCTTTCTCACTGTAACATACAGAAATACATATAAATAGAGAAAAGAGCCACTATATATACACATTTATTCTCGTTTGATTTCTGATGTGAACTGAAGAAAATGTGAAACTATTGATGCGAAAAGAAAAAGAATGTGAAAAAGTTTTTCATCCTTTTTTTATTCCTTTGCACACAAGTAAGTCAAAACGTTTCAATATTCAATGGGTATTTGTAAAGAGTAGTAGTAAATTTTACATTGAATAAAGATCAAAGGTGAAAAAGTTCTTTTCTACTTTAAATATGAGTGAATTTCTTTAGTTAAGAATAAAATGTTTTTTATTATTCAAAAAAATTTGTTTTTGATTGTAAAATTGATTTTTTACCTCAAACTATTACAAAAAAATACTTTTATTCAATCTTTTTTCAAAATATTTTTATTTTTATTTATTGCAACCTACATCACTCCTATTTGATTTGATATTTTGTTGTTTTCACCTGACATATGTGAGAGAATAAAAAAAATATTTTTTACTCGTTTAAATTTGTTTATGAAATAGCAGCAAGCATCAACTTCGCTCCATCATGTATTTAATTTAGCAAAATAAAAATACAGTTAGGGAGAAAATAACTTTTATAAAAAATTTTGAATTAATTTAATTTTGTCGGTTTTCAAAAATTTCATAAGTGTTTACTGATATTTTGATCATTTTGATCATTTTTTTATCATACATCGAATTTTCAAAAAAAAAAAAAAATTCAAAACTTAACGAAAGTTCCAAAAAACTAACGAAATTTTTATAAACTTAACGAAATTTCAAAATAATATAAAAAATAAGTTTAATATTCTTAAGTTTTAATTTGTTATTAATAGTTTAATAAAAACTCCTTAAAAAATGAACAATTTAACAAATTCATGTGAAGTTCAAACTTAATTTTGCAAAAAAAGTTAGAAACATTTCATAAAAGTTGTTTTTATCCTGTTAAAAAAATGTATTCATTTATGCTCACATTTCAAGCTCAGAAGTTAAATGCTTGTGATGTGTAATGAGGGGATGGGCAAAATCACCGAAAGACAAAATCTTCTCAGTCAAAAAGGACAATTTCTCCGACAAACACGAAGACAAAATTTTCACCTACATTTGTGAGTGAAAATTTTGTCCTCGCGTTAGGACAATTTTTTCACATAGAAAAAAAAATTCGGAAATCTTGTCTTCCTGATGGACAAAATTTTCACTAAGATTTATGAGTGAAAATTTTGTTCTTAACGTAAGAACAAAATTTTCACTTACAAATCTATGTGAAAATTTTGTCTTTGTGTCGAATCAAAAAATTATTTTTTTCTTCTAAATGAAGAAATTGTCCGGGCGTTTGGACAAAATTTTCACATACATTTTCAAGTGAAGAAATTGTCCGACCGTTTAGACAGAATTTTCACATTCATTTGCAGGTGAAAATTTTGTCCTCAAGTTGAGAAGAACTTTATTTTTAAAATTTGATAATTATGTGATTCGCGTTTTCATACCGTAAATACATTTTGAAATATTAGAAATTTTGATATAAATCTATAAAACGCAAAAATGTTTTTTGGAGAATATTTTAATTATTGTTATATTTTTAGTTTTATTCAAGATTTTCGAGTTGAAATCATTTAAAAAATGTGAAATCATAATTTCCAAGGCTTGAGAAATCTTTAATTTTTGATTTCATTTTGATTTGTATGAAAAAATCAAAAAATTAAATTTTTTTATTTTTATAAAATCAAATTTCATTTTTTGATTTCTGTGATTTTTCAATTAAACATATTTCAATGAAATGAAATATATAAATGTTATAATCTGTTATATTAGTCTTATATCGAGTATAAGTAATGAAATAAACTTTAATTTTTTGAATATCTCACAGAAATCAAAAAGTTTCAGGCCTTGATAATTTCTAAATTGTTAGAAAATTGAAACAAAAAGTTCTGATACAATTTTTTTCTATTAGAAAAATATCAAAAATACTTTTTCTTAAAAAACTTTTCCGCCAAAAAATTTTCACTAAAGAATTTTCCCGCCAAAAGTTTTTTATATTAAAATTATTGAAAGTAAATACGAAATTTACCAGATAGAAATATTCTACGAATATTTTAAATATTTCCCAGATAACGGACGATTTTTCGTCCGCTTGCGGATTATCCGGTTTTTTTCCATACAAAAAATCGAATAAAATCCGCATTTTTCCTATTTTTTCCCATAATTTCGGACACTGATATGTGTACAAAAACTGATAATTTCCAGTATTTTTGTACGCCTGCCGGATTATTTTTGATAATTTTTTTGGCGGAAAAAGTTTTTAGGAAAAAAGTATTTTTGATATTTTTTAATAGAAAAAAATTGCTTCCGAACTTTTTGCTTCAATTTTTTAACAATTTAGAAATTATCAAGGCCTGAGAACTTTTTGATTTCTGTGTGATATTCGAAAAATTAAAGTTTATTTCATTATTTATACTCGATATAAGACTAATATAACAGATTGTAACATTTATATATTTCATTTCATTGAAATATGTTTAATTAAAAAATCACAGAAATCAAAAAATCTAATTTGATTTCAAAAAAATAAATTAAAATTAATATTTCAAAATGTATTTACGGTATGAAAACGCGAATCGCATAATTATCAAATTTTAAAAATAAAGTTCTTCTCAACTTGAGGACAAAATTTTCACCTGCAAATGAATGTGAAAATTCTGTCTAAACGCGGGACAATTTTCTTTACTTGAAAATGTATGTGAAAATTTTGTCTAAACGTTCGGACAATTTCTTCACTTAGAAGAAAAAAATTTTCTTTGATTCGACACAAAGACAAATTTTCACATAGATTTGTAAGTGAAAATTTTGTCCTTACGTTAAGACAAAATTTTCACTCATAAATCTTAGTGAAAATTTTGTCCATCAGGAAGACAAGATTTCCGAATTTTTTTTTCTATGTGAAAAAATTGTCCTAACGCGAGGACAAAATTTTCACTCACAAATGTAGGTGAAAATTTTGTCTTCGTGTTTGTCGGAGAAAATATTGTCCTTTTTGACTGAGAAGATTTTGTCTTTCGGTGATTTTGCCCATCCCCGTGTAATGAATAATGCTGAATAACATTGTTCGCGCTCACTTTTTTATGGTTTTGTATGTTAATGTTATTCACATTTTTTCTTTTTTTTTTTGAGAATAGATATTTCATGTGAGAAGAAACTCATTCCATAAATATTCTCTTGCTCTGCCATTAAGTAAGTCGCGAACACACATAATGTTGCAACATGCCAAGAAAGTCATCATACATCATTGATAACTGCTGTTGCTTTATTTCTTTAACGAGATCATGAGATTTTTTTCCCTATTTTTATATGCATTATTTATGCGTTTAAGAAGAAATTTATAAATTTACTGAGCGACATTGAACAAGCCCCGACATGCCAAATAAAAGCATCATCAAATGTGAAAAGTAAAACTTTAATGCTTTATGTGAAATTATTACAAGCTGCCATAGCAGACACATAAGTGTATAATTTTCTTTTTTCTTTCTCAGTCTCATGCCAAATGCACATAGAAAGAAAAAAAAAAGAAAGAGCAAAAGGGAAGATATGTGACGATAACAAACATATAATTCATGTCCCGACCAACTCTCATAAAAACAATTCTTTCTTTTTCTCAGTCAAAAGCACCTGTTTCGTGTTCTTCTCTCTTTCTCTCTAGAGATGACTGCGAATTTTTAAACTTTTTACTT
Organism: Polypedilum vanderplanki; assembly: GCA_018290095.1. NCBI lineage: Eukaryota > Metazoa > Arthropoda > Insecta > Diptera > Chironomidae > Polypedilum > Polypedilum vanderplanki. The sequence goes on along the minus strand of CM031380.1, from coordinate 32,833,380 downwards.
TTTTCTGTTCAACCCAACTCATACCGTTCACAACAATGATATTTTCGCATGATTACAGCAATTTAATGTGAAACAGCAGAAAATAATTTCACTTCGGTAAATTCACTGAAATGTGACACGAGAGTGCTGTGTTTAAAAATTGCCTTTTACTTTCATTTTTAACACTTGTTTCTATGGATTGCATCAGATTTAAATTTTAAGTGAAACAATTGTAATTTATTAATTTTTAACGTATTTATTTGAAATTTTTTTCTCTTAAAGAAAGCTTGAATTTCTTTCAATATCAATTAATGCAAGTTAATGATGTAGAAAGGTGAAAAAAGAGTCAAGGTTCTATGTCAATAGCCTAAAGCGACAAAATGTTGATGCGTAAAGTCATAAATTTGCCAAAATTAGTCCCAAACACGCTAAAGTCAAGTTAAGTGAATGTTTCAAGGTCTCTTGGTTGTTCAACCTATACATAATTGCCAAACCTACTCTATACATATTGTCAAGAGCCCTAAAACATTTTCTGTCAAATGAAGTTGAGTATTTTATGCCAATGATCTGAATGAAACTTGTCTAAAGCCTCAAATGTGTTCATATAAACTCATAAGTGCTTAATCTGAGCTGTTTATCATGTACTCTCTGACATTGAGTGTTATTATTGTATGTAAATGTCATCGATTTGTTGTTGAGGTAAAAACAGAAGAATAAAGAGCACTTTAATGATTTTCACATCAGTTGATTAGAAAGAGAGCCAATTTAGAAGCATTGGAAAGGAAACAAGAAAGGCAGAATTGACCCAACTCAAAAAAAGTGTCCAAATAGACAATGGCATATGTGGTCTTCCGTTCTTCCGTAAATGGTTTGTTTTTTTTTTCTTCCATAATAATTCGAATCTTTAATTATTCTTAGAAATGCAAATCGATTATTTAAGATATAAAAACAAGTACTGCTGCCAATTCATAAAGTAAAACAAATATAAACATTTTCACATCATAATCTCATTACCAATGTTGTCATTGCTGCTGCTGCTTTCATTGTTTTTGTATCATTTTTTTTCTGATGATTTCCGCGAAATGAACGAAATTCGAAACTCATCCTGTCTGCTGAACTTTTTATTTTATGTCGTAGCAAAAAAACTCTTTTTTTCCTTTTAACGTTGCTGCTATGCTATTCTGTATCTTCAGGCATGAGAGAAAAGGAACAAAGTGTAAAAAAGTTTCCCCCGCTCTCCGTGTGCTTCAATTTATATATTTATTCGCTTTCTGGACCACTTGCTGTAAAAATGCTTAAAGCGATACACAAATGATTGTAAAAGCGGTCCATATTGCTGCTGCTATGGTATACATAGAGTCTACCGAATGTAAAAAAGGAAAAAGACCGAGGGAGTGGGACGTAACGTAACGTTGTAACATTTTGCTGGTTAAAATTAAAATGAAATTAAAGCCATGGCAAGAAACGAGCTGGCTAGCTGATAGCAATTAAGCGACAGTGTACATTCATTGTTAGATATATTTTCTCTATGTGTGTAAAAGTAAAAAAGCTAAAAATAAAAAAATGAAACAGAAAAAATTCTATTGTTATTCCTCGTCAGTACATTGAGCATTCACCATTCACTGTCGAATCCATACAACACAACTTGATGGTTTCATTGTGTCACAATGCGAAAATCTGATTACCTCACTTTACATATTTTTTTTTTTCAATTCTTTACCTCGTTTCTCACTCGCTACACTTCCGCACAATCAGTAGTTAGTATGAAAATGTATTGAAAACCAATATTGGGAATATTTTAGAATTTTTAAAATTGTTGCTTCAATTTGACTAGAATTTTAAATATTCACTACCTAGAGAATAAATTTGAGCACTAACGATAGAATCAGAGTTTATTTTACCCATTCTTATTCTATTTTATAATTAAGAATTTTTACAATAATCGAGAATTAGCGAATTTAATTTTAATTGTCAAAAGTTTAAAAAATTTTATTCGATAAAATTCCTTATATTTTTAATACATTTAATACTTAACAGCATCTTATTCTTTTTTTAGTAACACGCATGCAAACGTTTTCTTGATTTATTAACAGGTTTAAAATTTTCAATTTAACAAAAGACACACAAATTTACAAATTAAATTTCGCAAGAAATTTCAATATGTAAACGAAAAACAAGTTTTTTTAAATATTTTAAAGTCGTTAATTTAAAATTTTTGATATTGTTTAATGAAAGTTTTTAAAATGAGTTTAAAAAATCCAAATTTATTCATAAAATGCATTTAACAAAATTTTTGATGCAAAAATGATTCAATTGTTGAGGTAGAAATATAATAAAAACATGAAACTAATGTCGATTATTTCAGCAACCAAGCGAATAAACTTGATGGAATTATTTGTCAATAGGGAATTTCTTTATAAAAAATTCTCTATAGGTAAGTAGTCAATGACCATCACCAATGCGCAATAAGTAAAAGAAATAAGAGAGGCATTTTCTTTTCATCAATGTAGTAAACAACTCTCCTTAATTTCCTGTCAATTTGGCACATTGAACGATTGAAAGAAGCGAAAAAAAGGAAACAAACATTCTTTAAGTGCTACTGCTTTTCGTTGCACAACAATTTTATTTCTTTTCTGTTTACGACTTTAACTTTTAATTTTACGTCACCATAAATTTTCCAATTATGGCATTTACTTTCTTACTTTTTTCCAATGCCATTGTTGCTTGTAAACACAGAGAGGAAGAAAAAATAACATAATAAGATTATGCCGGGTATGTGTACACACTAACAAAGGAAAAAGGAAGAGAAGAAAAATGTGGAGCATGGAGCAAAAGCTGAACTAACTGATGCTACAAATTTTCTTCTTTCACCTTGTATCTCCATCCATCTTTTCTCATTCCATTATCTTACTGCTGCTGCTGCTACTGCTGTTACCGACAAAAAAATGAGAAAGAGAAGGAATAAAGGGATTATTGATGATTTTGTGCTATTTATGGCAGTAAAATGGCTTTCTTGGTATTTACAGAAGGTAAGAAAAGTCCACGTAAAAGAAGAAACAATTTTTGACATGTTTATCTTGATTTAGGAAGTTTTTTTTGATGATTTTGCCTATATCATGATACACGCATGTGTGTTTAAAATGGATTGATGTCATTTTTCTTTTTCTTCATTTATCAATAATAATCAAATTCTTATGTCATCGATATTCAATAAAAAGTTTTTATTTATGATAAAAATGTTGAAAAAGTCAAATCAATTTTAAATCTTTTCTGTCAATTCTTTTAAGGGTTTAAAAGCTTTTAAACTTTTGAATTGCTTTAGCAAGAATGAGAAATAAAGCTTTAAAACTAATCTAATAAAGTGAAGATTGATTACATTGATTGTTTTGTAGTTGAAATGTCTTTAAAATTTTAAAAACTGTAAGCAATTTTTTGAAAATATTCAAGGGAATTAAAAATAGTTTGAAATGTTGTTCAGAATTTCGAATGCTTTCATATGTAAATACAAATAGCAATTTACAATAAAGAATCATAAATTAATCTATCAATTTTAATAATAATCGATTCTAGCTTCCTTCATAAAAAAAGTCATCAATACCTTAAATTTAAAATTCTAATAGAAATTTCCAAGTAATTTTGCCTCAAAAATTCGCCACTATGTTAAATATCAATATCAATTTCAACATTGTAAACTGGAAACTGTCAATATACATTTAGTAGTTTTAATTAAAATGGAAAATCCCACGAATGCATCCACATACACATATAAATTTCAATAAATAAATGCAAAAATCTGACTGAATGATTTTTCGTTCCATGACAACTGTAAATACAGAGTTGGTAGTAGACGATGGCTGCTGTTGAGTTTAAAATGAATAATTTTTTGGTTCTATTGTTTTCCTTCGAATACAAGAGCCTTTAATTCTTCAGAAATCTGAGAATCTTTTCCATACTAAATCAAAAAAAAATTAACAAATGACTTTTTTATTTGAATACAAGAACTAGCTCTGGTTTTTAAGGAAAAATGTAGATTTACCCAAAAAATTTAACTTTCAGTTAAAAATAAAACTCTTCTGCTCAGTTGCCTGACAATCTTACCAACTCTTTGTAAATATATAAAGTAAATATATTAAAAATTGATAAAAGCATTTCGATTCATGATGATTAACAGTAATTAATTGATATGTCAAAAAATAATTTTATTGCATTGCTTCCAGTGAAATAATAGAAATTTATTGAATTTTGTAAAATTAAATTTAGCTCAATTTAATTCTGGTCAAATATTGTAATAAAAAATCTCTTCATAAACAGCAGCAGATTTAATTCTCTTACTATAAGATATCTCTCGAGTAAATCGAGTAAATTGAAAATAAGTTTCATCAGCTCTTTTATTGAGCAAGCAAACAAACACTGGAAAACATCAAAGAAGCGTGTATTGACTCAGCGAAAAGGAAAATAAAATTTAATTATCCTAGATTTTCGTTGCTTTCTGCTTGCTGCTATTGCTGCTTTCTATCCTTCCTCATTTCATCGTCTCGTGTCTGTTTGTAAGGTTGTTAGGTGAAAAATTCCTAAGAGATCCATAGCATTCAATATCAAGTTACGTGACACAATTTTAATAGGAATTCAATATTGATTTTGTCCTTTTTTATGAGCTCCATCAGATTTTCTTTCTTACATCATCTATAAAATCAGCCTTCTTTCTTTTTTTAAAAAAACTCTTACTTTTCTTTATTTCTTCTCTTCTTTGCCAGTCTCAACGTGCCTCATTATAGTTGTTTATTGGATCGTAAAACATTTATCTCCATAATGAGCAATTTTAATGATCAATTAAAAGGTTATGTACAAGTGCTATCGTCATTATTATGAAGAGAAAGAAAAGACATAAGCTCAATTTTAAATTAGCTTGCAATTTACTCTCATTCTGATATTGATTTTGTATAAAAAAATTTTTTCAATCGAAACAGAAAACGAGAAATATCAATTAAAAAAGAAATTCAAAATTAAATTTACTTTGTCAATTCAATTGATGATGATATTAAAAATTCATTTTGTAAATGCATTCGAGAATATCATGGAAATTTTTTTTGCCTATAGAGATATACATCTGCCTCAAATAAAATTTCAAATACGAGAAATTTCCATCATTTTGACAGAAATTAAACCTCTTTTGTTGGCTTAATATTCGATGGAATTTTTCTTATCCTTTTTTTTATTGGATGCAATTGGAAGTTAGATATTTTATGGAAAATTTTCTTATCAATTATTAATCATTCTAGAACAAGGCTTCTCGTTTCGAAACAATAATCCTTAATTTATCAATTCTAAGAATTCATGTATAACAATTAAAATTCTGAAAATCAAAATTAAACAAACAAAAGAAATTTTTTTGTAAAATTCTATGAAAAGCTGCAAAAATTTTCAATAAATTTACAGTTGTGTTTAAACTTATTTAAGGATCTATGAAAATCTGCAATAAAATAAATAAAAAATATTTCAGATGTAAACAAAGAAAAAGAAAACAAGTTTTTTGTAAATCGAACAAAATCTTTCAAATTTCATCTTTTACAAATCAAAATTTCTTAGAAAATCAAAATTTCAAAGCAAATAATTTTTGCTAAAGAGTTTCAGATAATAATTTGTTTTTGACTTTCAAGATTTCATTGGAAATTTGAATTTCCTTGAAATCAAAAATGTTTACAAAAAAATAATTTTTAATAATTGCTTTAAAAACTAAATAAATTAGTCAAGAATAAACCAAATAACATCAAAGTATTTTCCCTAAATAAAATTCTTCATCCAGTTAAATTTTAATAGAAAGCGAAATAAAAAATCTCCCGGAATTAATAAAAATTTGTATAATGCGAAAATAATTGAGAAAAAAACTCGTTTTTAATTTCTCATCCTCTCTCATAGGCTCTTAATTACTTTCGCTATATATTGGAGTAGAAATAGAAAGGGCGCTTGACTCGAAGGTCGTTGTTTTCATCACCATAGCATTCCACTTTCTAAGTAGTCAGTAGAGAGAGGCAAAAAAGTTTTTCTTATTTTTTAAAAGAAATCGCACGCTAAATTAATCGCTTTGTAAATATAATCCTAATTGAATCCTCATCAAGGAAAATATTGACGAAAACAACAGATTTTGTTGGTCGATGTCGAATGTGAAGGAAAAAGAAGGAAAAGCGTAGCGGCAGCTATGAAATGTTAGAGTAGGAAAAATATTTGTTGTGTGCTCTCACTTTGGCATGAAATAACAACAATGTTATATATACATAATGTTCATCATCATCATCGTCATAAATAGAATACAAGAATTGGTCTCACTGTTTATATACTCTCTAGCAAGCAAGCGGCGGTATTGTGGAAGGATATTGAGGTGCGTATAAAAATGAAGATATAGTTCATGCTTTAAATCAATATCGACAAGGAGGAGAGAGCGAGGAAAACTCTTTCATATATATATAAATTTTCCGCCTTTCCTTTAGCACATGGTGTGCACTTGAACGAGACACTTGAATAACTAAAGTGGAACTCTCACTCTCTATTTTGTCTCATAACTTTTTTTCCCTTTTTCACGAGTTTACTTATACATTTATAAATTTCGAAAATCAATAATTCAAAAGAGAGAGAAAAAAATTTCTTTTTAGGCATTTTGGGCATTAAATTTTCTCTCACAGCTTTTTTATTTTTTGTTATTGTCAAGAGCGGGAAAATTTTTTCTTCTTGCCTATTTTTAAACTACCAGCCATAATGTGATAACAATGATGAATGTTAAATTTTGAGAGGCAACACTTAAGAACTCACGACATGAAATTAACATTTTAAGAGCGGAAAACCATTTTTTGATAGTAATAAAATTTTTCTTTAAGAAAGTTTTTCTCAAAAACTGATTTTGTATGACAAGTTTTCTTTTTGCTTATGGCTTTAATCTGATGAATGTGTGAAGCGTGTTTATTACCAAAAAACTCTCGCTTATGGAAAGGAAATTTTCTGCCTTGCTGGTGGTATGATGTTGTTGTTGTATCATACGTATGACACGCAATGATTTGTAGATGTTCATTGATTTTCCTTCTCTTCCTCTTTTTCTCACTTACTCTATCCGATAACATTAGCTTTAATAAAATAGCATTTCATCATGATATTTTTTATATTCACTTTAAATTTATCTTATAGGCACTAAATATGGGAATATTCAAGAATTTATTCAATGATTTAAAATTTTAAAATAACTGTCAAAAATTTAAAATTAATAAAATTCGATGTTTTTCATAGAATTTAATTTCAAATGTAAACAAAAAAGAAATTTGACAAATATTAATAAATTTAACAACTTAAAGTGCCTTAATTTGCTATTAGTGATTAAAAAAATCAATATAAGATAATTACAAAAAGGATAATAGGGTAACGGAACCTAACTTTGACCTATCCCTAACTTTGACCTATCTTGTATTCTTATCAAAATCACTATTTTAACTCAAACAATTCATTAAATATTATTTATTTTAACTTTATAATATGTTTCAACAGAGAATTGAAGCACTTTGATGTGTGATTTATTGAAATATTTCCATTTTTCTTGTTCATGAAAATTTCAAAAAAATTTGCACAATATTATTCTTTTCAATTTTTACCTAAAATAATTGATTTCATGATTCACTTAAGCACTTATTTCAATCAATGCAGCTCAAAAATAAACGGTAACACTTCAAATCACAAATTTAATTAAGAAATAAGGTGCTAAAATTGACTAAATATGCTGGAACCTAACTTTGACCTATTTTGGAACCTAACTTGACCTACTGTTTTGTAAAAATCTGCTATACTTTTCTGAACCTTTTTGTAAACAAACATTTCTTGAAAAACAGTTTTTGCAAATTTCTGCTTAAATACTTGTTAAAATTAATCGAAATCGGTAGAAATCGAACAAGTATTAAAAGAAATATAATTTAAAAATAATTTGGAAGTGCTTTGAAGTGAAAAACTTTTAATAACAAATAGGTCAAAGTTAGGTTCTTTGTTTAGGTCAAAGTTAGGTTCCAGCATATTCATTGAAATTGTGGCAAAACTGTTTATTGTTCGCTCTAAATAATGTTACAGTGCAAAAGGATACACTTTATTTCATCTTTTAGTGAGAAAGTGGAAGTGTTTAGTGAAATAATAATAGAGTTATTAAAGTTTGTTTTGAAGAATTTTATGAAATAGGTCAAAGTTATGCTCCGTTACCCTATATCTGAATAAACAATCATTCAAAAATTTGTACAAAATTGAAGAATTCTATAAATTTGTTTGATAAATCTAAAGCAAATTGTCTCATATTCAAATAATACACGTTCGTAGGCTGTTGACATTAAAACAGGATGCTAAAGAAGATAAGTAATTAAAATAAGATAGAATTTTCTCTCATTTCTCGATAATTCTCTTTAAATATTAAGGGAAGAAATGCAACATTTTCTCATGAATACTCAAGAAGATCTTACATATTATTCATGCACGTGTGTATTCTATTCATTTAAGACTACTGATTATTAATAGCCAATGATATCAAGTTTCTATTTCAATGTGAAAAGATATAATAAGAGAGAAAAGAAAAGAGAATAAATTTAAGAATAAATCACTTCTTAACTCAAATTAAATTTATAGTCGCAACAGCAGCAAAAGTGGAACACAACAGACAAAAGAGTTTTCCTTCACATTCAACTACAATTAAATTAAAATTTAGATTAAATGAAGAAAGTTTCACTATAGAAAGATTCGCATTTACCTAATTTACTGTTAAGAATTTATTTCGAGCATTAGCATTGAAAGTTGAAGCAATCTAAAATCCATTTTCATGAAGGAACTTTCTTTCTCTTTTTCTCTTTCTTTTACTCGCAAACAATATAAATTGACATAAACTTTCATGACATAATCATTAATTCCGTAACATACACATATATACGTGTGTACATATATAAATACGCTAGTTCACTATATACAATGCTTATTCTATTCTATTGTTATCATGAATAATGAAGGAATTGTATCACAACAACCTCCTTCATGATTACATGTTTTCTATTTTCTCTCTCTCTTTCTATACATTATTATGTTGTCAATATGCAAAAGAAAGTCTTTTATAGATCATAATCTAAATTGCATTTCAATTAAATTAACTATTTTTCAAATTATCACTTTATAAAAATAAAGAATTTAAAGCTTCATTTTATTTATTTATAAAAAATACATAGAAAGTTCAAATAGAAATATCAGAAAATAGAAACATGGTTTATTATTAAATGAGTGAACAAATATAAAGCACAACTTGATTGTTTTCTTGCTTGCTTAATGAATTATAAACTAAATATGTATTGTAAAGCAGAAAAGAAGGATCAGTAATAACAGTCAGGCAAGAAATAATAGAAATGACTTTTTCATTGAAGTTCAAATTTTTAATACAAATTTTATCGAAATTTATGCAACAAGGAAAACTTGAATTTGATTAAAGAAATTTTTGAATGCCAAACATTTCATTGTACAGTAAAAGTTAACAAAAAAATCTTAAAAATGATTTCTAAAAACTCACAAAATGTTCTATAATTTTTTAATATAAAAAGCATGAAAGCAGTGAGCTAGATAGCTATTCTAACATATTAAATGTTTCATCAACGAGCTGTGTAAGAAGAGTAAGAGCAGGAGAAAGAAATGAAGTGAATGAAGAAAACAGCAGTGAAAGCAATTTCATTGAATAATCATAAAAGAGTTTTTTTTTTCATTCATTTCATTACCTTACAACAACAACATCCAACAATATAGCAGCATGAAGAGTATTTTGTTAATAGCAAGCGAAAATGAAAGTCAATAAAGTTATGGTATGCATGCATACACTGTTGATGATGAGAAAATATTTTTTTCTTTCTTTTGATGAGATTTTGATTTATTGAGAATTTTTCGTATAAACATTTCAATTGTGTTAAAGAGAGAGAAAAAAGGACAAGAAAAAACTAATTGAGCGAGAAGTAAAAAAGAAACTTGAAAAGAATAAACAACAACAAGAAAGGAAAGTTTTTCTTCATGTGGTAGAAGAAAAGCTAAGAAAGTGAAGGAAAACCTTTCAATTTGAGGACTCATCCGTTTGGGGAATTCAGTGTGGCAGCAAACACAAGCAAAATCATTTTCCGAGGCACTAACCGTACATTATTCATTCACATTCAGCACATTAAACTGCCTCCAATCATTTTTATATTCTCCACGATGATGACTAAAACACTAACCAACTAGAAAAAAAGGAGAGAAGAAAAGAAAGAAAGCAAAAGCATTGAGAAAATTAAATTCTTCCAAATGAATGAAATTAAATGGCTCAAGTAAGAAAGCAGCAGTAGAAGCTTTGATCCATTCTTGAAAATGTAAATTTCCACTTTTGTCAGCATAAGCAATATTGAATTATGGTTAGCACAAACATGAAAATGAGATGCTGACGACTACGACATTGACTAGAGTAGAAAAAATGAAAACTTTTTATTTATTTTTATTTTTTATTACAAATTGAATTTTTTTTCTCCCTTCTTTACTTTTTTAGCATACGCCGTTGAAAAAAGGATAAAAAGAGATGAAAAAAGGAAAGGGAAGAAACTTTAGAGGGATTTTAAAAAGAGTTAAGCCACATCACAGGAGGTTCTTTCTACTCCTTTCTTTCTTCTGACATAATTTGAAGCAGTTCAACCCAAAACATGACACGGCAATCGATGAAGCGAAAAACAAAATTTAAAATTCTTTAAAATATGGCTAGAAAATTGCTAAGAAAAAAAAAATTGTTTGGGTAACAAAAAATGGAAATGAATGAGTGGCAAAAAAACTGAAAAGTTTTCTCAAAAGTTGCTGTTAATTAATTTCATTTCTGACACTTTCTTATTTGCCTACAACGACTTCAATTTTTTTCTTATTTTTAAAGCAAGAAAAAACTTTTTAGTGAGTGACAAAAATTGTTCATGTGAGTTCACAGCAATAATCGTAAATATTCTGATGCAGAAGCTGCAATTGCTGACTCTATCAATTTGTTAGGAAAGAAAGTCAAGTCAATCGTTAATCGTTATAAAATGAAATAGGTGAAAAAGCCATAAAGTTGAGCTGGTGCTGTTGCCAAAAACGGGCAGGAAAACAGGAGAATGAGTCTTATAAAAGTGACATTAAAAGTTAAACGCAGAAGCAGTTCCTTGAGTGCCATAAGGAGCTTGAGACTCGCCACAAAATGGCAAACAACAACAGCAACATAATTTATGGCCATAAAAATTTATATTGTCAAAATATATGATCCATCGAGACAATGCAGTAAAGTAGTAAAAAAATGTGTGGCACTTTCATAGCTAAATGAAGACACAACATTGAGGAAAAAAGGTGTAAAAAGAAAAACTTTTTTACTTCAAAGAGAAAATAAGGATAAAAAGGACTTTTGGTTATTACTGTGACAAAAGACTGCAAAAATACTTTTTTTCCTCCTTTCAACATTTGATGACAATTGCAATTGAATTTTTCACTTTCAAGAAATAACAAAAAACTTTCTTGAACTTTCTTTGTTTATTGTTTACAAAAAATAGAATTTTGAGAAATTTTCAGTTATAAAATTTTCTAAATTTTAAGTTTTTTTTTTACATTTGAAATGTAAACATTAAAATTTTTAGAACAAAAATTTTTAATTTTGCAATAAATTTGACATTGCAGCTGTTAAAAAATGTTCAATAAATGATGCAAGTGCTATGCAGTAAATGCACAGATGGTAAATGAACGAGAAAAACTATTTAAAAAAAATAATTTCATCTCTGCGCAATGTTTGCTGTTCCTTTTTTTCTCACATAAGCAAGTAAACACACTCAAGTTAGAGAGTTCATTAAAGTCAAGAGAAATGGAGAAATAAAATATGACTTTCGTTCGCTTTCTTAAGCATCTGAAAAATGAGTGAAAATTTAAAACTGCTCAGAAATTTTTTCTTGGACAATAAATGAGATAAATTTAAGGCAGTATTAGCAGGAACTGATTACTTGCAATCAAAAACAAAAAGAAAACTTTTGCAAATTTCTTTTATGAACTGAAAATTTTGATTGAAGCACAACAAAAATTAACTTCAGTTGAGTTTTAGAAAATGTGTGAAATTTTATTTTCATTTTCTATTGCTTCACTGTTATGCATTAAAATTCCTCACGACATACAGAAATAAAATTAAATGCAATTTATTTTATTTTCTCCAACTTTTTACTCAACCAACACACAGACATTCATTTTATTCTTAATTAAATTATCAAAGTTAAATTTTTCATTCTTGTTTGGCACGAAAGTTTTAAATTTCTCAAATTGATTGAATATGAAACTAAAATTGTACAAAAAATCAATTTGAAATTTCCTAAATTAATTTATAGCAAAAAGGAAGCAAAAGTAGACAAATTGAGCAAATAAAATACAAAGGGGTTTAAAAATGTTAATTGCGAGAAAACTTACGACATAAGAAATGTCTTTGATACACGCTGTGTGGAATTTTCATGCAAATTCCAATTTATGTAAATTCCACTGTGACGCTTTCTTTAGACTTTCATTTAATTAGCATCAAAAGTGTTATTGGTTGCACTGCTAATCACTATGAAATGCCAAAATATTTTGCTGTGTTTTTCAACTCCATTTTCAAAAGATCAAAGCAGCAAAACAAGCATGTACTTTTGAATAATTGAATTTGTAATTAAAATTGTTTTCAAAAGTAAGTTTTTGAGTGAGTAAATTTCGTCACTCGTCAACCATCGCTTTTACCTGCCTGCCATCACTCATTCGCTTGCTTTGAAATGTGACGTGTTCTAATTTAATTTAGCACTTAAATTTTACTTCAAAATAAACTGGAAAGAGAATTTTCACTTTAAGAGTTTTCTTCATTTTTCAAGAATTATTTAAATGTGAAAGAGGAAATTGTTTTAAATTTTTAAAAGTAACGATCATTTTATATTTGAATTTTTTTAACAAGAATATGAATTTTAGCATTTTTGATTTCAAAAGAAGGATATACTAAAATTGTAAAGAACTATCTTAAATATAGCAAAAAGTCGTTGCTTCCTGAATTATTTGTTCACTTGTCCATTCAATTTCCTGTTAATCCGATGTAAAGCTTTTTTGACTCTTATAAAAGAAATAGGACAGTCCAACAACAGGTTTCAGTATTAAAATATATGTAAATGCACAAAAGAAAAGAGAAGATGTATGAAGGTATGGATTGGAATGACTCGCTTGTTGATGTGCTTCTTTTCACATGACCGTCGTCGTTGTCGTCTTTTGCTTCTCTTTGATAATTTATTGTAATCCCTATGTCGTTTGTTTTTACCTTTGCATATCCATCCTTTTACTCTTATACTACTCGTAATTGAGCAACGACGACTCTTGAATCAAAATACCTACAGAGAGAAAGAATTTTAAAGCAAAATTGAAAAAAGCAATGAATGTCAAAATCGTGCTGTTGAGATCGATTAAATTTATCAACGTAGAAAAAAAGATGAAATGAACGTGATAAACGTGAATGAGCACTTATTTATGCTTTGTAATACGAACGAATTAAATTCAATTTGCAATAAGAAAGTATCATCAGTCAAAGTCAACTTTTATTGCTGCTTCTTTCTCTTATTCAAAAGTAAGAGAAGAAAATTAATTTCCAATTTTCTCACTCTCTATTTCTTTTTTCAGTCTTATCTAAATAGCAATAAAGATCACTTAATCAAAAAATGCCACAGTCACGAGTTCGTTAAGAATTCTTTTTTCTTATATTTTAAAATAGAGCGAGAAAAAGAAGAAAAGGGAAAGAAAAGTTACTATGGAAATCCATTTCAATCAAATAAAACAGCGAGAAAGTGATCAAAGATGAAGAAAAAGAAGAAAATCAATTCCCATTGCCATTTGACAGCTATCAAATTAAATTGAACATCACTCGCAAATTTTTGATGAGATTTTTTCTCACTTTCTCTCCCTATTATCGACGATATATATCTATATAGATATTTGTTTCTTAGATTACTTCTTGATGCTCTTATCGCTGCTGATATTTCTATGGTGATGCTGCTACTACGCTTCATCTTCTACTTTTTTTTTATTATTGAAAGAGGAAAGGAAAACTTTCAATGACTGATGGTATAGAGAATGTAGAAAGAATATGATTTTACGACTTTGCCTTAATTCCCACAAGTATGTTAGAAAAATCGAAAAGAAATTTACATTCAAACATAAAGTTTTTCTTCTTTTCTTTTCTTTCCTACTTTTTCTGACTTTTCTCTCTCCCATATCGATTGCTGTGGCGAGTAAAACAACAAAGAAAAGAAAAAAAAGAGAATTTGAAGATTCAACCCATGTTAAGGTAGAAAACAGAAAATGTTTTTTCCTTCCTACAAATGTTCTTTTCTCTTAGGAGAATTTATTTTCCATGTCAATGTTGAAATTTGAATCGAAAAAAATTTACTGATGACAATCTTTAAATTGCAAATATTCTTTTATCATGAATTTAAATTATAATGATTTTTTGGACATTTTCAAGGTTTCTTTTAGATGAATTTTTTTGAAATAACGAATATTTCATTTTTAAAAATATTACTTTTTGTTTACATTTACAAAATTTAAATTATTATTAAATTTTTGATAATATCAAAGTCATTCTAAGTTTTAAAACTTATTGAATGACCTTTGATTTAAAGTTTTTAGCTAGAGAAAAGAATAATAAAATTCTAAATAACATAAGATTGAAGAATTAAAAAAACTTTTAAAAGAATTTTACTTTTGGAAATCATATTCTGTTAAAGCAATAAATTAAAACTATTTTATCAAACTACAACTCAAAATTAATTCAGGCAATAAATTTGATCAATTTTTCTGCTTGAATTTTAAGTCTCATGTAAAAATTATTTTCAATTATTCATCAATAGCTTTTTTGAAGCAATCGAGAGAAAAAACTTTGATATAACAAGAAGAACACATGTATAAAAGAAGAACAAGAGAAGCAAATAAAACCGCGTTGGGCGTATAAAAAAAAGTTTTTCTTTCGTTTATATTCTCTTGAGGAATTTTCTTTCGCCTTTACCATACTTCAATGTTCCAATTGATTGGCATTTGATGGTTTTTCAACGGTGTCTGTAAAGACTCTTTTTCTCAAAAAAGGAGAGGAAAAGGATGAATGGGAACTATGAGAGGAAAAAAGAATATATTTACATTATGTAATGCTATATTTTCAACTCAAAAAACCTCGAGCATTGTTATAAGAGGATAAAAGCTTTTAAGCTCTCAACCACACATACATATATAGTTGTTGTTGCTAGAAAAGAAGAAGAGAGCTAATACTGAAATTAAAATACTTTTCTGGTTGAGGTTTGTTACTGAAAAGTGTGCAATTGCAACAATTTTACCTCTCTCTCTGTCTATGTCCGGTAATCTCTTCCTTTGCACTGAATGTTGTATAATGATACTTAAAATCTCTTCTTGAAAATGCAGCTACATTAACTTTAATGTTTCTGAAATACAAAAGTCAATGAAAAGAATTTTTTTGTTGTTTCTCTGCCAATGTTTTTTGATCTTTTTATTCTCTCTCGATTTTTTTTTAGTTTTACAAATGAAATTTTTTATTCTATTGAGATCTTATTTATTATTACGCTTTTTATTAAAAGAATCTCTATTAAAAATTCTTTAAACGTACATTTGAGTTTATTTTACTATTTTCTGGTTTTTCCTTATTTGAAAAGTGAAAGAAAACTTTTTTCATTCCTGTCAATGCATGTCAACACTTTAGAGAAACTAAAAGTTTTCATCTAAATCCTGTACAAACAATGAAATTTACTATTAGAAAGGTAAAATTTTCTTCATTAGAACAATCTACTTAATTATTCTTTTCACATCGATCACTTTTCAACTTAATGGCATGAAAAAAGTTTTCTCTCTCTTTTCTGGTTTCTCTGCAAGGTGAAGATTCTTTGAATAATCGACATGATTGATTTTTTTTAGAATTTTCAATATAAGACGAATTTAAAATTAATTTTCATCTATTTAAACTTATTCAGTTGCAAATTTTATTTGTTTTCTACAGTAATTTTTTGCGACTGCAGTCAATTGATTGAAGACCAATAATCCAATAACCTTTAAACTATTTTAAGCTTAACCAAACTGATTTTAATTTATCACTAAAATTTTTCATAAGATTTTGATTTCTTTAGTTTTCATTATGAAATTAAAAATTTTATTTAAATTTGATCTCTTAAAGCCAGTTTAAGATTGTTAATAAAAAATTTTCTAGCTAAATTTTATCAAAAAAACTTCACCTTGCATTTTCTTCCTTTGCAATCAGTTATAAATAGAAAATAGTTAATGTTTGTATTGAGGCAAGAGAACCATTTAATTAGTCTTCGACTATTTTATCATTCTTTTCCTTTCACTTCTTCACAACCTTCCCATTCTTAAAAAAGCCAAACTTTCTAAATTTTCAGTCTGATTAACTTTTTTTCTCTTTATAGAACACATCATTTGCCATAATGATCTTTTGTGGAAATGACTTTTTTTTTGTTCTATAAGCCAGTCTTTCACTCGATTCCATTCCAATCCCTCAGATCAAATTCACTCATTCTCTCTCCCTTTTTGAGAACGTGATTTATTTTTATGTTTATGCGAAAATCTCTTCAACCAGAGCAAATTTCAACTCTCGCCATATTTTTTTGACTTTTAAGCTCTACCAATTTCAAAAAGCGAGAGCAAAAGAAAATAAAATAAAAATTTACAGAAGGCAAAGTAATCATCTCTCTTTTTCTCGTTTATTTTTGCAAATATAAAAAGAAATAATAATGAAAGAGAAGAATAAAATTAAAACCACAAGTTTATTGCTTATTTGTTTCAAATTAAATGAATTGGAAAGTGGTTGTAATGGGTGGTGAAGGAGAAAAATTATTTTTCTCTTTTTTTGCTCAATCTTTTTTAAATTGTTGAAGAGGATTTTCTTTTAAATATAAAATTTTTTATTCTTTTTTTTTCATCATCGCTCAAAAAAACTGAATTTCTTCTTAACGACAATGAATGAAATAAGAAGAAATATCGAGTGGAAACAAATTACATGCAAATAAAATAGATTACCCAATTTCGCATGAGCTCATTTCCTTTTTTTACTCTCTCTCTTTCCCTTTTTACATTTATATGAAAGAAAAATACTTGAAAAGCAGAAAAAAGCAAGGAAACTTTTGACAATTTTAATTCAATTTATTCGTTTTAAAGTACATACTTGCTTCTTTCATCACATATGGAATTTACCAAAGCTCATTTTTCATCGAGAAAGATTTTTTTTATTTTCCGTTTAGAATGTTTAATAAATGAAGTGAAAACTTTCCATACAATGCTGTTACAATTTTATTTTCATAAAAAATTTTAACCGTTAAGTTTTGAAAATTTGAAAAATACGTTAAAGTTAGAAATTCTATTAAATTACAAATTGTCACTTTTTCCCTGTATGTTGACACAATTTGAAGAAATATAAATTTTCTTTTTTAACAATTGTATTTTTATTTATTCTAACATTGTTAATGGATTATCTTTCTCAAAGAGTTTTTGCTACTGTTAAAAAAGCGAAACTCTTTCCAATTTAAAATTTATATATGCACAAGAATTTCTTGCTGCTGATGCTTCGTTTAACCCAATAAGAGAGAGAGAGAGAAGGAAGAAAACTTTAAATGAGCAATAGTTGTAGAGCAAAAGCATTATGCAAGCGAAATTGGGCACGGGAGAGAGATAATAAGAAAAGTTTTCATTCACTTTCTTTCTTGTTTAATTTTTTCTTTTTTCGTCTTCAATTCATTTTTTTATGAAATAATAACTTTTGGCATTAAAGAAAGCTAAGTTTATGCCCGTTAATTTGGTTGGGAAAGTATAATTGAAGCTAAATTAAGAGAACGGGAAAGAAAATTATGTTGCCAACGATAGTTAGCTCTTGAGTTTTAAAAAAAGAGAATACAAGAAATAGGTAGGAAAAATTGTATAATGGAAAAAAGAGAAAATTTAATTATAATGAAAGATATATCGCCATCGTTTTGGATAAGGAGCAAAAGCAAAAAAGAAAAAAAAAGTACAGAGAGATGAAAATTAATGTTAAGACAACCAAGAGGGATGAAACAGTATAAAGAAAAGGAATATGTATGATAATAATCTGAAATAACCGACGACGACAACGATGACGACAAGAAAAAGGAGTATTTAAAAGAATTTTTCCCTTTTTTAATGAAATAGTAATAAAGGCGATATGAGTTGAGTTCTTTTTTAACTCACTTTCTTTTTTAGAGCACACACATAAGAAGATAGAGCTTTTTATGCAGCTTTAGGGTTGGCTTTTTAATAAAATCCGCTTTTAATATTCATTTTGGCTGACTGAATTAGGTTATAACTTTTGAAGAATAAAAAGCGCTCAAGTCATCATATCTATCTATAAATATTATTTTGTACGGAAAAAAGAATGAAATTAATTTCTTTCTTTCTTTTACTTGAAAAGCACAAAGTGAAGAGAAAACCCCTCGAAAATGAAGAAGATATAGAAGGAAAAAGTTTTTGCAGTTAAACATAATCAAGATTTTCCCCGTCAGAACTCACAAAAAAGCCACCCGAAGAATTTTTTTTGATAAAGCTGCATCATATCTTGTTAATTTCTTCCTCTGCTTGGTTCGCTCTACTCCATTTTTTCCGTTGTTCTTATTTCCTCCTTTTTGTTGTGTGTGCTTTCTTTATTCGTTAAGATGTCATTAAAATTATAACAAAAAGGAGAATTTGTTCTTCTGATGTTATATAATGAGCAGAGGAATTTGTTGTAATTATTTTTATGGTCTTTCATTACAAATCAGCCTTAAACCGCATGTTTCTAATTTTAATTTCAATCAAAAAAGTCAAGTGATGGATAGCGGTTTCAATTAATTTTCATGTTGTAACAAGATTTAACTTTTTTGATACAATAATATTTAAATATTTCATTGCATATCAATAAATTGAGCTTCTTTTAGCTTCATTTTTGATGTTTAATGTTTATTGAAATGGAAAAAGCAATAAAATTTTAAATATTATTGAATGTTTATGAAAAACATTGAAATTAAAGTTCTTGCATTAAAATGCATTTTTCTCAAGTGCTCAAGTTTTCATAATAATTCATATACACATACTCACTAGAAATTCCCTAAATCTCAATCACATTCTCGATTCGAATAAGTAAAAGAAAAATATAAAATAAAAATGAAATCGTATGGCGGAAACAAATCAAATCAGAAATGTGAGAGCAAAAAAGAAGCGTGAGTAAGACACTCAAGAAGCTAAAATCGATTTCGCCACGTCTTCAAAACTGAATTCATTGCCTTTATTCTGATATTTTTCTCTTAACTCTGCTTAGCACT
The DNA here is from genome assembly GCA_018290095.1 of Polypedilum vanderplanki. NCBI lineage: Eukaryota > Metazoa > Arthropoda > Insecta > Diptera > Chironomidae > Polypedilum > Polypedilum vanderplanki. The sequence goes on along the minus strand of CM031380.1, from coordinate 32,814,016 downwards.
CTCTACTTGCTTGCTCTGCAATTTATGGTGAAATTATGCGGAAAAATGCAATAAAAAATTTTCTCGCAATATTCTTTTCGACTTTATATGTATACTGAATTCCCATTTCAATTTTCTTCATCCGGCAATCACCAACACCATCGAGTGGCTTTTCGCTCTTTCGAGTATTTTTTCTTTTTTACTTTTTTTTTTGTGAACGAGCGATAACCAAATAGATAGATGTAGAGCAAACATGAGGAAATGAAGAAGAATGAAAAACTGATGGCATGCAAGTGACTCTTTCAACGCTTTACTCTACTCTATTCTACTCTCATTGATATAGTGTGTTTGCTTCTCTTTCAAGTCATTAATTTCACAAGAATCATCTACTTAAAATGCCATTTTCAAAAGTGCCCCCATAAGTGAGTAGTAACAATCGTGATCTATTTGTTGAGTAAAAAAGGAAATGAAATAGCAGCATCAATGTCTTTAGACTAATAATAATGATGGTATTGTTACTAGTAAAATAATATGATGATGTTCACTCTACAATCTCGGGAATAGTTTATTTATTCAAGTAAATACAAGAGAGTGATAGCAAATGAAAGACGACAGAAAGGAAGTTTTTTCTTTTTCTGACAGATGACACGAAAAACCCATCACAAGAATATGCGAAAAAGATTCACGTAATTATCACAGAAAGAGCGAATGAGCAAGTGAGAGCAGAAATGAAAATAAATTTATTGCCCTTCACCAGAAACTTTTACGCTTTCTCTCTTTCTTGCTGCTTTTTTGATCTTTGCAATAGCAGCAGCAGCCGTACAACAGTTCCAGTTCTTTAATTAATGAGAAAAGTTTCTTTCTTCGTGAGTGTGTTTGTGTATTTGTTGAGCATCTTGAATTTTGCGAATGACGATGTCACATTCACAGACGAAAAGAGTTGTTGTTGTTTTTGTTGTATATTGCAGGTACTTTAGTAGATAGAGATTCAACTGAAAAGAAGAAAATGAGTGCGACAACATGCAAAATTAGAATGATGAAACTCTTCGAATAAGTTGGTTCTTATGTGAACAAATTCAAAAAATTTTTCATCCTTCGCTATTTCGCATATAGCACAGCAATATTCTCTTTCTAAGTTGATTCTGATTTTACCAAAAGAATGGAGAAGATACTTGCATATCTTGATCATTGTGATTGGAACTTTATAAATTAAGAAAAAAAATTGGAAAATTGAAAAAAAGAGGGAAAATTTTCAATGAGACATTATCAATATATTCCAATCACAATAAGTCTTTTAACTTCATTGCTCACTCTTACTACGACCGACTTGGCAACGATTTTAAAAAATAATAAGTAAGTGAGTGTGGCATGATTTAAAATGATGGAAATTTTATATACTATCATTTTTAGCACAATTTTAAATCTTTACATTTTGTCTAATTTCAATGCGCTATTGTGATCTTATTATCGAATGATATTTCTTCATTCTTCTAAATTGCATTTATTTCATCATCACTGTTTTCCCTCAAACGCCAGACAATCACGGAAACGAAAATGAAAATTGATGATGCGATTATGTTCTCTATGATTTATGTATTTGATGATGAAACTAAATTGAAGTTTGTGTTCTTATCAAAGCTTCTTTGTTATATCACATTTATCTTTCATTTTATTTTAATTATTTTTTTGTTTATTCATTTTTTAACCCAAAATGTGATATATCAAAGAAATTTTTGATTTTGGTGTTGTTCAAAAAAGAAATAGAATTTTTATGTCCTTTTAAAAAGTAAAGTAATTTGAAATGACAGCAGTTTTATATTTGAAACTCAGTCAGAACTTAATAAAAATTGGTCATTTTTGAGCTAACATTGCAAAGAATTCTGACTGAGTATGAAAAACATAATGAATAAAAAATGGACATCTTTGGTAGGTAGAAATGAATGAAAATTAGAATTTTTTATACAGAAAGAAATATTCACTTACATTATTGAAATTTCACAAACATAAATTCAGACACTCATTCAAACATGATCATTAAATTTTTTTAAAAACACTAAAATGCAATCCCACATTCATTCATTACTTATTGCAATAATCGTAAGCGAATAGAACTCAATTACTTTAGAAAATGACGACAAATTATGGATTGACTGCAGTTTAATTTCTACTATTTTCATTCTATATGTAGATTTATCTCATTAATTTTTCATATTCAACCGTGTTTTTTTTGTGTCGTCATTATATAAAGCAAATGAGAATGAAAGAAGGAAGAGAAAATTATATGTTGAATATTTTAAGTGTTTAGTTAGACGAAAGTAAAGAAAGAAAGCATTCACTTGGAAAAATCAAGTGAATTTTAATGGGAATTTCTTTTTTGCCCTATATCACCTCTCTCTTCTATCTAAAACGCATTCATCCATCTTTCAATAGCATAGATATATAAATTTTCATTGAAAGATGACAAGGTCTTGACTCATCAAAACTCAACTACCTACACAACTTCTACACTTCATCAATTCTGAATTTTTCGCATTTTCTATTTTTTTTTCATCTTGAAGTTTCTCATAAAGATTGTTATATTTTTTATCCCAGAGGAGTGAAGATGAATAAATGCGAATGAGATATAGGAGAAAGATTTAGGCAAAAAAGTTTGTTTTTTATGTTCCTTACATCTAAAGATTTTTTTATGTATGTTTCTCTATTGCGACCGCAATCTTTCCACAAACTTCGATAACTTTCTTAATTTCTTTGCATTCTTCCTTCTTTCTTTATTTTATTACACTTTTTTTGAGTAATCACACTGGAGAAAATTTTTCCGGGTTTTTTGTGGACTGTTTTTTAGCTGTATGTTATGCTACCGCTAGCCAGCACTTTGAAAAGGTTAATTGCAATTTTTTCTTAAGATTCAACCTTCTATTTTTTTTCTTCATTTCCCTCACACGCTTAATGTTATAACAGTGTGGCTACAGCAGCGCTTCATTATTTAGTGACCCCCCAAACAATTTTCTTTTTCTCGTTTGACTTTTATCTTTTAGACAATAAATTTCTCGTTAATTTACCTTATATATTCTATCTTTATCTTATATATATCTTTATACAAGAAAAAACCAAAAAAAAATTTAAAAAGAAACTTTTGGGCTTGATAGCATGCATTTCAAGTGTCATAAAATGAAAACTTTATTTCGTTTTTGAAATTTTTACGATTCTTTCTTTTATTTATCATGAATAACTATTTTTTGTGCATTCTTTTATTTTGCAATGCTCAATACTTTTTGAAAATGCATATCAAGCCCAAATAAAAAAGAAATTAAAATGAATGACGATTTTAAGCAGAAACACCGAGATTTTTTGAGAATTTCTGTTATCAACAAAAATCACGATTTATTTTCAAATTTCTCTCATGACAAAGTTTCGATCGAATTGAATTATCTTTTAAGGGCAATTTTTGTAAAGAAAATAGAAGATTTTTTTTTAACTTTGATCGATCAAAAAAGTTTTATTGTTTTCGAAGATTGAGAGACATGCATACAATATAATTGTTGACAATTTCTCGGAATTAGAAATCTGCATTTATTTTTTATTTTTAGAAAAAAGAACTTAAAGAATGTGTGTTTTTGTTTCTTCCCTTTCGACCCTGTACATTTTTTTACATTTATATATTTATAATATTTATATTTGTTTCGCAATATGAAGCCATTTGTACAAAATGAAGTGTTGTTATTCTAATGTTTTTTGTTGTGTGTACAGACTCGCTTGGCTTCTTCTCAGTTTCTTTCTTTTAAAATATTACGAAATAAATTCTTTTTTCCGTTAATCTTTTTTCTTGTTTATTTTTTCATAGAAATCTCTCTTTCTCTAGTTTTAAAGTTTTGTTTTTAATTTACAATTCTAAGAATTCTCATTTTCTTACTGAAAAAAAGTTACAAAGCATCTTTCTTTATCGCATTTTGTTGTGTATCTGAATTGTGTGTGTGTGTGTTTCAATTACTTCAACAAGACAACTGGACAATACAAAAAGAATTCATGTGTATCGGATTTCAAATGTATAATATATAAAGTATTCGCATAATTCTGATTTTGACATTTTTTTCTTTCTTTTAACAATTGGCCGAATAATGGAATGAGACATCAAATTTTATCTTAATTCGCTACACGTTAAAAATTAACATTCCGAATTGATAAAAAAACATGTAGTTTATAATTGTAAAAATTGAGACAATTCAAAATCACAATATGAGAAAAAGAAAAGTAAATTTTGGTTAAAAATGCCAGAAGAAAATTTAAAACAAGTTACTCACTGAGAACAAGATTTTTAACTAAAGATTTCAAAAGAAATCACATTAGACAAGGACAATTGATAATAAGCAAATAAAGATGCATTTTATGCTCATTCCATTGTAATAATTTGATGTGTAATTTGTGTATATGGATGTAAAGGTGTGTGTGTGTGTTCATTTATCAAAAATATAATTAAGAAATAAGCATGTTGACTTTAGAACGCTTACTTATTATTGTTGGCATTTTGCTGTTGTTGCTGCTCTTCTTGTTGTTGTTGTTCATCAAGCTTCGATGCCACATATAGTGCAGGATCAATAACTTTTGGAATTGGCTTGATTTCTGTACCCAATTCTTTTTCAATACGATGAAGATCATATCGGTCTTCGTACGTGATTAGATTGATGGCAATACCTAAATAAATTTATAAACAATTAGTAAAATAATTTCATAAAAATTTTAATTCTTATTGCACTTACCCAAATGACCAAATCTACCGCTACGTCCGATACGGTGCTAAAGTAAGTTATCGTAAGTTTTATGTAAATTCATTAGTAAATAATTATACTTACCAAGTAAGTCTCGGCCATTTTGGGAAAATCAAAGTTTATAACAACATTCACAGCCTGAACATCAATACCACGTGTAAAAAGATCCGAGCACACAAGATTACGACATAACCCAGAACGGAAATCGTGGAAAACACGATTACGATGTACTTGAGCCATTTTTGCATGAATATAATAGCAACAATAGCCCAATTCTGTAATTTTTTTCGCCAATAGTTCGACGCGTTGTGTCGAATTGCAGAAAATGATGGACTGATTGATTTGAAGCTTGCTAAAAAGTGTATTTAAGCAGTGAACTTTCTGGCGTTCTTGAACGAATGCATAATATTGTGTAACACCTTTCAGTGTCAACTCTTCCATTAAATTGATCTCGTATGGATTGCGCAAGTGCTTGTCCATGAACTGTTTAACAGTGAGCGGGAATGTGGCCGAAAAGAGCAGAATTTGACGTTCGCGCGGTAGCTTCATGATGACATGATCTAGCATGCCTTTAAAATCTTGTGACAGCAGTTTATCGGCCTCATCGAGTACGAGCATTTTGCAATTGTCCATTATAGCAACTTCTTTGTCCATCAAATCAAGAATACGTCCCGGAGTAGCAATAATAACTTGTACTTTCTGATACAACCTCATGATATCATCTTTCAAATTAGTTCCTCCTGTTGTCACCATAACTTTAATGTCCAAATGCTTAGCCAATTCAATGCAGATTTGTGAAGTCTGAAGTGCCAATTCTCTCGTTGGTACAATAATCAATGCTTGAATACAATCTTTTTTTTCATCGACTTGTTCCAAAATAGGAATACAATAGGCCCCAGTTTTCCCAGTTCCATTTTTAGCTCTTGCTAAAATATCCTTACCACCGAGAGCAATTGGAATAGCAGCTTCTTGAATTGGAGATGGTTTTTCCCAGCCCATCTCGAAAACACCCATAAGCAATTCTCGCTTAACACAAAACTCTTCGAACTCATTGCCACGTGTATCAGTTACATCCTAAAATTAGCAAAATTATTCATTAGTAACAAATTTTGATCAAAAAAGAAAATTGTTCTACTTACACTAGTCTTAATTCTATTATCTTTGGGTGGGATTTGTAGTTTTGCTTTCCATCCGGGATCAATACGGTCGCTAGAAAAAGAATTTTTGTTAAATTATATTCTAATTTTGAAAGGGATAAATTTCTAGATTTTACCTTTGACTAAAATGATTGTTACTATTCATTGTTTTAGTCGTCATTTTGTTGATTTTTTTTCTCTTACTTTTTTTCTTGCTTTTTTCTCTCTCTTTCTTTCCTTGTATTAAATATTTGAACGATCTATTGGATAAAAATTTGATTGAAGAAAAAATGCAAAATCACTCAGAAGAGAAAACTGCCAAAAAAGGAAAGACAAAGACGATGAAAGCTTATTGTCACTGTAACCTATAATCGTTTTATAAATATTTTTCAACTGGATCTTTTCTCACATCATTAAAGTTCATTTAGCTGAATATTTCTTCTAAATTTGCATAATCTAATCTTCTCTTCATAAATTTATTTTGCGTTTTTACTATAAATACTACGCCACTTTCAAAATAAACCAAAATGATTCATTCAAATAATAAAGATAAGAGCAAATAAGTAATTTAGCGTAAGTTATGGAACTGTTGAATTGAACCAAAAAAAGAGCGTCAGCCATTACTTTCAAATATTTAAAAAGGATTTTCTTTGAATAATAATTATTTTTGTGATTTTTAAGAATAAACATAAACACTATTAAAGGTCTTTTAGGCAAATTAGAGGCACAATTAACGAAAATGATAAATATTGACAATTTTTCAGCAAACAGAAGCGAACACATTGCAAAATTTTTAATTTGACATTTTTACGAGCAGCTGGACTAAAGAAACTTTCACTTCATGTTTTCCTTATTTATTATTATTGAATGTAGTAAATGAACGATATTTAACTCACCTTTAATTTGGATTTTCGCTTTAATTTATCTTTTAAAATCTTTTCACTTCGAGCTTTTATTCACGAATGAATGATGTTTCTTTGTCACAAATCATTTTTTCACGGAACTTCTGGAAAAAAGATTCAAACTTATTTTTGACGGTTATCAAAATTCAAGTTGTCATATTAATTGCGTATTTATAAAGTTTTATTATTGTTGTTTATTTTAATCTTCATTTTCAGAAATTTCTACAGTATCACTTAAATCCCAAACTTGAATTTCACGACGACTTGCTATCAAAATTTCATTTTCTGTAGGGTGACATGAGAATGTTGTAATAATTGAATTTTCAGTACTGATTGGTAATCGTTTAACTATATTTGCTTCTAAGAAATCATAAAATATCATTTGTCCATAGCTTGAACCTGACATAATGTAGCCATCACCTTTTGTTGTACCACATTCTATTCGATAATCTTTCGATCCTTTATGTCCTTTATACTCTGTTAATACTTCTCCGCCATCAATATCAATTAATCTTATGATTTCATCTTGACATGATGCTAAAAGACATTGCTCATCAGAAGTCATTGCTAGAGAAGTTATTGAAATACCGATTTTGTCACAAGTTAATTCACCGGCCCTTATGTCATAATGGCGAATACATCCATCTAAAGATGAAGTTATGATTTTATTTGTTGTCACCAGTAATCCAGTAATACAATCTTTTGCTTCTTTAAGCGTTTGAAATGGCTCTAATGAACGACTTCTTATATCAAAACATTGCACCGTATTGTCTCGACTACCGCTAATCGCAACAGTTGAGTCTTCATTGAATTTTGCATAAGTTATTGCAGCGACATGACTTCTTATTCTTCTAACTGGTAAAGCGGTTGATACATCCCAATAAATTATACTTTTATCTGCTGATCCTGATAAAATAAAAGCACTATCGCATGAGCTCTGAGCATCCAAAACTTCTTCGCCATGACCTGCGTACATCTTTATCATTAACTTTTTGCTTGGATTAAAAAGTTTAACTTTTCTATCACTGCCACACACTAATGCATAATTTCCATCTACATTATGTCTCACTGCACGAATGGCTCCTTGACTGCAATCAAACTTGTGTTTTAATTCATAATTCATTTTAAAGGATATTATTTGTTCTATTTGTTTGAAAACAACATTTTTTAGAACTCAATGTTGATGAGTAAATGCAACTGTAGCGCATTTTTGTCACGATAACAACTGATCGTCAAAATTAATCTTGGATTTATTTTAATCAAAATTTTAATCCTAATTCGTAAAGTCATCAAAAATAAAGACACAATGCAGACAAAATGAACAAAATAAATTTTCTTCTAAAAAAAAAGCTCTTACGCGGGAACTTTAAATATTTCAATTTTATCACAAAATATGAGTTAGTTTTTACATATTTTGATAAGGTTTTAAATTTTTTTTCACATAAATATAATAAAATTGCATCATATTATGACTCATTAATGTTTTAATAGAAATTTTTTAAAAGGAATAAAAAATAACCCTTAAAATTAATTTCATTACATAAATTTCCCCCTCAAATATAAAAGAGTCAGAAAAAATATTAGAACGCAAAATGTAAAAAAGTTTAAAAATTTTTATTGATGGATTTAAAAGTTTGCGAGTTTTTTCCATTGAGCTCACCGGAAAGTGTGATAAATTTATTTAAAAATCAACTGGAGAATGACGAAAAAGATGTTAATTTAACGCTAGTTTCGATTTGTTTGGGCTTTTTTGAAAATATTCTTTGCAATGAAAATCGCGAAAATAAATCAACTTTTCCGAGTTTAGATTATAAGGAATTTGATGAATTATATAAAAAGTTCAAATCGATTGTCAGCATTGCTGAAACAGGCACTCAAACATCACATGCAACTAAAGGCAAATCAAAGTCTACAGTTGCGGCTACTGAGAGTCAGGAGCCAAAAATTGCAACGCGAGAGAAAATTAAGAAAATATCTGATGTTATATGGAATTCCTTGCTAAGATCATCATACAAAGACAGGATCCATTTGCAATCAGTGTATAGCTACTTAATAGGAAACAAACTAGATTCGTTTGGTGTTGCTCTTGTAACAGTTGCTGCATGTCAACTACTAAACTATAAAGATGTCCATCTTGCATTAGGAGAGGACCACGTTTGGATTGTTTTCGGTGAAGGTGAGTCATGCAAAAATTACATTTATCATCATAAAAAAATTTCTTATTCACAACTTTGCGAAACTTTCTTTCCTAAAGGAGAGGAAACAATGGAAATAACGTGGCATGGTAAAATTGCTGAAGATAAGAGAGGACAGTCAGTTATTCCAGGAATTGCTTGCAGCACATGGTTATATCTGGCTGGTAATCCTGTCATTTGCACACGCTTTACTGAACTTGCTGTCATGGTTCTCTCAATAAATCCTCACTTGAGTCCAACAAGTGTTTGCGCAGAATTAGCAGATTTACAGCAACAACTTTTGTGGATATTGTATGATCATGGACATTTAAACAATTATCCAATGGGATTAATGTATCTCGGAGAAATGGAAGAAAATCATCCGACTACAAATCGACCAACATGCGAGCAACTTTATGAAGAAGCAATACAGTCATCATACAAGTACTATAAAAATCATCATGTTTATCCTTATAGTTGCAAAGGCAATTATTATTATCGAAATGAAAATTTTCGTGATGCATTTAGATGTTGGGCTGATGCTGGTGATGTGATTCGTCTGTACAATTATTCGCGAGATGATGAGGAAATTTATAAAGAATTTTTGGATATTGCTAATGAGCAAATCCCTCAAATTATGAAAACTGAATCAAGTGGTCATTCTGCCAAAAGGTATGTAGATACAATTAAATAATTTTATGAAATTATTTTTTAATAATCCCTCGAATATTAAAAAAAACTAGAATTTTCTACCTAGTTTTTTGTTTGCACAAATTCGCAATATTTTTTAATATTTTTTTGACCTTTTTTTAGCATTCTACGAGATCCTTATTGTTTTGCAAATTTATTGCGATTTTATGATGGCATTTGTTTATGGGAAGAAGGATCTTTGACACCTGTTTTACATAGTGGTTGGGCAAAGCAACTTTGTTTTTCGATCTCGAAATTTGATTATGACATAAGATCTCAAGTGAAAATAATTATAAAATCAGACTTTAATAATGATGATGATAATAACAATAAGTCATTGGAGAGTGAGTCAAAAAAGAATGATAGCGTTATTAAGCAACAACAGTCACAACAAACTGAACCGCCAATGAAAAGTCCGACATCAAATGGTGATGTAAAAAATGAATTTCCAATGTTGCCATCACTCGATGAATTAACAGCCGCATGTGGTGAAAAGATTTTAAATCCAGATTTTCTTCTACATGGTGGTGTTCCATTCACTGAGTCAACTGATGATGTAGATGAAGAAAAAGATAAGACTGCAAATATAAATGGAAGTGTCATTGATAAAAAAGAGTCGAGCAAAAATGCTATTGCTGAGACTATAAATAATAATTCAGTCAAAAGTCCCAAAATTGATGAAAAAGTTCTCTCGCCAATACAAAAAGATTTAGCATCACCGCAATCAATTGCATCACCACAAATTGCATCGCTATCTCCTGCTTGCACAACAGCATCTGTCGAAGACAACAAAAGTGAAGTGCTAAAGTCATCTGAAGAAGATCATAGCAATGACACAAATAATAATAATGGAAAAGTTGAGACATTTGATGATTTTGACAATCCAAAGAGGCCAGTTATCACTTTATCATCGCGCAAAATGCAAGGATTAAAAGATCTCTTGCTATCAGAAAAACTCAACACGAATGCAATTTCATTGCAAATAACAGCACAAAGTCACATTGGCAACAAGAAATCGCGAAGTTCCTTGGCACATGAAGAATCAATTGCTGATGGTTCTCGGCCTAAAAGGACTAGGCGCGAATGAGACGGGTTTTTCTATGAGAATATTTGGTTTTATCCTTAACAGTAAGATGATGTTTACAATTTCTTTCTAATTCCATAATTATTACTTTTAGGCAAGTTAATATTGAATATTTCAATCTTTTTGATTTTTCATTAAGACTAATTTCACGTTTTCACTTTTTGCTAAAATATCATTTATTTTTTAACTTCAATTTCAATTTTAAATTGAACACAGAATTTTAAAAATTTGATGATTTGTTTACATCGAAATTTTTCATCAAAAACTAACGAAGATTAAAATTATTCGTTGAAAAATAAAATTTAAATATTTTTTCGATAAAATCATAAGATTGAAGTATTCTATTTGTCTTGCATTAATTTAACTTTTATTTCGATATAAAATTACTATTAAAGATGATGTCATCTATAAAACAGTTTTTAATTTTTTCCCATTTTTGATATTATAAAAATCTCTTCAAAAGAGCCATGCACAAACTTTTTTTTGATTTGGTATATAAAAATGTTGAATTTTCGTTTGGTTTTAAATTATTCTAAAAAAAATTATTTATAAATACACATTCAAAAAGAAATTTCCAAATTTTTAGTTTTTCTTTTCTTCATATTTAACTATCATAAAGTACAAAAAAAAACTGATTCATATAACAACAAAAACTATTGAGGATTTCCTCTCTTAAATTTTGATAGTAGAAAATCTTTAACAATAAATTATATATTCGGCTTTTATACGCATTTGAGAAAAAAAATATCAAAAAAAAATATATTGATAAGAAAAAATATTTTTGGATACAAAGAATTTCTATTAGTGAGACAAAAAGATATAAAAATTGGAATCAGAATAAGGAAAAAAATGTACAAAAATTGGTTGAGGAAATCTTCAAAATATAAGAATGAGAGAAAATGATTGGAATTTTTGGTCATTTTAATTTAATCCCTTTAAAGATTGATGACTACATTATAACTATACATATAAAATTGATAAAATATAAGATAGAAAACATGAAGATGAAAAAAAATCATTTAATGCGCTTAACGTGAAAGAAAGAATTAAAAAACTGTTAGATTTAGAAATGATTAGAATTGTAAAATTTTTAATTTGTTTGAAACTTGATGTGTAAAACTTTTCTAATTACTATAGTGACTTCTTTCAATATTTACCTTTATTCTTCTTCTACTTCTGTTTCTGTTCTTGGTGCTTTCCATCCTTATTCTTTAATCAAACATAATTTTTACCTCATTTTAAAAAAACGTCTTTCAAAGTTAAGTTTTTTCTTCTCTTAATTATTTTTTTACACAGTATTTTTAAGATGTATCATTAGAGAGTATTCTTTCATTGTAAACTTAAGTACCTATAACGATTTTGAAGATCTTTATTTTAACTTTGAAAGTTTTCTTTTTTTTTCTTAATTTCCTTTTCTTTTTCTTATCTATTCAACAATAACTTTTTCATTCTGAATAAGATTTGTTTTACAATGAAAAAATTTGATTGAAATCTTGACATGAAATAGAGTAGTTATTAATTGTGATTTTTTTGATTATTCAAAATTGTTCCTCAAATATAACAAGACGAAGATAATTTGATTAATTTCTGTTGACTAAAACATATTTTTACTTAAAAATTTTAAATAAAATTCAAAGAATTTAGCCATATTGTATTTAATTATGTTAGTCCACACACTTATTTGTATTTTTCTTATTTTAAGCCAAATTAAAAAAAATTCTTTTGCTCAAATACTTAAAACTCTAAAGTTCTTGGTGTATATTAAAATTTTTGCACTTTATTTCCAAATTTTACTTCAAAATTGAAATTAAAAGTATTAAACAAAAAGAACTGCAAGGAATTTTAAGCATTTTTTGAAATTACAAACTTATTCAAATTATCTTCGTCTTGATTAAATAAACATTTAATTTTTCATTTTGGTAAAGTAGAATATAACTGTGATGGTATCGAAACCGATTGTCAAAAAATATATGAGGTAATTTAAAAAATGATGAGATAATAATATAGAATTTTTTCCCATTACACACAACAACCACCACAATGATTTTACATTTCACAAATAACTTCATTCTCAAAAAAAATCCAATTTTAATTCTATAGAATATTTTGAGTTATAAAATACACATAAAATATATAACTAGAGCTACAATATTATTATTGCAATAGAATCTGTATTTCTTCTAAATGGCAGTAAAATACTTTCAATAATCAAAAACAATATGTACTGAAATGAAATCATTTAAAATTGCTGAAAATGAAATAAAAAGTTTAATTAAGCACAGTTAAAAAGAAAAAAAGGTTTTTTTTTATTTTGTAGAATGTCAAATTATCAACTTTAATTTTATTGAGTTTAAAAAAGTTTTAAAAACAAAAAAAAAATACTTAAAAGAAAATAATAATAATGGCAAATTTAGGAATCTCTTTCAGCTTCATTTGTTTCATTTATGCTGGAGTTTTTTTTGGATTTTTAATTTTCTTTCCAAAGTTTTCACCATCTTCAATTGTTTCAGGTAATGGAAAACCTCGTGTTTCTGAATTAAAAAATTTATTAAATTTAAATTTTAAATGATTTTATTTTTTCTTACCAGGTAGGAACAAAACCAACAAAGCGCCCAAAATAGGTATTATTCCAAACAAAGCTGGTGGCAACCAGTAAGCTTTCTTACTCAAACCACTTGCAATGAATGGAGAAATCATTGAACCAATTCGAGCAATCATACTGGCAATACCAATTGCAATATTTCTAATAACAGTTGGGAATAATTCTCCACCATAAAGATAAACAGTTGGGAATGAAATGCACCTAAAGAAAAAATATTGAATAGAGTAGCTTCTTTGATAATTAAAAACTCACATTCCAATGATTCCAATAGTTGCCAAAGTCACTACAACATCATGTTGCTCTTTATCGACAAATGCAATTGCAAGCATAGCAAAACCACTCACACAATTTGACAAAATCAATGTCTTCTTTCTTCCCCAATATTTTAACAATACAATGCAAACCAAAGTTCCTAAGAAATTTTATTAAAACTCAAAATTCTTTTTAAAATAAAAAAAACTCTTACCAGGAATTTCTAATGAAGCAGAAATTGCAACATTTTTGAAAATATTTCCACCAGTTTCACCAACATATTGTGAAACACCAAAGAAGCAAGTTCCACAAACAAACCAATTGAAATACATACAAACTGACTTGATTCTCATATTTTTAGTTCTAATCAAATCAACCCAACTTCCCTTTGCAACTTGCTCTGTTTTTGTCTCTTGAATAGCAGATAAATCACTCTTGATATTTTCAGTTGGTAAATTATTGCATTTTGCTGCTTTTTCTAAAATTTTAGCAGCTTCATCGACACGACCGACAGTAAAAAGCCAACGTGGTGATTCAGGAACTAACCAATAATAAGAAAGTAAAATAACTGAAGGAATTGAAATTGCAAATTGTAACTTTTGCCAATCACGAATATAATAAGCAAATAATGGAAGAGTCAAATGACCCAAGTTGAAAGGAACTTGATAAAGAACTGAGAAAAGTTCGCGCCATTTAATTCCAATAATTTCCATAACGAGTACAAAACTTGTGACCATTGTTCCACCTATGAAATAATTAATAATATTTAAGAAATTTGCAAGATTTTTAATATTTTACCAGTAGCAGCTGCAGTAATAAATCTGCATAAAACAAAGAACCAAAAATTTGTAGCAAATGAAGCAAGAATTCCAAAAACAAGTTGAACTGTTACAGCAATGACTAAAGGAATTCTGTAAAAAAAAAAAGTTTTTTGAGAGTAAAATTTATATGTGTCATCATTCAATATTCAATGCACACCTTCTTCCCAACTTATCAGCAAGTGATCCGAAAAACAAGTTGCCAATTAATATTCCTAAGAAGATTTTAAAAAATTTGTAAAAATGAAGAAATATTTTCTATTTTTTTACTTACCCAACATGAAAATAGTCTGTGAAACATTGGAAAGATATTCGCGTTTGCAGACTAAATCCCATTCTTGAATAATTGTATTTGTAAAGACAGTTGTATTAAAAACATGTTGTGGACAATTAGGATTACATTGCGATAATCTTGTATCACTACAAGAAAATTCTGGTTTTGGTGCGAGAAAAATGACGCCAAGCTATGAAAATAAATTATAGCAATTAGTTTCATCATTGAGTTTTTATATAAAATTGCATGCAATACTTGATGCCACGCGACAGGAAATTTCAGTAGAAAGACAATTAGACAAACAAATATTTGCCATTTTCCGAGTTGTCCCATTGTCGCTTGAACTGGATCCACCTCCTTTTTAGACTCTTGTCCATTGGCCATTTCTAAGAAAATGAAATTTTTTATATATAGATTTTTTAATGATGAAATGACTAAGCAAAGTATTTGCTGAAGAATCGCAGTTAAACTAACAATTTGATATTAACAGTTTCTCATTTTCTTGTCGCAATCAATTAGCACTTAATTGATCGAAAGAGATTTACTTTCAAGTATGAGTAGGTAAAGAAAGAGATAGAGAGGTAAAAAAGATAAGCAACTCATGCATACGTGCGTAATACCCAATTTAAAAGTACTTAAGCGCCACAGATACAAGTCATGATAAGAAAATTAGACACTGGAGCATCTTCAATGGCACTATAAATTGAAAAAAATTGGCAATCACAATGAGACAATTTATGATCTTTGCGTTTTATGGAAAAATTTTTGTGAACTTTAAAACATGAATTTGAAAACTTTTAAATCAATGGTGAATCTCATATTTATTCTTTTGTTTTAATTTTAAAATGTATATTTATTGCTGGTTTATAAATCTGAACGAATGAGTTTTCATAGATTTTTTCTGAATTATTCAAAAAAGTAAAAAATTTAAAATTTTTGTTTTGAATTTTTTGTTTACAATAAATTTTTAAAAAATTTAAAATAAAATTTTTTGTTTACATTTGAAACTAGAGAATTAAATTTTAAATTTTTCTAAATTCTTAAAATTTTTAAAACATATTGCTCTTTCAAATGTTAATATTTAAGTTAATCAAAGTTTCATAGCCTTGAAAAAGTTAAAGAAGATCTTTGAAAAATGCTTATAATTATTCTTCTTCATGTCAATGAACAAATGCCATACATGAATGCGATGATCATTGAGAAAACAATCTGTATTGATAAATTATAATGCAGTGCTGCTATTTGCTACTTTTGATGAAATATTTTAAGCGAAAGTTTCATTATCGAAATGATTGCAGATGATTGTTTTGTTTTTATGCACTGAAGCAAAAATTATTTCAATTTCATTTTGATTTCATGTTATCACATAATTAAATTACTTGCAATGATTTTTATGAATGAATTTGAAAATTATGAGAAAAGTTGTTAAACAATTTATTTTAAAAATCACAAAATTGTGACTTAAATTACATCATTAAATCAAAAATTTCTCTTTATTGTATGATCAAAGGTCAAATTTTAAATTGGTTTATTTAAAGGATTTTAACAAAGAATAATTTAAAGGAAGTTGATTGTAGTTTGAATGAGAGCATTTCAGAATTCACAATTGTCAAAAAAAAAATTCCCTAGGAAATCAATTTAGATATTTTAATAGTCATAAATCAAATTGTCTTTATCACTTTATTGAAATTGAAGTAAAAGAATGAAAAGGTCAATTATTATTGTCAAGGGCAATTAATTATTTCCTTAAAGTATCAATTTTAGTTATGTGTTAAAAAATCACATTTTATCGCGCACTCAACCCACTAATTCGCATAAATTCACCAATTTATCCACTATTGTAGCTCGTTCAGCTTTCAGATTGAATTAAGCTCGTTATTTTCGGCGAGATTATTCAAGGCCAGTATGTGAAATTTTAGTTTTTTTTTACTTTCCACTTCCTAATCACATGTACATTTTTATGAGCAAAAATGAAAGTTAATGAAAATTCTCAGACTCTCAATTTACAAATGACAGCTCATTAATTAATTTACCAAGATTTTCGCGATGCCCCGTCATCGTATATTGTTAAATTTCCCCAATCGATCAAGTTGTATTCTATTGTTAAAATTATCACTTAACTCAACTTAATTTTTTTTCTCTTTCTCTTTCAAAAGACACGACTTAACAGTACGCGAGTTGTTTTGCAACTGAAATTATTTTGAAAAGTAACCTGAATCAATCCAGACGAATATAAGCAAGACGATGATGATGATGATGATGATGAAAAACTCTCTCTGACTCTCAAATATTAAAGCCGCTACTATACCGCACATACATCTAAATTTAGTGCTTTATTGTGAATAGCACTTGAAATTCGGAAATTCATATTATTGTCCTAACTATATTGTTTTAATTGTAATAAATACTTGATAAGAATAAAAAGTGCTAAGCCGATTGCTCATCAAGTTTATATTAGATCTCAATAAACTGTTCATTATCTAAAAGGCCAACCAAAGCAAATGGAGATGACCTTGTGGCATAAAGAAAAACCAAGACTTATCGCTCTTCAGTAATCAATAAAACCCCATATTAAGGAATAATACCTTATGGTGATAAAAATTTGTTAAAGGATAAGAAAATTTTAACATTTGGTTAAATAAAAAGTTATGTAGATGCTCTAAGTATACAATTGTCTAAAAGCCATAAGAAGGAATAGCAAAAAACATATATTTACAATGAGTTTTTTCTCTTTAAGAAGATACAACTTAATAATACGCGAGTTGTTTAACAACTGAAATTATGTTGAAAAGTAACCTGAATCAATCCAAACGAATATAAGCAAAATGATGATGATGATAAAAATTCTCTCTTACTCTCAAATTATTAAAGCCGTTACCGCACATACATCCAAACTTTTGAACGCACGTGTCGTTATATTAAACATATATCTACAATGATTTAATGTGATCATATCATAGTTTATTATATTCAACTTTTTATGGGAATGCAGAAATGTTATAAAAATAAAAATATAATTTTTTTGCTTAAAGTCTAGTTGCTCTTAAATTTCTCAAATTTGGTACACGTAATTTCATGCACATTTCTTCTTTTGGTTTGAGATATCTAAAAAAAAATTTTAATTAAAAACTTTTCTTTTATAAAAGAATTTTCTGACTTACTCTTCAATTTTTTTCAAACAAGCTTCCTACATACAGAACAGATTATGATTAGATTAAATTTATGATTAAAATAAAACTAATCTTACTTGAGCATCATGATGCCAATTGATTTGATTGAATTCTTTGAGATTTCTGATAGCATCAGGTAAAGTAGTGTTGTTTTCAAATACACTGTTGTCAAAATCTCTTGTAATTGGAATAATGTTACATTGACTCTTCAATGCCATTTCAATTTCAATTCGTATCCAATCATCTAATGATAAAGTGATGAAAATGAAAGTATAAATTATTTAATGTGCTTTTAATTAACTCACTTTCTTCAGTACATCGCTCGAGAGCATCTGTAGTTAATAATAACAAGAAATTTGCTGACTTTTGAATACTTGATTTGAGCTCATCAGCAAATTTTCCAGCACCGAGGCTTTTGACATCCAAGAAGTATTTATAATTTTTCAATCGTAAATGATATGCAATTAAACTCGCCAAATCAGCGCCACCACGTCTACGATAACTAATAAAAACATCAATGCTCTTCTTGACTGGTCGAAATGGTGCTTCAATTACTGTTGTAATTTCTTCATTAGTTGCTGTCTTGTGACTTCCATTCTCAATTGCAAGTGAAATATCTTTATTTTGGCTTATTTCATTCATTCTTTGCTTTATATCATCGCATACAAATGATCGTTCTTCTAAGAATGATTTCCTAACGTTGCTATTGATCATGAAGTAGGAAGTTTTCAAATCTTTATCCTTTAATTTTGAAAAAGTTTCACCATTGACATCATTAAAGAATATTGCATATTCTTCAAATCCAAAGATTTTTAGCCATCTTTGAATGTCTTCACAAGTCCATTCTGCAATTGGCTTCGGTAAAAATCTTTTGATTCTCGCATCATTTGTGTTTGTCAAAACAATTAATGCGTTTGTAGCAAGTGTGGAAGAAAATTCATTTGAATAAACAGCAATACGCTTCAAAGCTTTGATTAAATTTGCATCTTTAAATGATTTTTGTGCGGTCATACTTGTGGTTATCTCAGAGCAAACATGAAATGTACCAATTGTTTGTGCAATTCTGCTTTTTGATGTCAAAAGTGGAAGAAGTTTCAACATGAGTTTCTTTTTGTCATTACAATCAATTGCTGTTTTTTCATGAAGTGTCATTTCATTTTCTGATAGCCAATAAATGACATTATCCATCAATCCATTCTCAAAAAACTCATTGTTAGTTTTATGAATAGTTTTCATATAAATCAAAGCAAAATAAGCGAAATAGTTAATTGTTTTGTCCTCATAAATATGTATAAACTTTACCATACGTTTGTTTATGTTGTTTTTCATCAAAATGTTGACTGAATTTTTCCCGCCAAAAAGTACAATAAAGAGAATTACTAAAGCATCACGATGTAAAATTTCCTCATTGTCAAGTTCAGCAGCTTTCAAAATAATTTCAACACCACCACGTTTGAGAATGTTTTCTGCTACTCCTTCATCAATCTCCACTAATTCTTTTATAATGTCCAAAACAATTTTCAAATTTTCAGCATCACTAAATGATTCCAATACTTTCATGACATTATCAATATACTTTGTTGCAATAATATTTTTGTAATTTGTTTTAACAACACATGATAATGCTTTTAAAATGCTCTGTTTACCCTCGACACTTGCATTTTCAAAATGTGCGAACAATTTATCAAATATTTCCGTTCGCAAAAGAGGCTCAATTGTTTCTAATGAATTCAATTCATTGCTTAACTTTTCAAGGTACAAATCTACATTTTTGCCATTTCTCAATGCAATCTCATATGTCATGAGATTATTGAGCATTGACTCATCTGGAATGATGGTTCTTGTTGTGATTTTTCGATAAACTTGCCTTTGACGAAATGAATTCTGGTTTGATGAAGTTTCACACTAAAAATATTCAGATTTGATTAGAATAAATGTAATAATGATTATTGAACTATTCGCAAGAAGTCAATTGGTTTTAATTTAATTTTATGGCTTCATTTGCAACATTTATGTCTTTCAAGGTGAAACATTTTGTTTATTTCGCAAATCATATTCTTTATAAAGAACATTTAATAATTAATTATATAAACAAAAGTGCCTTAGACTTGAAAAACTCTTAAGAATTTTGTTATGATAAAATTTTGTTACTTTGAAATGAAAATAAAAAGATTCTTCTTAAAATGAAATATGAATCTATAAAAAAAGAAACAAAGCAAAGACTGTTAATAAACTTCTTTTAATATGAATCATTAGTCATTTGGAATTTAAAGCAAATTATTTTATAACATTATTGTGATAAGTGGAGATTCACTCGATATGAGATCACATTACAAATATATAAAATTCTTATGGTAGGTCTTATCTTTTTTTAAAAGAAACAACTCTAGCTATCATAATAGCTTCTCCAAATTAAAGGCTTTAATGAAATTAAATTGTAAGCCGGTAAAAGGAGTGAAAAAGGTTAATAGTCAATTAATAATGCAGGTCAAGTCAAATTTTCAATTAAATCATAAAAAGAAAATCATTCTACATTTGCCAAAAATTTATTTTTTGCATTCAAAAACGAACAATGCGTAAATTATTTTCTTAATAAATATTAAATTAACCAAGTCTAAAAAGGAATCGACTTGGAATTCATACAAGTAAATAAAATTTTTTAAATTACGTCGTTTAACATCATTAATGGATCTTCTAATGATATTAATCAATAATTGTTATTTATACGACTAAATGTCACCATCAATAGATTTTTGCAAACTTACCAATATTTTCTCCATGATTATTGCCGCTTTTTTATTAAAGATGTTGACTCTTCAAGAGCTCGAAAAAGACTGACAGATTGTGACACAAGTGAGTTGTATATAGATATATGCTTGATTAAAGTTGTTAATTTAAATAATTGAAATATACAATGAGAGAAAAAAAGAGTCATGAGTGTTAGATAGATGCATATGTGAGAAATTTTCATTTTTATTACTTAATGATTCTTCACTTGTATATCATTTATCTTGAATTTTCATGAAAAGTAATTAAACAATTTCTGAATGAACATCAATGTGAAAAATGCCGCCACAGCAATAGTAAAATGTTTTAATCAATGCTGCATGTTTTATTTACATCAAATTTTCAATGTTTTAAATGTTTTCAACAACGAAAAAACAGTTTTACCATTCAGTCATTTGACAGCATTGAAACGACGCGGCAGTTGACATTTTAGCTTTAAAAA
The DNA here is from genome assembly GCA_018290095.1 of Polypedilum vanderplanki. Classification (NCBI taxonomy): domain Eukaryota; kingdom Metazoa; phylum Arthropoda; class Insecta; order Diptera; family Chironomidae; genus Polypedilum; species Polypedilum vanderplanki. The sequence continues at coordinate 32,792,943 of CM031380.1, read as the reverse complement.
GTGCCTATATTTTTCAATTTTTTCTCTTTAAACTGCTTAAAAGTTGTCGAGATTACTACAAAAAGTTCAAAAATTTTAGTGAAAATTTAAAAATTAAGAAAAAAACAAGAAAAAGTGATTAAAATAAAGTTATTGCATGAAATTGGCTTTTTATAATTAAAATTAACTAGAAATCTCTATATTTATCTCGATTGCATATCATATTATGTATGTGTAACTAATATTAAACTTTATTTCCTACTTATTCCTCTAAAATTCACAAAATTTAGTCTTAAAAGTCAATGACCTTGAAAATTTTGCTACTTCTTTTGTCTGTATCAAATGAAAAACTCGAATAATTTTGATGCGAGATTTTTAACACATCTAAAATAAAAATTACGTCATAACATGAAATGACTCATACATGCTTTATTCATCTAGATTCCCTCATCTCATTTTTAATTAGTTGTTGTTGTTGTGGTTACTATTTTAAACCACAAATCAAAAATAGATAAGACCACATTGCTTCATTCGTCATAACCGATACTTACTGAATATAGAAAGTGAAATTCGCATTATAAATTTCTTTTTCGTTCACATGAGTTTGTCAAGCTAAAAATTTTTGAATGAACCGTTTACAAATATTTCTCACAAGTGTATTTTTGTTTTGATGATTCATGATTTTATGAAATTTCTTTTCATATAATTTGAATCAAAACAGTTGTAGTTTTGAGGTCATTGATAAAATTACTTGCACTGATTAAAATTACAACTGGGAAAAGAAAAAGAAATTAAATATAGTGATGGGAAATTAATTTATGTCACACCCATTTGGTGTTTTATAGCCATCACTAACTGTCACTAAAATCATAGAATAAACAAAAGCATGTAATTTGATGAGAAGTCAATAATTTTTTTAGTTCAAAGTTAATTAATATAAAATTTTTTTTTAACGGTTTTAATAATTTGAAATGATGCTTGTTTACATTTAAAATTTTTGTTTACATTTTTAATAAAATTAATTTCAAAATGCGACTCTTCTTTAAAAATAATCTTTTGTTTGTAAGTAATAGTAAGAAGCAATATTAATCTATTCGACAATTAATAGAATCATTTTTAATTCAGGAATAAAGCCAAAATTGCCTAAAATTCGTAAAACGTTTGTTTTCAAAATATTTTGAGTCATATAAGAAACTCGCACAAAAAACTCTCATTAATCATCTTATTCATACTTCCTTTTCATTCAGAAGCACTTATCTTATCAATATATTTAAGATAAAATGAATGTTACTACGATTTTGATTTTAAAATAATTCAATTTTCTTTTTAGATGACAAACAGGCCCAATCGGTCAATACAAGCAATACAAGAAGAAGCGACTGAAAACAGCCCATTAAACAATCGACCTGTATCTACAATTGATAATTCAAACAAATTCACAATGGATGCTGAAACAAAACGAATATTGACAAAAATTGCTATTGATGTAATTCTTTTAGGCTCTGGTAAGTTTTATTATGAATCAACTATTGAAAATATTCTAAGAATTCTCTTTTGTCTGTTCTAGTTGGCTTTCCTGTTCTGGCATATTTCCTCTTTGGAGTTCCTTATGAACGTGGCTTTTTCTGTGATGATCAATCTTTGATGTATCCGTTTCATGATTCAACTGTAACAAGTGCAATGTTATATAGTTTTGGTTTTGGTATACCTACAATTTGCGTAAGTTTAAACTTATTTGTTTTGACATTGAGTTTGATTTAATGCATTCATTTTAGATTCTCATAATTGAATACTTAAGATGGAGGCTTAATATGGAACCTGAAAGAGAACTGAAACTTTTTGGTCGTTCAATCCCCGTTTGGGTTATAAATGCATACAGATTTATAGGCATTCTTCTCTTTGGAGCTGCTTGCAGTCAATTGATAACTGATATTGCAAAATATACAATTGGTAAGTTTTTATTGACTTCTTTTATAAAGTATGCTTCCAATTTAAATATTCAGAAACAAAACTAATAATTTCATTCATCTTTTTAGGTCGATTACGTCCTCATTTCTTAAGTGTTTGCCAACCGATTATGCCTGATGGAACTAATTGCTCGGATATAATAAATCACAACAAATACATCATTGATTTCACATGCAGTAATGAAAATGCTTCAAAAAGGAAGTTAAAAGAAATGAGATTGAGTTTTCTAAGTGGACATAGTTCATTTAGTATGTACACGATGGTCTATGCTGCTCTTTATATTCATAGCCGCATGGAATGGAAAGGATCAAAGTTATTTAAACATTTTCTTCAATTTATATTTATTGCATTGGCATGGTATACAGCATTATCAAGAGTCAGCAATTATAAGCATCACTGTAAGTATTTCAAAGCATAAAAGGTTTAGGTTGATGGTTAACATTTTTATTTTTCGAAAGGGTCCGATGTGATGGCGGGTTCCATTCAAGGTCTATTTGTTTCATTGTTAATCGTCTTCGGTGTTTCTGGTCTATTCAAAAATAAATTCAAAATTGTTGAACAACCAAAAGGATCACGTTATGAGTTAAACTCGCATAGTACCAGAAGCAATTAGGAAAAAATACTTAAAACAATTTTAACTTCAATTTATGTTAACTATGAGACTTAAAAATCATACAATTCATTTTCATCAATGGAGGAAATCTCAATAAAAATTAAAACAGAAAATTCATTCATTTTTGCAGACTTTATTTCTTTTACTGTTTTTATCATAGAGTCTTTTATTATTTATCATCAAATAGATTGAAATGATTTTCTATTCAATTATTTATTTTTCGCCCTTGTTCTTATAATTTTCTTTCAATTTTTTATTACATCTAATTCGAAAATTCTTTATATATAAGTTTTTAATCAGCTCTAAATAGAAATCTTTCTCATTTTTGATTTCGATAAAAGGATAAAGAGAAAAGTTTATTTTTATACAGAGTGATTTGGTTATTCTTTCGGATTTTAAAAATTGAGACAATAAACATTTTTTTGTAAAAGTTGTAAAATGTTTAAAACATTTTTTACTTTCATTAATAATTGAGCCATAAAATTTTCAATTTGTATAGATTTTTACTCGTAAAATGGCTTTCAAATGAGAAGACTTTAATATTTATTTTATAAAAAAAAACTTATCGACTAAAATAAGAGGCGACAATGAGAAAATCTAAAGCGATTAATTTAAACTTTTTTTCTTCTCTCATTAAATTACAAATATTTTTAATTATCTTATACTTGCATTTATTCACTTTTCTACATTAACGTCCATTTTTGAAAAATATAAAAAAATCATAAAAATAAAATCACATGAGAATGATGAAGATTAAAATATTTAATTCTAAAAAGATTTGATTGAGTTCTTTTGTCTGTCTTTAAGAAAAAAAATATTAAATTCAAAAAATTAATTTGCTAACTAATCTTTTTTCTCATTATTTATATTTAAACTAGAAGAGATTATGCATTTCATCACGAAAATTCTCTGATAAAATAAATTTTATTGTAGCAGGGCAGTAATTGATGGGAATTTTTCATTGATTTACAGAAAGATTTAAAATAATCCTAGGATTTAAAATTATAAACTTAAGATTATTTCAGGAGTAATCCTCAGATTTAAAAAATTGCAGTAAATTGAAAAAGGCAAAAATAAAGAAGCAACAGAAGGAAATTATTGATTGACTAGTGGAAACAACTAATAAAAAAACACCTGAACGTCTAAATTGATGATGATTGAATTATAAATGGCATTTTTGAAATTTTTAAACGAAAGTTTTTCTCATTATTTTTTTTTTCACTTTTCGAGTCAGCCTTGTACATAAAATTGAACTTAATTCTACTAAAGATTTGTTTCTTCATCATTTTGTATACTGAGAAAGTGAACTTATGAAACCATTGGCATTTTTTGGGATTTGTTTTCTCTCATATGTTAATTGTTCAAAACGAAGAACTTCCTCATTTTGATTGTGTTGTATTTATAATTCTATTCATATAATGAGATGTATTTATGAGCATACATTATGAAAAATGGAATTTTGTGGACTTCTTAAACGGATATTAATAGATCAATATCATAATTAATTTTACATATAATCGATTCTTTACTTAGTTTTTTTTTCTTGTAGCAGCATAATGAACACCAAAGAAGGAAACTTTTTTTTATAATTTCTTACTTTCAATATAATTTTCTTTCTTTTCTGTCTTCAAAAAAATGGAAACTCTTCTAGGTAGCACAGACAATTTTTTATATTTCTTTTTTTTTGTATCCTTACAAAAATAGGTATTTTTTATCCATTCGTCTATATAAAATACAAGTTTTTATTCATTGCCTGTTCTATGTTCTATCTTTATCATCATCATCAAAACTTATCTGTCTGTATCATTATTTATTTTTAAGCTAAATAAGAAGAAAATTTGTGTTTGAATGTTTCACGTCTCATGTTCATTCATTCATGCTTATTCATACGAGAATTGTGTGTGTATATGTAGGAAGATTATACATAGAAATTGGAGAAAAATTCTTAATCGAGTATTTAGTCTGTTTCGCTTGGTGCTGAAGTTCCAGTTCCAAAACCACTAAAAAGAAGCAAAGATTAAAATTCATTGTCATAAAAGTTTATGTTGTCATTTCTACCTATAATAGTATGGCGGTGGTCTTTCATATTCAGATGATGGTGGTGCTACTGCATTTTGATATCGTGGTGGTGCATTGTCCCAATTCCTAAATAAGCAAAAATAAAGTTTTTTGAGTAGGTCAAAAGGAATATTTTTTCTATTGTTCGCTTTAAAAATTTAGGTCTTCATGTTTTGTTTACAAAAAATTTAAAAATGAAAATTTCATGAAGTTTTTCTTTCTATTTTTTAAAGCTTTTAATTTGACTACTGAATAAACTTGTCCTTCACAATATCCATTAAAAACTTTAAAAATTAAAGCAATAATTTCACAATAAAAATTTACTTTGGTGCCATATCGTTGTAGCGAGCATCACGAGAATGTGGATGGCTCGAGGATGGTGCGGGACTTGCTTCTTCATAATACTCTCCACGTCTGTCTCTACCCTGACTACGTCTATCATTCTTACGACGTCTTTTGTTCTTTGGAACGCTGTGCAAGAAAAGAAGAAGAAATAAGTAAAAGAAGAGGATTAGAGTGAGAATTCTCATGGTGAAACTTTTACAATCTAATCATAAATACAAATAAACTTGAGCTACTGCTATAAGCCTTATTTTTTACACTTACTTTGCCAATGGTATGTTATCCCGTTCACTATATGCATCATACAAATATTCACTGTGTAATCACGCCAATATTTCATTTCAACATACACACACAAACATTATGAATAATTTGTGTGCGTTTTTCGTTATTTTTAGTCCAATCATCCCAAGATAAATCAAAAAAGAAAACAGAATAACGAAAGAGAGTCAGACATTCACATGGAAAGAAAAAAAAGATTGGCAACAATAAGCAATAATTTTTTTATAAGATTCATTTGTTTGGAATGCATTCAGTTTTTTTGGCACAAGAAAAACTCATAAGTTGGATGCTATTTTAAGAATAAAGAAAGAAAAGAACTTACGCTTCCACAAGTGGTCCAGGATAGGGATCTGATTTTTGATATAATGTCGATAGCTTTGCACTAAGTACAATGGTTGGGAAGAACAAAAGAACACAAAAGATTACGCCTGCCCAAAAGCCATTCTGTAAATAAATTATAAAGTTAGTTTTAAAGAGATATTAAGTAAAATAGATTGTAATTATGTAATTTTAGAAATTCTTAAGAAAAACAATTTTCGTTAAGACTTGAAAATAAAGCAGAATTCTGATTGTATACTACATGCATATGCATGTTTTTGACTCATTGTTTCTATTTCCTTTTAATATTTAAGTATTCTTATGTTTTAAAATTATGAGTTTCAATAATTTTTGATAAATTGTAAATGTAAACAAAAATTTTGCGTAAATTTTTTTATCAGTTCATTGTCAAGTTAGAAGGAAATAAATAATTAAACATTTAGTGTAAGCATATAAATGAATTATTAGAATCCTGTTAGCAAAACTAGAAGTCAAAATTCTTTTTATAAAAGTGTAATTCATTAGAGTATCTTTGCCTTGATTAAAATAACTTACGAATGGATCAACAACACGGTTGCAGACAGCTACAATAGTAGAATTGTAAACATTACTGATTGGCTCACAACGTCCAACATCGCCTGTTGTTGCATTAATAACAAGGCTCAAATAAGCTTTGATATTGCGGCTAAAGTTGTCAAGCAATTGATGAGAGACTTTTTGTACATAAGAACTTCCCTCTTCATTCAAAAATCTTTCTGCTTCGTCAATCTCTTGTGTCAATTTGATGATTGCCTTCTCAAAACTCATCTGCTTGAAATTCAATTTGTCATACAATGTTTTTGACAACGATAGCAAACGATTTGTGCCATTGACTAAAGGATCAACAAGATTCTTCTGGTAAGTTCGTAAATGCAGTTCCTGAACTTCAATTTTTGTCCTTGTCTCAGTGCCTGGTGAGAGCCGTGTTGAAGCGACCTTCAATCGATCAGCCAAACTAATGAGATTAAAGTGTGTAATATTGTGAGTGAGATTATCAATGTACTTGTATGCTTCAAAATTATTGAGTTCTGACTTGGCAAGCACACGAATTTCTCTTCGAGCATCATCTGATAAAATTTTGATTTGTGAATTTATCACAACATTATCGGCCAATTCAGTTAGCTTTGAATCGATGCCATAACGTCGAGGAAAATCTTCAATTTGACTAATATTTATGCGATTTTCAACTCGGAAAACTTCAAAAATGGATTTATTTCGATGACAGTCAGCAATGACTTGTGAAATTCTCAATGGTTCAATTGTTCGCTCTTCATTTTGTTCTGGTTGTTGTAAAGGATTTTTTTGATTTTTAAAAACAAATTTATTAATGTCAACAAACTTGTCAATATAATCACTGAAAATTTGATCATGTTGTGGATTTTTAAGTGGATCACAAGCGCCACGACGCATAACAAGACCAGCAAGGAAGAGTCCAAGACAAATAATGAGCAAAGCAGAGATTGTGAGGAAGATAATTGCCACGCCACTGGAAAATAAATATAAAAATGAGATGCAGGTTAAAAAAGCAAGCAAGCTGTCACTTACCACATGAGAAATCTTGAGCCAGCACCTTTAGTACAACAATCATCGCCATAGCCATCAGGTCTTTTTCCACATATGCCACATAGAAGACCAAAAGTGGTAAACACAAGCACAATGAGCAGCACAGAGCTCACAATTAGACCACCATAATATCGGTAAATGCTATACTGAGCAATATAATGTTCGGCAGTGTCAAAATGTGTGAACGTGTTATTGCCAACAATGTCAGAAATGCCATCAATTTGGCGCGTCACTGAATTTGAGATTTCATGAAGAGCCTGACCAACTTTGTTAATCGACATCTTAACTTCCGGCACATTAGATTTTATGATGTTCTCAATCTCATTTCGGATATCGCGCACCTTTTTCTCGCTTGATGCAACAGTTTGTTGAAGTGTTCCATCCAATAAAGATTGAACATTTGTGATGATTTCAGTTTGATCAGGAAGCTATAAAAATGTAAAAGGAAGAAGCATTAAATTTTTGTTGTTAAATCGATTGATTTATTTTTCAAGACAATGTAGAGATTATGAGAAAAGGGAAAAATAAAATAAAACTCAAAGGCGATGAAATGACAATAAATTTATCCTTTTTTAAAACATTCAATGTTAATTAATTAATCAAGCAAAAAATATAATTTTAAAGCACAAATAATTTCAATTTACAAAGCTTTGTCATGTTTTCATTTCCTTGATTGCTTAATGAAGTTTTCTGTGCAGATTAGAGCTGATTTTAAAGCATTTAAATTGAGATTAAATTAGATAAGCTTGAGTCAGCAATTTTTTAAATTTCTTTTATGCAGAGTTGTTAATTTTTGATCCACAGTCAGTTATCAATGGCTATAGAAGTTATTGTAAAAAGATGCCAGAAATCACAAAGTAGCCAATTACTTTAACAACACTGTCCTTAAGTGAATTTTAATTGAAAATTAAAAAAGTTAGGAAAGTAAATCAATCATTTTAAAGAATTGCCCTCTATGGAATAATTGAAAACTCGACAACTTTTTTTTTATTATTCATTTTTAATGACTTGTACTTATTTAAAAATACAACCTTGACTTCTATAAAATTTCACTTTATTAAAAATTTCATCACGTAAAAAATGCCTAAACTCTAAATTGATTTGTTTTCGTATAAAATAGACGAAAGCTGTCAAGCATTCAATCACCGTTAGTCATTTATGACTAAATAATTACTAATTTTATAGCTCTTCGGTATTTAAAATAGATTTTCCACTTAATGGTCTCAAATGATTCATGCAAAAAAATGAGACAAAAAAAGTGAGCAAGCAAGCAAAAAAAGCATAAAAAAAAGAGTTAGTTGAGAAAGAAAGAGGATGCACAAAATAGTTTTAGTTTTTTGTTGCAGTATTACACAAGATAGGAAAAAGTTTTGTGTTTAACATACCCTTGGATAATATCTGTCTATCTCCTATTTTTTTATTTATTTTATTTTTGAATATTTTTTTGTTTGTTTATTTGCATGAGAAATGTTTTATGATAGGTATTTTATTTTGTACAGAGAGAGATTCAGCGTGTAATGAGAGAAAAAGAGAGAAAAAAGGAAAATGAACAGAGTTTTTTGTTATTGATAAAATAATAATAATGGCAACAAAGTATAAAAATTTGTTTTCATGTTTATTTATGTAGCACAAAAGCAAATTGAGAATATTTTGATTAAAATCTTTTAATAGAAAGCAATAAGAAATTTCTAGCTATGAATAAAAGAAAGCTCTTGATGATTAGAATTAATTAAAATGATTTATCGTCTTTTACAGTAGCAATATTGCAATTAAAATTTTAAATTTTTAAAATGTAAACAAAGAAGATCAATTTGAATTTTTAAGCAAAAATTAACTTAAAATTCGTCAAATTTGACAATAAAATTATTTGATTTAGTAAAAAGTAAAAGCAGTTATTTTAAATAAAGACATTTTAATTAAACTTCTTATTAAATTTCAAGATTTTAATGGATTTTTATCAAAATATCTCCATCTTGTCACAAATACATTAAATGTTTATAAAAAAAGAATAAAAAACAAACAAGTGACAATATCTGTTGTACTCATGTGTTTTTTTTTTTTGCGAGAGCATGAAGCAATTAAATAAATACACATTTTATACTCTTTTTTTATCAGTCTAATAAATGGAAGCAAAAAATATGTTTTTATGTTTTATGATGACATAGAAAAAGAAAAAAAAGTTTATGAAATGTTAATATGACCACCATTTCCCTTCAGACAATGAATATGATGAGAATATATCATAAAGAAGAAAAATTTTGTAAAAATGTGTGTAAGTAACCATTAACCACCAATGCTAGGAAAAAGAGTAAATTTGCAGCCATAAAAATGTCAAGAAAAAATTTGTTTTTTTACACCACTAAGTAAGTCATGAAAGGGATGATGATGTGAAATTTAAGTATCCTGATGTAATTAGAAATATAATAGAAGGCAACTGACTTAACATACCTTATCGTAATGAATATTGCTCTCATCTAAACGTCCAATTTCATAATCCTTTTGTACCTGTTTGCATTCGTTCGTATTGCACCTTTGCAAAGCACTCAATAATTCACGTTTAACTCCTCTCAATCCTGTGCGAGTAATAATTAATCATAATTTAATTTGTTGCATAATATAATTATAATTTATTACCATCATTCAACTGCGATGCTTTCTGTTGCATGTCTTTTGTAATTTTACCCATTTCAATCAAATTCTCTTGAATTTCCGGCAGCGATTCTACAATGTCATGTAGTGTATCAAGTGAAACAGCATTTGATGCTTTATCCAAGTTTGCAACAACCGTATCTGCTGTTTTATCAAGAGTATGGAACAAATGCTCTCTTAATTCGCCATAATTTGTCACGAGAAGATGATTGACTTGATATGATGTCGACTTTAGATAAGTCCTCGTATCATCAACTGCAATTCGTGCTGACAAAGTTGCATTTTCTACACCATGCTGAAGTGTTATATTTGTTACGTATGCAACAATGACACCAAAGCTAGAAAGAAATTTTTTCTATTAGATCTTTTCATTATGTAAATTTTGAAATTCTACATCTACAATTCTACAATTCAAAAATAGTTTTACAATTTTTGAAATTATTTTTACAATTTTTGAAAAAGTTAGTAAATAAAGGAAAAAAAAATTATGAAATTTTCAATTTAAAAAATTCTAACTCATAGTTTAAGATCAATAGTAATTAAATAACTCAGTATAGTTCATAATTAAATGAAATTCCCTCAATAATTTAGATAGAAACTTACACCATAGAAGATACAACAATCAGCAGCATGAAACCGAGAAGAAATCGTCTGCACGTGTCATGTTTCTTATCGAAAGGTTGTGATCTTCCACCACATGCTCCAGCGCATCGGCAGCAACAGAAACATAGACCAATTAATGGCATCAACAATGCCGTAATAATCGTAACAATGGCGATGATTATAATTAGCCAATATTTCTTAAGTATGTCGTAATATTGATGTTTTTGTACATTCGGTCCCAAGCTCACTTTCATCTCATCAATGATGATATAACCTGCAGATATTTAAAATGTTAATTAATTAATTAAAATTTATATTTTACTAAGAATTTTCTCTAAATAAAAGTTTATCATTTTCATTAGTCAATTGATATTAATTTCATAGCAAATAAACAAAACTCGTGTGTAGGCAGTGAATATAAGCCCTAATATTAATTATTTTTTAAATTGCTACTCTTTAGCTTCGGGAAAATAAATCGATAAATTTAGATTAGCTTTCTCTCGCAATTTCCTCTTCTTATTGATAAAATTAAAGGCTCCAACAACTGACATATACACATTTCTACATCTAATTTTGATTTCACTTTGCTAATATGTGAGCAATATGTGTCTGGTAAATTAAATTCACAACTCAAATGTTTATTGAGGGCTTGCTTGATGAACATGAAAGAAATATGAAAATTGAGGAAAAACTGAATAATTTGTGAACGCCATTTGCATTTTATTGTTGGTAAATGGAAATAAATTCCCTATTGTGAATTTATATTTTTTGTGGGCTAGTCAACTATTTATTGCTCTACATTAAGCTTTAATAAATAAAATGTGTGTTTCTAGGACTAAATAATTTTCATCTTTTAAAAGTTCAGTGGCTTCATCAAGAATAAGAATTGAATAAGACACGTACTAAAGATAATATTTTTTTCTTCTCTTCTTTTCTGTCTGAGTTTCATTTTATCTTCTTTATTCGAGAACATACAATGCATGATTAACATCATATATGTATGTAAAAAATATTTTTATTACAATATCCCTTAAAGGCAAGTTTACTGCTGCTTAACGGTGCGATTTCTTTACAATTTATTACTTTATAATCATAAAATAATGCCCAAACATTGATTTTCTCTTTTCTTCTTCTATCAACATCATCGTTTTGAAATTAAAATCAAATCAATCAAGAAAGAAAAAAATTAAAAAATTTTTTATACACACATCAAACTTCTCTCTCTTGTTTCTTTCTTTCTTCTATACACTTTTTTATTATTTGAAATTTCTCCCTAAAGGCGCGTCCATTGACCTTCTCTCTGTGTTTTATGTTGGTGCTTCTTTTTACTTACATGACTTTTTGACTCATGATTTTTTATGCTTTTTTGTTTCAATTAGTTTTACTTCTTTTGACTAATTTTAAAAGTCATCTTTTTGAAGAAATCTATTCATTATCATATAAAGTGCATTATATAAAAATTTCAATTCAAAATATTTAAAGAAGTCAAAATAAAATTATTATTTTAGAAGCAAAAAGTTATACAAATTTTGGATAAAACGAGATAATTTTTAAGATTCGAATTTTATTTTCTTAAGAATTTCAATATTTTTCATATAAATCTTAAAATTATTTTGGCAAAATTTCAAAAGAAATCAATAATTGATAAAATTAGGCTTTTAACTCAGAATAAAGACATTTTTTTATAGCGATTTGTACTTTTCTGCTTTTAAAACTTAAATCAAAAAATTAGATACTATATCTGAATATTTAACAAAATTAACTTAAAATTTTTGTAAAATTTTCTTAACCTACATCTATTCAATATCCTTGACTCTTTTGTCGCATACAAGTTTAGAAAATTTGATATGACTTGAGATGAAAAAAATCCATACATGCATGCATATTCAAGTGACAGAAGTAAGTAACATAAAACTTTTCACATTAAATGTCATGATTTTATCTCTCTCAGTATGTGCATGCATTATGAAATGAATATTTGTTTTCTTTTTAAATGCGAAATGATGATGATGAAAAGTTATTCATTTTTTGATCAAAGTTATGTAAAATTTTTCATAAATATTTTTGAATATTCAAGGTTTTTTTCTCTTTTCTTCCTTACACAATGACTAAAAACAATAGATAGAATGAGATTGAATCACATTGAAAATGGTCTAGTACGAATGATAGAAAATGTATGTAAAAGAGCTTTCTTAATTCTTTTACAATTCTACCGCCATCAAATTGCGGTTTTTGTTGCATTTTACTGTTACTCATTCATTCATATGATGAAATAGAAAAGTGTTCAATTCATATGAAATCTGATTCAATAAACTCTATAAAAGCATCTCGATAGATGAGTGATACCATCATGACTAATTAAAATGCCATCGAAAAATGAATGTGCTAGTCATCTGCTAACTGTATAGAGAAAATTTGTCATGGTGACTGTCTTTGATGTGGGCATTTTAATTAACATTACGTTCTTCAATCTTTTGGCTTTGTCATCATTATAGTATGAGTTAGTGAATGAGTTTATATTTTGACTGTATTTGATATAAAAACAAGGTGAAATAAATTTCGAATTTTTGATCAATTTCTTTTGAAGTTTAGGTAAAGAATTTTATTGATTTAATTATTGTTTAAGCAAGTGATAATAAGTGAAATACGAAAAGTTTTTAGCCAATTAATTTCAAAATTCTTCACTAAAAATTTGTTTGTTTATGTTTGAAATTTTGTTTGTTTTTGTTTACATTTGAAAATTCTTTTGTTTATGTTTTTATTTACTTTATAAAATTTACAAATTTTGAAAATCGTCAATTTAATGAACTATTAAGGCTATGAAATCAATTCTAATCATGATAAACTTTCTTTAAGTTATATTCAGAAGTTTCTAATCATAGTTAAAACCTCAATAGAAAGAAATTTAGTTTCTATTGATAAATTTCTTTAAAACTTAAAAATTCATTCATCAAAAAAAGTTGTATTTTAAAAAAGTAACTAACCTGGTGGAATTGGTTCATCTTTGTCAACAAAGAAATCAATGACTTTATTGGTAAGATTATAAAGTGGAGTCATGCCCAGTGGATTGTAACCAGTTGAGCTCATGTAAGTCATGTTTTGTGACCAAATTGAATATTTTGTATTTTCAATTTCGAGTGTTCTCTGCTGTTGATGATGTGTTTGCTCTTGTCGTTGTTCTTGATGTTGTACACCAAAATGATGGTCTCCTCTGTTTGGTACATTAGCATTAAATTGTGGTGGCTGATAGACTGGAGCACGACGATTATACTGTTGATTGCTAGCTATCTGATCTTGCAAGGAGTAAGTTTGTGGTTTTATTTGCTTATGCAGTCGCTCATATTCTTTATGAAATAAATGCTGTTCATTTGCCCAACTATCAGATGCATTGACATTGCCTACATTTACTATCACGATAAATGCCGCCAAAACAGCGGCTGTTAAACCTAATTTTTTGAAATCATATCGATTGGTCGCGTGTTTATGGTGAAATGATGGCACACCCATTGTGTTGTGCTCGTTAAGAGAGCACAATGAGCAATTTCGGGGTGAAGTAGTTGAGTAAAGAAATTGACTTTATGTTTTGCTATTTAACTGACAAACTGCTGCCACTTAGGTTTGCTATCAACTTCCAGTTATCTGTAAACAAGAAAATAAAGAGAATAAATAATCGTCTATTATGTTATTTAATAGCTTCCAACTATATAGCGCTTTCTTCTTCCTATGAAATATGATTCATTCGCCTACACTCATTCATTACTTGATAACGAGAAACTCTCTTGAAATACTCTTTCAAAATCAATAAAAAAATTTCTTTAAATAAGTGGAACACTTGAAAAAAATCTTTTTTTGTTTCTTATGATTATCAGGCAATTAATTTAATTTGCAACTTGCAATTTAATTGTTCATTTTAACGTCAAATCAAGCAATTAATTCTATAAATGAAACCGTTAAATGAAGCGTTTAATTACTATAACAAAAAAACCAACAATAGAGTCACGAAATTCAAGATTTTTTTCGCAAAAAAAAAAGAGACGAGTTGGATGACACGAAAATTTACTTAACGAGACAATAGACTATTTGAATTAAGTACTTCTAATAATTTTTTGGTGAGAAATTGATGGAAATGTTTTGATAAAAATAATAATCTTGTTTTAGTTGATAAAACTACATCAAATGGTAACCATAATTACGTCTTATTATAGCTAAAAATGATGATATTCATTACTGTGTTTATTTTTAAGGCTTAGATACTTTAGATCATTAAAAATTTGTAAATGAAAGAAAATTTTTAATTTTATTTCTAAAAATATCAAGATTTTACAAGATATTTCTGATTTTAATAAGTCAAGGACATAATTGGCTAAATAAATGTTTTGAAAACACAATTATCAATTGTTTGTAATAAACAACTCACCTATGAAACATTTTTATTTGAATTGTTTATTTTGTTCGAATTTTCGAGTAAAAAATATTTCATTTTAATATGATAGACAAACTATGGAATTTTTTAAACTTTAAGTTTACCTAAAATTTAGAGCGTCTTTACCTCAAATCTTTCTATCTTTAATCTCATTTTTGCAATAAAAAAGTATGAAAAAAGTGTCTTTGTTTATTTTAAGATACGAAAGCTTATTTAATAAAAAGAAAAGAAATATTTGAGCAATGTCAACAATATGAAAAACATATTTAAGTGAAATTTTATTTTTATTACTTCCAGGAATTAGCAAAATCTCTAAAAATGAATGAATCATAAAATTGCTAATTAAATCGACAGCAACAGTTGTTTATACAAGTGGTCATTCAACTGGCTCTTAATGATATTAAAAAATTCACGTCAAATTTAAGTGCCATTTTCTTGCTCTAATAAGAAGAGAGCAAAAAATATATATTTCGTAATAGTCATAAACTAACGTTCACAAGTCAGCATATGAATGTAAATATGCACATATATAATGTTTAATTTTAGCGTAGAGTTATACAGCTAGTTTTTTTTTTGCTTTTTTGATGAAATGATAAGAAGGCATACATTCACATATATGAGGAAAATAAAATAAGCTGACTTAAAAATAGAACTTCTAACAACATCATAACATTACTTTTTATTAACTCTATTTTCACAGTTTTCCTTTAGCATTCAAACGGTAATAGCAAGCAGATATTTCCCTTGACATGACTTCCTGTCAAATAGAGGATAGCATACGTCCAATTAATGTTCAATTACGAAATCTTTTTTTATGCTGCGATTTTGTCTATAGAAAACAAAAACAGATGTTTTCACAAATCATATCAATTAAGTACGATTCTTTTGTAATTCTTTTTTCTTTTCTTTCAATATAAAAAGCATCGGCAAATGGGCCATTAAATTCTCATAAAGATTATTTCTCTACACTCCTTTCACTTAAGGTTCTCGAGTGAGTGCGATATGTGTGAAGAGAGCTTGAAAAATTAACAAAATCAGCAGTTTTATGAGACTGAATGTTGAAAATTTCACAATTCAACCGAAAATTCATCGAAACGAGAAATCGACTGTGCAATTAAGCATTTGCTGAGAGGTGATTCATGGTCATCATAAAATCTTTTATACAATAACCAAAAACCACATTAATGATTTGGATTAAAATAAACTGATTACGTGTTGAAGAAATAATAGAATTCTTTTTAAATTTTGTGAAATTGTTAAGGGCAATGTTCAAAAAAAATTGTTCGTCAGATTTCATTTTTGATCGCAATTTCCTTTAAATTGGAACAACGTAGAATAAATATTAATATGCTATTCTGTAGTACTAATTAGTACTACAATTTAAGATATTAACATTGAAGATTGATGCTTTTGATAAAAAGTTATGACTATTCAAAGTCAAAAATCTGACGAACAATTTTCGGGAAAAGTTAAAAATATCAAGTTGCTTAAATTTTCAAATGATCGTATCTCACTTATTATACAATCAATATTCAATCTTTTTGCAGCAATTAATAGCTACAGCTTTGAACTTTGATTGAGTTAGATCCATTTTTCATTTTAATTTTTGTTTATTTGTGAAAATTTGTTATCAAAAGTTTAGAGCAGTTAAAAGTAATAGTAGAAATGAACTATAAACAAATCATTAACATCAAATAGAAGTTTATTTAATATTCTTTAACTTCTCTTATTCAGTTTGAATCAGAATAAAGCAGAAAATAAAGAAAAATATCCATTTTCAATTCCATATTTTAAACAGCAATATCTCATGATTTTCCTACTTAAGTATATTTATTTCTTAAGTTTAGCGATTGATTTGCCTTGAAGTATAGTTGTTTTACTTCAATAAGCATTATAAGAACGATTATTTTACAAAAATATTTATGGAATTTCACCAAAAAATTGAGCAATTGAAGTAAACAATTGATTGAACAACAAAATGAATTCACATTTTCGCAAATTTCTCTTAAAATAAAGCATTTTAACTCATGATTTAAACACAGAATGATTAATAATTCATAAATGAAGCTAATAAAATAGTTTACATTGAGCTTTTAAAGAATTTTTACCAAAATTGTAAAATTGTAGAATCCCTTTTTTTTGAATATTGCCCTTAAAATTTTACAATTTTAGGTTGTAGAATTTTTACAACTTTGAAGCTGTAGAATTAATACTTTTTACAATAATTGTTGAAGATTTTGTGTAGAATTTTTTTAAAAGAATCAAAGTTTTTTTACAAATGTATATTTGTAGACTAATATTTTGTAAATATTTTTACATTTTGTAGATCTATAAAACTTAAACTGTTAGAAATATTTTTTTAAATTTCAGTTTTACAAAATCTTCCTTCACTTCTTTTTTCATTATTTATTTTCATATACGGAATCAAGCTTGAAAGCGAGAAAAAATTATGAACTTAAATCGAGTTGTAGGTAGGCATTGTATAAATGAACGGCGGATGTCATTACGCTTACATGTCAATAAAATTGTTGATAAAATTCTATCACACTCTCTCATCATCATACAGATGCATATCAGAATGAGAAAGTGAGTCATTTAATTTTACCCTGAAGACATTCATGCATGAAGCATAAAATTTTATTCATATAATTGTTGAACATCAGCCTTAAAGACATCAGAGGAAGTTTGCAGTGTTTTCTTGCATTTTAAAGTTCAATGAATTTACCCTTCAATTTTTATTTACTCTTCATTCGAAAAAAAAGTAATTCAATGTGTATGAATGGCTGCCAATTAAATCTCGCAATAGACATTTCATTTCCTGCATCAATAAACATTTTCGAGCAAGTTGTAGGAAATTTTTTATTTACGTTTATGTTCTCAATTTTCAATTAATTTCAAATTATTCTCTTGACACTGCCAAGTGTAAAAATTCAATAAAAGAATCACTGTCATCGACAAATAATTCACGTTCAGACATGCAGCAATGAGCAATAGGAACGTGTTCACCTACGTTTGCTTATTTTTTTTCAATTGTAAACTCAAACTTGACTTATAAAATGAAAATAAAATTTTTGCTTGAAATATCAAAAAGTACTTGAAAGACAGACAGAATAAATGAATGAATGAATTTAGGTCATGTACGGTAGCACATTCAATTATTCTTTAAGAATTTTTTTTTCTAATTTCGTGCTGCCATAAATATTTTTACAGCTTTTTAAAAATAAATTTTTTGAATGTAAAATGATTTCAGCTGTAACAGAATTCATTATAAAGTTACTAATTAATGCTAATTATATTAGTCAATAAGATCTTCTTTGTAAGTTGATTAATTTGAATGATTTTTCTGTCTTAATATAGCAGAATGTAAAATTTTTATGAATTTTATATATTTTATACGTTTTTTGACAAATTTGAAATTTAAAGTTCAAAAACTGAGCTTGACAAATTTGTTTTGAACTTTTTTTGAACATAAAAATTCTAAAACATTTTTCAATTAAAGGAATAAAGTAAATATTGAAAAAAGTCATGTAATTTTCTATCAATTGAACAAATAAAGCATCACACAATATGTTCCAATTAAATTTGATAAATTCATGTGTATTTAATACATGTTGCAATCATTCGAAATGAGTGAGACAAGCAAAATTACCGCATAACAATAGACATAAAACATAATTTTATTTTCAATTAATTTCAAATGATGTAACTCAAAATCAATTGAATTCAATAAAAAAAGTTTTTTTGTTGTCACAGTATTTTACCAGTACATATATACCTCAATAACAATGGTATGAAAAAATGAACATTATCTATTGAGAGTAACAAGCGTAATGTTGTTAGCAGCTTATATTAATGCCTGTCTCGCTTCCTTTATGTGCTCTCTTATTCAAATCAGATGATAGAAGGTATAATGTCGACATAAATAATAACAACAATAAATGATTTGCCGAAAAAATCACTGAATCGCATCAAACAAGTGAAGTGATATATTTTCACATGCTATGAGAGAATGAATAAAAAAAATTAAATTGAATGCTGTATATGTATATGATATTAAAGAGTCATTGTTTTATGTATGATGGCAGCAAGTGTTCGTAAAAATATTCTCAAACATAGTACGAAGAGAACGTTGTTCATTTTGTTCCGGATAATTTCAACTTCACCTGCTTTAGTTTTTGTAGACAAATTTTTTTGCTATTTAAGAAATAATGGACAATTTTCTTGCCAAATTTTTAATAGATTTTTGAATAATTTTGATTAAATTTTCAATCAAAATTGATTTAACGAATAAAAAGTTAGTTAAATTATAAAATAAATTTTTAACGAAAATTTAATTTTTGTCCATAAATAGAATTTAACGAAAGAATTTGTTAACAAAAAATATTGACCTTATAAAAATCAGTTATTTGAAGCTTCTATAATTACTTCTTCAAAATTAATTGATCTAGAACGTTCAATCGAACACTCAAAACGACGCTAGAACTATTTGAATTATTTATAAATTTATTGATATTCGTTAAATTAAAGGAAAAAAAATGTAAACAAAAAAAGTTCTTCTTGCAAATTTCAGTTGTTTAAAATTTAAAAAAAACTTCACAGAATATTCTATTATTTCATATTTATATTTCAAACAAAGGAAAAAAAGAAAGACCAATTGAAATGAAATTTTTTAATTAATATCTACATACAAGTTTAGCAGTGTCTATGGAATAAAACACAATGAAAGGTCTCTTGCCACTGGATTTAGCATATATGAGAAAAGTCTGCGAGAGATTTACACAAGCAATTCATTATTCAAAAATAAAAAAAGTTGCAGTTGTTTGTGTTTCGAAAAAGTGAACTGTAAGTGAAGGTTTTGAACTATATTCATGCTAAACTGCGAGAGTTTGAGTTTAAGCCAAATCACATACATACATACATGTTTGAATTGATTTAGAAAAAGTTCAACTTTCACACACATAAATGCGGTGTTGTCAGTTTTTCATTTTCATTCTCTTATCTTTAATTTGAGGCTCTTTTTTTCTCTCTTTCCGTCGCTTCCTCACTATTTATTAAGCATTTTTCGTATTAAAGCAATTGATACAAATTTATGTCTGTCGCACACATGTTTTTTTTTGTCATTTCAGCAATAGTTCTCCATTGCAAAAGAAACACAAAAAAAAACGACGGAATTAACTAATTAAGACAATTTTAAGATTTTTTTTTCTTGTACAGCATGAGAAATTTGCAAATTAACTAGCTTTAGTTATGCAATATTTGTGTCTTAATTCTTTCATGTAGAAAATTACTTTTTTGTTACATTAGGAAAAGAAGATTTTCATTTGATAAGAATTTTTTATCAAGGTTTGAAGACTTTAACTTTTTTAAATTTTAATACAATTTTTTTAGAGAATTATCAGTTCTAATACTGTAAATGTGATATCATTTGACCAAGGCATTTAAATTACGACGTACAGATTAAATTTTGTGACATTTAATCAAATAAATGCTTCAACATAAGAGAATATTTCCTTGGTCAGTAAAATTAGTCAATTTGGTTTAAAATTTATATAAAAAACTTGACTTATTGAATTTGAGTTAGAACATTAATTAGAGAAATTATTAGGCAAATTGCAAAAACACATGCGTATGTACTTGATTACATGCATGGTTGTCCAAATCCTAGATTTCTTTTATGACTTGAATTTTACTAAGTTGACTTAAAGTACTTGATTTATATGACTTGACTTGACAAAAAACAATTACATTGACTTGAATGATGATTTTTCTTAAAAATGTATTTTTATAAAATTTTAAGTAAACTAGAATATTGTAACTTTATATGTATGCCTAAAATAAAACACTAAAATCGTGAGTTATAAAGATTTCTATTAAATTCATAGCAATTAAAAATAATCTCTGAAAATTTTCTAAACTTTTCTTTTCTATTTTTTGTTAAATGTCTATGATTATGAGGAAAGTGTTATGCTTGTGTAGGCAAGTAAATGTTTATGCTTATAGTTTTGTTTATATGAAAAAAAGTTGACATTTGTTTATAAAAACAATAAACAATACAAGAGCAAAAAGAAAAATAAATAAAGTTATTAAAATCACCAAGAATGCACGATTATAAATGTAGGAAATGTTTTATTATTTTCAGGCTGATAATTATAATGATTAATTGACTGAAAAGCTGTTGTGCAATTAGTAGAACATTACTGAGGTCAAAAGAACAAACCGAAAGGAATAGAAAAAGTGATTTCAATTTAGCTAATTAAATGTTCTACTTAGAATTGATAAATTAAAAGGTTCAAACTTCCATGAATATTTTACTTGATACGAGTTTTTTTTTTATCAAGTTGACTTGCATAAAAATTTTTCTTATTCGTTTAGATTCAATTTAAAAATTTTAATATATTTTATTTCCATAATAATTTTCTACATGTTTCAAAATCGTGAATAATTTCCCATAATAAACTCTATTTAAATAAGAATGTCTAACAAATAATGAAAAAAATTAAAGTCTAATGTCATCATAAGAATTAATTGAGAGCATGAGATAATAAAAAGTGCATTTTTTATGCTATATCAACTCAAAAAGATCTTATTGAATGAAAAAGAGTTGAATGACTTTGTTTGTACTGACACTCAACATAAATAACAATGATGCAGTGCTAAATTGCATTTAATTAATGTGAACAGCAGCTTGCAAATTTTTATGTCAGAATGAATATTAAGATTTATTGAGTCTTATAAAAAAAGAAAAGAAGAATTTTTAGTGCTTCAATAATTCCAAATAATCATTCAATGAACTGTGATGGAAGATTTCCCCCATCTTCTACATAACATCACACATTTTTAGTCTTCATCAAGCAAGTGTATTCATTTCAGAATGCGAAGAGGAGCAGAAGCATTTAATTTAATATTTATGAGTTACATTTTGAGAGAGAATTTTTTTCTCTTTCATCACACACATACACGCAAAAGCAAAGAATTTCTCCCTAGCTCATTCGCTTTTATGCTTGCATGTTGCGTTTTAATTCAAGGCAACGACACTTTGAGTTTGATGATTTTGATTTGAAATAAATTTTTTTATCATTAAGAAATTTTAGAAAAAATATTGAGCTCAATTTTTCATATTATTGAGATAGAAACCAAAAAAAATTTTAAATTTTTTCAAAAACTTTGGAAGCCAAAGTGGCTAAACTAACAAAAATTCCGTTAATTTAGCAAGAATTTAAATTTGAATTTTTGTGCTAAAACTAAAATTTAGCAGAGATTGTAAGAAAATCAATTTATCAATCTAAATTATTACTATAGAATGATTTTTTAGTGCTTTTCTTGTGTTCTGTATTTGTTTCTAATAAACATAACAAAGTTTTGAGTAATTTTTAAGATTTTTCAAATTGTTGATGTTTTTAACGAAATTAAAGAAAATCTCAGTACCTTAGCATTGCTAATTTAGCACTGTTAAATTTAAATTTTAGCAAATATCAAGTTTTAACAGTTTTTTGATGCACCGGAGTGATTTATGAGTTTTTAAAACTTCAAATTGAAATTGAAGTTTAAATTTTTTCAATCTTTAAAATTAAACTTAAACTTTCATAAATAATCAAAACTAAACAAAATATCAAAAACTAACTCTGGTTTAAAATTTTTTAGCAATTTATATTAAAATTTTCTTCACCTTGAATGTCATTAAATGCTTGAAAGAAAAATTTTTCCCTTTGGGTGTCAAATATAAATGAAAGCGAGATGTGAGTGTAAAGAATGAATGAAATTGAATGAATTGAGATCAATGAGTGAGTGATGTTATTCATTGGTTGATGACTGAGTGAGGGAGCTCAAAACTTATAAATAAATCACTTGACAATAAGCAACGACTACGAGTGAGAGATGAAATAAAAAGAAAATCTGAATTGTAGGACGGAAGTGGTGGAATTATTCAATTTCCATAAAGAATGAATCACATTAAGAAAAAAAGATCAATCTGAGACGAAATTAGAAATATTTTGCGCAAAATTTTAGCCATACTTGCGTGTTTCCTGAACATTAGGCAAAGTTTACCTCACATAAATCATATAATTAAAAATATTTTGTCCTAAAATTATTGCTGTTTATTTTTTCCACTCCTTTATGGCAAAAAATAACCAAAATAAAGAAAAAGTTTATTTTTAGCTCTTTCTTTTTTTTACTATTGACAAAACGAATGATTTGTCCATGACTGGACAAAAAATGAAATTTTTTTTCTCTCTTTTACCGTTCGTTGCTTTTTTTCATTTCCGCGGATGACCCAAATAAAAAATTCTCTCGCTCTCTATGTATTACATGAATGACCTAATCTCAACTATATGTGTTTGCTCGTAAACATTCAAAAGAACTGTCATAGCTGCAGTGAATTTTATGCTTTTAGCTTTCACCTGCTCACTTTATTATGAAAGTATCAAAAGGGCTTTTTTGAATCTCAATCACGATTTTTTATGAAATTTTTTTTTCAAAACTCTTAAGATTTTTTTAAAATCCTGCCTTTGAATTTTAGTTTTTTTTATTCAAATTTACCGAAAATTCTGTTTAAAAATTTTCGAAAATAAAAATTCGAGAATGTGAAACTCTAAGTGCCATCATAGTTTGCTGAAGTAGAAATGTAAATTTACAAGCGCCATTACTCATTCATAGTTTGGATAGCTTTTTTTTAAATATGAAAATTTATGTGCATACGGAACTGATAAAAAGAAAGACACTTAAATGAACTTTACATTTTTTATTTACTCGCTTATCGAAATAACGGCAGTGGCAGCAGTTTGTATAGCGCACGACAAAGTAATTAAGTATGAATTTTTTTAAGTTTGTTTTTTCTTCTTTCTATGTAACTTGATTTAATCGCATTTTCATGATATTGAAAAGGAAACTTGCATTACAACTTCTTTCCCTTTCATGTTATGAGCTTCTCTTTCATGACATAATCGTGAAGACATCAATCAAATAAAAGGTATGTATACATCACATACATTCATAAAAGGGGGCTGTAAGTAGATCAGAAATCGATTAGATTTTGCATGTTTTGCCATACAGAAGTCAAACATCGTGAAAAAAGGGTAAAATATTATTGCGAAAAGGATTTTTTTATTTTGTAAGAAATATATGAATATTTTATTTGATTTAAATGTTAACTTTGAATGTGATAGATTTAATAAAAAAAATATGTTTTTTTATGAATTGTTGATATTTTTGTAAAAATTGTGGCTTTTTGTAATAAAATTGTAAAATTGTAGTTTTTTTATTAAGTTGTAGAAAGTTTTGTAATTTTATAGAATTATAAAAATTCAAAAATTTCATAACTGAAGAAAATTACAAAAATTTCTATAATTTCTTCATTCATATAAAGAACCCACGAAAAAAGAGAAGAAAAATTGTTGTAAAATGCTGCTTTATCGTATTTTGCATGCATGTCGAGATTCTTTTTTTAAATTGCCTCTAGGGGTTTTTATTCGATTCACAATACATAATACCGTCGACGAATAAAGAATGGGTTGCAATAACGAACTTGATCATCATCAGCAACAATTCAGTCTACCATGAGCGAATTTTCGTGCATCGATTGTTATGTATATAACTTTAATCATCCAACAATGACATTGTGTTTATCGTACACAGACTACCCCTCTATAAATTTATGATGGTCGAACCTGCGTACAAAAAAAATTACGAGGGTGCAATTTTTTTCTATTACGAACATTTTATTTTCATTTTTCACGATAGAAAAAATTTTTAATGTATTTTTGTAGTATTTTTATTGTAAAAATTCTCTACACGTTGTTTTATGAAAAAAAAAATATTTTCGAGTTTTTTATGTATTTCCTGTCATATACATATTTGTGTTATTATTTTTTCCATTATAGGAACAACCAGCACTAAACAAATGTCCCGTATAAACTGATTTTGTATGTGGAGACGAATTTTATGACATGTAGTGTCTGCTGTGAGTGATTGCTAACATAAAATTTTTTATGCAGTTCCTTTGGTATTTTTGAAAATTTTAAATTATTGGAAACTTCAAAATTCAAAAATTTCTTTTTTTTGTAATTTTTTTTATTTTTGTTTAAATAAATTTTTACCGTTATTTTTAAAAATTTTAAATGAAGTAAAATTACAAAAATCTCTATAAAATTTTACAAAACTACGATAAATTATTTTAATTCCAATTCTGCTGGTAGTTACAAAAATTCTTTTTATTTTTTATAACAAAAGTTTTTATTCATCATCACGTTCGCTAAAATCCTCAGAAAAGTTTTTCGTCTCATTTCCATTGACTAGAATTACTCAACCCAAACACAAAACGCACACAAAGCAGCATTAGCGCAATATTATTGCAAGAGCGTCGAGTGTCATTATTTTTATGTTTTCTTTTCTGTCATTCTTTCCCATTACGTACTTAGTCAAAAATCTCACAATTGTTTTATGTTGCTGACAAAATTGAAATGTGCATTGTATAAAAGTACACAGCTGATAGTTGAAATGCATAAATAAAATTGAAAAAATCCCTTTAATGTGTACATATTTGCTAAAAAAAATGGCAATAACCTCTATGATAAATAAAAAAAGTCTTAGTTGTGATTTATGAAATAGAATTGAAAAAGAAAGAATTTTTGTCCCAAATATATTTTCTTGTTATGGTGCCAACATATTATCAATAACTTTTTTTGTGTTTAACATAGTAATGCGACTCTCTTCTTATAAATGAATGAAAAAGAAAGTCAAGAGAGAATTTAGGACAAAGAAATATTTGTACATGTTGTATGAGATTAAGAACAACTTAATACACAAAATAAATACACATGCGAGTAAGTAAAAGATTTGTTTTTTGAAACAATGGTTGAGAAATTTTTTTCGCTTTCATAAAATAATAGTAAAAGTTGTCGTATTCTAATGTAGTTTTTTTATTAAATTTAATTTTGTTTACAAGTTGTAAAAATTCAAGTTTTAATTTTGTAAATGTAAAAATCTAAAATTTTACAATGTAGGAAAAACAAATTTACTATTTTACAGCTGTAGATTAATGAAAATTTACAATTTTAAAAAAATATACTCAATAAAAAATCAATAATTTTTTAATTCTATTATTTCTTACTTTTCTAGGACTCAACTACTTTCCAACTTAATGAGATTTATTCACAAGTTTTTTAGAGCAGAAAAATGGCAATTTTTATTTTTTATTAAATTAACTCCGATTGTATTAATTAAATTGTCTCTTTACCAACCTTGAAAAGCAAATTTTTTATGACTCATTTCACGGCACAATGTGATAATAAAAATTTCTTTATCGCTAGCTTTTTTGCGATAATTCACATTTGTGAGTAATTGCTTGGTGATAAACAAACTTGTCTGAAGCATCATCACATTATACATCTTTATTATGTTAAATCAAAAGCAATTAACCTCATACATGACATATCACAGACTGAATTTCTTCGTGAGAGAGAAAATAAACAAAGAAGCAAAAGAGATTTCTTTGAAATGCAACTAAAACGGCTGCTCACACATGTTTTTAAACTTGTCGCAATAAGAATTTTTCTTTCTTTCTTCTTACTGTAGTTTTTAAGACAATAAAAAATTATTATATGCTGAATAATTATTTTTTTCCTTGTCTTTTTTAAACTTAGTCAAAGAATTAAGAAAAGAAATATAAGAATTTTTCGAAATTTTTTTTTTAAAAACCTTTGAATTGACAAATATTTTAAAATTTCTGTAATTGTATTTTTCTTGTATATTTTTTTTACAATTGTAGAATGAATGCTTGTAAAATCGTAAGTTTTTGTCTATAGAACTTTAGATGTAGAATGGTAAAATTTACAACTGTTAATTTTTAGAAAATTATAAAATTAGTAATTTTAATTTATATATAGTTTAAAATACACGCAATTTATAAAATTAAAAGTTAGAGGACAAAACTTTTTTTAAAATATTCTTTAGAATAAAAATAAATAGATCAACCATTGTAGAATTTGATATGAATTTTTGTAGAGTTTTCAATATTTGTAAATTTATTAATTTATATTTTTAGAAACAAAACTTTTGAAAATTTTAAAACAAAAATAAGTTCATAAATTTTGAATAACAAAATGAAAACACAAGGAACAAAAATATTTTATGTTGATATTTTTAATCTTGCACATGTGCAGTTGAAATAGAGAAAATGAAAACACAAAGGAAGTGGCATTAATGCTGGTTAAAGAAAGTCTCTCTCATTAAATAATGCGTTTCATCTGCTTCCATAAAGTTAAATCTCAGTAGGAGTCTCAAAAATAAAACAAGAAATGAAAAATGTTGTGATAATTTTCTTCTCTCTATTTTTTTAAAAAACAACATCCTGCATCAAGTAAGAAAGTGAGAAAAAGGCCATAATTTGTATGTGTAAGGCTTCATTAAATGCGAACAACTTCCTGACAATTTTATAAAAATTGCCAATGGGCGTAAAATTACTTTTTCCATCTTGATTGAATTTCAATTTCAATTTAAGTTCTTCTTTCATTTACTACTTTTTTTTCTACTTTTTTCAATTTGTACTCTTACATAGCTCTTTGGAAATGAGTTTAGAAAATCACAAATCATTCTGACCTGGCATGTGTTACTTCCTCTCTCTCATATACAATAAATGAGTTGAGAATTAAATTTTTAATGATTAACTTTTCTGTTTATTACAGTTTTAGGCATTATTAAAGATATGAATTTGAAAAATTTCTTTTTCAAAGTTTAATCTCCGTTTTTATTTTTAAAATTAAACAGTTTTGGTTAATGAAATTTTAATGACTAAATTTTTCATTAAATTTTAAATTTTAGGCATTATTAATAATTTTATTCAAATAATTTAAATGCCTAATTATAAATGCCCAATTTTGGGTATTAATTTTTTAAATGTAAACAAAACTCAGTTTAATCAAATTTGGTAAATTTTGTGATTTTTAATGCTTCACTATATAGTTTGTGGTTTAAAATATCAATGATAACTAGTAAATGACTCAGAATATCCACATATTCATTCATTTGAACAATTTAAAATCATGATTCATAAAAAATTTACATCTTGATTTTAAAGAATCCAATCAAAACATTGAAACTTTCTTATTATTTTCTGAATCAATCAATGAATGAATGATCATCCACTTGAAATTTATGTAGCAATCATAAATATACAAATTAGCTTAATTTCTTCTCAAGAAATAATCTTTAAAATGTGATGCTGTCATAATTTTGTAACTGACTTTTCTCTTTATTCTTATTCTTTCGATTCTACACCTTTTATTTGCTATTGTTATTTAAAACTTGTAAATTGTTGCTCTCACTTCTTTACATTTTTAAAAAAATGAGTCTGCAGCCTAAACAAACACAAAATGAGTCAGAACATTCCTAAATGAATTTTTTCGAGTTTTGGCCATTCAATAAAAATGCAAAATGAAAAATTTCATAAGACCTTTTTTGCCGCATTTACAAAGTAACAAAGTAGCGTCAAACAGAGAGCGAGAAACTTGTTTTATAGTGTCGCTATTTAATATTGGTACAACAACATAGAGAGTAAATCGTGCCAACTGCAAAAGTATGTGATTCATCAACTAGAATTCATCGATTGTGAAGTTATAAAATAGACGGGGAGCGAAGAAAGAAAAGAAGTGAGAAGAAAACAAGTTAAAGGCCATACACAATTGTGAGTGAGTGAGTGTGTATACTTATGCATGCATTTTGTTATTTTTTATGCTATGTTGCATGACTTCTTTCTCTCTCATATGTTTGTCTTTGTTTTCTAAGAATAAATGAAATTATAGATGATAATTATTATTTCATAGGAAATTGATCTTATCTTAATTTTTATTAAGAAATCAAATGATAATTTCTTGGTTTATTTTGATTAATTGCTGTCTTTTAAATTTTCATTATTTTTTCTGAGAATTTTAAATTTATAATTTTAACAAAATATGATGTAAAAAAATTGTCAATTTTTATTTGAAAATTCATCTTATCTAAAAACAGCTGCTTAGTTAAATTCAAGAACTGTGAACTTTTTCGTATTTTGGTTTTTTCATACGAAGCAAAAAACCAAAATTTGATTTAATTGAAAACCAAAAAATTTACAGTTTGTGGTTTAATTACTTATTAAGGTAATATAATTAGAATTACCATGAGTCAATTTTATTTCTTCCTTAAAATACAGCTAAAAATATTTTTTTACATTAAGAACGCGGTTTGTGAGAAAAAATACTGTCTGTTTATTGAGTTTTAAGTTGATACATTTATTTATTTGTCGTCGTTTATGAATCATAGTGAAATGTTACAAAATTAGTGCTCATGAGCTCTTTACTAACTTTCTTATGCATTTGCGATAAAATTTGAAAGTTCTGAGCATCTAATAATTCAAAAACTTCATAGTGTATATAAAATTATTACTGAGCACTTAAACATTATGTTATAAGCTCATAAAAACTCAATAATATTCACTGATACTAAATGGTGTCAATTGATAGCGGTTGGTATTGATTTTTAAATTTAAAAATCATAAAAACGGTTAAAACACTCAACTATTTATTAAAATATTGATTAATAGTTATAAAAATCAATTAATATTTGAATTGAAAAGTCAAGTATTTCAGTATTGACCATTTATATTAAAAAATTAAATTTTCTTTATAAATTTCTTCCTAGTTTTACTCTTTTTAAGGTATTTATTAAAAATAGTTTTTGATACACATCGATTTTTACTTAGTTACATTTTTTTAAGCTACATTTTTCAAAATAGTCTTTGAATCACAATTTTGAATATTATTGATGACTAAACTCCAAACATTGGTTCTTAATAAAATATTCTAACAAGAAATCTCAGAGAATCATTAATAATTTCTTTCAAAATTGATTTAATCTATGAAATTCTATAAAAGACTTGGCAACAGTTGTTAAGGTCAAATATTTAGTTTATTGACTTTTAAATACAAAAATATTTAATTGAAATAATTTTTAAAATATTTAAATGGAAAACTTCTGTCATGAATGTGATTTTTTTTAATTTATTCCTTTTAAGTGTTTGAAATTGGTAATTTAATGACTGAAAAAACAAAATATTTTTAAAAATTTAATAGAAAATGAAGCTTTTTAATTATTAACTTTATCAACCAAAGAATTACCAATTTCAAACAATTTTAAGAAGCAAATTCAGCAAAAATGCCAAAAAATTGATATTTTTGTTTACATTTAAAAATACAAATGTAGATTTGTAGAAATGTAAGATTAAAAAAATTTAAATATTTCGTTAAAATTAAAATGAATTTTTATAATTAATTCAAATTTGTATAAAAGATTTAAGATTAAAAGGCGAGAAAAAATAATAAATGATTGAATGAAACCGCTTTAGTAAGAACAGTGAAACATCAAATGAAATATCAAAAAAATCCTGACCTGATCTCAAGAAATTATCTATTGAATCACACTATAAATCTTACTTTATGTTTTGTTGAGAAAAAAGAACGTTATTCAAAAGAATAAAAAAAAGAGAAGAATAAGAAGATGGGTGAGTGAAGAACAGTAGAAAATACAGAAGGATGTTTATAAAGCAAAGAGAGAGAGATACGACGAAATAAGACAAATCTGGCAACAAGGCAATGTATCCTTTTTTCATCTTCTTTGTTATGTTATGTAGGTGGAATGAGAAGAGAAAAAAAAAATTATTTCGCCATTCTACATCAAAATAGAGAGCAAAAATATTTGAAGAGTTACTCAGTGCATAAATAAATTTCTTTTCTTCAAATATTGATATTTATTCCATGTTGTAAATGCAATTTCACCCAGACTAGAATTTTTCTCTCTCTTTTAAGTATATTTTTCAAGTGAGGGCGACATTTCATAAGTTTAATAACTCCCAAATGAATTAAATCAGTCGTTGGATGAAAAGTTTTATTTTATATTTTTTGCCAACAAAGAACTTACCTTCTTTTTTTATGATGTTATTAGACAACAAATGAAATTTTCCAATTCAAAATTATTCCAACATTTTTTGAAAAAAAAAAGAAAAATATATTTTAGCTATCCATTTTAAGGACTTTCCTAAATCAACGCGATTTCTCTAATTTATTTTAAACATTTAGGTCCACTTCACTTCTTTTTTTGATTTTTAATATTTTCAATTTTTTCTTCTCTTTCACAAATTTTTAATCAATGAATTTTTTTTCTTATTTTAAAACTGATTTTTTTCCTATTTAAACTTAATTTTAATTTTTAAAAACTGACAAAATTGATGTTAAATACTTTTTACAAGAGAAATTTATTGATTTTCTTGTTAGTTTAATTAATTTTTCTTCACAATTTATCCAACAGCAGAGAACTACAGATCCTCTTTCCTCGAATGCTCACAATAAACTGAAAATTATTGATTCGTTAAATTTCTCTCTTTTTATTTTCTCTCTCGTTTGACTAAAGAAACTTGAATTTTCTTTCGTTAAGTTCGTTATGAAAATTTTTTAATAAATTTTGAAAAATAAAGAAGCGATTTTTGTAAAATTCAAACTTGCATGAATATTTTACACACTTGACATTTTTTGTCAAGTTGATTTCAAGTTGACTTATACTTCAATGTTTGTGTTTTTTGTTTAACGTTTTATTTATTATAATTTACGAAATAATCGGAATTAAGTTCAAACTTTATTTATAATAAAAAATTCAAAATATTTTTTAAAAATTGTACAAAGTTAAATCAACCAATAGACATCATTTTCATACTCACCAAAATCTTTCGTTAAATTCCTAGCAAAATTTATTTGTTATTGTTTGCAGATGAAAAGTTTCAGTGAAAAATTTTCAAAAACAATCAAAAATCTTTTCCAAAGAGCCTAAAATGATTTAAATTTCCTCATCAAAGTGTTTTGAATAAAATTCAACTGAAACTTTTCACTAATTGGCAAAATTTCTTTATTTAAAATATAAAAATGTCTCGTATGAGTCACTCTTCTTCCTTAAAGAGTCACAAACTCTTTTTATCAAACGAAAAACCCACAACATCAACATCGAATACACACCATAATTCTTCTGAATTTAATTTTGGAGATAATGTTAATCAATGGAAAAAATATTTGGAAGTTGATGAGTTTGTAAGTGCCTAAAATGTTGCAGTTTTAATTTTTATTTAATGAATTTTTAATTAGGTCGGTGCAAGACGAAGTAAACATACTTGTGTCGCATATAAGGATGCAATTTATTGTTTTGGTGGTGATAATGGTAAAACAATGTTAAATGACTTGATTCGATTTGATGTTAAAGATAAATCTTGGGGAAGAGCATTCAGTAGTGGACAACCACCGGCACCTCGATATCATCATTCTGCATGTGTTTATGAAAAGTCCAGTAAGTATTTTGCCTTCTGATTCTTAAATTTTTAACTAAAATCTTTTGCCTACTTTCAGTGTACATTTTTGGAGGCTATACTGGCGATATTTTTTCAAATTCAAACTTAACAAATAAAAATGATCTATTTGAGTACAAATTTCAAAATGGCCAATGGGTTGAACGTAAATATGTAAGTGGAAAACATCCAGCAGCACGATCAGCTCATGGTAGTGCAGTCTATAATGGCTATCTTTGGATCTATGCTGGATATGATGGAAATGTGAGATTAAATGATATGTGGAGAATTCCATTGAATGGACAACCATTAGAATGGGAAGAAATTGAACAACGAGGTGATGTGCCACCAACATGCTGTAATTTTCCAGTTGCAGTTGCAAGAGGCTGCATGTATGTTTTCTCAGGACAATCAGGATTACAAATTACAAATACTCTTTTTGAATTCAATTTTGAAGAACGTTGCTGGCGACGAATTTCTCATAATTTTGGAATTTCACCCAATACAATTCCATCAAGACGTTATGGTCACACTATGGTTTCACATGATAGATTTCTTTATGTTTTTGGTGGAGCTGCTGATTCAACCTTGCCAAATGATCTTTATTCATTTGATTTGGATTCACAAGTTTGGAATTTGGTTATTCCATCAGCTGATTCAACATGTCCAAGTGGAAGATTATTTCATGCTGCTGCAGTTATTAATGATAGCATGTACATTTTTGGTGGAACAATTGAATCAGGTGGAATGAATATAAGGTCAGGAGATATTTATAGATTTCAATTTTCATCTTATCCAAAATGCACGCTCAGTGAAGATTTTCAAAAATTTCTTCATTCAAAGCAATTTTGTGACATTGTATTTATTGTTGGAACTGATGAAATTAAAATTCCAGCACATATTGCCATAATTGCTGCAAGATCGCAATTTTTAAAAGCAAAAATTAAAGCAGCCAAAGAATCACGAGATCAACATTTTGAGAAACTTTTTGGAACAGAAATGCCACAATTTTCAGCTGAAATGCCACAATTGGAAGTGAGATTGCCAAATATTCAACCTGATGCTTTCGAAATGGTTTTGTCATACATTTATACTGACATCATTGATTTTAAAGATCCATTTAATAAGAAAATTGTTTCACTTATGATGCAAGTTTATTTGCTATCATTAGAATTTAATATTCCACGATTAGAACATTTATGCATGCAATATTTGGAATTTAAAATTGCTAAAACAAATGTTCTTGAAGCACTTTATAATGCTGATAAAATGAATCTACAATTAATTAAAGATTACTGCTTAAATTTCATCACTAAAGAGGATAATTTTTATGACATTGTTATGAGTTCTGATTTTGCTGCTTTAGAGAAACATTTAATTGTTGAAAGCATACGTAAGAAACTTAATCCAAGCAAGCAGTCATCAGATATGAAATATGACAAAAGCATCGGTACAACACTTGAATCAGACATGGCAGTTTTCCTAAAATCAACAGGAAAAGAATTTTGTGACATCACATTAGTTCTTGACAGCCATCAAATTCCAAGTCATAAATCAATTCTTGCTGCAC
Source organism: Polypedilum vanderplanki (assembly GCA_018290095.1). Lineage (NCBI taxonomy): Eukaryota > Metazoa > Arthropoda > Insecta > Diptera > Chironomidae > Polypedilum > Polypedilum vanderplanki. The sequence goes on along the minus strand of CM031380.1, from coordinate 32,759,183 downwards.
GTTGTGCTTACTTTCAAGCAATGTTTCGATCATTCAATCCAATTGATAATACAGTAAAAATTCAAATTGGTGATGTTAAGCCAAGTTTGGAATCTTTTAATTCTTTATTAAGGTTTATATATTATGGTGAAACAAAAATGCCAGCTGAAGATAGTTTGTATTTATTTCAAGCGCCATGTTTTTATGGATTCACAAATAATCGATTGCAGGCATTTTGTAAACATAATTTAGAAAATAACATCAATTATGAGAATGTACTGCAAATTCTTGAAGCATCTGACAAAATGAACGTTTCGGATATTAAAAATTATGCATTAAGAATGGTCGTACATGATTTTGCACTAGTTGCAAAATTACCAAAAATGAGACAATTGAGTCGAGAATTGCTACTTGATATTATCAATTCTATGGCAGAAGTTATTGGTGAAGTTAAAATAAGTCAAGATTTAATGTCTTCTATTAGCATTCATAGCGATATTTGAAAATTAGCTTTTCTTCAGCCAATTTTAAGCATTTTATTCGCATACGTTTCTGACAATGACAAAATTTAAAATAATTGGACAAATTTATGCACATATTCACACCAATTTAAAATATACATAATAATGCACCCTAAATGAGATTTTAAAATTAAAGAAAAAAATAATTCTCTAATTGTCAACAGATGTTCTAAGGCTATAAAAAATGTTTATCATAAAAGAATTTTTCTTTACAAAGCTTTAAATTTTTATTTTAAGAAATTTTTTAAAAATACTTTTTAGGTTTCAAGTAGAGTTTAGACTTGCATGAATACTTGACTTGATATGAGCATATTTTTGATCAAGTTGGTTTCAAGCTGACTTGAACAAAAATGTCTTTAATTCATTCAAATTGACTTTATTCAATCAAAATCTATAATAACTTTAAGGATCTTTGACTTTCGATCAAATTTGCTGAATTTCAAACGAAATAAACAAAATGTAAATGAATTAGTGAAATTTTTACATAAATCAACTTGAAATCCACTTGACAAAAAAATATTAGCATATCAAGTAAAATATGCATGCAAGTTTAAATCCTAGTTTCAAGTTTTTCTTTAAAGAAAATTGTTAAATTTTAAAACTTTTTATACTTACTTAAATGTTTAAAAAATGTTTCAAAAACTTAATTTTTGTTTTAAAAAAAATTTTCTTTCTTTGAACGATCGAAAAAAGTAAAAAGACTTGAATGTAAAATGAATGGTATTTAAAATACTAAGAAAGCTGTGGATAAATAAATAAATGTTTATTGAAACTTATAAAACTACAATTCCAGTTTTATTTCCAATCCATTGCAGATAAGAACTGACTTTTGTATAAACCTCTGGATTTCCCAATTCACAACCTTGAGTGCTTCCATAACTAACAATTCCAGCTAAAGTCAAAATATTATTCTCAAAAATTCCCAAACTTGCTCCACTATCACCACTGCATGTTGAAGAATGACCACTTTTAGTATCAATACAAAGTTGCCTATCATTGCTAAAGAAATTTGAACCATAAGACAAATTACAAGTGCTTCCATTGATGACAGTCACAAAAGTATAACGAAGAACATTCGAAGTTGTTGCATTTACATCACTAAAAATCCCAAAACCACTTACAATTCCTGATTTGTTCATAAAATTTGAATTGGTTAATGGAAGTTTAATTTTTTGTAAAACAAGATTAAAAATGATATTTTGTGAAAATTTTATGAGTGCAATATCATTGGAAATTGTTGTAGAATTATAAGATGGATGCACAATGACATTTTTTGATGCGACTTGATCGAAAAATGTATAAGATTCCAAATTACTGTTGTTAAAACCAGCTAAGATGAAAACTTCAGCTGAACTTTCAAAACAATGTCCTGAAGTTTAAAGAGATTTAAAATTTCAGTTAAATTTTTCCAATTTCTTTTACCAGCACTAATAAGAAATTTTTCAGAAATGATTGAACCAGCACACATGTTGTAAATATTTGTAACTTTTCTTACATAAAGTAAAGTAAAAAATGGAAGAAAATTTGAACCATTATTGGCAATAAAGCCATTTGTAATTCTTCCTTTTTTTCTAAAACTTTCAATTAATTTTTTACTTTCAAATTTTGGTTTTTGAGCTAAAATTTCTTTATTTTTTATATTAAAATTTGAAAAACTTGATGTGAAGAAAAATAAATTGAAAAGTAATAAAGTGATTCCTAATGAATGCATTTTTGATTAAAATCACGGTACAATATGCTAGAAAATAATAAATGCATCGATGTTTATATAAAAAAAATTCATCTTATCTTTGACCATGACAATCTTCTCGTTTATCTTATTTATTTTCTTTTTTAATGAAGTTGTAAAAAGATTTGCAAAATTGTATAAATTAGAAAAACTTCCTTAAAATTTATAATGTTTTGATTCCTGCTTTTTCAGGCTTAATAAAGATTTAGAGACTATTTACAAAAAAGTTGGCAAAATGTTTGTTATTATAAAATCTGAAAAAATATAAATTGAAAAATATTTAAAATGAATATTAGATCTAAATTTTGTATAAAAATTTCTAATTTCTTTAAACTTTCAGCAAAAAAATTAGTGAAGTTTAAAATTAAAATCCAAAGAAAAAATCACTCGAGCATCAGGGACATTTTTTTGTCATGCAACAAATGAACAATGCCGCGCAACATATGAAAACGAAAACCACATGTCACATGAGACAAAAAATGTCGCGTGACATTTGAATTTTTACAAATTTGCTTTTATTTTTATCCTGTTTAATAAAAGTATGATAAAGAATTGAATTCTAAGAAATTTGATAAAAAATACTAATGCATTTGATCAAAAAATTAACACAAAAAATGAATTTTTCTAAATTATGTAAATTTTTTGTTTACATTTTTATGTTATTGTTTAAATTTTTATGTAAACAATGATAAAAAATGTAGACAAAAGGGAACAAGAAAGCAATTTCAGTAACCGAGTGATTTTTTCTTAAAAAAATGAAATTTTGTATAACAGTCAAAAATAATTTAAATTTTAGTCATTCAGACAAAGAACAAGTTAAAACATTAAATTTGTGCAACATATCAACAGGTGTCAACAACACAAAAATTTAATCAAATGAAATTTAATTTTTGGCTCAAAAACAGTTGAAATGTTGACACTTTTGAGTGAATTAAAGTTCCTTAATAGTAAAGAAGATGAATTAAATATAAAAGATACCGATTTTGGTGCTTTTAGTGTTCAAAGAAAGAAATCAAATGAAAAGCGAACATTTTTGGATGAAATTAAACGAAATTATGTCGAAAAGCGAAGTGTTTATGAAAAGAAGGTCAAAAGTTCATTAAAATATCTCGAAGAAATTCTAAAAACCGATAAAATTATCTACTGTGGTTGGATAAATGAAAATTCATTTCATCTGTTACTTAAAAATGGACTTTTGATTTATATTGAAGTTAGTATTGCTACATGTGACATTTTATGTTTAAATTTTGACAAATTTCTTATTGGAAAAATCATTTCTGAAAATATTGTTGATGTGATTATAACACAACAGCATATTTTAATCTCTTATAATGAAAATCAAATTACATTTTTGTATCTTCAAAAGCCATCACATAATTTAAGGTAAAATAGAAAGAAATTCTTGTCAATTTTAATTTGAATTTTTAAAGCATTTCTTTTTAGAACTCACAAAAAAATTTCCTCATCAGATCCAAAAATATTCAACATAATTGTTGGTTCACATTCTAAAAAAGCAAATAGAAATCTCGTCATAAATATCAGTAATAAATTAATTTTAATTTGGACAAAATCATCACAAAATGAATTTTATCCATGGCGACCGCTTGCAATTAATGATCAAGAGCGTGCCAATTTGCATGTTTATAGACTTGATCAAGTGAAATTTGAACTTGTTTGCTATCATTGGACTGAAAATGATCCAATTGGATTTGAATTTTCAAAATTTGATGAGCATGAATTGCATTCAATAGAGCAGAAAATATCAAGAAAAGGTGAAATTTCAGCTGAGATTGTTCAATATCGACTAAATAGTAAATCACGATTGGAAAGAACTGCTGTGACATCAATTCCATTACAAACTGAAATTTCTTCAGCATTTTCTTTTAGTCCAGATCATGAGAAACTTGCAATTGGTTGCATTGATGGTTCAATTGTGCTCTATGATAGAGGCAGAGAAGTGACATATTTAGTTAAAGCTTCATTCATTCCAACAACAATTTCATGGCATCCTGATTCTGCACTCATTGTCATTGCAAATGATCGAGCTCAACTTCAATGTTTTGACATTTCACTTTCATGTATTAAGCATCAATTACTTGGTGAAGAAATGACACCATCAAATATTTTGGATGTTTCAAATTTCTTCACACGTCAACCTTCTTTAATGAAAATCAATTGGAGTAAAAAACCTGATATCAACAATCATCGTGGAAATTTTGCTCAAACAGACATTGTGCTGTTAATGATTTTTGAAAGTGGAACTTTTGGAATGTTGAAATATATTGGTGGTGCTGGATTAAGAAATGACATTCATACTTCAGGTTAGAAAAAATTCTTAACTATTTCAATCCACTTGACAATTTTAAATAATTTATTTTAGGTCTAACAGCTGATGTCATAATTCAACTTTATATTTCCCTCGATCAGCTTGAAAAAGCCATAAATATTTTTCAATGTCTGAATTGGGATACGTATGGTGCCATGTGTATTCATTCACTTCATAAAATTGCAACTTATATTTTTAAACTTCCTGCTACGACTGAAAGAATTAATTTACTTCAACGTGCATTAGCAACATTTCATGTGCCTGTGAAAAAACTCTGTTTTGAGACTGAAAATGAATTTGGTGACAATGTTGATGATATAACGAGGAAGTTTTTCCATTATTTAATCAGATTTAAGCAATTTGATAAAGCATTTTGTTTAGCAATTGACATAAATGATGCTGATTTATTTATGATTTTACATAAATGTGCAAAATCTTATGATGAAAATGAAATTGCAAATGAATCATTTAGAAAAGCTGAAGAAATTTATGCTAATGAAGAAGACAGTCATCATTCAAGTTGTTCATTGACATCATGCTCAATTTGCTCTTTTAGTTGTGAATCAGATGAAGAAAGTGAAAATTCTTCTGAATTTAATAGAAGATCAAATGAATATCCACCTTTGCCTGTTTTTCCAAATGATAACAATGCTAAAAGGTGAGAAAATCTATTTGAAAATAATCTAGGGTTCAAACTTGCATGCTTGACTTGATATTTTTTGTCAAGTTGATTTCAAGTTGACTTACATAAAAACTTTTTTAATTTATTCATATTTTATTAAATTTTTTCGACTTAAATTTATAAGAAAGTTAATGATTTTTAAATTTACTAAATATTTTGACCAAATTTAAATTTTAATCTGAATGAATTAGAGACATTTTTGTGTAAGTCAACTTGCATTTAACTTGACAGAAATATCAAGTCAAGCATGCATTCAAGTATAAACCATAATTTTTATTGATTCTAATAAAATTTTCATTGTTTAATTTTTAGCATAAACAATATAAGAAATTCTGGTCCACAACCACCACCACCGCCACTTCCATCAACTGATGAGGCTGACAATTATAAAACTAATGAACTAACACTTCAAAATCTCAATAAATTCAATAAAGAATCAAAAAATAATGAAATCGATCAAAGTATTGGAATTCCAATAGCTCAAAGTATTTCTTACAATCAATGGCAACCAACAACAATTCATACTTATCCACTAATTTCTGGCACAATTCCATCAATTGGTCTTCCAACTACTTCAAATTATTCTTCAACAATGCCAGTTCCAATAACATTGCCATCAAGTTCTAAAAAACGGGATCTTTCAATTCCAACAAATTCAATTCTTTCAAATCCAAACAATACAAAAGAGGCTGGTGAGACTAAAAATAAAGTAAAATTTTCTGACACAATTACTGTTGCTGTTGTGCCTGAAATTGGAAGAAATGAGAAAATTTTCAATTATCCAGAGCGAGTGAAGCATAAAATGACAAAATTTCCACCAAATATTTACGATCCACGAAGAGAGTTAGCTGATAGTTTGCCATTTTCTAATCCTAATGAAGACTATTTAAAAGATTTCTTGCCTGTTAATAAAGAAGGAAAAGGAGGAAAAAGTGAAAAGAAGATAAATATTGTCAATTTTGGATTGCTATGAAAGACTTTTAATATTATGAAAATTATTCCGTCCAAGTGAATTTTTTTGTATTTTTAGAAGATTAGTTTATAAAAATTTATAATTAAAAAAGAACAATATAAAATTATAATGTATTTTAAAAAAATTTGATGATTGTTCTACACAAAAGAGTGAATTATTCGGATATAAAAAATTACTGATCTTTGCCTGTTGTTTTAAATTTTTGTATATTTTTAAAGAAAATAATGACATAAGAAATGTAAACAAAACATTTGGAAAATTAAGAAAAATTATCTTTTTGAAATAAATACTTGATTAAATTCATTGACATTTTTATCAAATTCGGTGTAATTTGGATCTTAATCAAACTTTTATTAAACAGGAAAAAAATAAAAGCAAATTTGTAAAAATTCAAATTTCACGCAACATTTCTTGTCTCATGTGACATTTGTTTACTTTTCTACATGTTGTATGACTTTGTGTATTTGTTGCATGACAAAAAAATGTCACATGACACTCAAGTCAATTTTCCTTATGTGATTGATATTTAAAAAAACACCAATTTTGTTTAAAATTTTTCAATAATTTATTTAAAAATATTTTAATAAAATTCGCCCATTGCAGATATTCTATTTCCATAAGCCTGAGCTTTGCAAGAAAGTAATTCATATTTCTCAGTCCATGAAGAATTTCTGGTAAATCCAAATTGCTCGAGTTTAATTTTTGACAACAAATTTTGAGCATCAAATTTCTTCTTTTGTTTAGTTGTTGCAGACTTTAGAATATTTTTTACAAAATCAGTTATTATAGAATTATTGTTATTATTAAGATTAACTTTTTCAGAAACTTTCTTTACAATTTTCTGTTCATTTTGTATACTTTGTAAATTTTCATTTTTTAGAATTTCTTCATTCTTGACTTCTTCATATTTAGATTGATTTGCATCGTCTGAGTCGAGAGCATTAGAAGATAAACGAACAGTTTCTAATTTTTCATTGTCATCAATATTTGATGTTATTGCACTTTCTTCTTCTTTAATTTTAACTTTATTGCTTTCTTCAAAATTTTGTTGCTTTTCACGACTAGTCATTTCAACAAATCGCTTTTGAACTTCAGAATTTTCTTTCATTTTTTTGTTAGCATTTGAAAGTGCATTTAAAATTTCTTCTAATAATTGCTTTTTGAAATCTTCATTCGCATTGGAATTTTCATCAATTCCATCAAGAATTTTCATTTGATTTTCATTATCATCAACCTTTTCAATTGCCAAATCACCAAGAAACTTTTTCTTGTCAAAACCTTTAACTAAAGATTCTCGTGGCATATCATAGCAACATTTTAATGCTCCTAAATCTATCGGATGTGCTTCAGTATTAAAAATATAAGCAGATTCAATCACACATTCACCATTTTTTGTATCAATAATTGTACCATATGAACCATCACTATTTAAAAAGTTGTCAGGATCAAAAAGGAGATAAAGATATTTTGTGGTTTCAGCAAGGAAAAATGATTCCATAGTGTCTTGTTTACGATGATCTTTAACATTTTTTATGGTAGCATAACCACAGCTTGTTTTAGCACTATGTTCTATTGATGTTAAAATGTCTTCACCAATTTCTAGCAAATAAGGATCACCAGTTGCACGATATAAATACATAACACTTTCAATTAATTCAGGTCGTAATGGATAAGATTCTCGATTTGTACTTGGTTCACCATTTGGAATATTAAACATTTCAGGAAGAAAACCTGTATGAAAATTTTATATTATAACAATAATAAATAAAAGACCAATACAAACCATATTGTTTCCATACACTGTGCATATTATAGAGAATTTTCATTGCATTATTAGTATCACCAATTAGTGAAAGTAATCCTGCCCAGAATGCTTGAAGACTTTGAAATACCGGTAATGTCATTTGTCCTGAAAAAATAAATAATTAGTAATTTTGAAAACTAAATTAAGACATGCAGTACCTTTACTCATGCTGACCCACACTTGCCAATCATCTTTATTTAAATATTTTTCTACTGATTTGCGTGCTTCATTGAACATTTCCATAAGTTCAGGACGATTTAGTAAAATTGCTCCTTTAACAAGGTATTCAAAATATGAATCAACTCCAGCACCAATGCCACTATCGTGTGCTGTCCATACTCCAGTTTGAACATCAATATGATTTCCAAGTAAGCCAATTTGTGAGCGATGATTGAAGAGTGAATAAAGTGCATTTACAGCAACTTCCTCAAAAATTGGATCACCTGTCAAACGTGACAAAGTTCCAAATTCTACGACAAATGTTCCAATTGCTGCTACACAAGTAACACTAGTTTCACTCTCAGGTACTCCATATTTTAAATTTACCTTTAAATTTAAAGAAACTAAAGAAATTTTTAAAATAAAGAATTAAATTTATTACCGTGCCATAAGGCATTCCAGTCTTTGTATCGAATGCTGGCAACAATTTTCTTGCAACTTTTTCCGCAAGTTGAAGTAGTGGTCCATTGCAAGGAAATCCTACATAATTTATTCCTGCTTTATGTGAAAGCAAGTGTGCTGATAATAGACCGCCAACAATCCTGTGATATTAATGTAAATTATGCAATAATGGAAAAGAAATATTTTGTAAATTTACCTAATATTTACTTCAAAAACTGACACATTAATGTCTTTATCAAAATCAAAATTTTCAACTATATATGATGAGACTCTTTTAAATTCAGAATAATTGCCCATTACAATTAATGTGTCTAAAGAGTCAATTAATGTTAAAGAAGAACTGCTCCATGTATTTACTCCTGTACAACTCAGAGGTTTTAATTCATCATATTTTGATGCATATTTAAGATAGTTGTCATATCCATGATAAAACATTTTTCTAGCTTGTTCTCTAAATAATTTAATTAGTTAAATCGATAAAATTATTTGATTTTTACAGAATATTTACCTTAATCTTAAAACATCTTCCTTCTTATATTGTCGAAGTGAATTTGTTAAATTGAATGCTAATGTTAAAATTAAGAATAACTTCATTTTTATTTTCTTATTTGCTGACTAGTTCTTATTATTTAGTCTTAATGTTTACATCAATTATCTTCACTCGAATGAAACTTTATAATTTTTATTTAAAAATGACAGTTATTTTATTCAAGTTAAGACGGTATTTAAAAATTTTTTTTAACAGTTTTAGCAAGGCTTGAACACTTAAATGATTTAATTTAAATCAAGTTGACTTAATTTTCAAAAAGTTGATTTTTTAAAGAAAATCAAAAACTTTCTTCCTTTTAATTTATTATTGTTAAATTTGCAAAATCATTATAAAGATTCTGATGCAAGTTTAAAGGGTTCATGGTCAGTTAACCGACACTTTTCTTGGAAAAAAACCGGATAATCTGCGGTTAACCGCGAACAATCTGCCAAAATTGTTGGTTGGTTGACCATGAACCGTTTAAAGTGTCAGGCCAGTTGAATAAAATTATTTTTATTTTTTATGATTTTTGGCAAAAATTAAGTAATTTTACTCAAGTTTATAATTCAAGTCAAAACAGTTAAATCAAATTAAAGTCAAATAAAGTTGAATTCAAGACATTTGAGTCAAATTGAAGCCAAATCTATAAGTCAAGTTGTTACTGACTTATTAAAGAATTGCTTATTGCTTAGCACAGGATTAGTAAAAGCACATAAAATTTAATTCAAACGATTTTTTTGAATGTCCTATTCTATTAACAATTCATTTATAGTTTCAGGACATTAAGCTTTCTGACAAAATACGATTTAAACCGATTTAAATTTAAATTAAATATTTAAACGTTTAAACCTTGATTTTAACATGTGATAAATTTAAAATAAATCATTAAAATACAATAAAATCTATTTTACTTTTTTAAAATATGAACTAAACTATTAACTTAAATGAAACAAGTTAAAATTTTTTTAATCGAAAATTTTCAAACACAATTTCACAAAACCGCTTAAAAAATTTCAAACTTTAACAACAACAAAAAGTTTTATTCTCAAACATTATCACACAATTTCATTTTTATTCTTTTGCCGTCGTTTGCAAATAGAATTTCATTTAAATTGTCTTCAATTGATAGTGTGACTCTCAATTGTATAAGTCTAGAATTGTCTAAAAAAATTAAAGCTTTTTAATAAATTTACGCAATTTTAAGTCATAAAAATGAATAAATTAGCAATTTTTGGTGGAACCGGCATGACAGGTTGGTCAAAAATAAAAATATTATCCCAATTTGAAAAAAAAAGACTTAAGAAAGTACTTTTTCTGACACAGGTCGTTGTGCAGTAAACTATGCACTCGAAAAAGGTGAGAAAATTGCAAAAATAAATTTTTTTCTCTAACTTTCGCAATAATTGAAAAAAAATCTACCAGGCAAACATGTTCGTTTACTTGTACGCGATGAGTCGGCAATTCCAGAGGAATTCAAGGGCAAGGTTGAAATTATCAATGGCAATGTTTTAAACCAAGCAGATGTTGACAAGACTGTTGAAGGTGTTGATGGAGTTGTGATAATTTTAGGTACTAGAGGAAGTACTGAGCCAACTACAATGATGTCCGAAGGAACAAGAAATATTATTGAAGCAATGAAAAAATTTGGTTTGAAAAAATTCTCAGCTTGTTTAAGTTCTTTTCTATTTATGCCAGTGGAAAATGTTCCAAAAGTTTTTCATGAATTAAATGCTGATCATCAACGAATGTTGGATGTAATCAAAGCATCTGGTTTGGAATACAGAGCTGTTTTGCCGCCTCATATCGCGGATGAACCTTCTGGAAATTTTAAAATTCTCTATAATGAGAGAGTTGGCCGAACAATCTCAAAATATGACCTTGGAAAATTCTTTATCGACTGTTTGGAGAATGACGAGCATAGTGGAAAGGTCATCGGAATTGCTACAGTCTAAAAAGTTGTCTTTTTAAGAATAAATAAGATTTTTTTGGCATTTTTCCATATTTAGTGAGACTTTAAATAAAAAAACTGAAATTTAAGAAAAATATTAACATTAATTTGGTGGTTTTATAAAACAACTCAAATTAAACAATGCTGTCAAAATATTCGGAATATTTTATTATGTATAACTTTTTATAATCAAAACAAAAAAAGATCAATAAAATAAATAGAATTAAAATTTATTATCAATTTAAAAACAAACATTCAAAAGTTTTTCAATCGAATAGTTTACATTTTTTTGATATCAGACTTTGAAGTTTACTTTCTTTGATAATATTTAAAATGTTTTATATAAAACAAACATTTAGTAGCTTATCTGCTATAGCAACTCAACTGTTGATTAATCATGTAAAAATGAATTTCTTTGTTTATAGTTCTTATCTATGTTTTCTTACTGCTTTCTTTGAAACTTAATTTATCATATTTCAAATATTTATTTCATGTTCAAGCATGTCATTTCCAGAGTTTTGAAATTTATTTTCCATTTCAGCATGTTTTTTGAAAAGTTACAAGCAGAGCAGAAAAAGTAGAAGCTTTTTTTGCTGATTTTGCCTTATTTTACTAGTAGATTTCACTTAGAGTAGTCGCTACATATTTTTCCAATTCTGGATATAAGGAAATTCTACCTTAAGAATAAGCTCCTTTCAGTATTTTTTTAAAAGGAATAATTAGTATTAAAGAGTCTTTCAAAGAATCAAGACATACTTTCAAAACTAAAAATGATTAACAAAAAATTCATAATTTTCATCATCCTCATTTGCATTTCAATTATTTCATCTCATTCAATTGAAAATTCAAAACCATTCAATGAAAATGACAAAATTACATCAGAAGATCAACAAATAATTTCACGTATTAAAAGACATTTTCATCATTTTCATGAACATCATCATCATGATCATTGGAATCAATTTCTTAAGAAAATTTTCTTAGAAATTTCTGTTGATATTCAAAAACAAAAAGATATTGAACATGATAAAAAGAATGGAAAATTCAAAGGCGATCATGTTGAACATTATAAAAAATACAAATTATTGATCAATGGTCATTAAATTTCTTTTTCTCAAAAATTCTTTTTATTTTCTTATTCTCTTAAGGAATGTCATATTCTTTTTCAAATAAGGAACTTTTTTATGTACAAAAAAATGACATAAATAAAACAATAAATTCTTTACCAAAATACCCGAAATTTTGTTTTTTAATCCAAAACCGCAACTATAAATTTTCATTCAATAATTGTCTATCACTTTTGACGAATTAAATGGCGATAATCCTCGGGTCACCATCTTCCAAGACTGTATTTAATATCATTTGATGTCTTTGTAACTTCAATTGCTTTTAAAATTTGTGCGTGCGTATTTAAACCCCAAACATCGAAAGTTCTTCTATCCATAACAGCAATTCGACCGCCACTCAAACCATGCAAAAATTTCCAATAACTCGATCTTAAATTCATTGGTTCAAAAGTAGCTGCATGGAAGAGAACAGCAGTGAAGACACTATAAAGAATAATTGTACTTCCAGGTACACGTGGAAGATAGCCTTCGTCACAGAACTTATTGTAAGTCAATTGTAGCGTTTTCCAAAAAATATAGAGAGCCGCTGTTCTATCTGGATAACTAAGAAATGCTATTGAAGCTAAAAGAGTTGATGGAATTGCAAATTCTGGTCTATCATCATTAAAAGTTCGTCGTAGAAAACATGCTGTGAGCTAAAATTAAAATTTGTAATGCTTAAAAAGTTCTTTAAATTAAATCTAATTCTCTTACCCTATAAAGAAATGAAAATCCACCTAAAAATGCACCAATTCTCATGGTATCTTTTGAGAAAATTGATCCAATAACTTTCTTTGGTGTTTTAATTATTTTTGGAATTTGCAAAACCACCTTCAAAGCAGTTTGTATACACAAACCAATTCCAAAAAGTTTAGCTCCACCACTAATGCAATAATGAACACAACTGTTGTGATGTGGACATTTTTCATGTTTTGAAAATGATTTTAAGAATTTATCAATTATTGCCACAAGCTTTTGAATTATCAAAAAATTCATTCCAGCTTTTTTTCTACTTTCATTTTTCTCTTCACGTTCGCCACCTTCTTCATCTTTTCCAACAATAAATCTTACAACATCATAAACAGAGTCTTTTTTCTCTAAATGATAACCTGAGCGGAAATAATATACAATTGTTGCTGTTGAAATACCAAAAATTAATGCTTGACCTCGCCAGATACTTCGAACCATTCCACGTGATTCAGCCATACGCCAGAGTGTTTCAGTTGCAACATTAGCAACATAAAGACAAAGTAAATTTCTTCTTGATGGTCGTTCAACTATAATTGCTGTAAGACTAGATAGAAAAGCTGGAAGATAACTGGCTGTAAGCATATTATAGCCACCAAAAAGTTTTCTGAGAATGCACAAATAGGTGGAATAAGAAACAGCAGAAGTTGTAAGAAAAGCTGTTGATTGAAGAATACCAAAAAGTGTTCGTTGAAGATCTTTTGGCTTGGGTACACGACCGCGCATTAAAAGTGAAAGCTAAAAAATCAGGTCAAGTGTCGAAATGAAGATTAATTGAATTTTTCACTTATTTTTGTGACTTACCACATAAACAACTGTGTAAATTCTAAAACTATCTAAGGACGAAACCATTAGAAGTCCAGCAGAGCCATTCCAACAAGAATCTGTCCAAGGATGAACATATTCGATGCATGTTGTTGGCACCATTTGAAATTTACTCATTACCACCATGATTGACTTTTAAAAATTTAATTTAATTTACTCTTTCTAATTCGGACTTTGGCTTTTAATCTTCTGACCCGATTTGATCTTATCAAATCTACTGATTACAAAAAACTTCACTTTGTTTTAAATTTGAGTTTTTTGGATTTTATATTTCACTATGATTAAAGTCTCATGGTTAATTACAACTTTTAGAGTTCAAAAAGTTCACAAAATCTGAATTTTATGCAAATTGTTGACAAATATTTTCTTCTTTATATCAAATTGGGTTTGTTTTTGTTTTGAAAAATGAGAAATGATGTGTAGTGGAATCTTTGATGTGTACAAAAAAATGAATGATGCAAAACGGACTTATGAAATTGAGTTGAAAAAAAAGTTCGTTAAAAAATATTTTAAATAATGTGTGACAAAACGACTGTTGTGTCATTGTGTGACATGTGATATAAAACTTTTTAAAAATATCGAAATTTATAGAATCCAGAGTTGTTATGTGCGAAAAAAGGTGCGGCACCTAAAAGGTGCCCGCACCTGAAAGGTGCCGCACCTTAAAAAAATTTGAGGTGCCGCACCTTTGAGGTGCCGCACCTCAAAAGGTGCCGCACCTGAGGTGCGAAGGTGCGAGGTGCGAAAAATTTTTTTTGCCGGAAAAATCTGTCCGGTGGTTTTTTAGTCGTGATAAGTGATAATTATAAAATAGCATGGGAAAAATATTTTTTTGATTTTTTTCAAAAATTTCGATTTTTCCCGGCCCAAAAACCGTTTTTTACATGCATTTTTGCTTATTTTTTGTGTTTGAAAATTCATAACTTTTCACCAACTTATCAGAAAAATATGGTTGATAGCTTGTTAGAAAGATAATTTTAAGTCCTTTTTAACGACATATTATATGTAATATATAAGTTAAAATTATGGTCACAAGAGCAACATTATTGATATTTTTTGTGTTTTTTTGGCATTTAATTAGGTCAAAAATTCAAAAAAGCTTCATAAAAATTATTTTAATGTCTCAAATTATAATTTTGCATTATTTTTACTCAAAACACACAAAGTTTTCTCAAAGAAGTGATTTCCTGCAAGTTTGCACGCTCTACAGCATGTGCTGCCAGTCTGAGATTGCCTTTATAAAAAAATTTTTAAAATTGCTTAAAATAGCTTTAAAATGATAAGAAATGATAAAATGTGCAATAAAATTGATTTTTCAAATGATATTTGTAAAGAAAAGTGCATAACAATTTTCTTAAAAATAGCAATTTTTCTTAAATTTCCTTAAATTTAAGTTGTGATTTAAAAAATGAAATTTTATCTGAAAAATCAATTTTATTGCATATTTTATCATTTTTTGTCATTTTAAAGCTATTTTAAGCAATTTTAAAAATTTTTTTATAAAGGCGTTCTCAGACCGGCAGCACATGCCATAGAGCGTGCAAACTTGCAGGAAATTATTTTTTTGAGAAAACTTTGTGTGTTTTGAGTAAAAATAATGCAAAATTATAAATTGAGACATTAAAATAATTTTTATGAAGCTTTTTTGAATTTTTGACCTAATTAAATGCCAAAAAACCACAAAAAAATATCAATAATGTTGCTCTTGTGACCATAATTTTAACTTATATATTACATATAATATGTCGTTAAAAAGGACTTAAAATTATCTTTCTAACAAGCTATCAACCATATTTTTCTGATAAGTTGGTGAAAAGTTATGAATTTTCAAACACAAAAATAAGCAAAAATGCATGTAAAAAACGGTTTTTGGGCCGGGAAAAATCGAAATTTTTGAAAAAAATCAAAAAAGTATTTTCCCATGCTATTTTATAAGTGTCATGACTAAAAATTTAAAAATTTAAAATTTTCCAAAAGAAGACTTTCTTAGACCGGCATCACATGGTGTAGGGCGTGTACTCTAGTAGGGAATCAATTTTCTAAAAAAACTTTTAATTTTTTGTATAAAACTAATCCATATCAATTATTTAAGACATTGAAATAATTTTCATGAAGCTTTTTTGAATTTTCAAACTAATTAAATTCAAAAAAATCATGAAGAGACATCAAAAACGGTGCTCTTGTGACCACAGATTTAAGTTTTATATTGCATATAATATATCGTTAGAGAGGCCCTAAAATTATCTTTTTAACAAGGTATCAAACATATTTTTCTGATAAACTGGTCAAAAGTTATGAATTTTCAAACATGAAAAAAAAACAAATGTACATCAAAAACAGTTTTTGGGCCGGGAAAATTCGAAATTTTTGAAAAAAATCAAAAAAATATTTTTCCCATGCTATTTTATAATTATCATAACTAAATAACCAAAAAAATAATTTTAAAAAATTCAATTTTTTTTCGCACCTCGCACCTAACAACTCTGATAGAATCAAGCATAAATTATACAATAAGTATTTCACTAAAAAATATTCATATATACTTAGAAAAGCAGTAAACATCGATAAATCAATTTTAAAAACATTTATTAACAAAAATTCTAATTTTTTTTTTCAAAATTATAAAACAGTTTTAAAATTTTAGGGCAAAATTTTTTACCGCAATTTTTTTATTTTAAACTTTCAGCAAAAAATATTTTTAAAACTCTGCCTGATAGAAAAATTTCTTTCAAATTGATAAATAAAATTTTACAAAATATTTCATAAAATTGTCTCATATTTGGAAAAGAATAAAATTACTTTGGAAATTTCAATAATGGATAAGTGGACAGGAAAAGTAGCAGTAATTACCGGTGGCTCATCAGGCATGGGTGCTGCAATTCTTTCATTATTCATCAAAAATGGTTTGAAAGTCATCAATCATCAAAGACATAAATGTCACTGAAAATAGCTCAAAAGTTGATGAGAATTTTAAAGTTTTCAATCGCAAATGTGATGTTGCAAATTTGACATCAATTAAAGAAAATTTCAATTGGATTGAGGAAAATTTTGGTGTTGTTCATATTCTTGTCAATAATGCTGGAATTTTGAGAAGTGGAAAAGTTCTTGATGAAAATTCAATTGAAATTTTGAATAAATTGATTGATGTAAATTTTACTGCTGTTGTCCACTGCACTCGTGAAGCTGTAAAATTAATGAAAAAGTCAGAAGACTATTGCATGATTATCAACATTTGCTCAATTGCTGGCCATAAAATTCCATTTCCAAATGATTTTAACATTTATCCAGCTACAAAATTTGCTGTTAAAGCTTTTTCTGAAATTGTAAGACAAGAATTAGTTGTTGAAGAATGTGACAAAATTCGTGTGACTAATTTAAGCCCTGGATCAGTTAGAACTAATATTTTAGATAACTCTGGTTTTCCTCAATTCGATGAATTTATTGAACAATATAAATTGAAATTTATTGAACCAGAAGACATTGCTGAAGCTGTTTGTTACATTTTAAGCACTCAAATTAATGTCAATGTTAGTGAATTGACAATTATGAGTGCTTGAGAAATTGTATTTAGGCAAAATAAATTTTATTCAAAATTAAAAATGAAATTGAATGTCATAAAGACTTTATCAGTATATTAAAGTTTTTTAAAGCTTCAACAGAAATATTTGAAATTTTTAAAAAACAAAAAACTGTTGAATTTAAAATTTCAGTTACTTTGAAAATTTTTATTCATTAAAATGTATCAATGGGAGTGATAAAATTTTAAATAAAAATTTTTAAAGAATCATTTTAATATTTTAATATTGCACGTCATTATCATTTTCATTCATAAAAATGAAAAAATTAAGACAAAACAAGGGACATCAAACTTTTTGCATCAAAAATCATTTTTCTTTCTTAAAAAGAAGAAAAATAATAATATCATAATGCGAAATAAAGGAAAGAAAGAAGTCGAGTGATTACGACTTCTATTATTTTTATTTCACTTTAAATTCTTAAGTGCTCGAATGAGCACCCAATTAATTACTTAATTATTCAGTTTAGTATGTGATTAAGATTTAAAAACAAAAAGACAAGAAATTAATTTGAGATTCAAATCAAACTAAGAAATTAAACAAAAATTTTTTTTTAAAAGCACAAAAAGGTCATTCAAAGTTTTACAATTAAAAAATAAAAAAAACAAATATGGAATCAGAAGATACAGAAAATAATAAAAATTCTTCAATGTTTTATTTTGGACAAGTAAGGAATTTTCATTTAACAATTTTATTTTGTAAATATAATTTACTTATTATAGGATGACGAGGAGGATAGCGATGATTATGAGACAGTTAAAGTCATTGTTGGCGTGTGTGCTATGCAAAAAAAGTCACAAAGCAAACCTATGAAAGAGATATTGGAGAGATTACAGGTAAATATTGGCTTTTTTGCGTCGTCTTCATTTATTGATTATATTTTCCCTTTCTTTTCTATGCGATCTATAAATAGGAATTTGAATTTATTAAGATATACATTTTTCCTGAAGAAGTCATACTCAAGGTAATTAAATGAAAAAAAATTCCATTATTTATGGTCAATTAATTGAAATTTATTGACATTTATAGGAGGAGATTGAGAACTGGGCTATAGTTGATTGTTTAATATCATTTCATTCAAAAGGTTTTCCATTAGAAAAAGCCATACGTTATGCACAAATGCGAAACTGTTATGTTCTCAATAATTTAAAAATGCAATTTGACATTCAAGACAGACGCAAAGTTTATGCAATTTTAGAAAGAGAAGGAATTGAAATTCCACGTTATGCTGTCCTTGACCGCGATTCAAGCGAGCCCCATGAGCTTGTAGAATCAGAAGACCATGTTGAAATTAATGGCATTACATTTAATAAGGTAAACTTTCTTAAAAAAATATCTTTATGACAATATTTAAATTATAAAAATTTATTTTCATTGCAGCCGTTTGTAGAGAAGCCAGTATCAGCTGAAGATCATAAGTAGGTCTCATATACACAAATAGCCTTTGTAAATGTAAATTAATTAACGATAATTATTACTTTGTTTACTCATATACAGTATATACATTTATTATCCAACGTCGGCTGGTGGAGGCTCACAAAGATTATTTAGAAAAATTGGCAGTAGATCATCTGTTTATAGTCCAGAGTCGCGTGTAAGAAAAAGTGGATCATTTATTTATGAGGATTTTCAAGCTACAGATGGAACTGATGTCAAAGTTTATACTGTTGGTCCAGATTATGCACATGCTGAAGCACGTAAGAGTCCAGCTTTAGATGGTAAAGTTGAACGTGATAGTGAAGGAAAAGAGATAAGATATCCAGTGATTTTATCTAATGCTGAAAAACTAATTGCAAGAAAAGTTTGTCTCGCTTTTAAACAAACTGTTTGTGGTTTTGACTTGCTAAGGGCGAATGGAAAATCTTATGTTTGTGATGTGAATGGATTTAGTTTTGTTAAAAATTCAAACAAATATTATGATGACACTGCGAAAATTTTGGGAAGTTTAATTTTAAGAAATTTAGCCCCAAAAATGAACATCCCACTGCCAATGAATTTTAATTTCTTTGATGATCCACCAGTTGTTCCAACTACGGTTGGTAAAATGATGGAACTTAGATGTGTTGTTGCTGTCATTCGTCATGGAGATAGAACACCAAAGCAAAAAATGAAAGTGGAAGTTCGACATCAAAAGTTTTTTGAAATTTTTGAAAAATATGATGGCTATAAGAAACTTTCAATTAAATTAAAAAAGCCAAAGCAACTTCAAGAAATTTTAGACATTTCTCGTTATTTGTTAAGTGAAATTCAAGCTAATCCTGGATTTGATAAAGAATTAGAAGAAAAGCAAGCAAAATTAGAGCAACTTAAAAGCGTATTAGAAATGTATGGGCATTTTAGTGGAATAAATCGAAAAGTTCAGATGAAATATCAGCCATGTGGCAAACCAAAAGGTTCGAGTAGTGATGAAGACATTCGTAATGATCCATCACTTGTACTTATTCTTAAATGGGGAGGTGAACTGACTCCTGCTGGTAAAGTTCAATCGGAAGAACTTGGTAGAATGTTTAGATGCATGTATCCAGGTTCTGCTCCTCAAAATGATGGCACTAATGGCGATGAAATGGGCTTGGGCCTTTTGAGACTTCATTCGACATTCAGACATGATCTTAAAATTTATGCCAGTGATGAAGGTCGAGTGCAAATGACGGCAGCTGCTTTTGCAAAAGGATTATTAGCATTAGAAGGTGAATTGACACCAATTTTAGTCCAAATGGTGAAAAGTGCAAATACAAATGGACTTTTAGACAATGATTGTGAATCAAGTAAATATCAAACTTTAGCAAAATCCAAATTGCATGAACTTTTACAAATTAATAGAGAGTTGACTCAAGAAGAAAGAAATAAAATTAATCCATGTGGTTCTATTAGCATTGATCAAGCACTTGAATATGTAAAAAATCCTGTAGAAAGTTGCAGTCATGTTTTAAATTTAATCCATAAATTAGTTGAACTTGTTGAAACAAAAAAAGACGATCCAAAGACAAACGAAAGTGTTTTATATCATGGTGAAACTTGGGACTTAATGCGAAGACGATGGGGAAAAATTGAGAAAGATTTTTATAATAAAAACAGCTGCGTTTATGACATCTCAAAAATTCCCGAGATTTATGATGCTATAAAATATGATTATTGTCACAATCAGCACACACTTCAATTTCCAGAAGCTGAAGAGCTTTATATTAGTGCTAAAAACCTCGCAGACATTGTAATACCACAAGAATATGGCTTAACAGTCGATGAAAAGTTAGCAATTGGCACAGGAATTTGTACACCTTTACTGAGAAAAATTCGTGCTGATTTACAAAGAAATATTGAAGAACCGGAAGAAAGCGAAAGCGTAAATCGTTTAAATCCACAATATTCACATGGCGTTTCGTCACCAGGTAGACACGTTCGTACTCGTTTATATTTCACATCAGAATCACACGTGCACTCATTACTAACTGTTTTACGTCATGGTGAATTACTGCCATTAAGCGATTATCAATGGAAACGTGCTATGGACTATGTTTCTATGGTCAGCGGTAAGTAAACTCAATAAATCTTCTTCATACTTTTAATTTTTATGATTTTTTTTAAAGAATTAAATTATATGAGTCAAATCGTTGTGATGTTATATGAAGATCCCACAAAAGATCAAATATCGGATGAAAGATTTCACGTAGAATTGCATTTTAGTCCAGGTGTGAATTGTTGTGTGCAAAAGAATCTTCCTAAAGGTCCTGGCTTTAGACCTCATATTCAATCTAAAAATCCTGTAAGTTTTCTTAAAAAATTAATTAAATTTTTTGATAAATAATTTTTACTTTGATCCAAAAAATAGTCAAGTGAAGATGAAGGACTTGTAAGTAAAATAGATGAGGAATATGTTGATCAACTGTGTAGTATGATGAATATGAGTGATAAAAAGCGATTATCGAGAATATCAAATCCAATTCATATCGGTCATCATACAGTGTCAGGTCATGAAGCATTAAATTTAGCAAAACGATTGAGTGAAGAACTTGCAACACAAAATTCTACACCAACACCAGGCAATAAAACAAGAGCCATAAGTCCTGAAGTTTGTGAACCAATATCAAGGTCATTTGAGGGAAAGAAAGGTAATTTTTAAAATTTCAGCACATTTTTAAAAAATAATTTCCTAACAAATTAATTTAATTTTTTTGTGTTTTGTGTTTTTGTACTGTTCATGAGCTGAGCAGCGAGAAAGATTTTGAAACTGTGATTTATGTCTAGCTTCTGAACAAAAAAGTTTATTTTATTTAAGTTTTTTGCATGATTTCCTTCACTAAAATCTTTTTCTTCCTCCTTCTCTTCAAAAACTATTGCTTAATATTTTTACATTTTTTGATGAAAAAAAAAATTACTCACGAACGCGAGGATTGCACTGTAAGATAAATTTTGATTTATTATCTCAGGTAAAAATTTATTATAAAATTTGCATAATTTCATATTTTTAATTATAATTTTTTAAATTTTCTCATTAATATCATTGTCTGCGTAGAAATTTAGGAACAACTACTAAAATAAGATCATTTTATACACATTTTAAACCTTTTTCTCTCTCCTGTTTTACCGATGGAGCAAAAAAAAAAGAAAAATTAATTTAAAATTTAGTTTATCTGGCCATAAACCGTGTCTTGATGTTCTTGATGTCTAAATTCTTTTATTTGAAAATTAGAAGGAATTTTTCATTAACTCATTGTTCAAAATTGCATTAATCTTAATTTAAAATCAATTAAAAGATTCATTCACCATTGTGTCGGCTTTAGATTATTTTATTTCTTAATTTTTACATTAATCTTCACCGACCTTTGTTTTTTTTTCGCAATTTTGCAATGAGCTAATGAGATTCTTTTGGAAAAGAATATTTTTAATGTTGAGTAAATGTAGTCTTATATTTAAATTTGCTTGCAACTGTCCTCTCACAATTTATTTCTCTATCTTATAATCGATTTAGCCATATCAGTAGACTTATTAATATTTTAAAGATATAAAAACCCAAAACTAGCTAATGATTCCCTATACATTAAATCCCAAATTTATTTATCTTGACATATAAATATACACGAAATTTAAGGTGCAAGAAGTCAACGCCACAGCTTATGCCAGATGACTCAATTTAAATTAAATAGTAGACTATCATATCGCAACAGCAGCGCACAAAGCCTTTTCTCGACAGCTTTAATTTCTGGTTCGAGTTCAGCCCCTAATCTTTCTGAAATGATGATGACAACAAATACAACACCGACAGGTAAAATTGAAATGAAAACTCACAAAATTTCCTTGTGACGTTTTTCTTTTCCTATTGATTTATTTTTTTTTATAAAAGAAGTGAAAAATTTAGTTATTTGTGTTGTATAACAACATGCGAGCTTTAAATCATTTTTAATATGAAATAAGAAGAAATTCTAAATTTTGACATAGAAAAGAGAAATCAGGAAGGATAAATTTTTACTAACTTGTAAATATTGTCATTAATTTCATTTATATCAACATAACGGTGATACAGTGTATGACTTTAAAGTGTTGTCTCTTTAGCTACTGCCATTTATAAAATTTTTATTTTAGACCCCGCTTGCAATCAACATTTTTAAGTCTTACACTTTATTTCTGTTGATTAAATGAAATGAAACTTTTTCTAAATTTTTTTCATTCAAACAATCTTTTCTCTTTTCTTATTAAGTTCCAGGAATTTTTGGCGTACCTGCAATCAGAAGTTTAGAGACACTACATAACTCTTTGTCTTTGAAGCAACTCGATACATTTTTAGAAAAAGTAACGACAATGACTAATTCTCAGCAGCAAGAAAACAAAAACAATCGAATTGATCGCCAGTTGTCAGTGACACAAGAATAATCTTTTTTAAATATTCTCATTATATTGTATATAAATTCTATGAGATGAAAATTCTAATTTATTTTATTAATAAATGTGAAATAAAATTATAATTGAAAAGTAAGTGCACTTGCGTGAAATTTTGTTTTTGTAGATTAAATAGTTTGAATACTGCAATTGAGATAATCCTGATTTCCTTCAAAGACAGTCTTGTTATGAGCAGCACGATCAGCAGCAATCAATCTCATTTTCTCCTTTATAGAGTAATTGATAAAAATGTCATAGACTCGATAAAGATCGCTTTGCAAATATGAAAATAATTTCTTCTTCAATGTGTCATTTCTTAGAATTGGAGTTCCACTACGATGCTTTTCAATGTTTTGAATATATTTGACAGTTTCTAAGATATTTTTCACACGTTCTTGAACAAATTTTGTTTTCATCAATCGACGAACTAAATAGCCACGAGCATATGCATTGATTGTTGTTGCAGCTTTAATTTTCAAATCAGTCTCATTTATCAAAGTCTTCTCTCCTACTTTTATTCCTCCACTGTTATGCAAATTATTTTTAAACTCTGCAAATTCTTCATCTTCAGTTAATGCAATTGAAGTGTTTGTCATTGGAGTTGAAGTAACATTTTGCATTATTGATTGAATATTTTCTAATAATCCATGCTGTTCAGCAGCAAATTTTCTTTTCAGATCATCCATTGTTTTTAAGTATTCTCTCTTTTGTCGATCAATGAGATAACGAAGTTGCTGTTTTATGTGCGATTGATCGAAAATATTTGGAGTTGATTGTTTTTCAAATGAATTTTGTGCGTTTTTGGTTTCTTTTTTAGACATGTTGAGTTCATCGTGTTCTTCTGGTTGTTCTTTTGTTTCATCATCTTGAGCTTCTGATTGCATTGTTAAAGATGTATCGATGATGGTTTCTTTGTCAGATTCTGTTTTGTTATCAGAAGACAACTCACTTGCTTCTGGAAGTTGAGATACAGGAAAGACTGGATTAGAAATTGTATAAGAATGAGCTGAACTGCATCTTGACTTTTCTTCTTCTTTCTTTGCTTCGTAATATTCCAAACGCTTTTGAAGTTTCTCTTCTATTTCCTTACATTTTACTTTTATTTCTTGAATTAAATTCCGAAATTCTGGTGAAATCTGTAAGATAATAAAATGTAAATATGAATAAACAATTGATTATTGCAAGTAACTCACAACAGGAGGAAGAATTGGAGTGCCATTTATCTTGAAATAAGAAACAAATTTTCCATTTTGAAATGTCATTTTATGCCGCATCTAAAATTCTAGAAAAATATCAATTTATCTTTATTCTATGTGATGTTCTTTATACTTACAATAGTTTTTACGCTTGAATCAATCGTTTTACAAATGATATAGTACGTAAATGAATTTATTTAACTCAAAATAAATCTAAAAGAAATAAACAAAAGATCTTAGCAAAAATTTTTTACCGACAAATTAATCAAATTCATTTTGTCCTCTTTTGATTTAATAATATTATAACTTATATGCTTAATATAGTTGTCTTATTTATTATTACTTTGTAATAATGATCACTGTGATTGTAAATCATTGAAATTTATGAATGAAAACTTTCATATGGGTGATTCCACGGATAATGAAGCGGAGATTTTTTGTTCTAAAATTGAATTTTCTCTTTTTTTAACAACTTATTCATTATAATTTAACCAGAATTAGGTGTCATTTGTGATTTTCTACTATATAGCAAAGCCATTTAAGAAATGAATGAGTAATTAAAGAGAAATATCAAAAATACAAGGAAAAGTCTCCGCTTCATTTTTGGGACATTTTATTATTTTGCAATTTTTGTCTAAATTATTCAATATTACCAAGTAAAATCTATTTGAATTCATAGATTTAAGCTAAATGTAAACGTAACACTTATAAATGAGCTCAAAAAATGTCTTATTATTTCAATATTTTATTTATTATAGATCTATAATTTTTTTTAAGAAAACAACGCTATTTTTTGTTACAACATTTGTTTAAATTTAAAAAACTCGTTTTTTGTAAATTTATCGGCAAATTTTTAATTTTTCTTTTCCATCACCAATAGAAGATTCAAATGATTAATTAACATAATTCGTTTCAACTTACCAAATATTGTGTAAAAAATTAATATTAAGTTTCTATTTGTGTGAAAATCAAAAAAACTTTTCATTCATAAATAACGGAAAAAAAATTTAAAATTCAATTTAGAGAGGTAAAAAAATTGAAAAATTCATTGTCGCATTATCCGTGGAATCACCCATATATAAAAGTAAACAAAAACAAACCAATGTTTTGAAAATGTCGTTAAATTTTAAAATTTTGTCTAAAATTTTTGTTTAAAAGAAATGCGCATTAAAAATCTTTAATTTATTATGCATATTTCAAAAATAATTTTTAACGAAGTCTTCGTCAAAAAGACGGTTGAATAAATTTAAATTCATAACTCGAGCATGCTTGCGTGAGAGAAAGAAAAAGAGAAGAAGGAAATGATCGAGACACAAGTACAAGTGACACAGTAAAAAAACAGTTTAGTGAGCGAAAATAAATATGATTCATCTTAAGCAGTGAGAAGAATGAGCGAAAATCCTCTCAAGCGTTTTGCATTTTCTGCTCAGAGCTTGTTTCACTTTTCTTTTCTTTTCATTAATATTTTTTTTATTTTACACGAGACACAGTGCAGAAAAGACTTCAGTTTAACTTCAGCGCTCGTTCGGTACGGACAAAATAAGAGAAATAAAATTACGAGAAAGAAGTAGTTTAAGCAATAGCCGGAGGAGTCAGAAAAGAGAGTGGTATAAAAAATTTATTTTAATATCTGCAAAAAAAAGTTCATTGTCTCTTAATTGAGAGTATAAAAAAATTATTACGTAATTCAACGACTTTTACCATTGAAGAAATTAAATCGAAACAGTTAAATTGTGGATAAAAATTTAATATTTTCGCAAAACCATAATAAGTTTAGGTATCCGGTAGTAATATGTCGTAGGAATATTCAATGAGCATAAAGTGCAATAAATATTTTTTTCTTTGAATAACAAGTTTCTTGTACAATTTTTCCTCTCTCTCTCTCAATCAATTATTTCAAACCAACTAACTATCTTGTTGGAGAAAATTTAATTAAAATTTCTATTTCTTTTTCCTCTCGTTGCTCTTCTTAGAAAAGTAGTTTTTCTTATACAAACAGTCAAATTTGGAATATATTTATATATAATTATTGTTTGGTGTGAATAGTGAATGAAGTTATAGAAAATTAGCCAAAATCAGAAATCTCAAAAAAAAATTTTTTGTTGAAAATCACATTAAAAATCGATGAACGTGGTAAGTGGAATGAATTACTTTTTTATACTTGTATCTTTCACATTCGCGCATTCAAGTCTTTTTTTACAATTCGAGCACTCGCCTATAATAAGAAAAAGTGAATTGTGCAGTCCTTTGTAAGGTCACTAAATAAAAAGTAAGAAATAGGAGAATGCTTTTGAAATTTTTTATTTAACTGTCAAATTAAATTTGAAAAATATTCTTAGTAAAAAAAATAGAACTTTTGGAAAATTTGCTGAATTTGATATTTTAGACAGCTTAAATTGATTGGTAATCACTATTAGTATCTAGATAATATTAAAAGAATCATGATTAATAATTTTTATTAAGACAAACCTTCTATTATTTCGAAAAAAAATCGATTGCAACTCCCTGATCATGATTTTGATCAAAGTTATTTCTTGTTGCAACAATGCAAATATGTATTTGTGTGTGGATGAATTAGATCACTTTCGATATCGATGAATTTCTATTTCATTTGTCCAATCTCTTTGTTACTTTTCTTTCTCTCTTCATCAACACCGACATAAAGTCTTTCAAAATCTTTCACGTCTCGTCTTTTTATAACAATATTTTTCATTCATTCGTTCAACTTCCATCTCATACAAGTCGCTTGTCTTGTTTTCCTATGAGAAAACAGTGTGATCTATGGTAAAAATGGACAGATATTTCAACTGCAATTATGTGTGGTTAAAAATGATGAATTTTCATTTCCCATGAAAATCATGTTATGTAGGTCAGAGCAGAAATATAACAAAAATTTATTGCAATGGTTTGATCAATCGAATGGTGATAACACATATATATGTTGTGAAACTCGTGTGTGTAGACAGAAAAAAGCCGCACCAACAGCAGCAGCATTTTAATTTATTGACTTTTTGTGGTTTTTTGATTGCGTATATTAATTTTACAAACAAATAATATGTCCAAGTTTGAAAGTTTGTAAAATTTCGTGAAATAAGGCAAAATCTTTATTAATGATTTAAAATTAAGAATAAAATCTAAAAAGTTTAAAATGAAAAGATTAAAAAGGCAATAAAACAAATTAATTTATAAATAATTGAAGAAAGAAATAATTAGCCAATAATTTTGTTATTACAAATTAGATTCAAGTCATCTTCATTAATTTCAACAAATCAAGACAAAAATCTTTCTCAAAAAAAAAGTTTCTCTTCTCATCGTAAATTTTCTATGAAATCTGAATGAATAGTGACTTACTAAACAACATCACTGAAACACAAGTAGCTATTGAGTCTATGACATTTGATGCTTTTAAAATGATGTGAATTTTTCTTCCATTTACTTGCTATGATTGATGCACGCTTCCCTCGTTCGGTATTAAATTTAATACCTTTTTATTTTGGCATTATTAACACACTATGTAAAATAAAAACAAAAAAAAAGAGTAAAAAGAGTCTTAACCGAAATGCCATTTTTTACCTTACATAATAGCATCACTCTGAACAAGCAACAACGACAACGACGAAAATACATCTCATCGCATGTTGTATTAAATAAAATCACAAAAATATGACGATGATTCAATATGAAAATTCCAGCATGTGGATTTAGGCGGCAAAAAGTTGAATTTCATTAAAATATAAGATATATTTCCAGCTTTATACAGTTTGGTGCTGCGTTATGCATGTCTGGAGGCAATTAAAAAATTGTAGGCAAATACCATACGGAAAAAGGCCCCGAAAATCAATAGAGTGCAAAAAAATATTATTATTTCCTACATTTTTTAACTTTAATAATCTTTTATTGATAGAAAGTTGTGCGTTGCAGATTTTCTTCTTTTTACAATAAACTGTTTGAAGTACGTTGTTGGCATATTGCCATGAGCTAAACATTTTTTGGCTCATATTTTTATATGTTAATAAAAAAGAAAGAAGAAGAAAAAGCGACAAGTGAAGACGGGAGAAAAAAATTATTTTAATGACATAGCGCAGTTACTTTGGTTGTATAGATTGTAAAATAAAAGTGAAAAGTAATCTTGCGTTCAAAAACTCATTGCCACTTCGATAACAACTAGGTAGCCACAGTCAGTGACTATTGACAAGAGAAGTGTAATTTCAATTTTTATTTTCAAAATTACATAAATACTCAGTCAATATTCGCTTGTTTATTTAATAATTAAATGTTTCACTAATTGAAGTCAAATGCAGCTGTTGATATATTTGATGATGTTGTGGGCTGTTCTCATATGAATGTGAAAATTGAAAGTGCTTAAGATTTTTTTTCATTGAAAATTTTATGAGAAATTAACAGGAAAACAGAGAATCTTTTAATTTAATTTAAACTCTTAGTTTGTATTTGCTGGAAATAAAATTAACTTCAAACTTTATTAAATTTAATAATTCATAGAAAAATTTTGAACTTTTTGTTATATTCATGATTTTAAATCAATTAAAATTATTTAAATTAGAAAAAGACATAATTTGAGCTACTAACAGCTATGTTAACTCCCTAAAAGTCAATTTAAAATGTTAGTTACTTAACATTGCCAAGATAATTCAATAATTATTTGGTCTAACCAATTCTTAAACTTAATAACTTTTATCGGGAATTCAAGTTTGAAACCATAAACATCAACTCAATTCTTCCAATCAAAAAATTTAAAGTTGAATCATTTTAAAATGTTGCCATGATCTTGAAAATTATAAAGATCACAAATAAATGCTGCATAGCATTAATATTCAAGTATCTTTCATCAAAAAAGCAAAAGGATGGAAGTCATTAAAATTTTATTCAAGTAAAATTCTCGCTCTTAAGAATTAGTTTCTCTCGATATTTATGGATTTTTGACATTTTGCCATAAAGTAGAAGGTTTCTTAAAATTCTCACTGCTATTAGCTTCCTTGGCGGACATTCTTCGTCTATAAAAGAGAGCTTACTCATATACAAAACTATGGCCATACTCGCTAAAAACTAAAACTTTTCGCATGATATGAACAATTTGCATTTTTATAGGAGATATAAAATATTCCGAAATTCCATAACAGCAAGAAGAGGTAAAAATAAGAGAAAAACTCGCCGGCCTTGAGTATGTCACGGTTGATTCGTATAATGTAACAGAGCGACATCGATGGTGCTGTTGTTGTTATGAGAGTCAGAGAAGAGAAAAACTATTGACTTTTGACTTTT
The DNA here is from genome assembly GCA_018290095.1 of Polypedilum vanderplanki. NCBI lineage: Eukaryota > Metazoa > Arthropoda > Insecta > Diptera > Chironomidae > Polypedilum > Polypedilum vanderplanki. The sequence continues at coordinate 32,729,471 of CM031380.1, read as the reverse complement.
TTTCTTCGTTTACCTCTTTTGATACAGTTACCTACTTATTTAACTTTAACAACCAATGAGCTGCCAATAAACATAAATAAATACACACACGAGAAAGAGAGACTGAATTGAGCTAGTTATGTAATCGTCACCTGAAAACAGCATTCAGCATTCCATGATGTAGTATGTGTATATATCGATACTTATTTTTATATAATGGACAATAATTCAATGACTGATTGACTAAAATATGATATGATGATTATATGACCGTGATTTTAACCTCCTTGAGAACAGCACATGGCTAAAATTCATCTTGAAATGCGATGAGACAATAAAATAATAATAAAAATTAAAAGAACGGACCAAAGTCATTAAAACAATGGACCAATTAATAATGCTTGAGATAATTTTAATTGTTTACTCTTCTACGGTCCATTGTATGCTGTCTTAAGTTGTCATTAGTTATGTTTTTTTTAACAAGGTGAAGACTCTTTGATTTATTGATTTAATAATAATTGAAATTTTGTCTGTAAACTCGGAGAATTTTAATTTTATTATAAATGTAGTTATTTTATATTCATAAATTCAGTTTTATTAGGCAGTTTCAAGTTCAATTTGAGAAAGATTTTTGATGATATTTAATTTATTTTTATTTGTTTACTTTTGAAAATTCGTATGTTTTCATTCTAAAAAACTTAGAAATTTTCTCCTATTAAACAGTTTAAGTAAAATAAAATTTATAAAAATATTCAAAAGCTTTGATTTAAAACAAACTAGTCGTTTCTAGTTTATTTTTATCATAGCTTCTTCACCTTGTGATTTCTCTCTGTGCATTATTATACTTTTCCGTCAATTTGCTGCAGATTCATTGTTAAAACGGTTCAATTACCTGAATTGAGAGATCATGAGACAATGATGTCGTAATAATTCTTCTCATTTGATGCTGCTTTGTTAGTAGTTAAAAAGGTGGCAAAAAATACAAACGTAACAAAACAAAATTTTTTTCATGCTTTTTATGAGAGAATTTTGTCGACAACAGATTTGTTTGGCATTTTGTTGCACATTTCAAACTTTGTTTCTGTAAATAACTCTTGTCGCCGACTAAAAATAGTTGCAAACTGAGAAAAAAAGTTGAAATTGAATTTCTCGATTTGTGTTTTTGTAACAGAGTTAAAGTTTCGTTATGAACAAATAATTGACATTTTGAGGAAACGAGAAAAAATGTGGATTGAATTAAGAAATTAATTTATTGCACACATTTGAAGAATTTGAGATGAAATAATTCATACATTTTACTTTTTTGGTGTGGCATGACATTCAAAACAGACATTTTTGTACTTTGGGAAGATGCATAGCTTTATATGAAAAGATTTCTTAGATTGAGTGATGACTAATTGAGAGGAATTTTGTGAAGGCTTTATTGATGAAGTTTTTGGTTTACGAACATTGAAAAACTTGATTTTGACTTTGTTATTTAATAATGAATATAGAATGTTATTTTTTTTAAAAATTGAAAAAGACAATTTTAATGGTAAACAACTTAATGAATTTTTTGTAGGAAGTAAATTCAAAATTCATTGATTAGTTGAATAAATTAAAATTTAATATTTTCATTATGATTTTTAGAAATATCTTCATCATTTTGCGATTGAAATTCAAAAATTTAAAATGAAAATTTATAAAATTTTAAGGACATTAAAAATCGAATCTTGAGATAAAATTTATGTAAACCAAATTCAATGCAGTCTTTTTTGATCTTTTGATAGATTTTTTATCAAATATTTTTAAAACTATAAAAAATTTTATTTTTCACCATGATTCAACATTTTCTATTTTTACTCATAATCCTATAAATTCTATTTAGAATTGGCACAATAAAAAATAAATTATTCATTCTATTTTGTCATTAATCAACATTCAGCTCACAAAGCTTTTTAACTTTCTAAGAATTCAACAAACAGTAAATTATTTTCATTTAAATCAACCACGACCACGTGTGTAGAAACACAAACACAAAGAAAGGAAATAATTTTTATTTTAGTCTCTGTCTGTCTGCATCTTATTTTAAATGTAACATTTTGAAATGAATAAAATTTAAATTTCATTATGTATTTTGATCACATATCGATTTAGGCTCTTCATCATGAAATGATATGTGGAAATTCAGTAGTAATTATTTGTTGAAATTAAAATCAAGATGCTGCATTGTTTTACACATCGTTGAATGGCTAAAGAATACTTGAATTCGCAAAAAAAAATATTTTAGTACTGATATCATCAGCAGAATTAATTTTTAGTATCTGAGATCAGCTGCGAATATTTTTTCATTAAAAGTCGTTTGCTGACTTAGAAATCTTTTATAAGAGGAAAAAAATTCACTTTTGCCGTTAAGAGTGCTACAAGTTTTTCGAGTTTTTACACACACTTTTTTATTAGCACTTGCATGAAAGCAAAAGTGAATTTTTTTTCTTAACGATCTGGAATTTTTGTAGCCAGCAGCAGCATAAAGCTAATTAAAGATTCACTTGAATGTTTTTAAGCAATTGAGGCACAACTTAGAGGCTATTACTGCTGTTTATTGAAATTGAAGATAGCCATTAACCTTGACTTATTCGAATAATATTTTTAATGTCAAATGCTTCTGCATGTTTCAATTAGTAATCTATTGATTTGATGCTAACTTTGTTTAATTAATTGCTGAAATTCAAATAAATGCGTCAAGTCTCACATTTACAGAATTGTGTAAGCAAAAAACTAAGAAAAAGAGTAAAGCAGCAAAACAAAACATGAGAGAGCATTCCAATGTCTATTGAAAGTTCAAATCGTTTAAATATTTATGTTATGAGCGTATAAATGTTTCATATTTAACTGTGAAGCATGTAAATATCTTAAATTACTGTCTTTTATTGAAATAAAAGCTTGAGAAATTTTTTTTGAATGGAATTTAAGAATAGAAAAAGAAATTACCTTTTACTTCATGCTTGTTATAAAATTTACTTTATTTTGTAATCAATTTGTATGCTAAAGGCTTTAATTTTGACTAGAATAAAAGGAAATTTCTTAATTTTAGTTGATTGTTTACTTTAACAGTTCACGATTCTTGTTTCATTTAAAAAATATTCAAATTTTGTCTTAATTATAGCTGATATCCGTAGTAATTTCAAATTAATGACTATATCAACATGACAAGGAAGGCAATTAAGAACAACAAGCTTTTCTCATTATTCTTCTAGGACAAAAAATTTATTTTTTCAACTTTTTTACTATTATTTGATTGATAATTTAAAATATATAACTTACAGCCTCCCATAACATAGTTTCAATATTGAATTCCATAAATGTCTATTTAAATAACCATTTAACAATTATGAAATATCTAAAAACACGAAAAATCTGATTCACGTTTTATGTCTGTCCATTTCTTTGCAATTATTTAATATTTGTTTTGTAATTAATAGCCGTACACGCTTCCGATCGATTGTTCAATGTTTGAGCATAAGAAATTAACATCTTAATTCACAATTTCATTTTATTTTCGTGAAGATGTAATATAAAATTCAAACACACATATGTCACTCTTGTGCATGCGTTGATAATCGATAGCCAAAGCAAGCAAGAAAGAAAGAAAAAGAAAGACTTTTTACAATGAATTTTTTTGTTTGTCCATCTCATTCGCATAATATTAGCAAAGTATTCACAAAAACGTGCGAGAGATTTATTGAATGAATGAAAGGAGAAAAAAATCATTTTTAGGTCAATTCGAATTATATAATCAACTAAAATTGATTACGCATGTGTATATATATTTATTAATAAGCAAGCAAGCGAGAGAAAGAGAGAAAAAAGAGGAAAAAGACTGCAGTCGCTTCATTAACTGTTTTCGATTTCAATTACGGAATGTTAAGCGAGAAAGAGAGAGAATTGCATTGAACGGAAAGAGAAAGCAAAAATGCAAGATTAAAACATGTTAAAATGTGGAACGAGTGAAGCCACTGGATTGATGATTAATTATGACTTGCTTACTTTCTATATTACAGATATATTGATGTGAAGCAACCGAATAAAAGAAGATGCGACTCATACACAACGGCCTTGGAATTTTGGTAGCGTTTCTTGCGGCCTCTTTTATCAATAATGCTGCATCAGAGCCGCGTGTTGTGTGTTATTACACAAATTGGTCTGTCTACCGTCCTGTAAGTTTAAGAAATTGGTTTTTTTGCTTAAAATTAATAATTTTATTGAGCTAAAGGACTCAGGTTTCAATGTTTTTTATTATGTTAGAAAGCTTTTAGAAACAGCAGAAATTAAGAAATTTATAAATTAAATTTCAATTTCAAAAATGTAAATAAAAATTTTTTAAATTCTTTAAAACTGTTAATTTTAAATCTTTAAAAAAATCATTTAATTTCCTTTTGATGATTTCAAAAATTTATAATTATATAATTATTATCACTACAGGGAACAGCGAAATTCAATCCACAAAATATTAATCCTTATTTATGCACACATTTAATTTATGCTTTTGGTGGTTTTACAAAAGACAATCAGCTGAAACCATTTGATAAATATCAAGATATTGAGCAAGGTATGAGTGTGTAATTTGTTGATGACACACAATTTACGAGAGATTATATATATCTTTATCTTTGTAGGCGGTTATGCAAAGTTTACGGGACTTAAAACTTACAATAAAGAGCTGAAAACAATGCTCGCTATTGGAGGTAAAAAATTTCAAAAACACACAAGAAATTATCGAATGTCAAATGTCATAACATTTTTATTACAGGTTGGAATGAAGGTAGCACAAGGTTCTCGCCACTTGTCGCTAGTGCTGATCGACGTGCTCAGCTTGTTAAAAATACAATAAAATTTTTGAGACAGAACAAGTTTGATGGCTTAGACTTGGATTGGGGTATGTTTGCATACATAATTAATAGCTTCTTTCTTACATCATCAATACTGATTACTCATTTTTATATATGACATTTTTTACTATAGAATATCCTGCATTCAGAGATGGGTAAGTAAAAAAATATAAATAAAAACTCAACAATAGTAAAAAAAATAATTTATAGCGGAAAGGCAAAAGATCGTGAAAATTATGCAAAACTCGTTCAAGAGCTGCGTGAGGAATTTGATCGTGAACATCAAAAAACTGGACGACCACGATTGCTCTTGACCATGGCCGTGCCAGCTGGTTTCGAATATATTGACAAAGGCTATGATGTGCCAAAACTCAATAAATATCTCGATTGGTTTAATTTGCTCAGTTATGATTATCACTCAGCTTATGAACCAGCAGTTAATCATCATGCACCACTTTATCCTATTGAAGAAGAAAATGAATATAGCTTTGATAATGACTTAAATATCGTAAGTTCTTTGACATTTTTCTTGCTCCTGTTGTGAAATACTAATTTATTTCAATTTAGAATGCAACAATTAACTACTATATAAAAAGTGGTGCCGATCGTGATAAATTGGTTCTAGGAATTCCAACTTATGGACGATCATATACTTTATTTAATCCTGAATCAAATGAAATTGGTGCTCCTGCTGATGGACCAGGTGACCAAGGTGATGCAACACGTGAAAAAGGTTATTTGGCTTATTATGAGGTGAGACATTTATTTTAAATCTATCTTTGCATTAAATTTATTTAGGGTTCAGACTTGCATACATATTTTACTTGATATGCGCATATATTTTGTCAAGTTGACTTACACAAAAGTGTCTTTAATTCATTCAGTTTGAATTTTATTCAATCAAAATACATAGTAAATTTAAGAATCATTGACTTCAATACAAACGTATTGAATTTCAAATGAATTAAATAAAATTTGAATGAATAAAAGACATTTTTATTTAAGTCAACTTGAAATCAACTTGACAAAAAATTTCCGTTTATCAAGTTAAATATGCATGCAAATTCGAACGCTAAATTTATTAAATTAAAATTTATCAAAATATTTCTTTGAAAAACTTTAAAATAGATTTGCCAAAGTTTAAAAGAACCAGATTCAACATGGACAGTTGTCCAACCAAATCCAGAAGCATTAGGACCTTATGCATATAGTGAAAATCAATGGGTTGGCTATGATGATGAAGAAATTGTCAGAAGAAAATCAGAATTTGTTGTTGAACAGAAATTGGGCGGAATTATGTTTTGGTAAGTCCACGAATGAAGCAACTTTTTAAAATATGCATAAAAAATATCTTTTAAAAAATGTAGGTCAATTGACAATGACGATTTCCGAGGATTGTGTAATAACAAGCCATATCCACTTATTGAAGCTGCAAAAGAGTCTTATCTTGATGGACTTGAGTGAGTATATTTGCTAAAAGTATTTGAATTGTTTTGATAATCACTTTCTCATGTCAATAATAGAAATGGTGTACAAAGAAAGTCTTTGAGTGGCGCAAATAAACGCAAACAAACGACCACAACGACACGTAAACCAGATTCAAAGAAGAGCGGTAAAACAACAACACCAGCACCACCCACAACTCCGGTATGTTACATAATTCTTGACTGAATCTTCAATTTTTACCTATTTCAATGTCATTCTCTCAATTAGACATCTGGCAGTGATTTTAAATGTGAAGAGGAAGGTTTCTACCCACATCCAAGTGATTGTGCAAAATATTTCTGGTGTTTAGAAGCTCCAGGTCAGTTTTAAATTCGTGCTTTTAAAAAGATAGTTTTAACTATGGAATTTTATATGAATTTATTGCATTTTAGTTATGCACAAACAAAAAACTAAATTTGGTTGCTTAAATTGTGCAACATTGACTGACTTTTAAACTAACTAAATATTCTAATTTCAGGTCTTGGAATTGTCGCTCATCATTTCTCATGCCCTTCGGGCTTATTATTTAATAAGCAAGCAGACTCATGTGATTATGCTAGAAATGTTTATTGTACAACGAAAAAAGCAACAACAACAACAGAAGCTGCACCAGTTTGGACAACAACAGTTAAAACAACAACAACGACAAGTGAGAAACCAATTTATAATAAAGTTAGTTCAATTTATAAAGCACCAAGTAGAACGACAACAACAACAACATTATCGCCTGCCATTGACATTGATTCATCTGATCTTGAGCAAGAAGATCCAAAAGTAAGTTTTATCACAAAAACAAAATAGACAAAGGTATGTCAATGTCAATGCAATAAAATTGAAAATTTTTCTTTAGGTTATTAAGGAACTGATTGAATTGATCAAGAAAGCTGGTGGCATTGAAGAGTTAGAGAAGCAAATTAGCATACAAGAGGACAACAGCAATTCAGGTGGAAAATCTTCCGCTACAACACCAGCAACTCTCATTAATAAGACATTGGTTGACAAATTTAAAAATCGCGCATCGCTCTTTAAAACGCGTCCAATATTTAATGGCGCATCTCAAGCGGAACGAAAAACAGTTGAACAAAAAACAAGCAGCACATCAACACAAAAAGCTATTGCCTCGAGCAGCAGCAGCAGTGATGAAAAATCGTCATCAGTAGCAAAGAAATATAATTCAATTAATCGATTTAGTCGACCTGAACCACAAAATACTGGTGTTGATGAAATTCCTCAAGATGATGCTGTTCTGATTGAAAAACCTCAATATACTTCAATTCAAAGAAGAAGGCCAGTCAAACCTGAGGTTATTGCTGAAAATGATTATAACAATGATTCAGATAGATCAAATGAAAATACATCAAAATTATCATCAGTTAGAGAAGATGAAGTAAGTAAAAAATACACGAGCATTACACGGCAAAGAAAGCCAGTAGTGACAGAAGTTGTCGAGTCTGAAGAAGATGAAGACGAGGATGAAATTGAAGATGAAGAAGAGGAAGAAGAAATTACAACAAAATCAACAACAGTAGCAACAAAAGCACCAACAAAATATATTAATTTGAGTAGAAGACGATCAACAACTGCTGCACCAGATGAAAAGTAAGAAAAATTTTTATGATTTAAAATTTTTTTCTAATAATTTTATTTTTTAGACCACAACAGCAGGAAGAAAAAATAGAAGCAGTACAAGCAAGTACACAATCATCATCATCATTCCGTAGACGTGTCACAACGACAGTAGTGCCAACATCGAGTGCAGTTACACAGGCAGCAGTAGCAGTAACAGAAAAAACGGTATTAACTCTCGATAATAACAGTGATAATCAAATTTTACCAAGATTCTCACTTGATAATACATTATTCAAGAGAGAACAGGATTCATTAAATGTTAATAGACACTTACACGACGACGATGACGACATCAATCACATTGCTCTACCAACAGAATCAATAACAGAAAATTTACCAATTCCCGATACCACAATCACCATCACCACCACTACACAATTCCCTAGCTTATCTTTATCCTCCCAAATTAATAATGCTAATAATGAACAGGTAAACGAAAGTGCCACGGAAAGTGTCACTGATAGTTCTGTTGATGATATTGATTTGACAACCATCATTAATGATAATGATGATGAAATTATTGAAAATGGCTTATCTAAGAACAACGTGAATATTCAAAAAACTAATTTCTTTGCACCTAGACCATTTGCACGCACAAAACCTTCTCCTTCTTCCACTATTTCTACTTCTTCTCTTTCACCCACTCGAAATTTCCCTTCACGTAAAAATTTTAACAGCAAATCTGATATTATTGATAATGAAACTTCTCCAACGAAAACAATTCGACGTCGTCCGACAGTGACAAGAACTTTTGCATCTACAACTGAATCAAGTGATGAAGAAGATGAAGCACCACGAACAAGACCAACTTATAGTTATAGACCAGGCTATCGTGGCACAGCACGTTTTAGATATTCAACATCAAAAACAGGTGAATATGATAAAAGTCGATTGGAAGGAAATTATCAGCCTATTGATGACAATCGTTTGAGATCATTAAATTTGGAAAGAGCGAATAACAGACCTGCTACAACAGCTACAACTGAAAGAACAACCATAGAAGATAGAACAACAACAAGAAGAAGACCATTTGCAACCAGAACTCAAGCTGTTTCAAAAACATCAACCCAAGCACCTGAAAGTAATGAAGAAACAACGACAGAATACAGAATTATTGAGGCAAAAAATCGATTCAATTTAAATGAAGGTGAACGACCTGATAGAATTCGATTTGAATTATCAGCTGGTGGAAAAATTAACTTTGGAAGTTCATTTACAAAAGCTAAAGAGAAGCCAACACTTGCAACTAAAGAACCTGATTCAAAAGTAAAAGTTATAACTGGCCCATTGGATAAATCACCATTGATTGAGTCAGGAAGATTGTATAAGAAAGGTCATGTTGAAGAAATTCCAATTCAAAAAGAACCAGAGTCAGTTACAGTCCAAAGTCATTCTAATAAATTAGATTTGAGTGAAATTCCATTAAATAAATCTGATATTGCTAGCTTTGTGTCAAATGATGATTTAAAATCAGATGAAACCACAAAAAGACCAAGATTGAAACCGAGTGTTGTTGGATTTAAGAAACGAATTGAAAACGAAGAAGAACCATCGACAACAGCTTCTATTGAAGAAATTGAGACAACGACAAAAACTAGATCAAGATTAAGACCAAGTCAAAGTCGATTTGCACAACGTGAGCAAGCAAGAATTGAAGGTGAAGTAAAGGATGAATTGTCAGAAGAAATTTCATCGAAGAAAATTTTGACAAGAAATAGAATATCACAGCGTGGTAGAGAAAGATCAGATTCATCAGAAAGAGAATTTGTAAGAAAGTCTCAAATAACACCAGATCAAAATGATAGATCAGAGACAGCAAGTCCAAAAAGTTTCCAAAGTAGATTTTCAGGTAGAACGAGAGCACAAGTTGCCAAAGAAATCAATAGTCTTCAAGAGTCGACAGCATCAGAAGAATTAACAACAAAAAGTTATCTAACAAGGGTAAAAGCAAGTGATTTGTTCTTAAAAAATAGAAAATCTAATGCAGTTGCAGACAGTGAAAATTCCGAGTCACAAAATAATTTTGAAGAGACAAGCACTTTAAGAGAACGATTTAGGCCAAATAAAAATCGATTTGTGACACAAGAATCATCGACTGATTTTGACATTCAAGACTTAGTAACTGACAGACCATCATTTGAAGAAAATGAAATTGACTTTACGACAATTGAAAATTCTGAAGAAGAAACGACAGAAAATTCATTACTTGAAGCTTCATCACATTTGCCACCAAAACGTTTGACTATAAGAAAAAGACCAGCAAAAAAAATTAATTTTACAGCAACAAGACAGACAATTACAGAATCAGGAAATGATATAGGTAAAGAAATTGAAAACACATCAAGCTCAATTTTTACAAGTGAGTCAGATGATGATGAAATTTATGAAACTGAAATTGAAACTGCGACTGATGAAAAGAAATTCGAAACGACAACAACTGAAAATATTTTAGTGCCAGCAAGTAAACCAACACGTCGTGTTTTAGTCACAAGAAAGCGAGTCTCAACTGAAAAGCCAGCTGAAGAAGAGGAACAAAGTGCAGAGCGTGAGCCAGTCATTCCAAGAACAACAACAAGAAAAAGAGTAATTGCGATAAAAACAAAGACAGGTGTAATTAAACAAACAGTAGAACTTGGTAATTATGAGACAACAGAGCCATCGACAGAAGCACCAGTTGATGAGAGTGCAAAAATAGAAGATTCTGATGTCATTCGCAAGAGAATCAAAGTTTATCGATCAAGAGCCACTACTGAGAGAATTGTTGAAGAGAGTAGCACTCATAAGCCAATTTATACTCGTACAAAAATTTATAGACGACCAGTAAAAACAGAAGATGAAACTTCAGAAGCAAGTGTTGACACTTCAACCTCAGAAAGAATTCGAACGAGTCCAAGAAGAAGAATCGTAAAAGTCACAAGAAGACCAACACAAGCAGCAGCTATTGTAACAGAAGAAACAGAAAATGAAAGAGTTGAAAGTGAAGAACCAATAATTGAAAGCTCATCAATTGCACCAAAGAAAGTTTTTAAGAAAATTTTAAGAACAAAAACTCCAAGAGTTATTGCTGATAGACCATTAGAAGAAGATTCATTGGTAATTAAATCAGAAGATGAAATTCAACAAATTGATCAAGCAAATGAAGAAAAAGGTGATGAAAATAATGAAGAAAATGTAGAAGTTTCATCAGAAGAGCCATCATCACGTCCATTATTAAAATATCCAACAAGACCAAATGGAAGAGTTCAATCAGTGACAATAAGGAAAAGACCAGCATTTGCACAAACTTCACGAACTAGCACAGTTCATCCAGCATCAACAAGATTCGGAGGAGCAAATATCACACCAACTCGTACCAAACAAGTCACAAGAAAACGTTATAGACCAAGTAGTTCTGTAAGCACAGAAGCTGCAATTGTTGATGAAATTGATAATGAAAAGCGAATTGAATTGGGAGAGAAAAGAAAGAAAATTTTCTCAGCAAAGGGTGGAAATTACAGAAAAACGAGCAGTACAACAAATGCACCAAACATTACACCACATACAGACACAGAATCTGAAATAAACGAATATGACGACGAAGATACAACTGACATTTCACAAACTAATATTAATAATGATGGTATTTTGCAGAATAAACCACGATTTTCACTCAATCGTTATAAGACATCAACCACACCAAAGCCGACAACACTTCATCATGTCTTTGCAATTGATGAGGATGAAGAGACACAAAAGGCAAGAAATGGAACATCACAAGCTGAAAATGCTGATGAAGTCATTAAAAAACTTCAAAAATTGATTGAAATTAACAGAATTGTTGAAGTTTATTCGAAAGAAGAAAAATTGAAATTGTTGAAAAATAAAAAATTAAAATCAATTAAAGCTGGTGAATTGACAGTTGAAAAACCGCCAGTTGTTGATAAATTTGGTGAAATTAGTAGACATGTTGTGATTAAACTTGCAAAACCAGCAGTAAATGTAACAGTTAATGCAACAACAGAAAGTCCAGAAGAATCAAGATCAGCTAAGAGCATAATGTTTGCTGAAACAGTCTTTGGCAAAGCAGAGACATCGACAATAAGTCTTGAAGGATTATTTGAGCGAGAAAAGAAAGAATTGGAACAAAAAGATGAGAAAAAAGTGGAAATTTCATCAGCATCGCAATTGAATGAGAAAAAACCTATAGTCATAAGCATAGCAAATCTAGATCAAGTCATTCTTAGTAAAGTTCAACGAACGTCAAACGGTGATGGAAGCGAGGACACAACAACTGAAAATAGCGTCGATGAAGAAACGACGACTTTAGTAAATCAAGATGACTGAAAACCAAATTTGTTTTAATTAATTCAATAATTTGAGAATTTTCGTTTTTAAGGCATAAATGCATATGAGCCGGATCGTGCATTTTTTTCGAGTGGTGCTTGACTTTGCAATCGTAACAGTTTGACAAATTTTTAAGCACTGCAAAAGAAATTTTCTTTTATTTTTAAGTTTCAAATCACATTTGAAAATTTTCCTAACTTTTTCTGCTTCTTTACTGATGTTTTTGCTTTTTTCTTCCTTTCTTTTTAACATTCACAAAAATCATTTCTTCATTTTTTAACAAAAAAGAAAGTAAATACTCATAGACAGAGAGATTATTAAATAGGATTAGATAAAAATATACTCAGTCTTGTGGAAATTGAAAAATTCAAAATTATAAAATTGAACTTTTAAACTTTTTCGATATTTTTAATTAATTTTTCAATGACCAATTATAATTTTATGTGTTTTCAATGTTTGGCAATGTAAATCATCAAAATTTATCAAGGCAAAAGAACTTCAACAAAAAGTTACGTTACGTAAAGAAGAAGTTCCTTTCCCTTGAAATTTATGAATCTGCATGTAAATATTAATTTTTGTTAGTGTGATTGTGTTTTTAACATGAATTTTCCATTTTATGAAGTTTGATTGAATGAAATTGAAAATTTATATCAAGAGTTTACAATGACACAAAAAATACTTTCAAAACTTAGAAGAATTTTTATTTTGCGATTTACTTAAAATATATCATGATCATTGTTTGGTTTCTTAAATGATATCATAAAAAAATAATTAGTAAATTTTAGACAATTTTGTTCAAAACAATTTGTTATTATTTTGAAAATGCAGAAGATTTTTCAAATTTTTAATGATATATAAAAATTGCATAAAAATTTGAAAGTTCTAATCAAATCAATTCAAATCTTGAAATCAAAAGAATTTTTAAAAACAGCTTTTGTTATATTTTTTGAATTTTTTTATTTTTTAAATATTGGGAAAGAATTTCACTTTGAAGTATTTTTTGACATTAATTTTTGCAAAAATTTCATTTCTACTCTACTTATGTAATTCAAGTTTTATATTAAATTTAACAAAATTGAAGAAGTTTACAAGGGTATGAAATCTTGTTGATTTTGTTAGATTTTTGTATCTTTTTTGATAGATTCAATTGATTTTTAATAATTAATTTTACTCTCTTAATTTAAAATCTTTTTTCATTAAAATTTTTTATATAAGGAATATGCAAAAATTTAGATAAAATTTTAAAATGAAAATTAAACAAGAAAGCGAAATTTTTAAATTCAAATCTTTACAATTTTAAATATTATGTTTGAAAAACGAACTGCAATTTTTTTGCAAAAATTCTATTTCAATAATTTTTAATTTAATCAAACTCATAAAATTATATTTTTTACATGTCACTCAATATATCTGTACATTGTCAAACATTGAAAATAAGAAAAGCTAAGTAAGTAAGTAAGTAAAAAGTAAGCAATATAATTAATTTTTAAATTCTAAAAAAGGTAAAGAAATATATCAAAGTTTTTCTTAGATAATGCCATATATAAAAATAAAAAAGATACAAATAATAAGTTGTATAATGTTGTAAGATTTTTATGTTTTTTGTGTAAATAATGATTGAAAATTGAAGTTGTATAAAAAAATGTGTGCTTTTATTTAATAGTACACTCCGTGAACCACTTTTGCCTTGTACATATAAAAATATATATATTTTTGAGATTTTTATCACTTTACTAACCAATTTATATAAAAGAAATGATACACCACAAAAAAAGAGTCATAAACATGCCATAAATGTGAGTCCAAAATTCAAATCACTTGTTTAGTCCAAAAACAAAAAAAGTATTATGATGTAAAAAAATTAATTTTATGTGAAAAATTTTTGTTGTAGAATTGAACACATTTATTTGGTTAAAGGTACAAATAAAGAAGTTTGTGCATATTAAAACCACATTTTCACTCAAAAGAAAACACCACAAGTTGTAATTTTTTTAAAAGCACATTGATGACACCATTTATGTATATTTATTACACAAAATTGACTTTCAGCTTTTAAATTTTGTTTTCTGTTGTAAATAAATCTCAAGCAAAGCTTTGCATTTTGTAATAAACAGCATCTTTTGTTGCTTCACTTTTGCTTTGCATGCTTTATTTATTGATCACACCCCGTACACATTTGCACCTTTTTATGTAGAAATGCACATGGTTTGGTAAGGTTAAATGTGAGCTTAAAATTCATCTGTCAATTATTTTGCAAAATTCATTTTTAAAACATTTTTCATTAATTCATTTATGGTAAAATTTAGGCACGACCAACTGTTGGTCCAACTTCAGTGAGAAAAAATCAAGCTAGAGTCACAATTAGGGCTAGAAATCCATTGACATCTCGACGAACGACTGATGCCACGACTTTGCCTGCTACGACAACTAGTGTGAAAACTTCACCAGTATTTTTGACAACAAATCGTCCTAGAACGACTAGAATTGTTAGAAAAAGAATTACAAATACTGCCACGACGCCTGGAAAAACTGTGACAGTTTCAACAACTCCACAAACGACAATACCTTCCACAACAACCACAAGTTTGTCTAAAACTTCAAGATTTCCTGTCATTGAACAATTTTCAAATGAATTAGATGACGAAGTTGCAAGCATTTTGCCAGCACTGACTTCAGTAAGACCAAGAAAAGCACCACAGCCTGTTACAGTCATAAATTCAGATATTGCAACACATCGTGCTTTAAAAACAATTCCAATAACTCCAATTCAAATTGAAACTTCTTCAATCAAATCAATTCCAACGACAACTTTTGATAAAATTCTTGAACATCAATATAAAATTAAAGGACTTGATGTTGATTTTGAAGAAGAAAAAGTTGAAGAAGAAGAAAAATTAATTGGTGTTTTAGGATCACAAGTGAGTTTATTTTGATAATTAAAACTATTTGAATGCTTTAAATTCTTTCATTTGTTCTTTTGGATAAAATTACTGATATAATTTTTATAATTTAAACGCTTAATTAGTTAAATTTGGTAAATTAAAGAATTTAAAAACGCCTAATTGTTTGATATTGGTCATTCTTATTGAATTATGATTACTGAACTAATTAGAACGTATAGAATTGTTAGAATACTCGAGGCAATGTTGATTAAATTTCAATTTTCAAAATGTAAACAATAGCAAAGAAATTGTCAAGGGTGGGACACTTAATTTTTTTAATTATATTTAATTAAATATAATTAAAAAAATTAAGTGTCCCACCCTTGGAAATTGTTTAAAAAATTTTGAAAATTAATGCAATTAGAAAAAAAAAGTTTGATTTACTGTCATTGCCTAATTCAATACTGATAATCAATTTCCCTAAACATTCTAATAGTTTTAAATTATTTAATTTACAAGTTTCTTTTAAAATTCCAAAATGTAAACAAAAATTTAATTTAAATTTCAATCAACCGTTAAATTTTTATAATTTATTTTCTTTTATTTTTTAGGTAAAAGTAGTTCTTCATTCTGTCAGTGCTGATCCTGAAAAGACCAAAATAGAATGTTTAGAGCATGGAAATTATCCACATCCGTTATCATGCAGCATGTATATTTCATGTGCTCGAAATCGAGGCTTTCTTGAAGGCTATATTTTCTCATGTGGTGAAGAAATGTCTTTCGATCCAGCAACTGGTGTATGCGATTGGAATTATAAAATTGGCTGCACTAGAAATAATGTGAAAATTCTTCATAATTAAAATTTTTTTGTTTTATTTGTTTAAGGTTGCTATTTTATGTAATGGAAGTGCATTGAAGCCATATAATTTTTTTTGTCAAAACTTTTTTTTTGTAAATAAAATTTGAAATTAAATTATGAAAAGAAAATTCATTTTTATGAAAGAAAATTCATTTTTATGAAAGAAAATCGTTAAAAATTGACAGATGTTAGAAATTATTTTACTAGTGACATCTAAATAAAATGAAAAAGTTAAATTCATGGTTTTCAAGTAAGTCAAATCCATGGAAAAACGTAGCATAAACTTTAAAAACGATAAAATTAAATTGCTACAAGGGCACAAAAATCTGCGAAGTATAGTAAGAATATGGATGGAGCGTCATTTTTTCTAAACAAAATTTAAACGTAAATAAGTTAAAAATTGGCATTAAAACGTGTGAAATTTTTTACGGATCGTGTGAGCAATAAGGATCAAATCAAGTGATAATTTCAAAACGCTTAAAATCAATAAAACCTTTCCCGGAGGAGTAAAATGTTTATGGCGAATTTTTAAGAAAAGAGAACGAGTGAGAGAAGAAAAAAGAATCCAAGTGTGTATAGCATTTTTTCCTCCTTGTAAATGTTGGTATAATATTTCACATTTTTTAATAATAATTTCATAAAAAATGCATAAACATTTAATTCAAAAATATAACAAGTGAAGAATTTAGAACAAAATAAATTAATTAAATTTTTTTTCGGAAAGGTGGTAAAAAAGTTTTTTTTGATAAACTATAACAATTTTTTACATTTTCGAGTCAGAGTAGCGAGAGAGAAAGAAAAACGCATTATATACTTTTAAACAAGAAGAAAAGAAATTGCAACAGTGTTAGTGCATTCTCCCGAAATAAAAAAAAAGAAAAGAAAGAAAAATTTATAGTTCCCTTTCACGGAAGACACATACTACAGCAGAGTGTAGAACTAAAATAAAAAAGAAATTATCATCCAATTATATTCGTAAAAAAAAAGTAAATTTTGATAACAGCATGTCTGATCAGCACCGCGGAGGTGCGTGGAGTTCACGCGAGGACGCTGTATGGTGGCCGGGTGCAATCACAGCTGATCAGAGTAATTTGCATCATCAACAAATTATAAATCAGCATCATCAGCAAAATCATATGCAACAACAGCAACAGCAGCAGCAACAACAAATTCACCAAGTCGTGGTGCAGCAGACACAGAACAATACATCAACTTCCAGTGCAGCCTCACAACAGCTTTTCTCATATAAAATGGCCAGTAGTTTTCCATCAACTGGCGTTGCAACATCAAATGCGTATGATTATCGTTTAGGAATGGGAGCACAAGGTATGAATGTGACTGCTGGTACACAATGGTGGTACACAGCTGCTGGTCAAAATGCTCTTGAAAATTTGCAAGCTCAACAGCAACAACAACAGCAGCAACAGCAGCAGCAACAACAACAACAACAGCAGCAACAGCAACAACAACAGCAACATCATCAGCATCAATCTCAAAATATACATAATGTACATTCAAATCAATCCTCGGTAAGTCATATCATTGCATACTCACTATGATAACAAAAAAAAAAATAAAAATAACAACAAAACGACAAACGAAGGCATGAGAAAAAAGAGAGAAAGAGAAAGAAATACGATTGTATATTTATATACTAAAAAACTCTGACTGATTCAAGTGAGTGAGTGAAAAGAAAGAAAGAAAGAAAGAAATGCTTACCCATAATACAATCATATTATATATATAAAAAAAAGAATGAAGGAAAAAAGAACATTCATAAACAGCCAAAAGAAAAAAAGAATTTTCTCTTTGAACCCACGTGCTCTTTTATAACAATTATATTGTTATTATATATACACACAACAACAGCACAATTCTTTTGCAATACTTTTTTTTTTGTTTGTTTTGATTTAAGTTATTATTGTCAATTGTTAGATGTTGATAAACAAAACATACAATTATAGGAAAACATGTGTTTATTGATAAATAATATATTTGCCTTTTGACTGCCTCACATATTATATTATTATTATATGTAGTGTATGAATGATTCACATGTCAGCATATATACATATTATTATTATTATTTCTTCTTCTGTATTTGTATGAATGCATTTTCATTTTCATCAATGATTATTTATATACAAAAATAAACTCGCTTTGCCTTTTTTTTTTGCTCTCTTTCTTTCTCTCTCTTTTATTCATATTCGCTCATTTGATAATGAAAAATATTTATTTTGATTATTACACAATTTCTGAATGAATTGAATTGACATTTTTATTTTTTGTTTTTTGATGCGCGCGAGTTGCATGAAATTTCTTTTTTTTATTTTATTAGCGTGTGTATTGTGTTAATGCCCCTTAAAAAATTTTTTTTAAAAAAGAAAAGAATGATTAAAAAATAAGAAAAAAATGAAGCCACGAGACCGGTTTTTGTGTCGAAGAGTGAGTGAGAGAGAAAAGAACAAAAAAAAAATCGACTAAACACATCTTTAATTTTTTTTTATTCTTGAAACAAAGGGATAGCAGTGATGAGAAGGAGGGAAAATATTACTTGTTATAAAAATCTCATTACATTGAAATAGTGTATTTTGAAATATAGCAATTAATCATTTTTTTGTTCTTCTTGAGACAGAGTATAAAAAAATATTATTATAAATTGACTGACCGCCAATGTCCAATTTTTTTCATACACATACACACTCTCTCGTTTATTCATATTTTCTTATTAATGATGATGACTTACAATTTTTTTAAATGAGAGAAATTATAGAATTTTTGCAATAATTTCATTTATTTTAGGCCATTATTAAAATTTATTTGAAAATTCTATAAAATTTAAGAAATTAATGGCAGTAAAATTCAATCAAAAATAAAATTTAATATCTTACAGTTCTTTTAATTTGGTTTTGAAATTTTTGAGTTTAAATTATTGTCAAAAATTAAATTTTCTTTTCATTCATTTTTATTTTGTTTCTGTATATGTTCAGTTATGATATTTTAATCTTTTTGGCAAAACTTTTTTTTAAATCGCAGTCTATATTGAATTTTTTAGCGCATTTTTGGAACAACAATGCAGCTTATACATTCATCGGCTGTTCGGCTGGCTGGTCGGGTGTCCCTCTGAGATCTCGAAAACTACAATAGCTAGAGACTTCAGGTTTTTTATGTTAAATTTGTGCTAAAAAGTTAGTGCGGCGACGCTTATTTATATTTCTGTCACTAGTTACACAATTTGGGAAATTGCGAATTAAAATTTCAATATGGAAAATTAGTTCAGAAAAAATCCGCAGAGGGCGCTGCGATCGAAAATTTTTTCTATGGTTACGCGTTTTCTTTTTGTTGCGCGCAGTTATATGCGAAATTCGAATTTGACTCGACCGTTATTTTCGAATCAACAAAATTTATTGCAAAGACGATCCTGTAAATTGAATATTGATTATAAATACTCGTCATACTTTTATATATCGAAATTTTATACCTAAACTTTTTCATATATTTTAAATTTGTTTCGAGCAGTGTTTTTTATATTATGAATCCGTTTCTCTAACAAATCTGATGAGTCTGTAATTTATAATAAACACTGATCTGGGCGCCAAAAATGCGCTTAAGTACACCGATCTGCCACACGGGTACTTAGTCACTGGTTTTAATGTTTGTCAAATCATTTTGAAATTATTTTAATTTGGGTTCTCTCTATAGCACAACTTTATTGTCAAGATTTAGTTTACAATATAGAAGCATTTTCTTATAACATAATTTTGACAACACTACTATAATAAAGTTTAAATTAATTAAATTTTCAAATGGTTTGCAAACAAAATTAAGTTCATTTAGTTAAAATATTTTATATTGATATCAATAGTTTACTGACGATTAAAATTTTTCTTTTATCTATTGCTAATTTTTTAATTAAAAGAAGTTTTTGACTATATTGTCTATTATGATGTAATACAAATTCAACTAAATATTCTTCAATTTAAGAACAATTCAAATAATTTTAATTCTATCATTTTAAATTTTTGTCATTAATTTCAATTTGTTTATTTTTCATAAAAGTAATATTAAATACTTTGTCTTTACGCTATAAATCAATATCTTCTTGACAATTTATTTGTTTCAAAATTTTCTCTATATTTTTAATTAGGAAAATTTTTGTATGAATATTTTCATTTTGAGAAAATTCAAGTTTCAAAAACTTTTTATTTTTTGAATCAAAACATTTTGAAATAATTATTGTCAGAGTAAATATACATAATTATTAAACTCAAATATTTCTTTTAGAAATATTTAAATCAGTTTTCAAATTTGAATTTTGAATGATAAATAAAAAACTTTTTAAAACACTTATCTAATTAATAAAGTTTAATTAAAAATTAACCGAAAATTAAATGTCAAAGCTAAAATGTTTGAAAATTTAAAAATCAAAATATTTTAATGTCTTTAAAGAATCCAAAAAATTCTTTAACTTTTCAATTGAAGGATTGCTTTGAAGTATTTTGCTTGCAAATAAAAAATATTTCTTATTTTAATGAAATTTAATTCAAAACAGAAGAAAACATTCTCAATAGTTCTAAAATTCAACTTAAAAAATTAATATTTTGTAGAAGAATTTTATTCATAATGTTGGAATTCACCAAAAAAATTTGAATTATCAAAAAAAAACTTTAAAAGTTTCATACAAATCTTTTTAATTTTCAATGCTAACTTTGTTTTGATAATCAAAATTTCTAACCTTTTGGTTTTATTAAATAAAAGAAAAAATTATTTAAACTTTAAAAAATTAAAGAAAATTTGTTCTCAATTTAAATTTTCTTTTATATTAATTGGGAGTTTTAGTTAGTAAAGTGCCATCAAAATAAAAAACATCTTGAAATTTCTTTTAAAAAACAGATAAATTCAAAATTTTTTAAATTTTCTATAACAAAGTTCTATTAGGAAATGAATACAATAAAGTTGAAATTTCAAATTCAGGTTTACAAATGAATGTCTTAAATAAAAAATAAAATTAAATTAATTCATGAATTTACCCTTTGAACAAATTTTTTTCAAATGCTTGGCATTTTTTTTTATTGTTTCAATATTTTTTTTTTTTAACTTTTTGTTCTTCAAACTTTTCTTTTGGCTTTCAAAAATTCTAATTTAATTTTTTTAGTCAATTCAATTCAATTAAGATTTTAAATGATAGTTCATAGTAATAATATTTTTTCTTTTTTTTAATAGAATCAAACTCACGTACAACAGAATGCAAATCAAAATAATCAGATTGCGGCAAAGATGAGTAGAGGAAAGGGAGCTGATGCAAAACCTCGCGGTCGAATGACAGCATACGCATTTTTTGTTCAGACATGTCGTGAAGAGCACAAGAAAAAACATCCGGAAGAGTCTGTCATATTTGCAGAATTTTCTAGGAAATGTGCAGAAAGATGGAAGGTAAGCAAAGCGAAAGTTTCTCAAGTACTTTTTTATTTATATTTTGTAAATGTATTGTAAGTAATGCATGGATTAAAGATCAAGACAGATCAGTGGAATGGTGGTACGTTTTCTTACTACTCATGTATTCGTGGTTCTTGAAGTTAAAAAACTGGTTTCCCTCGAACTCTCTTTAATATATAATATAAAAACAGCCAAGCAGGCAAGCAAGCAATGGACGGATGAATCTGTTATATATTTCTGACTTTTCCATTCTTTGTCCACCCAACTTAATTTTTTTAAATTGCAACAATTCAATATGCATGCATCAAAAAAAAAATGTTTTGGAATTTTTCCTTCCCTCACTTCATAAATTATTTCATAAATAATACATAAGAAAAAACAAAATTGGGACAAAAAATTTTCCAAAAAAAAAAACTTTTTTCTTTCTTCTGAGTTGCTTTTTACACATATTTTTCCTTCCTCATTTTCAAAAATATATTGCATGCATATTTCAGGTTTATGTATTATTGCGTTTGCGCTAAAAATTTTTTACATACATATACGGGAAGGAAAAAAATTGAGAATATTGCTACAAGGTGTTTCTAAAACAATAAAAAAATATATTTTTGTTCTTCATTCTCCCCACATTATATACAAGTTTTATTCTGTTCTACTGTCGTTGTTGTCGTCGTCGCTCAAGTTCAAAGTTAGTAAATTTTTGCGAGCAGCGATGCAGAAATTAATTTCTATCTAGAGAGAGAAAGAAACAGAAAAAAATTAAATGAGAATTCTAAATTGCCGCTTTTCGCTTCACAGAAACTTCTGCTTGCTGTTGTTTCTTATCTCAACGATACAATCATTTTTGTCCGAAAAAAAAAAATACAATTTTTTGAAGCTTCAGCCGTTTCCTTCTTGAACATACAAAAAAAAAAATCGATCGCGCGAGGAAGTTTTTGATACATGCTTTTTTATGTAAACCTCCCGCTTATGTACACATGGTTCCAATGTGTATACACGCTCATATTATATACTTACTCTGTTCTGTCCCGCATCAATGTGTGCGTAACTTGTTTCTCTCACTCACTGACTGCAGATATCCACAACTTTATGCGTTGAAATTTTTTTCTTTTTTTTGTAAACGACGGCGACTGCATGAAAACAAACTTCCCCAAAAAAAATAACAGAAAGAAAGAGAGAGAAAAAAATTAGGCGCCAAATTATGCATCATTATACCTTATTTTTTATATTAAAAACATAGAGATAATTTCAGTGTTTCTCAAACTTTTCTACTGTTCTGTGACAGATGTGTCATGCATGAATTACCATTTGTGAGAATATTTTTACATTCACTGGCAAAATGAAATTTAAATTTAAATAAAATAATCATAAATTTTCTTTTTTTCTCCCCTCGCTCGCGTACAACTATTTTGTTTGCAGACAATGCTAGATAAAGAGAAGAAACGCTTTCATGAGATGGCAGAAAAAGACAAACAAAGATATGACATGGAAATGTCAAACTATGTTCCACCGAAAGGAGTTGTTGTTGGACGTGGCAAGAAACGAAAACATCAGAAAGATCCAAATGCACCAAAACGATCGCTATCTGCATTCTTTTGGTTTTGTCATGATGAAAGAAATAAAGTTAAGGCACTTAATCCAGAATATGGTGTAGGCGATATAGCTAAGGAACTTGGTCGAAAGTGGTCAGATTGTGATCCAGAAGTTAAGAGCAAATACGAGGCTATGGCTGATAAAGACAAGCAGAGATATGAAAAAGTATAAAAATAATTTTTTTATTAATTAAAAATATCCTAACCTTATTTAACTACTCTAGTAATTTGTTATTGTTTAATTAAACGATGGAATATTCGAGGATTTAAAATGTCCAATTACAATTTTGAAAATTTGTAAACAAAAATTGACGTTTTGCAACATTGTTTTCAATATTGTAGACATTTCACAATGTTATAAAAGCTAGAAAATTCATGAATCTCTTATTTATTGTTTAATTGAAATATTTTTAATCATGAGAATATTCAAGAAAATACCAATTAAACTTCAAGTTAATTGAGTGATTAAAATTTAATTCTTACTTCACTTTTTTTAATAACTAAAATTCTGAACTTTCTATTTGATTGATAAAATTAATAACTTTTCAATTAGAAATCTTGAAGTAATAGAAAATCAAAAATATTCCCAAATTATCTTTCAAAATTTTTTAAAAATGTTCAGGGTTGAAATTTTCAATGCATATTTTACTTGATTTCATTTTAGTCAAGTTGATTTCAAGTTGGCTTACATAAAAATCTCTTAAATTATTTCAGAATTTATCAAATTTGTTTGAAGTTCAACAAATTTGTATGAAAATCAATGATTCTAACATTTACTATTAATTTTAATAAAATAAATTCAATTTGAATGAATTAGGTAAATTTTTGTGAAAATCAACTTGATATCAACTTGACAAAAAATTAGTATATCAAGTAAAACATGTATGCAAGTGGAAACTTTAAAATATTCAATAAAATTCAAATTTTTTTTAAAATTTATCTTGCTCTCTAATCAGAATCAATATTTCTATAAAAATACCATAGCATGAAACATGAAAAAATTTCCATGACTAATAAATTTTTTTCTAAATTTTGTGTTTTAGGAAATGACGGAATATAAATTGAAATGTAGGAATATCCAGCAGGGCATTATTACACCTAATCAAGTTAATCATGTACAGCAACCGCAACATATACAAATGCAACAGCAACAGCAGCAAAATGATGAAGACTCAGGTGATGAAGAAGGTGATGGTGAAGATTAGAAAAGAGCTCCATAAGAACAAATTCATGAGATTAAAGAAAAATGAAATTATGGTCTTGACATTAATGTTTTGAATGAATGAGAATGATGATGATGAATTAGACAGTAAACTGTAAGTTAATGAAGAAATGCAGATTCTTGATTACGATAATAATATTAGAATGATAATTTTTTTGTCTCTCAGTATAAGCTTTTTAACTTCGACTACAAGAAAAAAAAGTAAATAAAAAAATATTTGAATCTATTGTAGTCAACTACTGTAAGTATTTTTAAAGGCAATATAGTAGTTGAAGAGTAGAAATTGGGATGAGCAGCAGAAGAAAAAAGCAAGGGAATGTTCATTGTGGCAAATGACAAAATGTTGTATGCAACAAAATGTAGCATGTAACATGTCACATATATGAAGCAAACAAAAAATGCTTAAAAATCTTTGTTAATATGAAACTAAGAGCAGTATGAATTATAAAAAATCAATAGTCAATATTTTTGTGATCGGTACATGACTAAATTAATTCATAATTTCTTGTTTATTTAAATATTTAAAATAACGTATATCACATGTCACAAAAACACATTTGTTGTGTTGCAAATGGCAAAATTTTGTTTGCTGCATTGAATATTCCCTTGAAAAGAAGCGTGTAATTATTTTTTTTCATTTTTCATTTCATAATTTTACGTCTCTCCCAAAAATAAAAAGAATATTCAAAATGAATGGATGATTGAGAGTGTTGCGGATTTTTATAGGGAGATTCAATGCATATTTCGACAGTTAACAAATCCAAACTATCTGTTTAAATATTTAAAAAAATTTTGTAATATGTAAAAGTGACAATGACATCCATTCACATTTCAAAAAATTCGCTTCCTATCCCGCACACTTTATACATATTGTTTAAATTCTCTCTATTCCATTAATCCCATTTCTCCTTGAAATTATATCATGATGCATAAAAAACATTGAATCTATCATTTTTTTAAATTAATAATACTCGGTTTTTGAAACCGGCACAGTACAAAACACGTAAATAAAAAATTCTTTTTTTGATCTTTTTTTTATGTCGAAGTTATAAAAAATTTATTTTTAAATTTTTTTTATTATTTTGTAAGTCTCCCTTTTTGATCTTAAGTTTTTTCACATCATCATGAGAAAATCACGATCGTCCTAAATAAAAATTTTATTTATTTTTTGTTCGTTGTAAAAATTTGAAATTAGGACACTTTGGGGAAATTTAAAGTTTTATTGATTTTTAGTCTAGGAATAATTATAAATTTACGGCAATTTTTATAATTAAAAATACCTAAATCAGTATAAAGCTTTGCTATTAAAAAATGAAGAAAATCAAAAAAATTTGAATAAATTTAGTAAAAAGTCAAGTGTCATTTTACTAAATTTAAACTAGGACTAACTGGTTTGGTTTATTTAATTCACAGAATGCAAATTTAAACAAAAATTGAAATGATCAGAACAAAAAATTAATTTTTAAAAAGTATTTTGGTTTTTTTAAATTTATAAGCAAACTCAACATTTATGAACAAAAAATAAAAATTATTAAACAATTTTTTTAAGCAAATCAGAACAAAATGGAAAAATTCAATAAATTTTAATTATTCCTGGACTAAAAACAATAAAATTTTATAATCTTCCCAACAAAATCTTAGTTAATAATAAATAATCCTATTATATCCCAAAAAAAAAATAAGTGAAAAAGATGAAAAAATTTGATTTGAGAGTAAAAATTGAAAAAATAAATAAAATATAAAAATTAGAATAGTTTTCAGTCAGTCAAATTTCGATTATAAGAATGGAATGAAGTGAGAATAAATGAATTTCTGTAAATATGCTTAAGCATGGAAAATCAATTACTCGAATGAACAAAAAGAAGAAAAAAAACTCCACCACACATTAACATTTTTTTTAAAATCATCATTGAAACTCATAAATTTACATTTGTCACGCATTTTTCATACACGCAAAGTTTTCTGTTGAAGTTTTTGTGTAAAAAAATTGAAACAATTTTGAGATTGATCCCAAAAAAATCCCACTGCATATGACGACTTTTTTTCTTAGAATAAAAATTAATTCATGTGTAATGCAATAAATTTATGCCTTTCTTCTCAATATGTTTAAATTATTGCAATATTCGTGAATAAAATATATAAAGAGTGCATCATTATTAAATGAGAAAAAAAAATTGAGATCCATTCATCAAAAAGAAATTTATAAACTTCCTCACAATAAAAAAATGAAGCAAGAAATTTTAGAATATTTTTTGATTTTTTATTTAGTCATAAATTGGTTTTTAATAGTCTATGTTTTTATAGAAAACATAGAAATTCTATGAAAATATAGAAAGTTTCTATAAATTTATGAGAATTTTATAGAAAATTTAATTGAATATAAAAATAGAATTTTAGTAAAAATAGAATTTTTCTATATTTTTCAAAGAATTTCTATGTTTTCTTTAAATAACATCGATTTTTTTAAAAATCTGTGAAATATTTCAAATTCTTATGAATTTTATAAACAATTCATAATTTACTTTAAAAAACATAGAAATCTATCAAAAAGTTTTAATATATTCTAAAATTTCTTGTGTAAAGAAAAAATTGTAAAATTTTATTAAAGTTACTGAGGTTGAGTTAATGAGAAGAAATTTGATAAAGAAAGAAATGAGAAAAGTTTCCTGATTGAATTGTATGCCTTCACTTGTTGCAGCATAATCACAAAAAAAGTATAAAAGCTCATTGACCTCATTTCTTTTGTTTGTTATCAAATATCATCTCTTAAATTTATTGTACCTTGGTTGAATGTTTAGTAAATATTTTGTTTCTTTTATTTGTCTCAATTTATGGAATGATAGTGAAAGAATTTCTTCCACATACAAAAAGAGAAAAAAGTTCAAAGCAGAATGAAATCGAGAGAAAAATTGAATGGTCTCAGAAATGCCGTAAAATAATTTGAATGAAAATTGTTGCCATGAACTATTAAGTATAATTTTTACTATTATTTAATGAATGAAAATATCGAACAAAGGATAGTTTAAGGAGTTATATTAAACAAAAAAATGAAAAATTGCTTTTTTCGGATGATAAAGTTCATTATATTGCTAAATACACACACAAAAAAAAAACATTTCTATTACACACAAAAGAAAAAAAATTCTTTTTATATAATCACAACACATCACATGAAAATTGAGGAAAAAAAACCTTTTTTAATTTTCTCTTTTATTTATCATTTAACACACAAAACACTCCCTCAAATCAAGAGATTTATATACCCAAATCTTAAAATTAAATTATAAAAAAATCATAATGATATGCAACTTATGCAATTGTAAAATGCATGCAAAAATTAAGAAATTATGAATTTTAAAGATTATTATTTTGATTCAAATACTGAGGTGAATATTTTGTTCGAAAATTCAATTTATTAAGACTTAAAAGTTTTAACACTGAAGCAAATGGCAAAAAATAATTTAAGCCAGAAAAAGATTGTATGAAATGTCACACATGTGACATTGCCGCATATGATTTGTGACATGTTACACACAACAAATGACGCGCAAATGTTTTTGTAAACTACAAAATATTTTTCACAAATAATAATCTAAATTTCATTTACTTACATTCAATTGAGTCTCACAAAGTTAATAGAACTAAAACAATTAGTTTAAAAGAAAATTTTATTTAAAAAGATTTTGATTTGAAAAATATTTTGTTGTATAAGAAGACTTTCTTAACATTTGTTGTGTGCAACATGTCGCGTGTGATATTCAACATGTCGCATATGATATGATCAACATGTATTAGAAACTGGTAGAATTCAACAACATGTCATACATGAAGAATTTACTTCCTTTTACTTAAAAGATTTTCTAACCTTTTACTTAAGTGTCTAATTCTTGTAAAACTTTTTGAGATTGAATTTCAGTATTGAAATTTATTTCTTAGTAATCTTAGTCAAAACAATTTTAAAATTCATAATTTCCTAATTTGAAATATAAAATATAAAAAAATAATTTTATTACAAAGAACTTAAGAGTAACAAAAAAACAAATAAAATATATTATAGCGAGTGCATTGTGTGAAAGTAACATTCAAATTAGCACTGAAAAAAAATCATCATGAAAGAATAAAAAAAAATGAAAAGAAGTATTATTTCGATGTTCGAGTATATTGAACATTGTATCTTTTTACTTATATATATTTATGGTTGATATACTGTAAATACTGTGCAACACTTTGTTTCCTTTATAATTCACCAATTTTTATTATTATTATTATTACTATTTTTAGAGAAAAAGAAAAATTTCATTTATTAAATTTAAAATTTTTTTCTTTTCCCACACACAAAAAAAACTCTTTTGTAAGACTTAAAAATAATAAATGAAAAATGATGATGAGATTAAGCATATAGATTGTATCAACAGTTTGTTTTTTTTTTGTAAAAAATGATATAATAATTAGAAACAATAAAAATTCAAAGAGAACAACTTTTTTCTGAATTTTATTTATTTTGATTTGATTGTTTTTTTAACACAGAATATATAAAGTATAAAAATTACTTTTTTTATTTTAAGGTGGAAAAATAGCGATAAAAATCTATTAAGGTAAATATTTTGAAATTCTTTGATTTAATTTTTTTTTTCAGATAGATTTTTTCTCTTGTTTACAATTGTTGTCATAAAAAACATAGAATTCTATGAATAACATCGAATTTTTTTAAAAGTTGTAGAATTTTCAAAATTTGTTTTATGACATCAAAAATTCAAATTTTTTTTACTTAAATGTCATAAATTTTCAATGTCTAATTTTACACTTTAATTTCCATGTTCTCTTGAAAAATATTTGAAAATCTTAAAGCAAAAGAAGAAAGAAAATTTTTTATCGTGAATATCAAAAAAAAAATACCACCACATGTGACATGTCATTAATAATCATTAGAAAAATAATTCACTGGAAAGCTCATAGAGGAATTTTTTTACAAGTTTGATTTCATGAATGGTTTCAAATGTTCATGGAATGATTTGTTGACATCTTCCTGATTAAGTGGTGATTTCATTGCAGCATTAATGAGATTCTCATAGACATTTCCATCATGTGTTCCAAGTACTGAATTTAAAATTCCATCAGGATGATCAAAACCTTCACAAATACCAAGTGCATTATAACGAAGTTTCTTAAGTGATGCTTCAAGTGTTTCTTGTAATGATTGAATATCTTTTGATGTCATGTTTGAAAACTAAAAATAAAAATATTAGCAATAAATTTTAACTTTTAAACTTTTACAAACCTCCAATAAGAAACCGGTATATCTTAATGCCAAATCAACGGAATAAAGTTCAAGCAAATCTTTAAAAACAGCTCCAAGTTGTGGTGAAACATTTTTTGCTGATTCTTCAAGAACTTCGATCGCAGCTTGCAATAAAAATGCTTGACAATGAAGTTCTGATGCTTTAGTCAAAACCAATCCAGTTTGATTTGCAGCTTCTTCAGGTGAAAGTGTCTTCTTTCGTTTTTCCAATTGTTGATTTCCTTCTGCAATTTTTTTAGCAGCAGCAAATTGAAAAGCTCTCAAAATTCCACGAGTTGAATTTTCAAATGGCTGCTTTGAGTTTTTGCCATTAACATAATTCTCAAGATATGCAACTGTTGGTGTCAATTTTTCATTATTCATTGCTTGATTCCATGCTTTGATTAAATACCGCGCAGTTTGCAAAAACATCACTGTATTTTCACCTTCATATGTTTGTGCTGCTGTTACCATACCATAGATATCTTGAAAACCAGCAGCATTCAAATATCCATGTCCACCACATGCAAGACGACAAGTTTCAACAGCTTGTGCTGCTTCATTAGTGCATACAGCTTTTAAACAACATGAAAGTGCATGAAGCTCTGGCAATCTTTCTAAATCACCTTTATCTAAATCATGTGTTACTGCATTATACATATCCCATAAAAATTCTGCTGTTATCTTAAATACAACGACTTTAGCAACAGCTGGGAAAATTTTAAATTGTTGTGTGACGTGTTCAATGATTTTTGGCTCTGGTTTGTTTGGCTCAATTGGACTTTGACGTCTTACAAGTGAATACCGAAGAGCGATTGTGACAGCTTTAGATAAGTAACTTGCCATATCTTTTAAGATCACCACTCGTACAAACATCATTGTTCCATATGTAAGGACGCTAGATTTGGGCTTTATAAATTGACCATCTTCTAATACTTTTGCATTTTTCATTAACATATGATTTAATGGAATTCTTACATTATCAAATGCTAGAAAACCATTATTGACAGTATTCATACCAACTTTATTTCCAATTTCACCTAAAAAGAATTTTTTAGTTCAAAATTATTGAATTTCTTCTTTTGGATAAAATTCTATGTTTTTCATAGAATTCTATCAAAAAACATAGAATTCTATAAAAAAACATAGAATTATGTACAAAATATACAAAAATTCTATCTAAATAAAACGAAATATAAAAATTTACCTATTTTAATACCAGGCATTGGCTTGTGTGTTTCCTCATCTCTCAATTGTACAATGAATGGTTGAATGCCATGATGTTTGCCAAGAGAATAAAGTTGTGCAATAACAATCGCATAATTTGCAGTATGTCCCATTCCGCCTGGCCACCATTTGTAGGAAGTCAAAGTTGGTGAATTTAAAACAAATTCTTTAGTCGCTGGATCATAAGTAGCTGTAGTTTCAAGTCCACGAATATAAGTTCCATGACCGAGCTCTGTCTGAGCATAAGTGCCAATAATGTTGCAATTCCAAGCACGTGAAATCCAAAGTGCTTGTTGATCACTTGTTCCATGATTCATTAATGCTGGTAAAAACATTACAAAATGGACGGTAATTGGATTTGACTCATTAAAAAGTGCTGTTCCTAAAGTTCCTCCCAACAACGCCCTAAAAATAGAAAATTCTTTGTAAGATTAAATTTTTAGTGGTTAAAATTTTCTTACATGTAAATATCAACACTAGCACGACCTTGAGCTTGCAATTCTTGAATTTTCTTGACAACAAGAACAACTTTACGAATTGCTTGTTCATATTTTTCCTTATGACTCAAATAACTTATTGGAACTTTGTCCATCAATTCTTGATCTGATAGGAAAAAATCCTCTGGAAAAAAGAATTAATTTATGGAAAAATTGATTTTTTGTTTCTAATTTTAATAATCATTACCCAAAAATCTTTTCTCTTCAACCTTTTCAGCACCTTTGTAATACCAATTAGTAAATTCTTCAATATTAAATGCAATTTTATCTCTCTCTTCTTGCAAGTCAGGATTGATTTTTGTCTTTGTCATTTTCATAATGAGTACTTTTTAGGTTTATTCAAAAAAATTTGATAATTGCTTTATTCCGCTTCAATTAGATTTGATTATTAAATATGAACTTTGTAATGTATTTGATTTCTCAATTAGAGCTTTCTTTTTATCCCCACTTTACAATTATACACGTAACTAAATTTTTATACAATCAATTGAAATTCTTTCAAGTCACTCGCAATCTTCGTCTATAATGATTGATTACTGAAGTTGAAATAAAACAATGAAATGCAAAATTTACTGTTCTTTCGTTATCACACACTTGTTATTAAGAAAACAAAATAAGAACAAGTTGAAAGTGGTGATGATGAATTGTAAGATTCAAGATTTTATTTTAAATTTTAAGCGGGAAAAAATACGTTAAACTAATTTGTTAGAAAATTAATTTTATTTTTATGTTAGAACAACACAACAGGTACTTTTATGATAATTTTTAAAACAATTTTTGCATTTCATTAAAGAAAACTTCAAACTTATAATTTATGCAAATTTTTTTCAAAAATTTATTATTCAAATCGGAAATTAATTTTTTAAAATTCATTAATGAAAAATATTAAAAATAGAAAGAAACTTTTTTACTTAATGCAAGACAAGAGAAACTTTTGATTATTTTCAAAGGTTTGGTCCAATGAATCAAAAATGTAAATTAATACATTTCTTGAATAAAAACAACATTTGTAATCATTGCTATAAATAAAATATGAAAAATATTATCGTACAATTATGAAAATAGAAAAACAATTGATTAGAAGCTTAGAGCATAATGTCTAGTTCCGGTTTTATTTATTTATAATTTTTTCTGTATACAAAAATTTATTCATTATCAAGTTCATCCATTTTAGCTCTAATAATTTTCAATTCTTTTAATAAAATTGGAATGTCAGATTTATTGATATTAATTTCTTTTAAAACTTTTGCATTGTCATCGATAAAGTTGTCAATTTTCAATTCCATTTTTATGCATTCAATTCCATCTGGTGACTGAAAGCATTTTACATCATTTAGTTCATTTATTTTTAATGATTTACTTTTCAAATATTCCTTTAAAGCATCAAATTTGTCATCTAAAACTTTTCCCAATGCCAGTGAATGTTCGCGTGGTAAACCAAGCTGTTGAAGTTCTATTGAAAAGACATCCTTTGTTGCTCCAAAACGAACAGCCGAGAGAAGTAGAAATCGTATGCATGCATAAGCCGATTTCAAATCATCAATTTTTCCCTCAAATGTTTCCAAATACTTGGTCTCATCAATGCATATATCTTTGATTATCACATCAATGACATGTGTGGAAAACACTCGTAGTTTTATGCTGCTTAATCCGCATAAGTTTGAATGGATAATAGCAAGTATATAATCTGGAACGTCACCATTGCCACAAAATTTAAATTTCTGTAAAAGGAAAATAAAATTAATTTTTATAAAACTTTTTATTTCAATTGATAAACAAAATTTTTGAAAATTTTCCCATGAATAATTCAACGTGAATTTTATTGTTTTCTGCCACTGTATTAAAAGTCACTCATCCTTTTCTTATTATTATTTTCAGACAAGGTTTAGATGCTATGATTTCAAAACATTAATTTAAATTATTTTTAGCAATTTTGATGAGTTGTATTTTGATAATTCTTTAAGACTTTTTGATTTTAAAGAAGAAATATCAGTGAAGATCATGTTATGGATAAGTGTTATCTTTTATGAGCTCACTTTCAAAAATGCTTTACGAACTATCTAAGAGTACTTCAATGACTGTTTGTTCGCACACATAAATAAATAAAGTCAATGAAAATAACGGTAATTTTAAATTAATTTTTTGTCGCGCAACATTTTTTCTTGTCACAAGCAACAAAATGTTGCAAATGATTTAAGCGCTATCAAAGACGAAAATTGGAAGTAATTTCCCATATTTAAATGGCTTAAACTTGTAAATAGTAGACGAACTTGGCTCTTTTTTTGAAATTCTTAATAATTCAAAATAAACAGAAAATCAAAAAGATGGAATTAGTGACCTGTAGCTAACTTACGAACAAATAGACGACCATAAGTAGGCCATTATAGTTTTTAGGCCATAGCTCGGGCTAGAAGTGTCCAATTTTTATGCGAGTATTTTTGTTCGACGGGATATTTAGAGGTAATGATCTAATACTAGATCTTTACATGTTTTAATTAGGGTTTTTCGAATTCTCATTCTCAAAAATTTTTGAGAATGAGAATGAGAATGAGAATTCTCGAGAATTCTCATTCTCATTCTCAATTTTTTATATGAAAAAAAAATTTAATATTTTGAAGTTGTTCATATAAAATCAAAATAATGAGGATTAAGATGATCATTTTTGATATGATACAAGAAGAAAATGAAAGATTCCTTCGCTCATAATTGATTTTGTTGGGATTAAAAATAATTAATCAATAAAATTTATTATTATTTATTTTGTATCTACAAGTCTAGTATAAGCGGGTGTTGGTCACAGAACCGACAGATTAACCGCGGATTTTTCCGCGGAGAATCTGCGGGAAAATCGGCAGTTAACCGCGGTAAAATCTGCGGTTAATCCGCGGATAATTTTTTTGGCAAAAATATCCGCGGAAAAATCTGCAGATTATCTGCGGATAAAAATTCTGCAGTTAACCGCAGTAAAAATTTCCTGCGGTAAATCTGCGGGAAAAAATACCGCAGGCTAAAATATCCGCAGATAATCCGCGGACAAAAACCGCGGTTAACTGCAGTAAAAAAAGGTCTGCGGGGAAAAAGTATTATTCTTTTTTTGTCATTTTTGCAAATTTAACCCAATTTTTTACCACTTCGTTAATATTGCTTTTTGATTTTAAATTTCTTTTAATTTATTAATTTAAAATAAATCGGGTGGTGAACATTTAAAAGTCAATTTATTGGCTTGTAAACTTAATTTCTTGTCACTTTCGGAGACTTCAAACAAACAAGGATTATGAAGTTTGTATTAAAAATAAATTGATTCGGTGAAAAGTATGCAATACTAGAAACTATTAGGCAGTTTTCTAGATTGTTTTGAGTTTCCATACATTTGTTTATTACCTGGTGGGGTCATTCAAAGTTTTTGACCGTTGCACATTTCAAATTTTCAAACACTTTCAAACCCCTTTTCGAAAAAAATGGCACTTTCGAACTAAATTTTCGAAATTTATTTCTACAAAAAATCCAAATAATGGAATTTCTATGGTGAAATTATGTAAAATAATATCGGATATAACTACAAAACAATAACTTTAATGTGGAGAAACATTATTTTACAGTCAGACAATGATATTTTAAGTTTTTTTGTCAACAATTTTTTTGAAATTTAAATGATTTCGAAAAATCATAGTTTCATTCGGGGACTTTTCGAAGCTCTTTCGAAGTTCTCTAACGGTCGAGTGACCCCACAAGGGTTTATTATTACCTAAAAATTTTTCGAAAATTTCCCAAAATTTTGAATTTTCATACACAGTTTTTAATGGCAATTTTCTCGAAAATTTTGTATTAATGAAAAATCTTTTGTGTACTGTAAATTTAGTTTATTTCAAGAACTTTTAGAAACATGAGTTAGAATTCATTTACTTTTTTGATTAAAAAGTTATAAGCGAGCAATATTGCCCATACAAAAATCCGCCACTTTGGAAAAATGGCTAGAATTCCTTAAATATTTGACTAATTGAAAATGAATTTTAGTAAGTGGAATTTTGGGAAATCATCAACTTTCATACAAACTTTTGTTTCAAA
The DNA here is from genome assembly GCA_018290095.1 of Polypedilum vanderplanki. Classification (NCBI taxonomy): domain Eukaryota; kingdom Metazoa; phylum Arthropoda; class Insecta; order Diptera; family Chironomidae; genus Polypedilum; species Polypedilum vanderplanki. Next base: position 32,694,132 of record CM031380.1, on the reverse strand, counting down.
CATGGAAAAATGTAGACATATGAAATTTCGTCAATTTTCTTTCGCTGCAATCTTTTTAAATATAAAGCAGAGTCCGAAACCGAGTTGAATTTTGTTCGTCTTAATCGGTTTATGAACCGGTTAAATGAACAAAATTTAACTCGATTTCGAACTCTGATATGAAGTCTGTAATCAATACAGGCTTCATAAAGTTTGTTTGTTTGAAGTCTCCGAAAGTGACAAGAAATTAAGTTTACAAGCCAATAAATTGACTTTTAAATGTTCACCACCCGATTTATTTTAAATCAATAAATTAAAAGAAATTAAAAATCAAAAAGCAATTATAACGAAGTGATAAAAAATTGGGTTAAATTTGCAAAAAAGACAAAAAAGAATAATACTTTTTCCCCGCAGACCTTTTTTTACTGCAGTTAACCGCGGTTTTTGTCCGCGGATTATCTGCGGATATTTTAGCCTGCGGTATTTTTTCCCGCAGATTTACCGCGGAAAAATCCGCGGTTAATCTGTCGGTTCTGTGACCTAGAATCGTATAAGCTTTTATCAGTTTTGTTAAAATCATGATAATCATTTGAAGAAGTACATTTGATTTTATTGTATTAATACTTTCGAAAATTTATTTAAGTATTTTGAAGAATAATTAATAAGAAAAAACTCTACACAATAATAAACATTTTGCGATATTGTGTTAACATAACCATACATTTGCTATAAGAGCTATTTACCAATAATTTTTCAATAGCAGAAACTTGTTCGGGAAAGAATATAAAATACTCATAAAAGTAATTTCTCAAGCTATTTAAAATCGAATTTCTTTCAACAAAGAATCTTCATTTTGTTAAAATTTTCAAGAATTTCTTGTATGAAAAGTCAGAAAAATTTTAAAAATCCTGAAAAATTCTCATTCTTTACTAGAAAATTTTACCAAAAAATCTTTTTTATATGAAAAATTCTATAAAATTCTCAATTGAGAATTCTCAAAAAAATTTTGAGAATGAGAATGAGAATGAGAAATTCTCATTCTCAAATTCTCGAGAATATTCTCAAAAAGAAAAACCCTAGTTTTAATGCAGAATTTAAAAGAAAAGTTCAAAATCAGATTTGTAAGTAAAATGTAGAAGATTTTTAGAGTGTCTTCACTTTTATCCCTTATCATTCATTCTTCTTCCTATTTCATAATAATTTTATTCTAGTCATGATAAAACTTTTCCCTTTTTCAATGATAGAAAACACCGTAGGGCAATTAAATGTGAGTGAGAGCAGAAACACGAGAAAAAAGAAGAGAAAATTTCTTTATCGTAAAATAATAATTTCTTTTCATCGCCTATCTATGCTGATAAGAAAACTGTACATGTTGATGATTATAACAAACACGGGGTAAAGTTTTAACAAGACTAACAATTAATACGCAAGAATATAAATTTTATTGAGTGACACAAATTAAATAAAAGTTACAATGACGTCATTTATACTTTCAGTATTTTTAGCGATTTGTTTCCTTATCACTTGACAATGCGATCATGCCGCGTGCACAAATTTTATCAAGCAATAAGAGAAAATTTTCTTTCTTCATAACTCGTTTATTTTAATGATAATGGATAATGAAGATTTTAACACTTCATCAAATATTAAAGATCATGACTAATTGCTCATGAAAATTGTAAATGTTTCTCACTCTTTCTTTACTTCATCACCAACCTACATCCATATAGTAAGTATGCTATAAATCAATTCACATTTCACCTTTTTAACGTGACAGAGCAGTAAAATAATTATGATATCATGGTATGTTTGGAAGATTCATCAAATATTCATAGCATATACACAATGTTGAAAAGTGAGAAGACAGCTAAAGTGTATGTATGTTTACACAACTAACATTCAAGTTGTAATTAAATTAATCAAGAAATTTTCACATCCTTATGCTGTTTTGTAATTATACAATCATTTAACTTTGATCTGTTTTCTTTTTTTTACTATTTTTAGATAAAAATAATTATTTTTCTATAAGATTTATTTTTATAATATTATGGTTTAAAAAAAAAAAGAAAAAATATCGAGATCTTTCAAATTTATAGAAATTTCCATAATTTTCCTATCGCAATAAAATTATGAGTCATAAAAAAATTCTTCGTAAAATTTAAAATGTCTTTTTTTTTATCATTAAAGTTCAAGGGAATTCCAAGGATAATCAGAAATATTAACAGTGTTATTTTCCTATGACAAGTTAGTGTTTTATTGTAAAATTATTTCCCAAAAGAATTTAAATTATAAAGAATGTTGAATTGTTTCTGTTAAACTGATCTTATGGTCAAAAGTGAAAGATTAATGCAAATAAACTAATGAAATACCGTAACTGAAAAGACTTGTTAAAATGAAAGACAGATGACAAAAAAAATTCTATATTCAGTTTTTCTACATATTACAGAAAAGTTCGCTTAAAAATATTTGTTAAAATTTATTTCATTTTAGTCACTAAATGACAAGTTCTTAGCTGTTTTGTCAAAACAATCGTTTTAGGCCATTTTTTCAATTAAAGCAAATTTTTTTGTATAAAATATGAATAAACCCTTTATTATAATCAGAGATTATTCTATAGGTAAGTTGACCTGTTTTGTAGGTAATGTAAAATTAAAGTCAAGGTTTGAACACTTAAATAATTTCATTTAATTTAAATCCAATGATGGTAACTTTGATAATTTTCATAAAATTGATGTTGAAAAATTCCGTTTTCAAGCTAATTTATGAAAATTATCAAAAATCCCATACACATTTTTGATATTTTTTAATAGAGTTTCCATCTCTTGATTTAAATCAAGTTGATTTAATATTTCAATAATCTTATTTTTAAAGAAAATTACCAACTCATTCTTATAGATTTTATATTGTTAAATTTGTAAACTAATGAAAAAGATTAAGATGCAAGATTGAAGTGACAGAACAGTTTGATAAAATTATAATCATTGATTTTTGATATAAATCAAGTAAATTTAATAGCTAGTCAAGTTTAAAATTCAATTCAAGCCAATTAAGTCAAGTTGAATTCAAGTCATTTAAATCAAATAGACTTGAGAATTTACAGACCTACCTAGGAATAAATCACTTATTGTGCAACACAGGATTGGTCAATTGACATGAAATGTTGACAAATTGTCTTGAATACCCTGATCTAATGATAATACATTTTTTTAGAACTAATAGTTGTTTGACAAAATGCAACCTAATTCGATTTATTTTAAATTAAATATTTTAGTGACTAAGGTTAAAATTGCTCAAAACTAATTTAAACTTTAATTTTACAAATATTTGTTGATAAAATGATCACTACATGAGTGTCTGCTGATTAAAAATTGTTGTTTAATTTTTTTAATTTACATAAATCAACAAAAACGTTTGTAAAAACTTATTTTATAGTTAAAATTTAAGTTCTTCCAAATTATATTTAACCAAATGCTTTTATACTATGAAGTTTTCCACTTTATCATTTCATCATATCAAAGTGAGTAAAAGCACACAAAGTAAATAAGTAGATAAATTGAGAAATACACAATATTAATAATAAATTAACAACACTCGAGTATGTTTAATTTTTTCTTTTACCATTTGAATTAGCAATTCAAGCAAAAGCAATAGACATATGAGTGTATATTAGAAGGAACAAATTACTTTCACTAGGCAAAAGTAAAGGGAAATAAAAATTAATGAGACAAGCGCCTTCAAAAATGAGAGCGAATGAAGCTTAAAACAGTCAGTTTTACGCACAACTGTGAATTCTCTTTGGCACACGCATAAAATTTCGAGAGATAAAGCACATAATTGAAAGAGTTGACTGTGACATGCGAAAAGCACAACAACCACTTGCTTTCTAATATTCATACTAAGGGATGAATGTTCGTAGTGCGAAACAGTGAGAGAGCGAGAAGTATAAAAGCAATGAAGATTAACGTTGCGCTCATCAGTACTTGTGTTAATATCGGACTGTTCACATCATTAGAAAAGAGTGAATTTATTATTTATTTTCCTCTTTTTATGTCCTATTGCAAACATCAAGTCGTCAGTCAAAAAGTAAATTTTTCTTACTTGCTTTTTGACTTGTTATCGATGCGGAAATTCTGTGCTTTATTTGCCAATTGAATATAGAAAAGTGTGCACAAAAATAAAAAGTGTCATCAGTGTATATTTGGATTAAGATTAAATTGAATTATACCGAAATAGATTGAGATATATAAAAAGGTATTTCCGATTATTCTATTGATATTTTCTGAGATATGTTAAACAATTTTAAAAAGATTGAGAAAAATTAATAAGAATTTTCCATCAAATTCACCTTTTGGCAAGTGATTAAATTTTTCATGAGAAAAACAAAAAGAATTGTTTTAAAATTGGCGAGATCGGAAATTAAAAAAATATTTCGACTTCACTCGATGGAATTTATTGTTTGACTTCCTTTCATTGCTATTACAGAACTCGCATAGTTGAAAAAAATTCATTAATTTTCTCTGGACTTGTAAAAATATTTAAGCAGCTGCCAGTGAAATTGAAATTATTTTTTGCTGTAATCCATTTCATGTATTTTTTATTTTCAATCAAATTTTTAACTTGACTTCTACTAAAGACATTCTTTTGGTTAAAGTTTTTCAGTACCTTTTTATTTGATGGAAACCTTTTTTAAAACTATTTGTCGATGGTCATTAATGGAGATTGCATGTCAAAGGATTTTGTACTTTGAAGTTTTATCGGTCAATTGGTTGAAATATTTTTGTATAAAATCAAGTTGATTTTTTGATTGAAAAATTACTGCAAGTATTTTTAACTGACTATAAAAAATTCTCAAAATTTTTACGAAAAAGTTTAACTTTTTAACGAAAAATTTAAAAGTTTTGACGAAAATTTCAAGATTTTTTAACGAGTAACTTCAAGATTATAATGGAAAATTTCAAAATGTTAGCGAAAAATTAGAATTTAACGCAAATGACAAAAAATTGTTAAGTTCTAAAATTATGATTTTTTTTTAATTTTCAAAATATTTTTGTTTGCATTATGTTTTGGCAAAAAAATTTAACAACCGATACTTTATAAAAATGTTAAAAATGCTTTTAGTTCGGTCGCCGGTTTAAATTTAACCCGTAACATAAAAAATATCAGAAAATTCAGGTTTTGATTTTTGACTAAGTAAAAAATTAAATAAATTCCTGATATTTTTTTGGTCTGCTTTTTGTAATTAAAAGATATTTGAACATTTCATTTTTTTGTAAATTTCACAAACCTTGAATCAAATAATTATTCAAATTCAACCAAAAATTACTTTTCATTAATCAAAACATTAAAGCTCAAATCCACTTGAAATCTCATTAAATTCTCATAAATTTTGTCATCAAATCACAATTGAATTTTCTCCAAAAAAAAAGTTAGTAAATTATCTGATCAAATGTGTAAATAATCCGATTTGGGAAAAATCACTAAATCTATTAGTCAATTAAGTGATAACTAGACAGTAATATCCGTCATACAAAAAGGATAATGATTTCTCCCTTAAATTAACTTCTTTCAATAGAGGCATTTTATGAAAAAAAAAAATTTTCTTTATCATCACAGAATTTATCTGTAGTGAAAAGAAGAAAATGATTTATGCATTGACATGTGTTAAAGACTTGTTCGACTAAATTTTATGAACATGTCATACATAAATCTAAAAGATTTTTAGATTAATCTATAAAAATAAACTTTTTTTTGTGTCTTCTCAAGCGAGTGGTTAATAATTGAATGTTTCGCAATAATTTGTTCATGTGTTTGTAATTATTAAGAAATTAGTGTTGATTTAAAAAGAAATAAACTGACTTGATAGATTTTATTCTTGTAAACTTTGTGGAGTTTGTTAGTTGAGTTGCATTAATGTATTTCTATTTTTACATTTCACACCTCAGTAAATAAATTGAATTCATAGAACTTAATGAAACTTTTGAAAACTGATAAATTCAATTTATAGAAATTTTATGAACTATATTGACAATTGTTTTATGTATGATTGATTAAGACAATTTGTTGAAAATATTTTAAAAATAAGTGTATTGCTTTTTTTAAAGCTTAACTTTTTGACTTTTTAGTTGCCTTTTTTAACTCTGTTTTTTATAATATCTTCTGTTTAATATACTTTCTGCAAAAATTCTATCAATATAATTGAATCTTATAAGAGAAAAATCAGACGACAACAAAATTCATTGTTTATTGTCCATTGTCTACATTTTTTGTCATTGTTGACATAAAAAAGTAAACAAATCTATGGAAATTTAGAAAATTTAAAAAAAAAACTTTTTTAGTTAATTATTCGATTAAATTTATTGATATTTGCATCGAATTTCTTAGAATTCAATTCTGCATCAAACTGTTATTAAGCAAATCAAAAATAAAAGATAATTTTACGAAATTCAAATGTCACGCGACATTTTGTCTCATGCGACATGTAGTTTTTGTTGCTCTGTGACATTGCTTATTGTTGTGCAACAAAAAAATGTTGCCCAACGCTCTATTGATTTTTTTTTGGCTCTATATTTTAAAAACACCAATTTCATTACAACTGATTTAATTGGTTGCTCGATATTGTCTATTGTTGCTCATGAAATTTCATAAAACAATTGAAATTTCGTTAACTTAATAAAAATGAAAATTTTCTCCTTTAAAACTTTTTTATCATTTACATTTGTTCTATCTTTGTAATTAAAATCACACAGAATTTCTTTTCTCATTTACTAAATTACATAATTAATAGACACCTGATGAATGAATTCATAGTTAAAAAGAAGAAAATATTTTCTCAGAAAAAGAATGGTTAACAACTAAATAAATTTTCACTTTCGTCAGAATAAAACATAAAACAATGAAATGTCGCCACCACCAATATATGTATTGAATTGAATGTCCATAGAGAGGTGCTTGATGACAGCGAAAAAATAATTTTTTTTGGTGGGTGTTGTTGACTCACACATGTTTATTTTTATGCCTTCATACACGTTGATTAGAAAAAGTATAAAAAATGAATAATTAATGCTTCATTAAATCAGGAATTTCTACTCCAAAAAAAGTTGTATTTTTTTGTGTTTGATTGAATTTTTATCGCATCATAAATTTAATCATTTGAGTGTGATAGAAAAAAAATTGCTATTAATTTTGAGATTCGCCTACACTTGAAAGGTGCATGATAAGATGAGATAAGGGATAAAGATAAATAATTTTAGTAAAAGTCATTAATTAATTATTATAATTAATTCCATTATCTCACGCTTTTACTTTTTTATTATTTGTTTGCTTTTTACCCCCAAAAATAGCAGATTTTCAGCAGCCAGCAAGAAAGAATGTTTGCCAGATTAGCAGATATGAAAATAATTTTGTGTTTATCAATATCAATTATTGCCATTTGTAATGCACAAGATTTAGACTCAAGAGAATTTGGCAAACAACAACCAACAAATTCTGATAAGGTCGAAGATAAATTGCAGAAGCAGCAAGAGAATATAGAAGCACTTATGAAGCAAGTTGGTGACATGGGAATGTTACTTGAAAACTATCGTCGTGTCATTGTCAATGGCATTACAGAAGCAAATGATATTTGTGCATTTATCGATGAAATCAGCACTCCAGATGAAAAGTCTACTGATAGTAAGTCAACATGACATTTACATAAGACTTCTTCACATAAAACTTTCTTTTTCAGAACAAACTGATATGGGAGTAAATCTATATAAACAATACTTCCGTGACATCAATGACCAAACACTAAAAACTCAACTTTTTGCCATTCTTGAGAATCATATTGACAACTGCTATAATCTTGATGAACGTCAAATTCTTACTAAACAAACTGAGAAGCGTGATAAAGGACAAATGCAGAAAATTCGTTTTCATAGTTGGGGTAAAATATAATTAATTATTGTAATGAATTTTGTTCTTTAAATGCAAATTTTATAAGAAAAAAAAAAGATTTTTTACCTGTTATAAAAATTTAAAACAATTTTATAGCAGTTTTATAACAGTTGAAAAATTGTTATAATTTTTTATAACACTGAAAATTCACGTTTTTGATCTTAAAAATTTGTTTTATAGCAAACAAAAAAATCAATTTGCACTAAATTTTAACCATGTATTTTGTGACTAAAATTCCATACATAATCTTAAAAAATATTCTAATTTTTTATAAAAATCTTTTTTCTTATTGTAATTTTAGCACATTTTAGTTTCACTGTAATTTAAAGAAATTTTTATTCAACAGGTGGAAAACGCAACAGAGGTGGACAAAAAATTGTCATTAGAACTCCATTTCATAGCTGGGGTGGAAAAAGAAGCGGTGAAGAAATGATTAACAACAATTAAATGGAAAATATATAAAAATTGTAAAAAATTCTCTCAGATTATACATAAAAATTTGATTTCAACTCACCATTCTGATTGCTTGATGTTTTCAATTAATTTGGACTATGATTATTTTTTATTTCAGATGGAAATTTATTAATAAATCAGTAAAGTGAGACTAAGATTTTTTATAGATCTTTTTGTTGATTTCTTTAAATGTTTATTTTATTTGAAACCTTTTTTCACCTCTTTGACTTTTAAGAATTTTGTTGCTTTATAATTTTGTAATTTTTTTGATTTTCTCAATTTTATTTTTAATGTTTACATTAAAAAAGTTTGAAAACCGGAAACTTTGCTGTGAAAAATCAAAACAAATGTAGAATTTTCTACAATAAATTTTTACAACGATTTCAAAAAATAATTTCATCCGTTACATTTTTTTCATAACTTTTGCAATTGAAAAAAATCAAACCACCTGTATGCTAGCTTTTACTTTTTTCATTGATAAAAATCATGATATTTATTAAATTTGATATAATTTCTTATTTTTCAAATTTTTGATATTTGCTTGTTGTTTTATTTAATACTTAAGTCACTTAATTTAAATTTACAATTTACAAAAAAGTGAAATATTTTTATACAGTTAAGAATGATCTAAACTTTTTTAAAGATTGCTTTTTGTATTTTCAATAATAGCAAAATTTAGTTATCACAAAATATTTGAAGTAATCTTATCATTGCAATAAATGAAGTCCAGGTGTGAATACATGAAAAAAAAAAAATAAAATAAAGTTACACAAATAGCTCATAGGCTAAGAAGGCTTGTGACTATTAACTGTCCTAACCAACATGCATTGTTATTTAAAGAATCTTAAACTAAAATTTCAAAACTTCAAACAACGATTAGAGACAGTACAAATTTATCTGATTCAATTTTTCTATTAAAAAGAAAATTTATAGAGCAAAAATTTTTGTCAACAAATAAACGATCACATAATTTTTATTTTTAGCTGTAAATAAAATCATTTTCTAGGATAACACGTGATGCTAAATTTCATATGAATGATATTTTGTAATATTTTTTGTTTATTGACATAAGACAGTTAACTGACTGCATCATCTGCATTTGCTCGTGTTTCATACTTGAATGAATATTCAATGAATAAAAATTTATTATTTTAAGAATGTAATTTATGATGCAACTCATTTTCATAATAAATGACAAAAATGCACAGCAAAAATTCAGTTAATGCAAATAAGTTGATCAGTGCAGAACGTGTTCACACTCGAGAGATGAAGTTAATCATTTGGTTATTCTTTATTATTTTTATTGTTCTTTTGTATCATTGTGAAATGGCTTGCATAATTAATCCTTTTGATGAACATTCTGAATATGATTGTAAGTTTAAATTTAAAGAATTTTTTTAAAAAAATATCAAGTGAGTTATGAGACTGCAGACGACGTCGACGACACTTAAGAATAAAAAAATATATCGTATAAACTTGACCTTCTTCATATGTTTATTTGCTTGTAAACAAACACTTAACATTTTTTATTGCTCCCAATATTAAATGCAAAATCCCAAAAATAAATTTTTATTTATCATGACCTTCGAGAATGCTCACATCATGTGATTGAGGGAAGAAAATCATGTGAGGTCAAGATAAATCATAAATAGAAACAAATACGGAATTTCTAGAGATTTTCCGAAGAATTCGATTAGAAAATAATTTGCCAAATTTTTTTTTGTTATTTATTTTTGGATATCTATGTGTATTTTAAACAAGGCATTGACACTTTGAATTGTTAAGCAAAATTTTACTAAATTATTTAATAAATTTTATAAATTTTAAATTTATGATATTTTTTTGTTTTGAAATAACGGTTAAATTTGAATATTTCCGAGATGACATAACTTTATATCAATAAATTTGAAAAGTTTTATCTTCTCAGAAGTTTAGTTGTTACTCGCTGAGTTATAAATGATTTTTTGCAAGAGGAATCCCTATGGCAAAGAATTGTTATTTGTTGCTCTTTGTTTACATTTTTTGTCAATACTTACTATAAAAAAATTCTAAACAATCAAATGAAAAATGTAAACAAAACATTTTAAAAATTTAGAAAAGTTAACTTTTTGAATTTATTATTCGATCCAATGGAATAACATTTTTGTCAAATTGCTTAGATTAAATTTTTTATTTAACTTTTCTCAGACAGAATAAAAATAAAATAAAATTTAATAAAATGCAAATGTTACGCGACATTTTTGTCTCATGCGACATGTGATTTTCGATTCTTTGTGTTGCGCAACAAAAAATGTCGCCCGTCACTTGATTTTTTTGTTTTTATTAAATTCAATGTAAATGCAATTTGTAAATATCTATACAAAATGTGTCCATATTTCTTACCAAGAGTGTCATCCCATTGTTTATTCTCGAAGAAGAAAAAAAAGATTTTTTCTGTCTCTTTTTAGAAGCACACGCTACTTAAAAAATTGCTATTTTTCAAGTGTTTTCCTATATATATTGAACGGAAGCTGAAAAAGCAAATTTAGTAAGTCAGAACAATTCAATCGGATATTTTGTGAGAAAATAAAAAATTAAAGTAAAAAAGTGATGATGTCATCAGTGTCATTAAATTTAATGTTTGCAGCGACCTTCTTCGCATTTATTTTGTTGGTTAATGGAAATCCAATTGATTCGAATGAAAAATATGATATTGTTGTATGTCCAGAAGGCGCACAAGCACAGAATGGCTGTATGTCTCATTTTATTGATAACCACAGCATAAAAAGTGATAAATGAAATTAATGATTATATTTTTTTATATGTTGTTAGTGATTGATGGCGTTGTGATTTATCCTCGTGAAGAAAGATGTGCACGCATTGGTGGAATGTGTGTTGAGAAGGACAAATGCAGGAGTTTAGTGTCTGCAAATGGATTGTGCCCAAATAATCAAGCTAAAGGCGTTGAATGCTGTTTTGAACGTAAGTTAGAAAAATTTCACTTTGTAGAAAATAAAAATTTAAAAATTTACTTTCAGTTGAACCACAATATTTACCTTGTCATCAACTTTGAGAGAAAACATGAAGGAGATACAAATTTACTCATTAATTTTTCTATATATTTTTTTATTTATTTTGTGCCAATTTTTTACATAAACATTTTCTTCTCTCTCTTTATTTTTTGTATAATTTTATTTTTGTAAAAAAAGATATTAAAAATAGAGTGACAAAATAATTAATATTATTGAAATTGCTCACAATTAATTTGTGTCATTTTTACTTTCTATTGATTATTTTTAGAATTTATTTTTCCAATGACTTCTTTCTGTTTTCCTAATTGATTTTTAAAGTCAAAAGCTCTCTTGGAATTCATAGAAATTTCATTGTTTGAAACTTATTTAAATTGAAAATAATTGTAGTTTCTGATATTTTAATGTAAATAAGAAAAATTTAATGTAACCAACAATCAAAGTCGAAATCAAGAATTTTTCACAAGTCAAAGTTAAAGTTTTTTCAAGGGTTGATCGAATCCATCAAATTATCAGGAATGAAAATGGATTTTTTTCAATGTCTACTTTATGAAAATTATGAAAGTTTTCACCCCTTGAAAAAATCCATTAAATTATTAAACCTGACAACTCCTTTTGTTTACTTTGATTAAATTTTTATTTTTACTTTGAAATTTTTGATTTTTAAGAAATAATCTTCATTTCTAAGGGTTGGTTTTTACTTTTTATAAATAATGAAGTGTAAGAAACAGCCTTAATAAGCAATTTTCGTAAAACTTATGAGCAAAACAATCACAAAAAATCAAAAATGAAAACAAAAATAATTCTTAGGCCTTGTCAAGTTAACAATTATTTTTTGATAGTTTTATATAAAAATTTTCATAGTTATTTGGTTTTACTTATTAAAAATTCTCACCCCTTGTAATAAACGACAAAGAAATAAACACTAAATATTTTCTCAGTAGAATGATAAGATTATTTTCATTAATCACATTTATTTTTGATTAACCCTTAAGAATTTTTCGCAGTAAATGATAAGAAATTGAGATAAAAATTTAATATAAAATATCGAACATTTTCCTTGTGAGCTTCAGTTTTAAAAATTTCTTCAGATCAAAATGAAGTTTCCAATTTTATTCGCGATATTTTTGATTTTTCAAGGAATTGAAATTTCAAATTCTTTTACAATCAATTGTGATTATTGGATATATTCACTCCCTATAATTGGTAGTGTTTATGAATGTTATACAACAAACATTCCAACATCATCAGGCATCACAGTCACAAATGTTACTGGAACACATTTAGATGGAAAAAATAATAATGATGTGACAAGTGTTCAAATCAATGGCAATTGGATTTTATCATTTGTTCCTCGCAATTTCAGCAACTTTTTTCCAAACATTAAAGCAATTTTAATTTACTACACAACAATTGAGACACTTTTTGGTGATGAATTTGATGAATTTCCACAATTAGAATTTCTTGCCTTTTATTATTTTAATTTGACAACAATTTCAAGCAAACTTTTTGAGAAAACACCAAAAATGGTTTATGTTGATTTTGGTTATAACATGATTGAAAGAGTTGGTCATGATTTATTTACACCACTTAATGTGACACAATTGCAGAGTGTTTATTTTCATAATAATCGTTGCATAAATCGATATGTTCAAAATGGAAATACAACTGCAATAATTTCACTCATAAATGAATTAAGAGAAAAATGTCCATTTAATGACGAATTTCCTTCAACAACCACAACAACTTCTTTGACTACAACAACAATTAAAAATTTATTTTGCACAAATGAAAGCATTGAAGATTTTGTTTGTGATTTGAAAGATTCAATGATTGAAGTTCAACAAAATTTGGTGACAAAAGATGAAAAAATTGAAGGACTAGAAAACAAATTGTTGGAACTTCAAGCACAAATTCAAATCAAAGATCAAAAAATTGAAGAAATTCAATCTGAATCGAGAGAAAAATTTGAAAATGTTGAATCAAGAATGCAATGGTTGGAAGAAGAATTACTCAGATTGACAACTCATCCTTGTGCTTGCAAGTAAAACTAATTTTTATGGAATTATTTTCACTTCTAAGCATTGGTTCTTACTTTTTATAAATAATGAAGTGTAAAGCTAATAAAATATCAAAAAAATGTGAGCAAATACTTACCAAAAATAAAAGTATAAATAATGAAAATTGCATTATGAAAAAAAAAATAATTTTCCATATTTTTGCGTTTAAAAATCAACATTTATCACTTTTGATGCAAATTCTATGCATATCAAAAATAAAAACATGGCAAGCGAATAAAAAGTAAGATAATAATTTACAGGCACAGCTTTTATAACTGTGAAAATGCACGCGATTTTTTATTGTGAACTGAATAAGTGATTTAACCAATTAAACCGCGTGCATGGACTTGCTGCTGATTATTTTATGACCGCCCAACGAGCAAGCAGTTATCATCGATAATTAGGCAGTGTTTAGGTTGGGAAATTTGTTGCCTTTTATTACTTGGCATTAGCATATTGCTCTTTAGATTTTTTTCATTCGAAAACAACAAATTAAAAAAAACAGCGCTTCATACGATTTTATGTAATTATTTTTTTATGGGGCTTCTTTATGTTAGTATGGTTTGTTGCTACCTACAGTTCACTTTAATTGCTTTCAATTAAATACTGTTCTATGGGGAAAAATAGAAATTTACATTTTCAGCTTTCACCTTCATTTATACTTTGTGTATGTGAAATGATTGTTGCAAAAGCATGTCCTTTTTATTGATTTAGAAAATGCTATTCCAGAAATAGAATTATATGGTGTATCTATTTCTCTATGACACTGACATGCACACGGAAGGCGATATGTGTTACAAAGAAAAAAATTTATTCACGAATATTTTTTTATTAAGAAATAATGGAAAATTTTCATTTTTCTCTTTTGTTTACAATTTAAAACATAGAAAATTTTCTATGAAAAATATCGAAAACATAGAATTTTCATATAAATAATTTTATTAAAATCAAACTTTCAAAATTCTAAGAATATTTCAATTAAAAATATTTTATTATTTTTCTTCAAACAAGAATTCTATGGAAAATATAGAATATTTTTTTTATCTATAGAAGAAGATTGAATTTATAATATTTCAATTTAATTGCTTGAATTTTCTGAAAAATATAGAAATTTTTCTACAAAAACATCGAAATTTTACAAACATTAAAATTTTTGTATTATTTCTTAAATTCTGTTTTTCGACTACAAAACAAAATTCTTTTCTTAATGCAAAGTTGTGACATACAAAACTTTTTTCTTTTTTTTAAACCACTAATTACTTTTCGCCTTAATCAAGTAAAATTTCATGCAAATCATCATGACATAATCTTGATCTTGAAGGAGATTTCTTACTTGCTCTCTGTAATTAAGAATTTTTTCCTTTTTGTAGTAAACGGAAGGCATTTACATGAGTGAACAGAACATTTATTTATGCCATCATATATGCATGTGTGTTTTTTTTTATTTCACGATATTGCGTGTACGAGTAGAGAAAAACAGATGATTTTTTCCTCTGTGCGGTCGCAGTCGAGTGTGGCTTAGTATGTATGGTGTGAGGAAGAGACGGACGCGCGCGAGAGAGAAAAAAATCGTATATTTATTGTGATATATTTAGTATGCAAGCAAGCAAACGAATATGAGAGAAAGAAAGTGAAGAAAATAAAAGTTGTAGGTAATAAGAAACGACGGAAACTGTAGAAAAATGATGATTGATTTGATCTGTTTATAAAACAATTTATAAGCCATTGGGATATCTCTTTAGGAAGACATAAGAGACACAATTACGGAACAAAAGTATTCTTTTACTTTCCAAGTTTTATTTCAAGGTATAGACACTGTTAATAATAATTTTAAAAACATTCAAAAAATGTGTTTTGAAGACAATCAATGTGTAAATGTAAAGTTTTTAAAATTTCTAAATTGGAGTGCGTTTGAAAATTAGAAATTTTACTGAACACAAATAACGGTCATTTTTCAGTTTGGTTTTTTAAAATTTACTTTTTAATGTTAATAAACTAATGCTTCAAAATTACCACTAAAGAAAAAATAAAAATTAATGAGAATGATGAAAATTGACAAAATATAAAAATCTTTCAAATCAAGATGAAGAATAAAATTAACCTAAGCGATAATTGACGATTTTTGGCGATTCTTTAAGAAAATTTATTTAAAAGTTTTCATTTACGAATTTGTTAATGAATTATGACAAATTGCAAAATGTAAATAAAAATATTTGAAAGTTTTCGTTAAAAATGTCTTAATCAATTCGAACAATTAATCATAAATTTAGCTTATTTAGACACAATTAATCTAGAAAGCGATAAAACACATTGACAGAATACTTCTACTAATTGTTGATTAATCAGAGTGTCTTTGACATGTTTCAACTTAAAACTTTCAAGTAGGTCTAATAAAAAATTTAAAATGAAATAATCAAAAGATAATTTTAGCCTTGATTAGAATTGATATTTAATTATTCACTAAATATTTGATTAATTCGAGTGTCTTAGGTTTGTTTAATAAAAAATTTTGGATAAAAATAATGAAATAAATTTAAATATTAATTTTTTTTTAAATTATTACGACAAGTTTCTTAACCTTGAATATTTTTTTCTTCGTTCAGTAAGAAAGTAGAGAAATGCTAATAGATTAATGGCATATTATAAAAATTCCTTAGTGTTGTAAAGATTATAATTTACACTTACAAAAAAAAACACAATTGAAGATTAAATTTTTTTATTAATTTTAAAAAATGATATAATTTCTTATTTGATGATTCATCAGGTTTAATTAATTTACACACAAATGAAAGAAAAGAAGAAAAACTGCAAAAAAATGTGACTTGCTCTGCTTTGAGAAAGAGAGTAAGCTGTATATTGGAAAGTATTGTGTGTGCAGAAAAATTCCATTCGGAAGCCTCGAAAATTTTTAAGTTTGTATTTGTGACATGCCGAAGTAATGATAATGTGAAAATTGTATCGAGGGGAAATTTTTATCTCACGCATACAATGAAATTTTTCTACAACGAAGCTGACTAATAAAATGAAATGAAATAAAATTTCTCGCATATTTTCAGTTCTGTCGTGTCAGATTTAGACTTCCATTCGTGTTGTGTAGTTGTCGAACGATTTTTGTGCTCAGTCAGTCACTTTGTGTGTAATTTTAAGTGCAAAAAAAAATAAAAAAATTATAAAATTTAAAGAAGACGAAAAGTGCAAGGCAATCGGTAGTTTTTAAAAAATTATTTTTAATCGATTTTACCTTGATTGTGTGTGCAAATATCATCTACATTGTCAAGTGTGTTTTTTACTCGTTTTTATAAGAAAATTTTCTTCTTTCCCATTTTTTTTGCTAAAAAATCTCTTTATCATTTTCATTTTCATTTCTCACTCACTTCAGTCAGTGTGTGTAGGAGAAAAAAAAAGAAAGAAAAAAAAAGTCTGTGCAGGAGGAAAGATGAAAGAAGAGAAAATATAATATTTTAATTCACGGTGTAAATACATATAAAAATATAATACAAAATAAAAATGAGCCAGAATGAATCGTCTTTATAAAAAAAATTGAAATTACAAAAAAATTCAGCTGGCAGGAAAAAAAAAGTTTTAGTGAAGGAAAAATTTAATATAAAAAAAATTAAAATTTTAACGTGAGTAATTTTTACTAATGATGATGATCATGATGCCCTACAGATGTGAAAAGAAAAACAAGAAAATTTTTTTTTGTTCAAGAAAGTTGAGAAACCCAAAAAAATAAAAATTAAGATTCTCTGCTTTCAATAAATATTTACATTTAAAATATTCACATGATTCGTTGGAAAAAATTAAATTGAGCTATTTTTGTGGATTTTAAAAATAATTTTAATCTACATACGGGGAAAAAATTATTGATTAATTCATCATGTTAGTTTATTGCTTTACACATCATTAAATTTAGTTTCACTCTTAATGTTAATTATGTCATAAATATTATCTATAAAGTACCTCTTAAATTTTCTTGTTTATTTTATCAAGGTTAAGACACTTTGAAAAATTTCTATAAAGACTAAATTATCCTTCAGAAGAATTGACACTTAGACAATAAAACTATTAAACCATTAGGTTAATTTTTTTCCACGTGACATGTTGCATCGTCTTATGTGACATACAACAAATGTCGTGCAAATTTGTAAAAACAAAATTTTTCTTTAATCAAAATAAAGATTCCTCAATCAAGTCTTTTCTGTAGCTTTTGAATTTTAGAATGAAGTTTCGATTTCTATCACAATCAAATTTAGACTTTTATTAAGAATTTTTTAGAGTTTAAACTTGAGCTGTGCCTGCTTTCAAGTTGCATTCAAGTTGACTTTCATCAAAACGTTTAAAACTGATATAAATTTCAATAAAATTTAAATTAAAACATTGTAAATTTAAGTGAAACATATTTTCATATTAGTTTACATATTTTCAATCAGAATAGATAATATTTAATTGAGTAAGAATCATTTTTGTATAAGTCAACTTACACGCAAGTTCACACTTAAATTCGAATTTTAGAATTCTTAAACAAATTTCAAACTTTTTTTAATGTCCTTATTTTCTATAAAAAATATTTTTTAACAAAGTTTTTAAGAAATATGTAAAGCTAATTGTTAGTCTAAAGGCAAGTAGAAAAGACAGATCTGTCCAATTATCATGTCATTATTAGACAACACAAAAAAATGCGAATTATTGTAAATGAGACACAAAAGAAAAAAGATCTTCTCACATGTCTCATTTAACTGAGCTCACACTTAAGAAGTAGTCATTTCTTCTATTAACTCCTACTGAGCTTTAAGCTCACCCGCCTTTTCACATAAGTGAATGCGAAAGCGAGCGCAAGGAGATCAGTCTAATGGAGACAAGACTAATCCATATCAGCATAACAGACATAAACTCTTCTAAATGACTCAATATATTTTACGATATTTTTCATTGTGTATGCTCGTTACACAAAATATTTTATCGATGAAATTTTTCATGTATGCTGCTATATGATGACATTTAAGATAGATGCGAATTAAAGAGAGATTTGCTTTCTTTTGAAATGGAAATTTTACTTTTTTTATACTTGCTTACACGCACTTTTTTTTGTGCTTGCTTTTCTCAAGTGCTTCGTTTCTCGCAATAAGTAAGAGCGTGATTTATAAACATTTATGATATTTTCAATATAAAAAGAGAAATATAAGAAAAAAATGTTTCTCATTGTATGATGATGATGATGCTGTTTCATATCGATTTTTTTCTTTTCTCTATGCATGCTTTCTCATTCTTCTACTGGTTTATTATTATAGTGAAATGAATTTATATGTCTGCATAAGATTGCATTGCTTACTTTGATTATTTTTTTAACGTTATTTGAGATTTTTCAAACGTTTTTTATGTTCAAAAATTCAAAAATATTAAAGTTTAAATTTTTAAAATTCAGAAATTAAAGTTCAAAAATTGAACCTATTAGTTCAAAACTTTTAAAATTCTGCAATTTTTAATTCAAATTATTTTAAGAGTTATTGAACTATGTAAAATTTCTGCAAATAAATTGAAAGCAGTATCAAATATAATAAATCAAATATTTTTGAGGATCAAGAATAAATTTCTTTTGCGGAGTTCAAAATTTTTGATCAATAAAGTCAAGTTCAAAATTCAAATCTGAATAAATCGTTATTTCAAAAACTTTGAAACATTCAACATTTTTTAATACAAAAATGTCAACAATTTTTCATGCTTTTCGTTAATGAATAATTAAAATTTTATCAAAAAGGTTCTTCCTTCAGACCTTTTATGATAATTTTAATTAAAAGAAATAAAGAGGAAAAAAAATAAACAAAGAAAAGCTTTTTTATTCACCACTCGCAAGGTTTCAATGTTTTTTTAATCTTCATTCTCTTCTGTACGAGTTTGTGTCATACACCGTGTATTTTCAGTAATAGGCAACAGCTTAGGGAAAAATTGCATTTAATTTTGACTTCACTTTACTTCTCGCGTTGTTCGGCATTCAAAAACGTGTGTATGTTTGTATTTTACTTCCAATCTTCATTTTTGCCTCATATGCGGCGCTTGCGTACGATTCAGTACACGTTTCTCTATTTTATGTTTTTTATATGTTATAAAAAGTATATTTCATACCGACAGTCGAAGCTCTTTTGTTTCTTCATCGAGAAAGAGAGGAGCTTTTTATTTTGGAAAACTTTTTTTGTGATGCTTCCATAGCCTTGTTTAATTTTCTTATGCTGTTGCTCTATAAATATATAAACTCATTCTCAGTTGTATTGTTTCTTGCTTAAATTTCCATCCTGCCTGGAGGAGTTTTTGATGTGGATTTTTCGGCAATTTTCGAAATGTGAAGCTGAGGGTGGTAAAAGAGATTAGTGCGAAAAGGTATGAAAAGAAGGAGAAAAGAAAAAAAAAAGAAAATCTTATCAATCTCTCTGAAAATGTTTTTTACTTCTGAATATCATTAGTCAAGCGATGGAAATTGTTTTTGATTGTTTATTAAGTTGGAAATTACTTTAGGAAAGTCTAGGGAATTATGAATATTTCAAGAGTTCATGCGTAGATAATTGAGTTTTAAATGTGTAACAGTTGAGTTTTGGATGATTAATTTTTCTTATTCTTGTCATGAATTTATTTATTTATATTTCAAGTTCTAAACAATTTTTCAAAATATTAGCATGCTCAATTTTTTTTGTTATGAGTTTTAATTATGATAAAAATGTATCTTGATGCTATTGAGTTATTTTAATTTTTTTAAATTCTTCTTTCAATAATTTTTAAAATTAATTTACGTTTTTGAACTTTCATGTATATTTTACTTGACAATATTTTTTGTCAAGTTGATTTCAAGTTGACTTATACAAAAATGTCTCTAATTCATTTAGATTTTGTTTGATTCTTTTGAAATTCGGTAAGTTTGTATGAAAATCAATGATTCTTAAATTTATTAAGTATTTTAATTTAAATAAATTCAATCTGAATGAATTAGAGAAATCTTTGTGTAAATCAACTTGACAAAAAATACGTGCAAGTCAAATCAAGTAAAATATTCATGCAAATCTGAAATCTATAAAAGAAATCAATTTTAGAAAAGGCCATTTTCATCATAATTCTAAGAATTTCTTTCATAATTTAATTGAAAAATATTTCATACCTTGTTTCTATTACTGTTGCTCAATTTTTTTTTTGTAAAAATATCGAACATTGGGAGGTGAATTTATTAACTTCCTCCATTCATTCGCTTATGTTTATTAATAACGAAATCATGCTGTTAAAAGCTTCGCTAAATCCATCTCCCTTAGTCATACACACACAGACTATTCAAACATGGTGTTGATGATGAAATAGAATTTCCTTTCAAATAAATTTATAAATAAAAGAATAAAAGAAAAAAAAATAACATGAATATAAAATAAAATCAATATTTGAGGCATGAGTAGGAGGAGAAAGCTTCATCATTTTCATGCAAAAAAGAGTTGTCTGTATATATGCATTGCTTGCCTGCTTGCTTTCGTGCATCGATATGAAATGAAAATTACGTATTCCCATATCGTTCAACAAACGATTCAACGAGATTTTTCTTTCTATCTTTTTTCTCTCTCTCTCGTCTCGAGTCAATCTCGTTTACTCGTGCAATAATTTGATTTTGGTTTATGTTTAAAAAGAAGCGAAAGAAAATTCGTGATATGAGTGTCTTTTTAGGATTATATAAATTTCCTTCTATTGTGACTTTCAATAATAACTAAAATTTATGCATGTTTACCCATTGTTTGTTATTTTTATATTCCTCTTGTGTCATATATGTAATATTTTTCTTTACCTTCCTTTTATATCATATATACTTAAGAAACGTGTGTTAGAAAAACAAATAAAAAAATGGAATATTTCAAATTGAAGGCAAAAGATTATCGTTAAGAATTAAAATTTTAACATTATCGCTTTTAACTTTTAATAAATAGAAAATTGTAACTGACTTTATTTCTTCGTCAAAATTTCTATTGTTCACAAATTTTAACGATTTATGCCGAATTATCTTTTTTATGTTGTTAAATTTTAGTTTGAAAAATTGCTATCTAAAATTTTCAATTGTTTATTTGACACCAAACAAAAAAATCGATTGTAATTTCATGCCAGTAAAAAAGTCACCTGTTAGTCATTCTAAAAATTACTGTTACTCCTTAATTTATTACTGTTAGAATCATCAAGATGTATAAAAACACAAACTGTCTTGGTTAATTTAGTGCTCTTGAAGTTTGGCTCATTACTTTTACTTCCTCTTGTGAGTTTTTATTTTTTTTGGCAAGCTTTGCTCCTTAAATAAACTTTCTATCTTCACTGACTATAAGAAAAAATTCCTACATAGTAGAATATTTATTTTTATTTGTCCTTTTCCCCCTTTTCTCTTTTTTCTCATCTACTGTGTTATTCTCATTTCCCTTATGGAATATATGTCGTCAACAGTAACGTGTGTGGTAAAAAAACATAGCGAAAAATTTTTCTGAATGAAAAAAGTAAAAGTAACATAATGAAGTTGTCATCGTAAAGCATGAAAATTCTAAACAACAACCCAAGCGAATTATTTTTTTTTTGTTCCTCTCTCAAGTCAGATCCTTTTACAGTTAATTCTTTTTTATGACACATTTAAATTGCATTTGGAAAAGAAAAACATGAAGTAGAAAAAAAGTTATTTTTATGATAATTTGATGGAAAGCAGAAATCATGAATTGTGGATGAAATGTTTATATATGAAAATTTTCACGCGTTGCTCGTTTTAACTCAATCAATGCAGAAAACTTGATAGAAGAAAAAATTGTAAATAAAAGAAAATTATTATTGGGAAATTCTACGAAATTTTTAATTTTTTCCTTGTGAAACACTAAATAAATCATTTGAACAATTTTCAAAATTTACAACGTCTTTATCAAGTCAAAAAAGAAAGAAACTTTCTGTATAAGAGCTTGGAAATTGATAATTTACTAAATTAGTCTTAAGAGAGAAATTAATGCAAATTTAGACTTCAGTTCTTACTAAAATTGCTCACAAAATGCTCTTATGTATTTAGAATGGATGAAGATTTGCTTTTCTGCTTGTAATGAGTTTGTGCTAACAGATTTTATTTACTAGCTGGTCAATAATTAGACAATAGTTAATTAGAGACATTTTTGTGTAAGTCAACTTGAAATCAACTTGACAAAGATGCACTTATCAAGTAAAACATGTATGCAAGTGCGAACTCAAAAATTGAACATTTCTTCATAAAATTCTTCAAGGATTTCTTTTTTAATTAATTACAAATATTTCATTTTTTAATAATTTTATATAAAATTTTCATAAAATTTTTTCAAAATTTTTTCAAAATTTTATTTTGTTTATAAAATTGTAAAAATTTTGTAAAAATGTAAATTTGTAAATTGTAGGAAAAAATAGTTGTAGAAAGTAATTGTAGAATTACAAATTGAATAATTTATGGATTTTTTTCTCTGTCTGCTCTAGTTATAAATTTATTTATCTTTCCTTAAATGTCCGCTGTCAGTCAATTGTGTGTTTGCGAATATACACAGAGTTTGACAAGTCGTCTGCGGTTCTTTCTCTCAATTTACTCGATTGATCATAGAGTTGTATATTTTCTTCTCTTGGCGCGCTTTACTCTGATATAAACAAAAATCTAATGATGATACCGCCGGAGGCATCGTGCTGCTAATGTTTGTTTTTAAATTCAATTAAGATATCACTAATTAAAAGCATACACACACATTTTGAGATTTATAAACATTTCTAGAATTTTTTCTCTGTTTACAAGTTTAATTTTTGATAATTTTATTTTAATCTCCAAAAATTATCATTTTAATGAAGAATTATGTATTAAATAGTTCTATGGACACGAGTAAAGATTCATATTAAAGCTTTGTATTAGGGTAACCTTTTGAAATTACATTCAATTTAGAAATAATAGAAAAAAATTTTATTTTTTGAATTGAAAAATGTCGCAAGTTCACAAAATTTCTGAATTTTTTTTTAAGTTTAACTTTTAAAATTCCTAAATTGTGTTCATAGACATAAGTGAATATTTGAAACTTTTTATTAATTTCATACATTTATTTGTTAAAATTTAATCAATTTTCATGTTTTTAAAAAGTTTTCTTCAAAATTAAAAATTCATCATACAAAATGTAATTTACTTGAATAAAACATAAACAAAATAATTTTTTAAATTCCTTACAATAAAATTTCTTGTTTATAATGAAATTATTCAAGATAACAAAGTTAAATAGTAAAAAAGAATTTTTTTGTATTCAAATTAAAAACATTCTATGATTTCTTTACTTAGTAAACATTCATAATGTTAGAAAATAGAAAAAAAAGAGAGGCAAAAACTTTTTTTCGGAATAATTTACCAAAGTTATGTCGTAAAACGCAAATATTGCTGCTATGGTATCATATATGTTATATTATGTGACATGATGGCCATTTTTGCCTCCCTGCTTTCTCTTTTAACTTCCTTTTGTCCTCAATTTCATTTAATTCCTAAATGACATCAATTAGCATCAAGCAGATGATCCATTAGTGACATATGTTTACAAACTGATTGGCAAAGTTGCTTAACTATGTGTATGAACAAAAATAAATTGGACATTGATCGTGATGATATGAGCTGGCTTTTATTTGATATATTTACTTAATGGAAAAAAGTTTTATTTTTGTTGTAGTTTTTTTGGTTCACAAGATTTTTGATCTTTTGGAAAATTTTTGTGTGTATAAGAAAGCTTTTTTTGTGGGTCATTAGTTGTGGTAAAATATTGAACTTTCTTTACTTATTAATAATTTATAACCATTTATGAAAAGTTTCTGAAAGAAATTTTTCTTTTATATTAGAAGCAAGTTTTTGATTGATTTATTATAGTCAACGGACATTTGAATTATTCAATTTTTAATTTTGTTTCAAAAAAACTTTAAGAAAGTTTTATTCATTTTTCATAGTCAAGTTAAAGTTATTGATTTATTCAGGTCAAATTAAGGTATGAAAATGAAATGAGTTTAAGCAATTGTAAGCGTTGCTTAACATAACTTGAGTGAAATGTTTAAAAATAAAATCAAGTTCTAAAAGTCAATTCAAGTTCAAAATATCAAGTAAAGTATTTAAATATTCAAGTCAAGTTAATGGTTAAATCAAGTAATCTGAAATAAAGTAAAATTTTAAAATTTAAATCAAGTTTTTATTCATCAAATCAACTTGAATTTGATACATAAACATTACTTAGTTAAAGCTCAAAAATTTCCAATTTTATTCAAATTTCTTTAATTCAAAACTAATCGTCTAATCTTTTCAATAAGCATTCTTAACCATTTCAATGACAATCAATTGAATTGAATCATCACTTACAATTGAATTGTTCACAATTACACTTCAATAGACATTGTGCAAACACTTTTTCCCTTCTCATTTACAATTACTGACAATCGTTGAATTTCAATAAAAATGTTCTCAAATGAATGAAAATTTTCTGTAATGCAAATTTGATGATGATAATTAAATGAGTCAGTGAAAAATAATTTTTTTAATAAAAACAAAAGAGTAAAAAAGGTGAGTTACTGGCTCATCATCATCATCAAGGCAAAGGCAAAATATAAGCAAGAAGTTTGTGTATATATTTATAAAATCATAGTTTATTTTACATAATCTAAATCATTAGAGCAGAATGAGCAGCACAGTGAGATGAAAAACAAAAAAAAAAGATTTCAAAGCGAAAGAGAGATTAATTGTGGTAATGTGCATAAATGTTTAAAAAAATATTTTTACTTTAATTTCTTCATATCAGCAATGGCGCCCATAATTCAAAAAATAAGAGTAAAAAACTTGCGGGAGGTATAAATAAAAATTTTGTTCAATTACAGTATGTTGCCAACCGATTACAATATTTTTTGTTTTGTTGATTTGAATTTCTCAGCATAGAAAATAACTAGAGTCAAACGGTTTACTGCATTTTGTAGCTTGTTTTATTGTTGATTTAACAAGCTAAAACTTCTTAACTCAAATGATTTCTATTTTATAAAAAATTTCATTTTTCCAATATTGGAGGCTTTTTTAAAACGAAATTTTTTAAATAATTATTCGTAAATTTTTAACTAAACATCCTACAGATCTCAAACTTTGCCATAATCATCCTATATTCAATGGCAATAAATGCTTAAACTTTCAAAAGTCAGCAAAATTTCTTTATTTATTTATGAAACAAAATGTCCAAGAGTGAAAGAAATGACAATAACTTTTGAATAAATGAATCAATTCTGATGACTCACTAACTCAAAGACTTGTAATCAAATTATCTTTCAGTAAATATATTGATATTTGACATTTGCTCTTAGGTTTTTGAGAATATTTGTTTCGAAGTTCAAAAATGGCTAATTTTTGAACAAACATTTTAGATTTTTCGCATTTTTCTCATAAAAAATCTATTGGCCATATAGATTTTTATTACTGAATCTTGTGAATAGAGTAATTACGAGTTTTTAGCAGCAAACCAGAAGTCTCTGCGTTGTCTAGAAGCAAAAATAGAAACGCTCAAAGCTGACAATAACAAAGATTTCTCTTATTTACAAAAGTCAATTTCCAAAAACCACTTAAAATCAACTTTATACTCTCTAATACTTGTTGTAATAATCAATAAATCATTAAATAGAACAATCAAAATAAATCAATAAGTATTAGAGAGTATAAAGTTGAATTTAAGTGGTTTTTGGAAAATGACTTTTGTAAATAAGAGAAATCTTTGTTATTGTCAGATTTGAGCGATTCTAGTTTTGCTTCTAGACAACGCAGAGACTTCCGGTTTGCTGCTAAAAACTCGTAATTACTCTATTCACAAGATTCAGTAATAAAAATCTATATGGCCAATAGAGTTTTTATGAGAAAAATGCGAAAAATCTAAAATGTTTGTTCAAAAATTAGCCATTTTTGAACTTCGAAACAAATATTCTCAAAAACCTAAGAGCAAATGTTAAATATCAATATATTTACTGAAAGATAATTTGATTACAAGTCTTTGAGTTAGTGAGTCATCAGAATTGATTCATTTATTCAAAAGTTATTGTCATTTCTTTCACTCTTGGACATTTTGTTTCATAAATAAATAAAGAAATTTTGCTGACTTTTGAAAGTTTAAGCATTTATTGCCATTGAATATAGGATGATTATGGCAAAGTTTGAGATCTGTAGGATGTTTAGTTAAAAATTTACGAATAATTATTTAAAAAATTTCGTTTTAAAAAAGCCTCCATATTTGGAAAAATGAAATTTTTTATAAAATAGAAATCATTTGAGTTAAGAAGTTTTAGCTTGTTAAATCAACAATAAAACAAGCTACAAAATGCAGTAAACCGTTTGACTCTAGTTATTTTCTATCTAGAAATCAACAAAACAAAAAATATTGTAATCGGTTGGCAACATACTGTAAGCTGTCAGTGAATTCTTAAGAGCGCATTTTTAATCAACAATTTAATGATTTTAAACTAACATTTGGTTTAACAAGAATTTCAATGAATTTTGTATCAAATAAACTTACTGGATAAAAAGTAAAATTTTTTATTAACACTCATCGAACAGACAAGCAAAATATGAACAACAACTCCATTTTCTAAATTTTTGAAAAACATGCTAAAAATTTAAACAAAAAAGAAAAAGGAAAAGACGCATTGAGCTGTATTCTACCTTTTTTCTCTTACTCTCTCTCGGACAGATAGCAGCAACCTACCCAAAAGGAAATTATATTTCATGATGAATAGAAAAACGAAAGGCATGAATAAAAAAATTTCACAAGCACATTTTCACATTTTCATTTTCTGCAAGCATGCAAAAATGTAAAAAAATTTTCTCACTTTTTCATGACGTAAAATTTTTTTTTTGTTGTTATTTAGCTGAGAATGACGTTAGTTATTTTTTTATTCATTCATTGATAGACTTGACTTGGATTTAGCTGTAAATAAAAAATTTATGCTTAGGCTTATTTTGCTATAAGCTTTTTTTAATTAAAATTAATGATACAAGACTTTGGTACTGCTTGCTGCTTTAATTAAATGTCAAAATGAATTTGATGAGAAAAGTGATTGTGGTTTAACTTTTTTATGCTGCTTCTTTTAAAATGATGAAGAAAGGATTTATGTTAAGGATGAGAATCTTTAGAATTTTTATTAAGTTGGAAATTTCAGGATTACATTTAAAATACACAGCGATAAATGTTAAATTTTGGTAAAAGCAACAAAATGTAAATTTTAAAAACAATGACAAAATGTGTCTTATGGTATATGACAAAATGACAAAATGTTTCATGTGACGTAAAGATCAATAAATTTGATCTTTATTAATATGAAATTAAAAGTAGTAAAATCAATAGGAAACAATAACTTATATTTTACTAATTACTACAAAACTAAATAAACGCATAATTTTAATTTAAATTGATTGAAGTTTTGAAATAGTATAACAAATGTCGTGTGTCATAAATATACATTTGTTATGTTGCAAATGATAGAATAATTTTTTGTCACACTGAATATCAAATTGTGATTTTGTGTTAAATTTCTTTTTTAAAAGTAGAAATAAGCAAGAGTCTTAACCTTATTTTAAATTTAAAATCCTTAGACTGTCATCAATCATGACAAGAAAGAATCTGATGGTAATATCTATCGATATTGATCCAGATTATTCCCATATCGAAACATATGTTCACTCTTTCCATTTTACTCTTCTATTCTATGCTATTGCTGACTCGTGTCAAATTGAGGCTCACACTGAAAATTTACGAGTTGCACAATGGAAAATTCAAATAACGGCTATCAAAGCAAGTGTAAAACTTTGTTGGCAGCTTTTTAATGTTTTTTGTAATTTTCAATTTTGATTTATGTCTCACATTTGGAAAATGCGTTCGTTTAAGCCAATGGCAATTATTGTTGATGTTGTGTGTTTATGTTCAAAACCTTCATACCATTCACAGATTAAATTAATTTCTCATATCTTCTATTACTCAAATAAACAATGAAAAGCACAAAAAATGCGCAGTTTTATTATTTTTCTCGCTCATTCTGCTTTTGGCAATTTGATGGAGTGAGTCAGAGAGAATGAAGTGAAAATAAATGAAATTTTTTTTATTATAAATATTGTATACATTTTATTACTACTGCCAGAGTTAAATGCTACTGCAATCAATAGCTACTGATGATGCTCTCCAGTTTGTTCGCTCTGTTCCATAAAATATAAATTTTTCACTGAGAAATGATTAAATCAAGTGTTTTAGCGCCTACACAGTTTTTCTTTTTTTGTAAATGATTTAAGTTAAGTGAGCTCTAATTTATTATATTTAAAACTCAAATCACGAGTTGAAGAAGTTGTTTTTGACGTAAGTAAGCAACTCAATCAGTCCATTTTCTATCCTTTCCGATTAAACAATTTTCGTTCATGATTTATGCATTATGCTGAAGTGGGTTTACAACATTATCTTTTTCCTCTTCCCTTTAGGACCTATCTATGAAAAGGCCAGCAAGAATAGACAACATCAAAACTTTTTCTTTTTTTATTTATTTTTCTTTCTTTTCTTTTGCTAAGTCACTCTCGTGAGACTCTTTAAGGTTTCTTTTACTACTGCTGCTGCTGTTTTTGAAAGTAAGAGTGAAACATGCTTCGTTAGGCTCGAATAGATGTGATGGATGGTCTGTTTGAATTGAATATGAATAGAGTAGATGACCTCATGCAGAAGAATTATTGCTTACTTTTACTTTAACTAAGAAGTTATAGAAGATTTTTATTTTATTCACTTGTAAGGAATATTTTTATTCTAAATTTTTTTGTCTATCTGCCGATCTTGAAAATGTTAGGAAAATTTGAAAATTTTCAAACTTTTTTATATGGATAGCCTAATCATTAGTTTAGTTTCAGTCGTAACAAGGAAAGTATTAGAAAATTTCAAACTTGATTTTTCACTAGGTAACGATCAAATTTAAAAATGAAAATATAAACAAAAAATAATTTTGTAAATAAAAGAAAAAATTGACAAATTTATTTAAAACAAAGATATTGAGTGCGTTTATATTCAATTTTTGAATAATGAAGACAATTTTAGATAATTGAAAGTTAAAAGAGCAAAAATATAAAAAGACAAGAAGCTTTAAAAAATATATATACGTGATTTTTAGAAAATTTCCAAAAAAGAATGATTTAAAAAATATGTCGAATTGATTAATTTTTATTTTTTAAATGATTGTTGCCTTTAAAATAAGTGAACTAAAAGTTAAAAGAATTACATTTTTACAAGACATTGTGCTTCTATAATCAAAAATAACAATTTTAATATTTAAATCTTTAACCAAAGAAAGAGTTGACAATATCACCAAATTAAGAAGCTTTTAAGTGTGTAATTTTGGTATTTGTGACTTTTTATATGGAAATAATAAAGTTTATAAGTTTATAAGAAGATTAAGTAGTTTTCAAAGTGATTTTTCTATCAAGTATGTTAGAGATAAAAGAAAAAGAAATTGAAGGAAAATTATAAAAATTCAAGTTTCACAACAACTTTGAATGAAATTAAAATTTGTTTTTTTTTTCTGAATTTTCATTGTTAATTCTGAGTTATTTAAAATTGTTTATTTCATTATTTTTTACTTAATAGCATTAAAATAATACATAAAGATGTGACCAGAATAAATTTGTAAAAATACAAAAGTGAAACATGATGTGATTTTTAAATATTCTAATATTTCTTTTTATCCATCATTTTTATGCACATACTTTTCTATTTAATCATTGCTAACAATACTTAATAGTATGAATAAATACATGTATAAATTGTGAACAGCAACAGCTTCCACGTGCTTATCTCTTTCTCTCATTCAATTGTAAAAAAGGAGAAAACTTTCCACCATCCTTTTTCGTCCCTTTCTCTCTCATTCTTCGTCGCACTTGTGCTTATTGCTACGACATAAAAATTAATGACTTTGTGACGCTTCCTTCCGGTTCATTGTTCTCGAGAACTTATTTTTTTTATACACGGTTTGACACTTGAATAGCTTTACGATACGTGCGTGTTGTGAATTTCTTTAGCTTTTTCTCGTATGCGGCAATTTATTATTACATTTACTCACATTGTATTTTTTTTCTTTACAAATGTAATAAATGCAATGATATGTCGGATATAAGCAAAAAAAAGAATTTAACTCGTTCATTTTATGATGACGGGCAATAAAAAAAAGAAAGGAAAATTTCTGTATATGAGGTTATATAATTATGTAAAAAAATACGAAGAATATGACCTCAATGATGATGATAATATTCCATGCTTACGTCATAGTCGTTGATACAACTTGATACGATTATGAATAATTCTTCTCTCGCCTTTCCTTTGTTCAGGTGTGTGCTAAAATTATCAGTTTATTTTTCTTACTCTTTTGACAGTGAACACAAAAAAGTGCCTTCGACACGCAACAATCAGAGCAATAGTTTGCCATTTTTTTTGCTATATTAGAGACAATTTTATTGGTGTATACAGCTCAATTTTCTGCTAATAAACACTCGCGCTGAATTGAAATTTTTCTTGATTTTGATTTAAGGCACATTTTATTATCGTACAAGTTGATGAATAATTTATGTCTGCCGCTCGCTCTTCTTTCATTTTTTTGTTGCCATGCTCATGAAAAACATGGGAATTATACAAGCGAGGTTGAGATTAGTGAATAAATCTGCATAGCTAAGTGCAAATGAGAAATGAAAATTAGGACAAAGTGAAAAAAGCCAAAGCAACACTTTTATGTTTGGCATGCATTGGTGCGAATGATAATTAAATTTTCACGATTGGTTTCATGTGAAACTAATAAATACACATAGAAACAAGCATGTGCATAAATGTCCTTGAATTAGGTTAAGGAAAATATTTAATATAATTAGCAATCGTCTACATCGATAGAAAATTCAAAGGAGTCAAAGCAAGTAAGAGAAAACTCGGTCAAATGTAGGAGGGAAAAAATCAATGTTTATTGCCATTTTATACGCTCATGAGAGAGAAAATTTGCTCTTTTTTTGGGAAAGTTCAATTTCATGCTTATGCTTCACATAATTTATATCGATGAGAGTCACATAGAATTTTGGAATGTCGAAAATTGCTTAATTGTTTTTTGCCTCTCATTATAGGAAAAAATGTCAGAATTAAATATAAAAAATCTAGCATCGGCACCTGCTGTCGATAAATGAAATTGATTTGAGGTGGATGAGGGTGGTTTGTTGAATTTTCTAGAGCATGAGAGATTCGATCAGAAGCAGTTTCCAATTTATTTTCGTTTAAGCACACACAATTAATTTAGACTGCGTGTGGTATATAAAATTTACAAGAAATTATAGAAAATTTAATGATTTTATTGACTAATAAAATTAAATAATTAAGAAATTCTTAGATCCCTTTTTAATTTACAGATTTATGCGATAGATTTTTGATATGGACCGAGTAGAGAAATTTTGTTCAATGAAGTACAGAATTATTGTCATTATTAAATATAGATTGATTGTGACTAAAATTGAAAGTTGATCAAAAATATTTAAAAATATTCTGGAAAACTTTCTAGAAGTTTTTAAATTTCTTTCAAATTCAGTTAAAAAAATTTTCAAATTTTTCTATGTAAATCATCGAAAACAGAATTTAATGAAAAACATAAACATTTTTAAATTAACACACATATAAATCAAAATAATTCAAGAAGGATGGACACTTGAAAAAGAATTTTAAGAATGAAAGATTTTTTTTTTCGCGTAATTTCATGCATTTTTATAAAAAAGTTTTGCGAAAAAATTTGTTAAAATTAAAATGTTGTGTGTGACATAAAAATTGTCGCATGTCACATGAAAATTGAATTTTGAAAAAACGTTATATAATAATTTTTTTTAGAAAAGTAAATAAATAAAAAAGAATTATAATTGTTGCTTTCTTCCACGAAAATCATTTTATTTATATTGAGACAAACATAATATTAATCTGTCGATTTTCAAAATGAACTTTTGTATGGTTAATTAATGTTTTCTTGTTTATGCGACATTTGTTTTTGTGGCTCGTGACAAAATATTTATGTTGCTTATGCTCAAGCTTTTTAGCGCAACATATGTATATTGTTTTTTCACGCAACATTTGCACATTATTTTGTCACAAAAGTGTTCATCCTTCTGTTTCCTGCTATATCTGAAATATCCAAAAAGATAAATTAATTATTGCCCAAAAATCTCATTTTAATGAAAATCAATAACATTTTTATGTCAAGTATGCAAACTGAAATGAATGACCAAAAATTTTATGACTGTGCAGAAGTTGAGTGCATTTAAAAAAAGTATAATCAGCATCATCATCATTATAATCAACATGAAAAAAACTTTTGTGAAATTGCAAAAAAGAAAACAGCAGAGCAGAAAAAACTTTTGCTCTTTTTCTTTTTTATCTTTTATACACACTACTACTGCAATGTCATTTTATTAACATATCCTTTCAACATGAAAAAACAATTTAAGTTTAAATTTATAATATAAAATTTCATTTTTTACTCATTCAATTTACAGAATCATTTTAGAAGAAGTAAAACAAGGACATTTAATGCTCATGATGTAAAAATTGAAATTTCTTCCACACCCTTCGGTTGTATTAGCGAGAGAAAAATACAACTATTAACAACACTCAATTCCAAAAGAGAAAAAGAAGAACGAAAGTCATTCAGTCTGTCCAACGCGTAACGATCCGAGAAAAGAAAAAAATGTTGGCGGAAATTTAGCAGAAATCAACAGAGAAAAAGACTAATAAAAAAAAGAAAGAAAGAAGATTAAAATAGAAAAATAGATATTTTTCTTCATGGCCTATATATTCAATTAAGGAAGAAAAGTTAACGAGGGAATTATGAATGATTAAAAGCTTTTCTCTCTCACTCAAGTCGAAGATAAAAATGAACGAAACATAAAAATCATGGTCGAGTGTTGTTATTGTGTATATTTAAGGCCAATGAAGACCACAAAAGTGAAGAGTGAATATAAGAAGAAAAATTAGAGCATCAAATGTTGCTTTGAGCATAAAAAAGTATAAGAGAGAGAAAAGAAATAAAAAAAATTTTCGGGGTTCATTCTAGAGCCCTTATAAAAGCATAAAACATAAAAAAGACACATTCTAGGGGTGATATATTGATTGAAGTCGTAAAAACTTACTCAGATGGCTTCAGTTGCAGCTTGGCTTCCTTTAGCGCGTGCAACGGCTATAGGATGGATTCCCATCGCTAGTAATCCACTGCCACCACCTCCATTAGTAAAAGATCGACGAAGAGCTGAAGATGAAAAGCTGATAATCAATATATCAGGTCACCGTTTTGAAACATGGCGAAATACATTAGAAAAATATCCCGACACACTTCTTGGCTCAAACGAGCGAGAATTTTTCTTCGATGAGGAAAGCAAAGAATACTTTTTTGATCGTGACCCCGACATTTTTAGGCACATTCTCAATTATTATAGAACAGGGAAATTGCATTATCCTCGTCATGAATGTCTAATGAGTTTTGATGAGGAACTGACGTTTTTCGGGGTAAGAAATTTGATATTTTATGCTTGCTATTAATTTATTTTAATGTAAGAATCAATTCTTGTCTTAATATTGCAAGTTGTTTTGATTTGCTTTGTTTACTGAAATGACTAAAGTTTTTAAAGTTAAAATTTTGATATGTTCAAAGAAATTGGAATTATGTTCTTTGGAATTCTCTTGAAAATATGGAAAAGTTCTTAAATTTTGAATTCAATTAATGCTAAAATATGTCAAACTATTATTTTTAAAATATTTTTATTATGGAAAATTTTGTCATCTCAGAAGATATAATCATCTCGGCAAATATTTTTATTTATTATTTCGAATGTTTCAACAAAAAATAAGAAACTTTTATTTTATTTTAGAAAAATTCTTAACAGAATGGAGCAAAATTTTTCATGAATGATTTCCACTAATATTGACATAAAAAAACTAAAAATATTTTTAAAATGTTTAGTCATCTCGGACAGTTTAAAATTTTTTAATTCAGTAATTTTCATGAATATTTCAAAATTATAGCCTCTTTTTAATTTAATAACTTTGAATTGATATCAAGTTGCATTAATTTTAAAAATTTTTCATAAATTTTAGTCATCTCGGAAAATTTAAAAATTTATCATCTCAGTATTTTTCAAAAAATGCAAAATTAAAAAATTCGTTTGAAAAAAATACTGTTTCAATATGTAAATAACATTATTTTATTCAAAATATGAAATTGCTCAATAGACATTCATACCATTTTAACAATTTTTGTTATTTTTTTTTGTAAAAAACATGATTTACAATATTGAAAAATTCGCAATAAATAGCTTTATGATAAAACTTTTTAAAATTCTCATTCTCAAATTCTCAAAAATATTCTTAAGAATAAGCCTTTATTAACTTTTTTTTTAACTTCGATAAAAGGTTTTACCCGATGTAATTGGTGATTGCTGTTATGAAGAATATAGGGATCGAAAACGTGAAAATGCTGAACGCCTGCTAGATGATAATTTATCAGAAAAATCAGACACAAATCTTCCGCCACTGACGAATATAAGACAGCGTATGTGGAGAGCATTTGAGAATCCTCATACATCCACAGCAGCATTAGTGTTCTATTATGTCACTGGTTTCTTCATTGCTGTTTCAGTAATGGCTAACGTTGTAGAAACTGGTAAGAAAAAAGTAAAAAATCTACTTGAACATAATTGGTATCGTAAATTTGTTTCATTACAGTACCTTGCGGATTGAGGCCAGGAAGAGCAGGTATGTTAGTCTATTCTTGTATTATTGTCAGTTATTCAGCATATTTAATACAATTTTAAATTTTTTCAAGAACCATCAATTTAATCTGACTCTTTTAATTTTTTACAGGCACATTGTCATGCGGTGAACGCTACAAAATTGTTTTCTTCTGCTTAGATACAGCCTGTGTGATGATTTTTACTGCTGAATATTTACTTCGACTATTTGCTGCACCATCGCGGTGGAAATTTATGCGTAGCGTTATGTCGATTATTGATGTTGTGGTAAAGTATTCTATAAAAATATTTTTACTTAAAAGAAGACACAGAATTTAAGAAGTTAAAGAAAGATTTTTTCTTTGATGTAACGGAATTTTTTGAACTTTCAGTTAAATTTTTTTTTGCTTACAATTTGTAAGTTACAAAATTAGAAACTGGAAATCTTTAAAATTCTTTGAATGTTAAATTGATAAGTAACAAAGAATATTTAGGAAGTTTCTTTAGACCGTAATAGAGTTTGACTCTTGATGCATCAAAATGAATTTTATGTCAAGTTTCATGCAAGTTGACTAACTCAAAAATATCTCTAGTTTATTCAGATTGCAATCTAATTAAGTTTACTTTTTTCATATTTAATAACCATTAAATTTTTTATTAATTTATTAATTCTGATTAAAATAAAATTTAATCTGAATGAATTAGTGACTATTTTGAAAAAGTCTACTTGTAAATAACTTGACAAAAAATTCAATTGGATGCATCAAGTGTAGAACCAAAATCTAACAGAATTCTTTAAATTTTTCTCAATTCTTCATTAGTTCTAATTTAAATTCTCAAAAATATTCTATCAATTCAACTTATTTACCGATAAGAAACAATTTATTTCCCTTTTACATTTTATACCAAAACATAAATTTAAAATTTATGAGTGAACTTTTAGATAATCTTTCTCTAGATTCTTTTGAATTTTGTCTTAAATGATATAAAAAATTTTTATGCTCAATAAACTTTTATTTCTTTTCCAGGCGATTATGCCTTATTACATCGGTTTATTTATGCAAGGTAAAATACTTATGATGACATACCTTTAAAAAACGCATTAACTCACTCACTCTCTTTTACTTATTTATGCATTCAACAGATAACGATGATGTATCAGGGGCTTTTGTCACTCTTCGAGTATTTCGTGTATTTCGTATTTTTAAATTTTCGAGGCACTCGCAAGGGTTACGTATTCTTGGTTACACGTTAAAGAGTTGTGCTTCCGAACTTGGCTTTCTCGTGTTTTCTCTTGCAATGGCCATCATTATTTTTGCAACTGTGATGTTTTATGCTGAAAAAAATGTCGATGGCACAAATTTTACATCAATTCCGGCAGCTTTCTGGTATACAATTGTGACAATGACAACATTAGGGTGAGTTATAACTAAATTTAATCTGACATATAGCATACAATTTATGACGATGATGATGATATCATATGTAGATATGGTGATATGGTGCCAGAAACAATAGCGGGTAAAGTTGTGGGCGGCGTATGCTCACTTAGCGGTGTGTTGGTCATCGCTCTTCCCGTTCCCGTCATTGTGTCAAACTTTAGTCGAATTTATCATCAGAGTCAACGCGCTGACAAACGAAAAGCTCAAAGGGTAAGAAGATATAGAAAATTATGATTTATTATGATATTTTATTAGCGTATCTTTTTGATAAAACTAATATAAAGTCACTTTGCCTAGTCTTATAAAATAAAATTTTTAATAATTTTTTTTTCTCATTTAACTTAAGACGTGTGTTGAAAGAATTAATTTTATATGAAATTATACATGTTGCATACAACATGTTACAATGTTTTATGCAACATAATATTTATATGACATGTTACATTGTTGCATGAGACATGATGAATATTGTTTACACATTGTATGCAATATGCAGATTTTTACCAAAAGAAAATATGTGAATTTAGCAGAAAGCGATTGTAAAAAGTTTGCTATTTACACAGATAAAATGCGCAGTAAATAAATTCGAAATTTTTTTAAATGTATGATTCATTTTAGAAAGCACGATTGGTACGAATTAAAATGGCAAAAGCATCGTCAGGAGCAGCATTTATTAATAAAAAGAGAGCAGCTGAAGCACGTCTTGCTGCTCAAGAGAGCGGAATCGACATGGATGACAGTTATAATGATGAAGATATCTTTGAATTACAACATCATCATCTGTTGCGATGCCTTGAGAAGACAACCGTAAGTGACAAATGATTGCGACTTTGCTTTTCATATTAAAAACACCATACAAACTAACCCTCCACAACCACACATCGCAATTCACTTGCACGCCTGTGTGTTTGGTTTTTTGCTTTTTTTAGGATCGAGAATTTCTTGACCTAGATCACGGTTTTAATGGTATCACACAGCCAAAAAGGCCTGGCTCACCATCACCAATGGCAAGTCCATCACATTCGACTAATACCACTGCCGGATTATTACAATCATGTTGTGGACGATGTTGCTCACAGCGATATCAGGTATCTGAAAAGATCTTCTAAAATAATCTCTTCATTTTTCACTACACACATTTAACATGCTTTCATAATTTCAAAAATCAACACACAAATGACAAAATGCTAAATTCGATAAGTTTTTTGTGATTTACATGCAAGTTTTTATTTTTTTTTGATTCATTTTTCTCGTTCTTTTTTTTATTTAGAGCTACACTTCAGCGAATCAATGATCTATAGATGCTATTCCGCTAAGGCAAAGAAAAAAATCATAAAATTAATTGTAAACTTGACCAAAAATATAAAAAATGAGAAATATTTAAAATTAATCGCTTAGACAACATTGTAGGATTAAAAATAAAATACCAAAATCAAATTGGTGAAAAACAAGTGAATATAAAAACGAAAAAAATATTTAAGAATTTTAAAATTAAAAATTTAATTAAGAAATTTATCAAAAGAAAAAAATCATAGATGTGAAATAAAAAAATCAATCTTTCTAACCTGTAGCAGGAGTAGCAAAGTGAAGAAACAGAAAAAATCATTTCTCATAATTAATTTAGTCAATCTCATCTTTTATTAGCTTTTTATTGAAATTTTAAAAAATACTACAGGAAAAATTACTTTTTAGGGTGAAAACTTTTTTATTAAATTGTAGCAGAAATTTTTGAATTGTAGCACAAAGAATAAAACAGAATTCTTAAAAAATCTCAATAATTTTTGGTTACAGCTAAAAGTAAAAATTACATTTCAAATATTAATTTCGGCTACTGAAGCAGACTAATGAAAACTTTACAAAATTTTTAGTATTTTCCTTTATGATTTTCAGCTTCTAAAATTGACAATTTACAAACAATAAGAAATTTTCAAATGTAAATAAACATTTAAAATTTAAAAATTCAGTTAAATTTTCATAAATAACGGTTGATTTCAACTAGAAAAAAGTCTTTATGTTTTCTTAAAGAAATTTCGGTCAGAAATATTTTTTTTTGACAAATTACAAATTAATAAAAATATTTTCACCCTTAAAAATTAAAATACAAAAGAAACTTTGCACATCTCATCAAAATAATTCTAAACAACATTTACTTATGCTAGTCTCGATAATGACATTGAAAATAAATCTTTTTAATTTAATTCTTAAGAGATAAATAAGTTCAAGCATGTGATGAAAAAATAAAAATAAAAATATTTGTAAATTAATTCGTCTCTTGATTTTTTTACCTCAATTTAAATTTCCTTTTAATTTCCATCGTTCTTTCTTCCATTTTTCTAACATATCAAATGACGAAAATATAAAAATATTAATAAACAGAAAACTTGTTCTCTGCCGAATTTATTATCGGCAATAACAGAAAATTATTAAATAATAAAAAATGTAGTTATGTAAAAGAGTTTCTATCAAATTCTAATTAAAATAATAAACTGTTATCTAATGCAAGTTAAATTTTCAATTTCATTTTTTTGCTTTCTTTTTGTAATAAAATTTTCAATTTAAAAACTGAAAATTAAAAATTTTCATTACAAAAAGAAGCCAAAAAATATTAAAAAGAAACCAAGAAAACCCAAAAGATGAAAAATTTTCACGTTCTAACTTTTTAATTCAAACTTGATATAAAGAAAAAGATGAAAACTTTTTAAACTATTAAAAATAAAAATAAATGAAAACCGACAACAACAAGAACAACAACTTTAGCAATCTATTTTCGAAACTAATGAGTAATGATAATTTAGTTAGTTAGAAATACAATATAAAAGTTTAGAAGTTGATGTCATTTAAATGAAAACACAAAAAAATTATGAATTGATAAAAAATTTCTCTTAATAGTAAAAAATTTAATTTTAGATGCGAAATGTTAGAAAGAAAAAAAATTCACAAGATTTAAAAATTTAGCTTTAGAGAAATTGATGACAATTCTTTAGACATTTAGCATAGAATAATTAAAAAACATGAAGGATCAGTAAAAATTTAAAAAATTGTGCATACACTTTACACGGTGCAAAATATAAAAAAAATGAAATTTGAGTGGCTCAATATTATGTGAATAAAAAACTGTGTAAGTAAATGCATTTCAAATTGTTCACTAAAAAAATTACACAAAAAGTGTTAACTAAGTTATGTAGAAGGTTGTTTCAACTTTCAGACTATATTTATTCTATTCATGTTATTTTATTATGTAAGTTTTTGAAATTTGATTTGATGGTTTATAGAAAAAACTTAAGAATAAAATTTAAAAACTTCGTCTCTTTAAAAGTTGAATAAAAAAATTAAAATAAATTGAAATTTCAACTGAATTTAGCAATGTTTTAAAGGATCTTATAGAGAGCCATTAATGATTGTTCTATAGGAAAAATTTCATTCAGAAGTAAATGAAAGTAAATTTTGACTTCTTATGTGCTGGAATTAATTTCCAACTTTGTCATATAACATAAATTTGTGTATTTAAAGCTCAAAAATTTGCTCTAAATTGTCTTTTTTAATTCTCAAAAATAAAAAGACAAAATTAAAAGCTCAAACCATCAAGTTAATTTCAAAAACTTCACATCTATCTCGTTATTAAATTTAAAAAAATTCCTTTTGAATCTCACTAAAGATACCTGTGAAAATTATCAAAAGTGTTGAACCAAAAATAAATTAAAAATTAATTAAACTTATGACAAACTCAAAGAAGAAAAAAATTGTTCTCGCTCTAATTTTAAATTAATTATTAATATCTCATGAGAAAGCCAAAAATGCTCGTTTATATAAAAGAGACTGTCATTAGTTTATGTTTCCATATTATACTCTCTCGATGATTAACA
This sequence comes from Polypedilum vanderplanki, assembly GCA_018290095.1. Classification (NCBI taxonomy): domain Eukaryota; kingdom Metazoa; phylum Arthropoda; class Insecta; order Diptera; family Chironomidae; genus Polypedilum; species Polypedilum vanderplanki. The sequence goes on along the minus strand of CM031380.1, from coordinate 32,653,602 downwards.
CTAATGTGTCTTCAAAATAATACAAAAGAAAGAAAGAAGGAAAAATTTGAAACACCTTTCGTTCGTAACAAAGTTTAGGATGAAATTAAAAGAAATTAATCAAATCGATTAAGATTTAAGTTTTTAATTTTAATCAAGGCTTGGACACTTAAATTATTTAATTTAAATCAAGTTGATTTAAAAAATTTCTACAAATGTGATATTGTTGAATTTGTGAGTTTAATAAGAAAATTTCAAAATTTGATTGAAGTCTCATGAGAGTTCAAAAAAGGAAATTTTTAAAAAAGTCAAGTAATCTAAATCAAGTTCAAGTTAAATCTAGTCAAGTCAACTTGAAATTATATCGACCAATCAAAGACTCAACTATTGTGAAGCACAGAATTGGTCAAATGACATAGAATTTTGTCTGTAAATTAGGATTAAATTTCTTTGTTAAAATAAGATCACAATTTTAAGATTAAAAAATCTAAATTTTTCTGATAAAATGCGATTTAAATTGAGAAATTTAAGTGTCTTAAGCATTGATTTTAATGATACACAAAACAAATTTTGTTATTTAGTGTAAAGTATTTAATTTATTATAATAATAAAAAATGTGTAAATTAAAATCTATCAAAATAAAAAATGTCATTTTTTGTTTTTTTCTTTTAATTTTATAAAAACATTACACAGTGGGCCAGAAATTAAAATTTTGTCCAAAAAATATTTTAGTTTTATCGTAGAGCATAATTAGACGATTCTAAAACACTTCGAAAATATATTTTGGTGCAACCGTTGCCGAGAAATCGCTATTTTAGTGTTTAATCAAAAGTCAAATTTTGCCTTCACTTAAACCGCTATAGCTCAATCAAAACATAACTAATTGAACTGAAATAACTTTTAAAAGATAAGAATTAAAATTACGCAAGTTTTGAACTATAATATGTCGCACTTTTGTACACATATGTGGATAGTAGGTGCTTGAAAATGCTCAAAAACTCATATTTTTACATAAGACATGTCATTAACTTTGTCTGGCTCATTTTAGAAAAAAGATTTTTTTAATCCGATTGCGGTTTTGAAAGCTCTAATTAGTATCTAAAAACAATATTCGCCTTTTATTTTTTAAGCTTTTCGTTTTAAAGTTATGAAGTAATGAATTATGACAAAACTTCAATTTTCGCCATTTTTTTGATTTTTTGGACTTTAAACGTCTATCACAAAGTTTGTTAGTGACGGCGGTCGCTAAATTTTGTTTAATTCAATAGATTATATCTAGAAATAACTAAATAAATCAAGAAATTTATAGAAAACTACCCCAATAAAAGGTCTAAATCATCAAAAACTATGACAACTATCATTTTTACCAAACAAATTATCTAAAAAATTTTCTTTTTCATAAATTTAAATTCAAAAACCTGATAAATAATAATAGAAAATTGAATTTCTAAAATGTCAAGACCTTAAGAACGAAAATTGGTTAAAGAATAAGCTCTCTAGATCCAAAATACGTTATTTTTGGACTATGGTGAGCTTCAATAGTGCATAAATCGGTCAAATCTTGTCCGATTAAGCTGTTTTTTATCTTGTTGAATAGGTATTGAAACGTAGTTAATACTTAAAATAAGTTTTAGAGTGATTGAAGCTATTGTATTAGCGAGAGATGCAAGCAAACCTAAAATGACCAAAAAAGTGCTCACATAAGAGAGGGTCAAAAATTAAATGTTTGTGTGTTGACTTGAAATAGATTTTTAAGGTAAATTTGGGTCAAAAAAGACGAAAATTGAGAGGATTTTTTTAAAAAAGTTCATTTTGACATGACTAGCCCAATTTTTTTAAAATTTCAGTTTTTTGGGCTCCTGATGTCAAAATGAACTTTTTTAAAAAAATCTCTTCAATTTTCGTCTTTTTTGACCCAAATTTACCTTAAAAAGTCTATTTCAAGTCAACACACAAACATTTAATTTTTGACCCTCTCTTATGTGAGCACTTTTTGGTCATTTTAGGTTTGCTTGCATCTCTCGCTAATACAATAGCTTCAATCACTCTAAAACTTATTTTAAGTATTAACTACGTTTCATAACCTATTCAACAAGATAAAAAACAGCTTAATCGGACAAGATTTGACCGATTTATGCACTATTGAAGCTCACCATAGTCCAAAAAAAACGTATTTTGGATCTAGAGAGCTTATTCTTTAACCAATTTTCGTTCTTAAGGTCTTGATCTAGAAATTCAATTTTCTATTATTATTTATCAGGTTTTTGAATTTAAATTTATGAAAAAGAAAAATTTTTAGATAATTTGTTTGGTAAAAATGATAGTTGTCATAGTTTTTGATGATTTAGACCTTTTATTGGGGTAGTTTTCTATAAATTTCTTGATTTATTTAGTTATTTCTAGATATAATCTATTGAATTAAACAAAATTTAGCGACCGCCGTCACTAACAAACTTTGTGATAGACGTTTAAAGTCCAAAAAATCAAAAAAATGGCGAAAATTGAAGTTTTGTCATAATTCATTACTTCATAACTTTAAAACGAAAAGCTTAAAAAATAAAAGGCGAATATTGTTTTTAGATACTAATTAGAGCTTTCAAAAACCGCAATCGGATTAAAAAAATCTTTTTTCTAAAATGAGCCAGACCAAAGTTAATGACATGTCTTATGTAAAAATATGAGTTTTTGAGCATTTTCAAGCACCTACTATCCACATATGTGTACAAAAGTGCGACATATTATAGTTCAAAACTTGCGTAATTTTAATTCTTATCTTTTAAAAGTTATTTCAGTTCAATTAGTTATGTTTTGATTGAGCTATAGCGGTTTAAGTGAAGGCAAAATTTGACTTTTGATTAAACACTAAAATAGCGATTTCTCGGCAACGGTTGCACCAAAAAATATATTTCGAAGTGTTTTAGAATCGTCTAATTATGCTCTACGATAAACAGCACTTAAAAATATTTTTTGGACGAAATTTTAATTTCTGGCCCACTGTGCATTATGAGAAAAATAAAAATTGAAAAATTATTTAATAATTCTTGAAAATGAAGCAAAAAAGAACAGAAAAAGTTTTTTATCATCTCTATGAGTTTGCGAATTTTCCCGTATGTTGAATACAATGTAAATAAAGTCATTAAATGCTTTCAAAGTGCTTTATTTGCTAAATCATTCAAAATAAATAAATGATGGCTGAATGATGATGCAAATTTATCATCCAAACGTGTAAGTTTGTGTCCAGTTTGTTGTCCAATTGTAATCATATCTCCACTTTGTATTATATGTAAAATTTCTCTGATATATCCAATGAGTTCCGTTGAAATATTTATTTGTGTAAACACCTGAAAAGATTAAAAAGATAAATTTCATAGTATGCAAAAATTTGTATTATGCTAAAAATATCTTCAGACATGTCAGATACTTTTGTTATGATTATAATCTGGTTTTACACTTAACTAATTTTTGATTAAGACATTTATGACTTGATTCTTGAATTTAAATCTTAAACAGAGTTGGTCAAAGGTAGTCAATGAAATTGGGTACTTTAAAGTTGTAATAACTATCTAAAAGTAGCCATGGCTGACAAATAGTCACTAACACTGTAGCTAACAGTTATTTTTAGGAAAATTATCATGACTTTTAAATAGCCATTGGCTGTTGTAGCTATTAGTAACTGATTATAGACAAATAGATTAACATTCTTGTTATTAATGAATAAATTCAGTCGTAGGTAGATTTTTTGAATGAAAATATTTCTGAAAATCTCAATAAATGTCATTTATTTTCTGGACTTCTGAAAATTAAAAATTTCTAGAGACAAAAATTCTAATAATTTGCGACCTAAAAAAGATTTTTTTACTATGCATTTTTAACTAACAATATTGACCAAAATCAATCTCAATAACCCAAAATGTAATCACTAATCTCAAGAAAAGTTCAATACTCAGAAATATTAATTTAATTATCACAATTGCTAACGACTGTCTGAAATGACGTCGAATGTAAATTAAAAAGATTTTTAAAATAAATCTAACAGGTTCTTTATGTACATAAATAATTTCTTCATCTACGTCATTGAAATATTTTTTCTACATTAAAAACTTTAGTCATAACTTATAACTTTTGTAATAATTTATCTTTCAGTGTCTGTCTTCACTCTAATCTTTATAAAGAAAATCTTTCTTAAGCTCGAACATAGCAAGGCATCTTTTGATTCAATAAATCACTTTCAACAACTTATTATAAAATAAAACTCATTTTACCGCTATTATTCATAAATTTAAAATCAGAATAAGTTGTATTAAATTGCTTAAAATCATCACAATATAAAGTCACAAATAATTTTATTAAAACTGCTAAAAGAACTTGAAATTTCATTCTTAAAAAGCAAAAGTAACGATTTAGCAAAGATGCTTGCTATCTGACACTCTGCAAACAACTAACACAAAAAAATTTTCTCACTTAAGATTTGCCAAAAAAGATGATTTTTTGAGTAAACATTTAAACGTGTTTGAATGAATTTTTTAATGAATTTTTGACGCGTGTTTTGAGTGTTTATTGATCTCACTTTTCTTTCGATCATAAAATCATAAAAATCCAATCCATAAAAAAGAAGCAAGGAAAATTAAAACAATTGCCTTGAGCATTTTACCTTAGGCATTGACAATATTTTATGTCGGTTGTGCACGAGATAGAAATTCAAATTCATACATAAACCATGATATATAAAATTTGCTTTAGGCATAACACAATTTTTTTTGTGAGTTTGAGATATTATCGGCTGCTGTTGCTGCGAGAGAGGAAAGCAGTATGAGAGCATACGAGAGCATTCACTTCGTGTCTTGAGAGAATGAGAATAAATATTCTGTTCTATGCGAGAGGGAACAAAATTGAGATCGACTTTGCTTTATAAATACTTCGGCGGTATCAAATGCTGTACAAAAATTCTTGATTCGATGCTTCGGTATATCAAAGTATTGCATACTTTTGTAGTCAATAAAGTCATTTTCGTACGTTTTTGTCTACATATTGTCTGTATCTATTACAAAGCTACAGGTCAAAATTTACACATTTTTGCTTCCATGATTATTTTATCTGACACAGTATTTCAAAATGAAGAACCATTTAGCTTTTGGTAAAAATCGGATCAACCATTTAAATCTTATGACCATTTTTGTGATAATTTAAGATAAATTAGTTCCGTTTATTTCCGCTAGTACCGTAACAATCGCTTGCAACATTTTGTCGCGCGTAACAACTGAAACAACGTTGCACGACAAAAAATATATTTTAAAAAACCATTTAAACATAGAAAGATTGTTTATTGATCAACGATATGAATGTTACTTATAACTACATGATTGAATCATCATCAAAAATATATGTTACATTTATATTTTATTTTTATTATGAAATCAAGTCTCAGGAACCTTTGAATTTTTATTAATTTTACAATCTTTGATTTTATTGAATTTGAAGAAGTGTTGAGAATTTTTGATCCTGATCTGGTTAATTTATTTTGCAATATTTTTTGGAAAATGTTGAAACGTTTAGGTTTTGTTAATCAAAACGAAAAGAAAGAAGTTGATAAGAAAGTTTCAATTCGTCAGAAACTTTGGTAACTTCTGAAAGAAATTTTTTTCTATCTTTTTTTTAATTTTAATATTTTTCACAGTTCATCAGTTAAGAAGTCGAAAAACGAGTCCGAGCAACCAATAATAATTCGTCCAAAAACAGCAGCAAGTGACAGATTTCGATCAATTCTTTCAACTGAATCAAATGGTCGTCCTAAAACTTCTCATCAAAAGAAGAAACCTGAAAATAACAAATCAGTCACATTTGAAGAGAAATCTCGTTTTCATGCTTCAAAATTTATGCCAATGCTTGAAACAATTTATGAAGAAATTCCCAACGAGTCAGTAAAATTTCAAACTGATAAATTAAAGAATTTCAAGCCAAATATTGAAACTTCACAAAAGAAAGTTGATAGCAATATCGGAAATTCAAAGCAGTCTAAATCTGATAAAAAATCTATGGCTCAACGTGCTGTTACAGATATCATCAAAGATTTTGAAATGCGTGAGAAGAAAGGAAGCAAAAAATTTGTGTAAACTTGGTTTTTATGACCGACAATAAAATATTTATTTCTGTTACTTTATTTAATTTTTGTCTTTTAATTTTCATTCAAATACCTTGCGAAAGTTTTAACAACAAATTTTAAATTTTTTTTAAAAAATTATAGCAAATTGGTGAATTTTCAGTAATTCGGCATAAACAACTCTGCAAGTAAATTGACAAAAAAAAAATGAACTCAAAAATGACGTGATTAAAATTAGTGTTGATTACTACTAAGTGACAGCTTATCAAAAAAATTCATTGTTTGTTTTTGTTTCTTCTCTTTTTAGTTTCAATTGAGCGTTCATATTGTTTACATCGAGAAATATAAGAGAGAAAAAACCTTTTTATTGGGAATATTAAATACACTATTTGTTCTTTTTTAAAGAAAATGTAAGTGCAAAAATATAAAAAGTAGTGCAACAACAATGCCTTTTTGTTCTAATAACGATAACACGTGAAAAGTTTTCAATAAATTATTTTTATACACACTTATTGTGAAATTGAATGCAGTTTATAGTATGTGTTATATTCACGTGAATAATATAATTAGTGAAGAGCGTCATTCATGCACAAACCGTCATTCAAGTGAAATCAATCATTCGATCAAGTATTAAAAATTTCTTAAATTTTATTTGAGTTGAATTAAAAATGCTCTTGAAATTTCTACAAAGAAAAGGAAACTACTCATTAAATTATTGATTTATTGTCAAGTGCGAGTCAATATCATTGTGAAATAATTGAATTAAATTTGATAAAAATCTTATCATTGAACAATTGAAACGAGCCTCAGTTTGTGCATTAAAAGTAGATAATTCTTATCAATATTCTCTTTTTTTGTAATTTTTAGAGAGTGAAAAAATATGAGAGTTGCTCTTTTACTTCTTATCAGTACATGTCTTGTTTTGCATGGCACTGAAGCTATCTCTATTCCACTACAAAATGATTGGATATTGAAAAATAGTGACAGAGGTAAACATTAATTAAAACCATAATAAAAATCTTTATTAAATGAGATTTAATTTTTAAACAGACATCGAAATAAAAAACATACAAATTCCAAGTGGTATTTTTAGTGACTTAGAAGCTGCAAATGTAACTGAAAGTATTTTATTTTCCTACAATGATGTAAAATTGAGAAAATTTTCTTATTCAAATTGGTCATATTCATTGAATTTCAACATGACACAAGAAGATCTGAATCATACAACAATGATTCTGGTATTTCATGGTTTAGACACAATTACGGAAATATTTTTGAATGATGTTCTATTAGGAAGTACCAACAATATGTTTATTCGATATCGTTTTGATGTTAAAAATCATTTATTTGAGGTAACTAAATTAGTTAATTGAAAATGTTTATTTAAATAATCATAATTTATTACAAAATAGGGCGAGAATCATCTCATTATCAATTTTCAATCACCAATAGAAGCAGCTAAAAAAATTAAACAATCTCTTTCATATTCAATTCCACCTGAATGTCCTCCAGAAGTTTACAATGGTATGAAAAAATAATCGATATTAAATTATTCACATGTTTGACTCAAAGTCTGCGAACTCCAAATTTCTTTTTTCTTAATTTATTGGATCAAAGAATTTTTAGGTCTTGTTTTAACATTAGTTATTTTTTTAATCACAGGTGAATGTCATATAAATCTATTAAGAAAAATGCAAGCATCATTCGGATGGGATTGGGGTCTTGCTGTACCTTCAATGGGTATATGGAAAAATGTTGAAATTGAAATCTATGATTCATTAAATATTCGTGAGTTTCTAAACACATTCATGTAAATCAACAATTTATGATAATTTTCATCTTTAGGTGACATAACTTATGAACTTACAAAAATTTCTGAACCAACAATTGAAGAAAGTGACCTTGTTGAAGAAAACTGGAATATAAGTTTAAAAATTTTTGTAGAATCTGGAATGGAAAATGCTCATGTAAAAGGCGCTTTGATATATGAACTAAGTGGAATTTCAGGTCCTTATACAGAACATAAAGATTTTAAAACAAATAAAAATGGCAAAGGAATTCTCAAAGTAACAATTCAAATAAAATCAACAGATGTCAATTATTGGTGGCCAAATGGTTATGGGAAACAAAATCTTTATACATTTAAAGTTAAATGGGAAGATGAGCAAGCTAATGATGTCAATTTTTATTCAAAATCTTATTACATTGCTCAAAAGAGTATCAACATTGGTTTTCGAACCATTGAATTAGTTCAAGATAGAATGGACAATGGTTTATCATTTTATTTTCGTATAAATGGAATTGATATTTTTATGAAAGGTTCAAATTGGATACCTGCAAGTATATTGCCTGAAAAACTCGAAGATACAACAAAAATTAAAGAACTTTTACAAGCAGCAAGAGATGCAAATTTAAATATGTTGAGAGTTTGGGGTGGAGGAGTTTATGAATCAGATTATTTTTATAATTTAGCTGATGAATATGGAATTTTAATTTGGCAAGATATGATGTTTGCATGTGCAATGTATTCAGCTGATGAAGAATTTCTTAAATCAGTTAAAACAGAAATTAGACATCAAATAAGAAGAATCCAACATCATCCATCAATTGCACTTTTTGCTGATAATAATGAAAATGAAGTTGCATTAAGACAAGGATGGTATGCTACAGGATCCAATTATTCATTATATGCATCTGATTATAATAAACTTTATGTAAAAACTATCACTAAAGAACTTTTGTCAATTGATAAAAATCGTCCAATTTTAACATCGTCGCCTTCAAATGGTGCATGGATTCAAGACAAAGATAAATTTGGAATTTCACTTGATCCACAAAATCAACATTTTGGTGATATTCATTTTTATCCAGTTGGAACAAATTCATGGCATTCACAATCATTTCATCAAGCTCGTTTTGCAAGTGAATTTGGATTTCAAAGTTTTCCACAAGGATGGAAAGATGTTGTACGTAAAAATGAAAGTATTTTAGAATTAATTGAACATCGACAACATCATCCTTTGAGAAATTCAATCATTTCGTCATTGATAGAAAAAAATATAAATGTTGAATTTGAAAAACTAGAATGGGAAGATCAAGTTTATTTAAGTCAAATTTCACAAGCAATTGCATTAAAAATTGAAACTGAAGTTTATCGTAAAGGACGAGGAAATTTTATGAATACAATGGGTGCATTATATTGGCAATTAAATGATGTATGGACGGCACCGTCATGGAGTTCAATTGAATTTAATGGAAATTTTAAAATTGCTCACTTTTGGATGACACAAGTTTTTGCACCTTTAAGTATCATCACACATTTAAATGATATGAATAAACTTACAATTTATGGTGTAAGTGATGAAATAAATGTGCAAGCTAAAAAGATGACAGTAAAAATGAATATATTTAAATGGAATTCACTTACTATAGCTGATACACTTGAATGGAAATTTATGATGAAACCAAATGCTGTAACAGAAGTGACAAATATTGAAATTTATAATTATTTGCATGATAAAAATTTTGATGTTCGAGAATGTCTTTTAATGTTTTATTTATATGATGATTCTGATAATTCCACTGCAATTGCAAATAATTTTATTTTTCCTGGAAAATATCAAAATTTATTAATCAATGATCCAAATCTTCGATTTTCATTCAGTTCAAACAAATGTGAAAAAGAAAAACATCAAATTTTTATTGAAATTAAAATTGATTCACCTGCAGTTTTTATATACATCACATTTAATCATGAAAATATTAAGAAATATCGACTAAGTAAAAATGGATTTATTCAAGTTTCACCAATACAAAATGTTCAATTGACTTTTGATAATCCTAATTGTCATTGGAATATCACAATTGATGATTTAAAAATTAAAACTTTTAATAAATATCTTTGACTAACGCCATCATTTCCTTATCCAAAAGTACTCATTATTATAATCATTACATTTGTATTGCTAATAAAATTCCTAATGCTTCTTTTACACATTTTATTTAAAATATCAGAATTTACAAAACTGAACATGGAAAGAAAATATTAGAGTACAAAAATACTTGAGACTTTAACGATTACATTATGAGTCTTTGAAGCAAAAATTTATAAATAATTTTTAGAGTTATGAGTAGTGACAGGCAATCAACTATGTATATTGATAATTATTGATTCAAGTGATATTTTATTTAAGTATTTAATAAATATAATAATAAAAAAAATCTCGTTTATTTTTCTTTAAAAATATTGAGCAATAAATTCGTCAATTCTATGAAATCTAAATTGAAAGAGCTTTCAAAAGCTTTGATAAGGATGTGAAAGCTCTGTGCATGCTAAAGATTAAGGTGAGAAATGTAAATTATTTGTTTTTATCATCAAAAGGATAAAAGATTAATTTATAAACTTAACTAGACTGAAGAACAAATTCTAATAATTGTTTCTAAAAATAGAGGTTGTCAAAGCTGCTCTTTGTTTTACCTACTTCTAAATTTACAGAAACATGCAGTTAAACTTTTTCAATTGCCGTGAAGAAAAACTCTACATGCACTCCTACAAATTTTTACATTATTTTATATGCAATCAAAAATTAGACTCAATTAACTTTTAATGGAAAATGGTGCAATTCTAAAAAGTATAAGTGTGAACATGCAAAGTCAATGGCAAAATATTAAAATTCAAACTTCGAAGTATTTTTAAAAATTGTAGCTCTTTTCAAAGTAATGATCTGTCGCGGTAATTGAACTGCTCGTGAACTTTCGCAGTTTTTCATTTTCATCGTAACGCTAGAGGATGAAACAATGAGAATCTTTGAAAGCTTCTCTCTCGACGTCGTTTAATGTCAAGGAGCAAATACTTGGAAATAAATTTTTAGCGCATTTTTGCAAAAAAATACGCTATTAGGCTCACGATGGCTGGCTGGCTGGGTCAGTCATAACTCGCCAACGGTAAGTCGTGGAGAGGTGGTTGATACCTTATTAGAAAGGACTCGACGTGTAGGTAAGCCGTCAAAAGAGTTTTTTTTGGGTAAGTGTTGACCCAAGGGTGGTCCATGCATGTCCATCATATGGACCAAAAAAATTTTTTTCACCAAAAAGTCTTAAAAGAAAAAGAATCATCGGTGTAGCTCACTAAGCTAATGGCCTTGTAAAAAAGATCATCGGTGTAGCTCACTGAGCTAATGGCCTTGTAAAAAAGATCATCAGTGTAGCTCACTAAGCTAATGGCCTTGTAAAAAAGATCATCGGTGTAGCTCACTAAGCTAATAGCGTTATAAAAAACATCATCGGTGTAGCTCACTGAGTTAATGGCCTTGTAAAAAAGATCATCGGTGTAGCTCACTGAGCTAATGGCCTTATAAAAAAGATCATCGGTGTAGCTCACTGAGCTAATGGCCTTGTAAAAAAGATCATCGGTGTAGCTCACTAAGCTAATGGCCTTGTAAAAAAGATCATCGGTGTAGCTCACTGAGCTAATGGCCTTATAAAAAAGATCATCGGTGTAGCTCACTAAGCTAATAGCGTTATAAAAAACATCATCGGTGTAGCTCACTGATTTAATGGCCTTGTAAAAAAGATCATCGGTGTAGCTCACTGAGCTAATGGCTTATAAAAAAGATCATCGGTGTAGCTCACTGAGCTAATGGCCTTGTAAAAAAGATCATCGGTGTAGCTCACTAAGCTAATAGCGTTATAAAAAACATCATCGGTGTAGCTCACTGAGTTAATGGCCTTATGAAAAAGATCATCAGTGTAGCTCACTAAGCTAATGGCCTTGTAAAAAAGATCATCGGTGTAGCTCACTAAGCTAATGGCCTTGTAAAAAAGATCATCGGTGTAGCTCACTGAGCTAATAGCGTTATAAAAAACATCATCGGTGTAGCTCACTGAGTTAATGGCCTTATGAAAAAGATCATCGGTGTAGCTCACTAAGCTAATGGCCTTGTAAAAAAGATCATCGGTGTAGCTCACTAAGCTAATGGCCTTATGAAAAAGATCATCGGTGTAGCTCACTAAGCTAATGGCCTTGTAAAAAAGATCATCGGTGTAGCTCACTAAGCTAATGGCCTTGTAAAAAAGATCATCGGTGTAGCTCACTGAGCTAATAGCGTTATAAAAACATCATCGGTGTAGCTCACTGAGTTAATGGCCTTATGAAAAAGATCATCAGTGTAGCTCACTAAGCTAATGGCCTTGTAAAAAAGATCATCGGTGTAGCTCACTAAGCTAATGGCCTTGTAAAAAAGATCATCGGTGTAGCTCACTAAGCTAATGGCCTTATGAAAAAGATCATCGGTGTAGCTCACTAAGCTAATGGCCTTGTAAAAAAGATCATCGGTGTAGCTCACTAAGCTAATGGCCTTGTAAAAAAGATCATCGGTGTAGCTCACTAAGCTAATGGCCTTGTAAAAAAGATCATCGGTGTAGCTCACTAAGCTAATGGCCTTATGAAAAAGATCATCGGTGTAGCTCACTAAGCTAATGGCCTTGTAAAAAAGATCATCGGTGTAGCTCACTAAGCTAATGGCCTTGTAAAAAAGATCATCGGTGTAGCTCACTAAGCTAATGCCCCTTATAAAAAAGATCATCGGTGTAGCTCACTAAGCTAATGGCCTTATGAAAAAGATCATCGGTGTAGCTCACTAAGCTAATAGCCTTGTAAAAAAGATCATCGGTGTAGCTCACTAAGCTAATGGCCTTATAAAAAAGATCATCGGTGTAGCTCACTGAGCTAATAGCGTTAATAAAACATCATCGGTGTAGCTCACTGAGTTAATGGCCTTATAAAAAAGATCATCGGTGTAGCTCACTAAGCTAATGGCCTTATAAAAAAGATCATCGGTGTAGCTCACTAAGCTAATGGCCTTATAAAAAAGATCATCGGTGTAGCTCACTGAGCTAATAGCGTTATAAAAACATCATCGGTGTAGCTCACAGAGTTAATGGCCTTATAAAAAAGATCATCGGTGTAGCTCACTGAGCTAATAGCGTTATAAAACATCATCGGTGTAGCTCACTAAGCTAATGGCCTTGTAAAAAAGATCATCGGTGTAGCTCACTGAGCTAATAGCGTTATAAAAACATCATCGGTGTAGCTCCACAGAGTTAATGGCCTTATAAAAAGATCATCGGTGTAGCTCACTAAGCTAATGGCCTTGTAAAAAAGATCATCGGTGTAGCTCACTAAGCTAATGGCCTTGTAAAAAAGATCATCGTGTAGCTCACTGAGCTAATAGCGTTATAAAAACATCATCGGTGTAGCTCACTGAGTTAATGGCTTATAAAAAAGATCATCGGTGTAGCTCACTGAGCTAATAGCGTTATAAAAACATCATCGGTGTAGCTCACTGAGTTAATGGCCTTATAAAAAAGATCATCGGTGTAGCTCACTAAGCTAATGGCCTTATAAAAAAGATCATCGGTGTAGCTCACTGAGCTAATAGCGTTTATAAAAAAGATCATCGGTTTAGCCCACTGAGCTAATGGCGACCCTAAGATGGTCCACCACATGCATGTCCATCACATGGACCAAAAAATTTTTTTCACAAAAAAGTCTTAAAATGTCATGAAACGTCTAGAAAACATGTCAGAAATTTTTTTTTAAAAAAAACGACTTATAGTCAAGAAAATAGTACTAAAAACATGAGAAATTTCGTTACCAAACACTGATCTGTTAGGCAAAATGCGCTCTAATCGTCCGACCATCCGCGTCGAGATTGATATATTATTAAAATTAAAGAAATTAAAACATTGAAAAAATTGTAATTTAATTGAAGATATTTAAACAGTTTTAGTAATTATTAAGGTAGATACAATGAAGAATTTGTTAATGGAATGGTGGATAAGTTTAATTAAATTAAATTGAAAGTTTAATTCCTAATTACGCGTGTATAATCGAAATTATTTATTTACTTATATAGACAAGAAACAAAAAGCTGCTCACGATAAAAATAAGAAGAGAAAAAAAAATAAAAAATTTTAGGCCTAACTTTAATAATGAATTTTCATTAAAAATCGAAAATAAAATGTTCTTCGCCTTGCACAACGTGTACTAATAATTTTTAGCTGATATAATCAGAAATAGAACAACTTTGACTTCACTTCAGAATATAATTCAACTTTTTAAGCTATGAGCGCTGTGTACACATACATTTAATAATAATATAAAAAAATTTTATATATGAACAGAGCTCGCGGCAAATTTTCCTTCTTTCTCTCATGTGTACACATATATCCAATATTTTTTCCTCTCTGCTACTGCTATTCCTCGCATATAAGAGCTTTTTTTCAATATGATGTCAGTGTAGGGAGAAAAAAAGATCGAATAGATTGGAAAAACGAGATGCAATTAAAATAAAACTTGTCCAAAACGCTTGAAGCTTAAAAAATGTCCGCTAGCAACTCACAAAATTATATTTGTTCATCATTCGAGGCGACATTTTTTCATCTCCTTTAAATTTTTTCGCTCGCATATAAAAAAAAACTAAAGCGAAATTTTTTAATATTCAACAATTTTCAACTTTAATCATGAGAAATCGCTGGCAGCATTAAAACTCATGCATGTATTTATGACAAAGCAGCAACAAAAAACTTTTTATTTTTCATGCATAAATATTGAATTTTTTAGTTGTTTTCATTGCAAAACATGATGGGAAAGTCTCTGCGTAGATCAGAGGACTTTAGCGCATTTTTGGCGCCTAGATCAGTTATTTTAACAAGTTAAATAAAAGAATAGTTAACGATTTGAATACATTTTATTAATTCAGAGTGTTTTGAAATGAGTGATTTTATAATTCATGTACTCGGATGACTAATGGTTTGTGATGAGATGCATACGATTCATAAATAAAAACTTCGACATTATAATCTTCGATTCGTCCAAACACTCCATCGATAACTGTTCGAGCGTTTGTTGTCAATTCGCGTGGTGAGAACAGTCTTGTGCCAAAAGATTGAAGCATGAACAACTCGAGTGGACTGCCCAATTTCAATTCGTGATTAAAATCGCCAAAGAATCAGAATATTTTCACTCTCGTCGATATAATCCTTTACTTCCAAAAGTGTTTCCTTTAGTAAATCGAGACTCGATGATGGATTTATTGTTAATCGATTTTCCAATTTGAAGCCACTTATTTCGACGTGATTATTCGAGTTGCCTTTTTCAATTTTGATCCGATCTGTAATGCGAGGCTCAATATTCAATTTGCAGAAGTTGATCGTTCCGAATGCTCGCGGTCAACCCATTAATCAATTTCGTGATATTTCTTCAAAGTCTGGAATGTTGTAACTTTCATTATCGACTGCCCAGCATTCTTGAAGTGTGACGATATGACTATTCATGAAAATTTGATCCGATACGATTATGGTTATGTTTTCGAATCGATTGTGTATTTGTGTAATGTGATTGAATAACATTTTCAGGTACGATACGAAGAAATTGATACTTAGGCACAAAAAAATTTTCAATAAATTTTTGCAATTTAGATTTTGCTTTTTGTTTACACATAAACTTAAGCGCAGCTTCGCGCACTAAAAATTTAAATTTTTCGTTACATTTCGATTTCGAATTGATAATAAAATAAATAATACAAATCAATACGAGAAATAATACGAGTCAATAATTTAGAATTAGACACGCTTTTATTCAAATCTTTTGATATTTCGTTCATAACTTTCGATTCGAGACATAATATTGTTTTCTGTATAACGATTAAGTCAAATTCAATTAGTTCCAATTTTCGCCGTTGGTGGCGCTGTAATCGTTTTCGCGCGAAAAAATTTTGTTTACAAATTTCAATATGGAAATTTTAATTCGTAATTTATAAATTATCGTAATAAGTGACAACTTTACAACTATATTTGTTCCCCAACAACTCGATAGCACAAATCGAATGCAAAAAACCGGAAGTCGCTAGCTATTATAGTTTTTCAAGATCTCGATCCGACCGGGAGCCGAACAGCCGTGAGCCGAACAAAGTGAAATTATAAGCTGCATTGTTGTTCCAAAAATGCGCTAAAAATGAAACTTTAAAATTGATTTTTTCTCGCATTTAAAAATCATTATTAACCTTGTCTGCATCTGCTTGGGAATGCTGTGTAGGTGTAAAACTATCGTCATTATTGTGCTAATAAAAATGACTTAAAGCAACAGTATGCTCGTGATTTCATTGTTATATACGTGTGTGGTTGGTGAATAACTTATAAATTGAGTCAGAGAAGAGAAAAAAAAAGATTTCAATTGGTGTTTTATTCTGTGTCACTTTTATACATTTTTATGATTCTCTCTCTTTTCTTTTGTTGTACTTTTTCATATCTTCTGGCTATTTTCTTTTTCTTTCTTGATCTGCTTGATTCTTTTCCTTCATTTTCATTTGTTTTTTATTCGTGGGTAAAATAAAAATATTTTTATTTATTTTATTTGAATTGTTTATGACAAAATGCGAGAAAGCAAGTTAATGATTTGATAAACAATAAAAAAATTTAATTTCTCTGTTGTGTTGATAAAAACAAAAGATTTAAATGAATGCAAGTCAAACTTTAACTTTTTTTTTCAAAAAACAAACAAAAAACTTTCATACATGTGGCATAGAATAGAATGATGATGATGATGATGACCAAAAGGTAAGTAAAGGAAGAATGTTTGTTTATTTTATCAGAGTACAATTTAAAAGTTTTCTATTGTGAGAGATAAAATTGATGAGAAAATTTTCATATCATGTTCATCTTGCTCTTCAATGTAAATCATGTATGTGAAGCCTTTGAGCAATTTCAAATTAAAAATTATGTAAATTTTACCTCTTGTAAGAAAATTTTTGTGTTTGTTTGGAAAATTTGCTCTTGCAATGATGTGATGTGAGGTCGAGAATGAGTGAATGAAGTTGAAAGGAGAAATGTTTAATTACGCACAGAAAAAACAACTTTGTACAGCTCCAACGTAAATATTTTAATTTTTCCTTCCATCCTTTTACATCACACATTTATGTGCGTCATAAACTTTTTTCATTTCATCTCAAACTCAACTTTTTATTTTAGAAAAAAAAAATATTTTTTTCATGTATGTGCAAAGGATCAAATTGCAAACATATGTCATAAAAAATATAAGGAAAAATATTTGACTGCCTGACTGAGTGACTGATTGCTGATGAAAAGGGTAAAATTGCAGGAATTTTCAAATTAAAAAAGTAAAAACTTTTCGATGGCGAATGTTTTTGAAAATTTTGTGCTTGACGTCAAGATTGAAATGAGGAAAAGGAGAGAAAATTGATTTTTATTAAGGTGATGACACTATGATTTTATTTACATTTCATTTCATCATTTTTCAACTTATACTCGAGTATATTTTTCAAAATATTATTCGCATCTGATTTCATAACTATTCGTGTCAATAAAAATTTCATTCAAAATATACTTAAGTATACATTGTAAGATTTCAAATCTTGTATGAGATTTGATTTCATAACTATTATGATTCAAAATAATTCATCAATTTATACTCAAATATATTTTGTAAAAATTATCAAAAATCAGAGTGTCTTAACAAAATAAAATAAAATGAAAATTTCATTAAAACACATTTTCGAGAATGAGCAAGGAAAGAAAAGGCAAAAGCGAGAGAAAGAGAGAGAAAGTTCCTATGAAAATGACTTAAGGCAAAGTTAGGATAGAAATCTTCTCAGAATGTTATCTATTCCATTTCATAGTCCATCGAGTTGAAGTAGCCGCAAGGTAAATGTTCAAAACAAGCAAACCCATCACATAGTTGATTCTGAACTCACACACATTTACTCATATTCAGTTCCTTCTTTTCTTTTCACTCGGATCACAAACGAAAGATATTTGAGAATGAGAATTTCCAGCCTTAAGCCATAGAAGCGAGTATTTTCCTTGAGAAATTCGCTAGTTTTTTTTATTTCCTTCTTTCTATAGTGAAGGTAAAAAATCCCAATAGACTCAACTGCGAGCACAAGATTTAATTTAGTCTCTTGTAACATTCGAGAATTTTCTTGTTTATGAAATTATTCTTAAGTTTATTGTGTCTTGTGAATTTTATTGATCGAATTAAGTCAATTAGTAATTTGAATTTGAAATGATTTGGGTTAGAAGAGAGAAATTTTTTAATTAAATGTAAGAACTTTTTTAACCTGAGGCAATTTAAAAAGTATATAATCGTCGTAAGTATATAATAAAAATGCACTCAAATAATTTTTGGAAAAAATTTCACATTCTGACCCATAGTGAACTGTATTTTATTAAATTGAAAATTTAAAATGACAATTCAGTTCATATTCTACAAAACCGTTAATTTAAATTTGAATTCTACTTAACTGTTAACTTTAAATTTGTAAATATTCGTTTAATTTAAATCAATTTAATTATTCTTTAATAGTATTTTGAATTTATTACAAAAGTTTGTAAAATAGACAAAAGTTGACCTGAAACAAAATATTTTTGTTCTGTTTTATATTGTATTAAATTCCAACAATAAAGCTATGAGGATTAATCGCTTTTCTTGCACAATATATAAACATCCCATTTGCTAAAGGCTAAAAAATCGTCGAATGTTAAAGGAAATTTAATATTTATCTCATTATAAAGTGCCCAAAGTTATAAAATTTAACTTAACAGTATAAAAAATAATGTCAGATATTTTTTTTGTTCAACAAACAGGGCAGATAAAAAGTTTTCTTTCTGTTACTCTCCTTTGGGCGTTGAGACAGCTTTTTGATTTGAAACAAGATTTATTAGCTGTTTTTAAATTATGTATTATGCAATTTGATACTTTTTTGGCATCTTTCTCCTCTTTAGTCAGTCACCACCCGTTGGTATTAAAATAAACTTCTACAATAAAGAAACTCGTTGTCAATTGCGAAACATGAAAAATTTTAATTTCAATTCTGTTGATATTTGCTTTAAGCAATTTTTGTCGGATCTACATTTTAATTTTATTCCCCAACATTGAGAGTGTAACAGCGAGAAAGAATAAAAAAATTCTTTTTTCTCTCGTTTATGTGGCCGCAAGGTGTAAAATACAAGAGACGATGACGGCAGGAGAAAAGAAAAGAATCATTATACGACCCAGGAATTCCGAAAAAAATGCTATTTCTCTACTCTCAGCTGTGGAGTAAATAATAAAAAATATATGTATATGTATGAAACCCTTTTTGCCAAAAAATGTGAGTAGAAAGAGAAAAAAAATTAATTTCAGCACATATAAGCGAAGCCTCTTACAACGTAAAACAAGCCTTCGGGTTAATTGAATTCTTCTCTCTTCTTTTTTTTATATTTTGAAGCACGTTAAACTCCATAAATCACTCGTGAGTACTTTTTTGTTATGCGAGAATGCCAAAAGAGAGCTCTTTTGTGTCTAAAGCAAGCATTAAATATGCATAACGTTCTTTTTTGTGTATATGTATGTATAAAATGTGCCGTTGTTGTTTTAATGTTAATCATTACAATACTTTTCTCTCCTTTATTTTCACCTTAAGTATTGTCGACCTTTTTTGTATTTTTATTAAATGTGTTTATTCAAAGAAAATTCGCTGTTTTATGTTTTATATTGAAATTTAAATGAGAAATTATTTTACAGCAAGTGTCCTTTAATAATGATGAATTTCTTTCATTTTAAAATATTTGTTGCTTTTACTCAAGATATAGAAATTTAAATGATTAAACTTAAATCAAGTTGACTTAAACTTTTTAAAGAATGCATTTATTAAGGAAATCAATGATTTTCTTCCTATATAATTTAACATTGTAAAATTTTAAAATTCAAAACAAAGATTTTAATGACAAGTTTAAGTGTCAAAAATGTTTGATAATTTTTATATTTGTGTTTTTGATTTTCTGAGAAAAGTCAAGTTAAAGTCAAGTCTTTGAAATCAAGTTGAATTGAGATTATACTGACCTATCAAGGAATCATCTATTGCGAAGCACAGATATGGTCAAATGACATGAAATTCAGATCAAAAGAATTTTCTTAAAAGTCTTGCTTTAATGATAACACATTTATACCTATAAAACTCACAATTTTCAAAAAAAATGCAATTTTGATTTATTTAAATTTATATTGTTCATTTAATTGTTCAAACCTTGCCAATGTTTTGAAATTTGTTCTTGGTTAAAACTAATCATTAAATAAAACATTTTTCGGCAATTTTTTCAAAGTCTGCTAAAAGTTCCAAATTATACACATGAATTTTTCCTTACAACTTGAATTTGAAAAAATTTATAAGCTTTGGTAAACTTTTTGCTGTCATTAATCAACATTGTCAAATTTCCAAGATGCCGATGAAGATGATGCACAAAATTTCAATTGCTTTAACTTAAAAAGGGATGCAGCCAAACTAGAAAATTATTGAAATCGCAAAAAATTATTTTTAATTGTTTAAAATCGTTTCCTTTTTAAATTTTGCCTAAAATACGTAAAAAATCAATAAAAAACTATGAAATTTTCATTTAATGATTTAAAAAAATTTATAATGTATGTGTGAAATATTTTTTTAATGTTTCAAAACAAGTTAATTAATTAAAAGAGTCACATTAATTAAAATATGAAGTTCACGGAGCAGATCAGGTGCGCGCACTGATCAAGAAAAACTTTTTTCAAGTTTTTCAAAAAATACTTCAGCGCCTCGGTTATAATATTAAAAAATTTTAAAATAAAAAAAAACTTTTATAAAAAAACGTTTTTCTGCCAACTAAATAGTAAAAAATAATTTTTTCTTTGGGTCATTCATACAGCAATACCTCCCATGAATGGTTGTATTTCAAAAACTAAAAACGTAGGTGCATGACTTATAGAATTTTAAACTTTATGTGTTGCTTATCTTTATTGTTTATAAATTTTATGTCTCATAGATTGTTAATCACATTTTTGGTTTCATTTTGAGATTGATTAGTAAATATGACAGATCAGTGATGAATACAAGCTTCGCTTGCACTTTGGTATAGATCAGTTAAATATAAGATCAGTGAAGAGTACAAGCTCCGCTTGCACTTTGGTATAGATCAGTTAATATAATAAATCAGTGAAGAGTACAAGCTCCGCTTGCACTTTGGTATAGATCAGTGTTTTGGATTGTTAGGACGTTCGACTTCGTCAAACGTCGTGAGCTCCGCTCAACCTATATGCTCACCCTACGGGCGAGTCATATAAAAGTACGAGCTACGCTCGCACTAGATTACTTAATAACAGATCAGTGACCAAAACGAACTTCGCTCGCACATTATTATAGATCAGTTAATATGGTGAATCAGAGACATTTTAAAACTTTTTTGATGAAAAAGTTTTTTTGGTCTATATCGTGGACATGCATCACATGTGCAGCATTAGCATTATTTGGGTCAAATTGCCTTAAAAACCATTTCTAGCATGTTTCTTTATGTTTTATGACATTTTAAAACTTTTTAGATGAAATAAAATTTTTTGGTTCATGTCGTGGACATGCATCACATGTGCAGCATATGCATTATTTGGGTCAAACTGCCTTCAAAACCACTTCTAACATGTTTTCTTTATGTTTTATGACATTTTACAACTTTTTGGATGAAAAAAATTTTTTGTCAAATGTTGACCCAAAGCATGCACATGTGCAGCATATGCATTATTTGGGTCAAATTGCCTTAAAAACCATTTCTAGCATGTTTTCTTTATGTTTTATGACATTTTACAGCTTTTTAGATGAAAAAAAATTTTTTGTCTATATCGTGGACATGCATCACATGTGCAGCATATGCATTATTTGGGTCAAATTGCCTTAAAAACCATTTCTAGCATGTTTTCTTTATGTTTTATGACATTTTAAAACTTTTTAGATGAAAAAAAATTTTTTGGTCTATATCCGTGGACATGCATCACATGTGCAGCATATGCATTATTTGGGTCAAATTGCCTTAAAAACCATTTCTAGCATGTTTTCTTTATGTTTTATGACATTTTAAAACTTTTTAGATGAAAAAAAATTTTTTGGTCTATATCGTGGACATGCATCACATGTGCAGCATAAGCATTATTTGGGTCAAAAATTGACTCATTTCTTTCATAATTATCTTGATATTCATGTAGTTTGGTTAAAATACGAATATTTCGCATGTATTCGCATGCATGCGGGTATATATGCGAATTTTTTCGCATGTAATTTCGCATATATGCGAATTTTCACACTAGGCTAGCCGCCACACACATGCACCATTTTCTACCAAAAGTTGATCAGTTCATCTAATTTGTCCACTGATCACGAATCTGCAAGAATTTTTACGAAAAAATGTAACCTGTGAGCTGTAGGTCGCTCACGTACGAACGGACACCGGACAAGGGTTTTTTGAGAATATCTCGGGCATGGAGTGACCATTTTTCATGAAAGTTGGCTTGTTCGATTGGAAATTACGACGGACACCTAAAAATACTAGGTGTACATAGGGGGTAATGCTTTGGTTTCGAGTAAAGTGAAAAAAACCGAAAAATTTGAAAAAGTGAAAAGAAGACTTCGAGCGCCCTCTAGCGGCGCTGAAGTAACATTGCATTTACAGCCTTGTAAAAATGCTCTAATGATAAATCACACTTGTCATCATTAATGTAAATTCAATGTCGTACAAATAGCATTAACTAGTAAGTGAGAATTTTATAAAAATCATATAAAAAGCTAGTGTGATTTCAATTAAAAATAACACAGCTTGAAGGGAATTATTACGAATGAACAAGAGAGAAAAAAAACATTTTTAATTTGCATTGTAAACATGATTTAAATGCCTCATTAACATTGTATAATTGAAAAAAATGAACATTTTGCATTGAAATAAATTTTTCAATTTTCTCTACAACAAACAAAATTTTTTTACATGCATGTAATGAAATTGTAATTCTATTTTTATGCTGTATAATTTAAAAAAGTTACTAAGGCAATTCGCGAAATATAAATAGGAATTTTGTATGTTTCTATGACGAAAGAGCACATATGAAGCGAGGAAAAGAAAAATTAAATAAAACTTCAATTATTTTTCCTTTTTTCAAAGCTCAAAAAATAAAGCTAGAGCTAGGATGATGATGAAGAGCTTTATTTAAATTCGTTGTCGTCTATAAAATATAAAAATTGTATATTAGAGAAATCTCATGTGCGCTTTTCATAAAAACTCTTTCTATCAGCAAAAGCGTAGCGTTGGTGTCGCGTATATCAAATGCTTAAGGCAAAATCGCGACTATTTTACTTTTTTCGTGTATCAGAGAGTTGCCATGTCATAAAATATATGCATAATGAGTTCTAAGAAGGAAATAAAGTGATTTTTGTGCTAAGGCAATCCTTTTTTCATCCAAAATGTTATTATACAAACACAAACAAACTCTTCAATTTTTTTCTCTCTTCTTAATAAGAATTTTTGACTCTTCTCCTTTTCTCAACGAAAGAACGCGCGATGAGAATGCGAAAAAAAAGTATAAGCCATAAAGCTTCAGTCAATTGCCTCAAGTTAGTAAATATTTCGTTACAAAAAAGAAAATTTATATGTACAGATATTCGCTCTCTTTCTTTTTACTCATAAAAAAGTTCAAAAATTCTTTTCTACTCTTTCTAGCAAGCAAGAGTTCATTAAAAAGCGAAACTCACTCTATAAAGCATGAAAATGAGACGTTCTTTTTTTGATGTTGAAATTAGATTGTTTGTTAAATTTTAAAATTAAGAAATTTTCTTTTCTTTTTTGAATTCTTTTGTGATATAAAATGAGATACTTTTTAGGAGACTTTTTTTGATATTATCATTTTTTCGGACTTTTTTTTAGAACATTTTAGTTTTCCTCTCATTAAAAAATAAGAATATTTTTAAATTATTAATAGAAATTTTTAAGTGCATAAAATAAAGTTTGGATTTAGATTTGAAATTTGGAATTTTAATAATTGTTTTCATTATTGAAATATTTCAATGGCCTAAAGTTAAAGAAATTTGGGTAAAAAAGTGGAATATTGAAAATATTAAAAGTCAAAAGAATTCAAGTTAAACCTTGGAAGGATCAAATGCCTAAGAAGAATAATTGTAAAAAATTATCGAAAAATTAAAGCTTATCCTTTCTTAATTCTTTGTGAAAATCAATAAAATGTTTCAATTGAAAATTGTAATTTTTATTAAGAATTTTTTCATGTAGCTCATGTCAATTAAACATGATGATTGATCATTAAAACTTTTTATTTTAATAACATTTTCTTCTGTAGTCCGAGAAATCAAAAATAATTATGAATAATTTATTTACATATTTTTAGACAACATTATCAGTATTTAAGAAATTTTCATTCAAAAAATGTTGATTCTTCACCATGACAACAATAGCAACATTTTTGTTGACATAGTAACCTTTAAATTTATTTATTTACATTAATAATTTACTTTTGTTTGTTGATGATCAAAAATGTCGACAATTTTAAAAAACAGAAATAAAAATTCTACAACTGCGTAAGTTGAATAATTAATTTTAATTATTTAGTAATCAATAAAAATATTTTTTAGATGGATAAAATTTCAAGTCAATGGAGTTCGAAATTATTGTTTTGTTGGAAATAATGAAGCAATTGCATTCAATTTAAATAGTTATATTTTATTCAAAAATCTTAATACCGGTCAAGAAAGTTTTTACACTGCAAATGGATCAGAAAATGGTAATGGAGTTGCTGAAATTGCTGGTCACAAAGTTTATCCAATTTTTGCATTTTCTGAAACTTCTTCGAGAATTTTCATCGTTTCATATCCTGATTTTAATCAAATTTCAATATTTGAGCCAAAAGAAGAAAGTCTTTACATTGGACTTGCATTTAGTGAAACAGAACATTTGATTGCATTAACTGGAATGCCAAATTATAAAATTCAAGTTTACTATTGGCGTACTCATGAACTTCTTATTAGTAAAGAAACTGAAATGATAACAGACAAACAAAAAATCACTTGCAGTCATTCATTGCCATTGACAGTTGCACAATTTGCTTACACTCGGGGAGAATTGAATGTTTGGGAAGTTCATGGAACTCTTAAATATTGCAAATTAATAAAGCGAAAAATTGAGTTGAATTTACTAAAATTTGATGGACCATTTCAAGATGTTTATTCAATTGAAGGAAGTATTTTGATAGTAAACAAACATGGTGAAATTTTCAATGTTGTGCCATCATCTGGTGCAGTTAATCAAATTGTAAGAAATAATTCAGAAAAATGTGAATTTGAGACTTCAATTGTTTATATTAGAAATGGAGTTTTAGTCGCATGTTCTGATGGAAATTTAAAATATTTCAAACGACAAAAGTTAAGTTGGAATGAAATTTTCCAAACAATAACAAAACATCATTTTATATCACTTAAAAGTCAAGACAATGAAATAGCAATAGGAATAACAAGTGATGGTGGATTATACAAATTACAACTTGCACCTGATGGTGAAAAATTATTTATTAATAATATTCATCAATATGATCCAGTTTATACAAATTTTGTCCTAATTTATCCAAATGGAAATTTTGTTATTGCTGTAAATTCTTTAAATGAAATTTTCACAATTAAAATTGACAATGGTGAGAAAATTTCTCAAGTTCTTGCAAATATTTCAATGAATCAAATTGTTTTAAAAGCAAATCCAATTTTTCCATTTGTTGCAATTGGAAATTCTAATGGAAATATTTATTGTGTTTCATTGCTTGATCCAAAAAATCCAACACTTTTGACGGAATTTCTTTTAAGTCGTCAAGCAATTCAGTCAATGAGATTTTCAAATGATGGAAATTATTTAATTGCAAATGATGCTGAAGCTAATCAATTTATAATTTCATGCACGCCAGGAACTAAAATGACAGTTTTGCATCATTTTAAAGAAGATTTTTTAGCAACTGAATTTTTTGTAGTTGAAAGTCGAAATGAATTGTCAATGATTCTTCTTACAAATTCAGTTCCAGGTGTGAATGATAAAATTTTAAAATTTTCACTTCAACTTAATGATTTGGATGCTTCTATTGAACGTTCTGAATGGGAATTGGTCACAATTTATAATACAATAATTCCATTTAAAAATTCACTTGACACTTTTTATGCAATTCGTAAAAATTCAACAATTATTGAAATTTTAAAATTGAATGAAAATGAAATTGAATTAGTTGATGTCATTAAAAGTCCACATTTGATGAAAAATGTTGAAGGATGGAATGATAAATATCATTTAATAACATGGAGCATTGATGGCACAATAGCAGTCTATGATACTCGGGAAAATCATAAATTACTTGTCCATTTTGTGGCTGCAAATCGTCATCATTTTGGAATTAAAAGAGCAAGATGTGATCCAAAATGTAAATTTATTATTTCACTTGATCATTCTGGAAATCTCGTTTGTTCCACACCAAATTTAACCAAATTACCAAATGAAGAGATTGAAAATGAAATTGCAAAATATGAAAATTTAGTCACTGAATGTTTTTCAAAAGCAACTTCTGGCGGATTTCCAACATTATCACAAGAATTTCAAGGAACTAAGAAATTTATTGATCTTAAAGATGAAAGAGCTTATCAAATGGAAGCAGAAGAATCAGAAGAAACAAGAATTTTACTTTTTGATAAAATTGAACGATTGAGAAAAAATATTAAAAGATTATTGAATGAAAATGAAGAAAATGAAGATGAAGAAAAATTGGAAATTCAAGAGTTTAATTTGGATTTAGTCACAACTGCAAAAAAGGAAGATGAAGCACAACAGGAAAGAAATCAACAAGACAAAAAAATGTTGAATTACATTGAAGCTCAATCAAATTTAAATCAATGGTTAATTGACAAATGTTGGAGTCATTTGGCTGTCAAAGGAACAAAATTAAGAGGAATGTTCCTCAATTATCCAGTGGTTGAAAATTTTCCACTTTTGCCTGATTCTAATAATTATGAACTTGAAAGAATTCAAATGATTAGAACTATTGAAAATTCTGTTGCTAGAGAAGACAATTTTATTGCATGGCGACCTATCCCTACTAGGTAAATACATTAAAAAAGTTTTATCAAAAAAATTCATGAATTATGAGCTTAGTTATAGGAAATTGTTTGACTTTAACTTATTGATGTAATTTTTCAACTTGATTATAACTTGACATTTTATAACTTGACTTTATTTTGACTTTCTTAACTTGACATTTTTGGCTACTTGAGTTCAACTTGATATATTCTAACTTGTTTTTAACTTGAAATTTAAGTTACATGAATCGAATTTGACATTTTACAATATTTGAATTTTTTCGAAAGCAATATTCTTCTAGTTTAAATTGGACTGTTGGATATTTTGGTTTTTTAACAACCATTTGGTAATAAAACAAATGTGCTTACAAATTTTTTTTCTTTAATTTTTAGCGAGTTAGAAAGAATTTTTGTAAAAGAGCCAACAATGTTTGAATTGGACACGAAAGATATGACACAGTTCAAGAAATTAACTTCATCACTGATGGGTTCAAGCAGCTATAAATTTCTTGAAATTTCACCTCTTCATTATCAACAACTTGACATTGTGACTTTTCATCAAATGAAAATTGAGAAAATTTTAGTTGAGGTAAAAAGATTTTTTAAAAATTTGTCTTTCTCTAAAATTTCCTAAAAATTTTCAGAGTGAATTAACAAAACTAAAGAAAGAATTTAACAAAAAATTCGACACAATGCATCGCACAAAAGAATATCAAATTCATTCAATTCGTTTCAAAAATGATCGATTGCGACACATTCAAAATGAGTTAAAAATTCTTGATGAATTGAAAAATATTCAAGTTGGTTCTTTAGTTCAAATTCTCGATCCAGATTTTCAATTTGATGAAATTCCAGACACTGTTATTCATGTAATTGAATCAGAAGTTCCAGTTGCACCTTATATTTCACCAAGTATGCAAAAAGTCTTACAAGAGCAAGAAGCAGCTCGTGAAAAAAGAAGAAGAGAATTGGAAGCTGATGATTTTCGTGATCGTGCTTTAGATATTATGATGGATGGAGTTTTAGAATATAAATGGGAAGATGAAATTAAGAAAACTCCCAAACCGCCTGAATGTTTGATTAAAGAAAAGCCAGGTGAAGATTGGACAGAAATTGAAGAACGACAAGTTTTTGAATATGAGCAAGAATGTGAAAAACTTAAAGTTGAACGTGAAAAATATCGAAGAATGTTGATTGAAGAGCAAAAATTGCTACAAACTATGCTTGATGAAGAAATTCATAAATTTAATTTCAATTTAGTTGAACTTTCAGTTGAAAAATTAAAATTTGATATGACCATTGGACATGAAGAAATGAAACTTTTAATGCTTGCAGTTTATAATTTCAAAAGAATTGCTTACAACAATGAAGAAATTAAAATTCGCCTAAAAATGGAAAAAGTCAAAAAAGACATTGAAAAATTAAATAATTTGCAAGCAGAATTGCAAGATTGGACGAGAGATTTAAAATCAAATTATGAAAATTTACAGTCAAAAGACAGAATTTTGGAGAAGCAATTTAAGGCAAATTTTAATGAACAGTGTCCTCAAGCACCAGCTGATCAAGCTTTTAAATATTTTAAACGACGACCAAAATTGCAAATGATGAAACTTTCAATTACTGCACCAATTTTACTTGAAGTTGCAAAGAAAGTTGCAAGCAAAAAAATAACTCAACATAATAAACTTTTGTTGCCATCAGAATGCATTGATTTTCTTAATGGTGTCGATTCTTTGGATTTAGTTCCAACATCAACTACAGGAATTGATAGCACATCATGGCAAGTTCTATGTAAAATGCGAAGAATAAAAATTGAAAGTGAATTTAAAATTAAAAGCTTAGGAATGCAAGTTGCTGATGCCGAAGCAACTCATTTAGCTTTTATGAAAGAAACAAATGCAAATCGTCAATATTTGCAAACATTAGAACGACAACTTGTTGATCTCAAAGAAGCTCGTGAAAATGATTTGATTAATCGTTATGTTCAATTGGTCTTAAAACGTGGATTAATTGAAATTCATTTGAGTGGAAGTTTTCATGATTTTCATGATACAATTTTAATTCATCGTTCTGATGTTGCTGATATTAATCAAATTATTCTTGTGAGTAATTTTAAACAATTTTATATTCTAATTTTTGAATAAATTGTGAATTTAAATCTTTTAAAAACTAAATGACAATCGTAACAAATGACAAAAAGTTGCATGTGACATTTCAACAGCGACAAATGTGATATTAAAAATTTAAATTTTTAGTAACCGTTTAATTTAGAATTATAAATTTTCTTTTTCTCTACTTATACTTACAGAAAGCAGGCAACAAAAAGCTTTTAGCTTTAAAAAATGGAAGTTTCTTTAGACGTCGAATAACATTAAAAGAATGGGAACATAAAGTGCTGAAATTAAAAGTAAAAGATCTTGAAGAATTTGTAAAAACAATTGAGAAATGTAAAATTACAAAAGAAGTTCAAACTTGGCTGAAAAAGAAAGAGCGTGGTTGGTCTGATGATTTAAGTGAAGATGCACTTAAGCGACAAATTGAAAATTCTATAAATAGTCAAGAGAAAATTTTGAGTGATTTATTGAAAGAAATTTCAGCTTATCAAAATCACATTGACTTGAAAAGGAAAGAAATGAAAATTTATGACAAAGAAATTCAATTGCTCAACATTGATGTCAGTGAGAAAAATATTATGCGTGATGTTGAATTTGAGAAAGAGCAAGTTAAAGCAGCAAAATCAAAAATGTCAACAATATTGTCAAGAGCAAAAATTGTGCGAACTATTCAGAATCAGCATTCACATCTTCTTCAATTGACAACATTATTAGAATTGCAGAGACTTAAAACTTTCCCAACACTTAATGCTAAACAAAATGAGAGATATCAAAAGACTTATCGATAAAAATATTTTCACTTGAAGATTTGAATTTTCTTGTTTATTTTAGATTGAATTTGCGTGTAATTTGCAGTGCATATCAGAGTTGTTAGGGGCGAGGGGCGAAAAAAAAATTAATTTTTTTAAAAAAAATATTTTTATGTTTTTTTAGTTGTTACAATCATAGAATAGCATGAAAAAAATATTTTTTAAATTTTTCTCAAAAATTTCGACTTTCCCTGGCCCAAAAATTGTTTTCCATATGCATTTTTGCTTATTTTTATACTCAAAAATTCAAAAGTTTTGACCAATTTATCCGAAAAATATGGTTGATAGCTTGTTAGAAAGATAATTTTAAGGCCTTTCTAACAATATATAATATGTTTTATATACTTTCAACCTATGGCCACAAGAACAACATTAATGATGTCACTTTGTGATTTTTTGGCATTAAATAAGCCTAAAAATTCGAAATAGCTTCGTAAAAATTATTTTAAGGTTTAAAATTTTGATATGTATTATTTTAATACAAAACATACAAAGGTTTTTCAAAAAATTGATTTCCTAGAAGAATGCATGCACTATGGCATATGCTGTCGGTCTGACAAAGCCTTTTTGGAAAATTTTTAAAAATTGTTTGAAATAACCTATAAATGATAAGAAATAATAAAATATGCAATAAAATTGATATTTCAGATGATAATTTCGTTTTTAATCACGGCTTAAAGTTTAAAGAAATTCGTGTAAATTTTTACATTTTAATTTTAATGCACTTTTCTTTAACAATATCATCTGAAAATACAATTTTATTGCATATTTTATTATTTTCTGTCATTTATAAGTTATTTCAAACAATTTTTAAAATTTTCCAAAAAGGCTTTGTCAGACCGACAGCATATGCCATAGTGCATGCATTCTTCTAGGAAATCAATTTTTTGAAAAACCTTTGTATGTTTTGTATTAAAATAATACATATCAAAATTTTAAAACCTTAAATAATTTTTACGAAGCTATTTCGAATTTTTAGGCTTATTTAATGCCAAAAAATCACAAAGTGACATCAATTAATGTTGTTCTTGTGGCCATAGGTTGAAAGTATGTAATACATATTATACATCGTTAGAAAGGGCTTAAAATTACCTTTCTAACAAGCTATCAACCATATTCTTCGGATAAGTTGGTCAAAACTTATGAATTCTTGAGTATAAAAATAAGCAAAAATGCATGTAAAAAACGGTTTTTAGGCCGGGAAAAGTCGAAATTTTTGAGAAAAATCAAAAAAATATTTTTCCCATGCTATTTTATAATTATCACGTCCAAAAAATTACCAAACAGATTTTACGATGAAAAAAAATTTTTCGCCCCTCGCCCCGCCGCCCCGCTGGGGCCGCCCCGTTTTTCGCCCATAACAACTCTGGTGCATATAAAAACTAGAGCTTGAGTTTTTTGATTCTGAAAATAAAATTTTAGAACAATTGACAAAATTAAGAAAATTTAATTTATGAATCAAAATAAAATTTTATAAATTTTAAAAAACGTTAAATTATTTTTGAATATTTTACAAAATACAAATAATTGTTCTTTTTGGTTGGTTTTTAATTTTATCAAAATGTTTCAGTTTTTCTTCGAAAATTCTATCAAAAAATTTCTTTTCCTTCTTCCTCCTCGAAAAAATTTTTTTGCTCACTCTGTTGTTGTTAAGAGTTATAAGACTTAAGACCCCGTGAGAAGTTTTTTCTTTCTCAAAATAATCCCGCGGCAAAATGAAATTATATTTTTCTCTTCTTTTCTTACCAATATATCTACTCTCTCATGCCAGTATTCGTCTTATCAGCCTGTTAATATATACTAAACTCAATATATTTATATCTTTATACACCATTCACAAGTGAAAGAAAAGAGAAGAAAAAACTTCATAGAGTTATATCAACTCACAAGCAGTCTCTTCGCTTTTATAGCCTTAAGCACTTTTCATTCTCAAGTGTTTTTTCGTTTTTGAAAGAAAAGAAGAAAAATTATATTTATGAGAGCTTGGTGGATGGATAGATAGATAGATGTATAAAAAATTGCCTAAAGAAAAAGACTAAATAGATTCCAATGCTGATAGATGAAATTTACGAGTTTAAAACACAGACACACACATGACATTTTTAAAAATAAAAAAAAAACTTTTTTAATTTGTATTTTTTCGATTATCACCAACAGATACAAAATGATGAATTCATTTAACGAGAAAGTTTTTGGGCAAAATTTAAGTCAAGTCAATCGGAAAACAGCATGATGATTATTTGCATTCGATTGCACTCATAATATAATGAATCCAATGATGTGTAAATTTGTTTGATTGTTCATTTATACATTCACTAGTTGTGCATTTATATTGTGCATTTATGATGGTGGTTCTACTGTTGTTGTTGTTATATGTGCATGATATGTATTATGATTTTGATTTTAATTTCATATTGAAGCTAATCGATTAGCTTGCAAATGAAATTGAGCACATCTTTAACATTCATATTTATTCGCCTTTCTTTCTCTATCTGTAGCATTTTATTTTGTAGTTATCATTGTTTGGTAACTAATTTAACAGAATAAATCATGACAATTATAAATTTAGTTTTTTTTACTTTAACTTTATCAAAATATCCTTTTAATTTTTAAGTCTTAGATTTTATAAAGTACAACTTATGAAAGTAGAAAATTCAGAAACGACAGAAAAACGAGACAGTGCGGACTTTTTTTCTTTATATAATGGTTAATGCACTATAAAATAGCTACATAATTACAATTAGTCAGTTTTAAAAGCTCTAGTTGAAATCTTTCGATAAATATTGAGAACAAAGATTTAATCTAATAAGAGTTGCGAAAGATTTGTGTTGGCATAAATTTAAATCTTCATAAATGTTGCCAAAACATATCTCTGATTTTTAAAGCTATTAGCACAGTCTCCATCATATTAAGAAAAGGGCACTATTTTTCTGTCTACCTCTGGTATTTTCAGAAACGGTTTTCAGCAAACTTTTTGCACTAATTTATTGATTCTGTTTCCATGCGAATTTACATACGAAAATACCGCATATATTTCTACATGCATACAAATTATCCATATTTCTGACCTACAGGTGGTGCCAACTACTTTCTAGATGATCTACTTTTTCAAAAATTAGGTGAACTACAAAGTAGATTTGCCTACTGTAGGTACCTACTTTAATCTTAGTTCACCTATTTTTCCAAATCCTTTATATGAATATCTCGAATTTTATGGTAAAAAAAGAGTAATGTCAACTCAAAATTATCTTGAGCATACATCTAGTGCATGTCGATCAGATGAACCAAAAAATTTTAAAAATTCTTAAAACATCAAAAAAACATGACAGAATTGATTTTTGAAGAAAAAAACCGATTTGTCTCCAAGAAAAAAGCACTATAAATATGTGAAATTTCGTTACTAAACACTGATCTGTTAGGCAAAAATGCGTTCTAATCCAAGGCGTCGAGATTAGTATTAATTTTTTTTTTAATTTTTAGACTCTTTCGAAGGAAATTTCATTGATAAAATACGTTGTTAAAAGTATTTTGATTTTGTGTTCATTTAAACGACACAAATGTAATGTGTGAGAATTAAGATAGTTGTGCAAAAAGATCATTTTGAATTTCATAAGATATGAGAGAACTCGCCAGTTTCCTACATCATTTATAAGTCATGTCTCGAAAAGTGATTGAAATAAATTGTTTCAGCTGAAAAAGATGCTTGAGGGCAGCAATTAAAAAATATCATTTAAAAGTCGCAAATGCGAAACATCAACTCACATAGCCACACAAATGTACGTCTTTTAATGATTATATTTTTATTTTATCTCTCTCTCATTTTCAACAAAACGATGACGACTACGACATACAGCTTAAGGGAAATGAACGACGATTGCAAATGGTTAATTTTATATGTACATATATGTATGGCGTTAATAGTTTGTCAAGATGTAGTTAAATGATAAAAAAAAATCTTTAACAGTAGCGAAAATTTGCCTCATTTTTCTTTTCTGCTCTCGCTTCTGCAATTATCTTTTAGCTTTCTTTCACTGGCCTCAACTGGAAAAACGAGACTTCTGTGCATGATCTGCTTTTTATGTTCTGTTATGTGAACACTTTGGTCATCAATAAAAGAGCTATGAGAAATTGCTTGAAGGATTACAACTATGATTTGAAAAAGAGAAAAAAATTCATAAAGTCATCACATTTCATTATTATGCAGTCTTTTTATGTGCATGTTGTGTGACTGCATCTTCACAAATCTCGAGTCTCTTTCTTTTCTTCCCATGGAATTCCATCATAGCTCGCGGTCCAAAACATGATCGTAGTTGATGCACATTATAAGGAAACTTTTATATTTCGAAAATAAAAAGTGGAATGGAAAAAATTGTGATGGTTTGAAACTTGTTGAATTTAAAATATAACGATCATTTTTGAATTTGAATATTTTATTGTTAAGCTGCGCACTAGGATTTTTATTTTTGTTTTTATTTAGCTAGGTAGGTTTATAATAAATTAAAATTAGTTAAGGAAAGCTCGTTTTACAGCAGCAATTTCGCTCTTTTATTTAGATTAAGAATATTATAATCTATTTAAAGATGAATAATACAAGGTTTGGAAGTTTTATATTGATTATTTGTTTACAATTTTATTTCTTGCTTTATCATTTCAGATCTTTAATTATTTGACCTTATTTCTTGCATTTCACTAATAAAACGATTGATTAACTATTATTTCAAGTGAAGAAAAAATTGTAAGTGAGTTTAAAGTTGATTATCACAAGTTTTAAAGATTCTTTTTCATATATTTGTTTATTTATTATTAGCGAATTTTTGGAAAAAAATACGCTATTATATTCACTTTGGCTGTTCGGCTGTTCGGCTGTTCGGCTGGCTGGCTGGGTGAGTGAGATCTCGAAAACTACAAAAGCTAGAGACTTCCGGTTTGTTTTAAATGATTTGTGATATTGTGTAGGCGTGCACAATCTATTTTATATTAAGCTTAATTGTTGTTGTGAATGACAATTTGCGAAAAATAATTTCTAAAGAAAAATTTTTGAACGTAAACAAATATGGCGGAGTGCGTTCAGAAAAATATTTTTTTGAATACACTTTTGACCGTTATTTTCAATAAAATTTTTAACAAATCAACAACTTTAAGCATAATTTCACATAAATATTAGAGAAAAACTTCTGTTTTTTCTTCGCAAATTTGAGAAATTCTGCAAATGTATATTTTAAATTGTTTCAATAAGAACTTAGAAAACTTTGTTCGATTTTTTACCGCATATACACTTGTTAATAGATACTGATCTGTTGCGCCAAAAATTCGCTCTAATCTAGTATGATGGAACATATACTGATTAATTTCTGGTTTTTTTAGACTTATCTTTTAGAACATTATTTCATGTTCATTTTTAAGCACTTAATCTTTGCAAATTGTTTATAAGTTTATAGTTTAAGTCAACATTAGTTAATATTTAAGTTGAACAAGCTGTAAAAGATTTAAAGGAAGTTTGACGATCATCTCAGAATAAATTTTTATCAAATTTCATTTCTCAACTGTAATCTACTTGATTTCATATCATTTGTTATTATAAACTATTAAGCAATTTTCAAACAAAGTTAAATACAAGTGAAAATCAATATTTAGTCAACAATATAAATAAAATAGTTGCAAACCCTTCTAAAATAATATAAGATAATAAAAAGAATTTCGTAAGTAAAATCAACTATGACGATGAAGAGAAAGAAATCACAATTCATATAGTGAGAAAAAAGTTTTGGGAATGGGAATTTACCTTGAAGATATTTTGAATAAATAAAAAATTGCATTCAAATGGAATGCACAACTAAGATTTTCCATCATTCTCATCATCATCGTCGTTTTGGCTTTACATAAGTGTACATTATAGTCACGAGTTTTGCTGAATTGTTCTCACTCACTCGTTGACTCGCAACAACCAAAACAACAAGGAGGGGAAGAATGAAAATGAATTGAGTGAGAGAGACATGCTGTAGGCGTTTTGATCGAGGTCGCAACCTTTTTTTTATTTTTATAATCCATGTGAACACCACACCAATCCATCTCAACCTAAATTGAATACATTCCACTTACATACTCTGTTTGAAAGCAATGAGGCAAAAATTGAGTATTTATATTTTTTTAAAGTTCATCAAGTGAAGTTTCTTTGATTTCTATCAAGGTAAAGACACTGATTTAATTTGAAAAGAAAGAAAATCAATTTTTATTCCTTAAAGAATTAAATTTATTAGGTGAGTTTGAAAATTGTTTCAATTGATGGCTATTTAGTTTCATTTGAAAGAAATATGAATTCTACCATAAGGTTGTTCGTCACAAAATCGAAAGACCAAATTTCATATCAAAAAAAATTCTTTCTTGTGTCTTTACCTTGCAAAAATTTCTAACTTGATCGAAAATGTCAGTAAAAAGAAGACCCAAATTTTCAATTAATTGGTTAAGAAATTTCTCTGTAAATTTCAAAACAAATTGAAATCAAGCAAGAAAAAAGTTTAATTGAGTGCGTATGTGTGTTGGCGGTTCAAGAAGGCTTCATCTCTTTAAAAAAGCCAAAGAAAAGAAAAAAAGGATTAAAATCGAAATACGAAAAATTTATTTACACAAAAATTTTGCTCGCAAGCATAACTTCAAAAGCTTCATTCGCGATGAATTAATTAATGCTTTTTCTCTCGCTCAACCCAAATAAAATGAGTTTTCTTCTCGCAACTTTTTTTTCTGTGAGCTAAAGCAATCAGACTACAACCCAATTCCACTTCCTTTCTACCCCATGCTTCTCTATTGCTGCTACTGCTACCAAGATGATACAGAAAAAGCTCTTCACTCAGTCAATTGCTGCGAGGCTGTAAATATACTTTTATGAAAAAATTTTTTTTTTCTTTGCTTTTTCCTTTAACAAAATTTTTTTTATTTCGGGTTCATTAAAAGCAGTACTTGAAAAAGAAAAAGAAGAAGAAATGAAAAAACTTTTTTGAATTTTTTTATCATCATTCATGAGTCTTGACACGATGTTTTTTTATAAAGAATTAAAGGATTGTGAGGTAAAATTTGTGACAAAATTTATTGATTTTTCCCATCCTACACACATAAGTAGAAAAAAAGTCTATATCAGATGAAAATATCTTAAGAAAAATGGAATCATTTAGCTTTGAGCACTTTTAAAATTGCCAACGGACACTCTCCTCTTTTTCAATATATTATGATGCTGCTCCTACGTTATGTTGTCAGAGAAAGAGAGAAGACTAAAAGTTTTTCAGAACTGTTGATTTCTCACAGAAGAAACGTTCGCTTTTGATGCCTAAAGCAAAATTATTTTGCTCAAATTGGTAATTTTTTTTTTCTTCTTTGTAGAAAATTTAAACTAAATTTTAAGAGAATGAGAGTAAAATAAAGGTGGAAAAGGAAGGAAGCCTAGTTTCATTCTTTTCTGTCCATCATTTCTTTTTTCTTTTATGCTTCATTCATTGCCTTTTTTAAATTGTTGTTTTAGTCGTTAATCTGTGTATATTTTAGCTTCCACTTTTTTTGCTGTTGTGCTACGAAATTATCTTTTTAACACTTTGTGTGTGATTCACAACTGCTGCTGCTGTTGCTTTTTTTTTCTTTCTCTTTTTCTCACCGTAGATATGGACAAAAGGCGAGAGCGCGCTTATGAAAATGATCAAAGGAGGATGAATGAGATGATTATAAATTTTCATGCTTTAATGCTTGCTTGCTTGCTCTTTTTTGTTCATTCTTTTTTTGCTTCTGCTGTTGCTGCTTGCACTTTAACTAATGATCTTTTTATATTTATATATTTTTCTCACAACAAAAGTAGCGAGTGTGAAGACAAAAGAATGAAAAAAAGGGTTAAACCTTCTGTATTTGTGTGTGGCGCCAAATAAAATTATTTTTATTTACAGTTATAATGAGAAGCTCATTGAGTTTTTAAATTTCTTTGATTAGAGTTAAAATTCACTGAAAATTGCTTAATGATAATCTTGTGAAATTATAGCACACAACAAGTGTTTCAATTATTACATACACACAAAAATTTATTTTTTAAGAAACTAGAGAAATTTTGAATTAGACAAGGCAAAGTTACTTCAATTAATTAAATTAAATGAATCAAGTTTTTTGAAATTATTTTGAATCAAAAAATTACAAGGTAAAGAAAAACTGTTTAGTCCAAAATTGTAAAAATTTTTTAATAAAAGTGTTAAATACGATTACAGTCAACATTTATACACTTGTACTTCAAGAAAAAGCCAATACACGATTTTTAGCAATTTTCAAGGCGTGAGAACTCTTTGATTATTTTGATTATTTTTTGATTATTTTGATTATTTTGATTATGCGTTTTTCTCTTCTTCTATAAGTCCTAAAACTTATCTTAATAGCTTTAAAGAAAGCTATGACCAAAAGAAACAGGAATCAAAATGTATTTTGTGGCTTTCAAATACTGTATAGAAACTATTGTTATTTTTGTAAAAGTCCAGTCTTGATTTTTTTTATTTTTTCGAAAAAAAGGTAACTTGATGCGAATAATCAAAAAAATAATCAAAAAAGTTCTCAGGCCTTGGCAATTTTTAAAAAAAATTTCTGCTGTACCGCTTTCGTGTCAATTTGTGTCTTATAATTTCTCAAAAAAAAATTTTAAAATTTAACGTATTTTTTAAAGTGGTTTTTCTATTCAAACGCATCTTTTTAAAAACTAGAAAAATCTACACAAGCGACTCTTTTAAATACAAGGACCGAGACTTGAAAACCTTCGTTTAAATGATTGAAATCTTCTATCCTTTTTTTCCTGTCAAAATTTTGATTTTTAGGGAATAATCTTTACTTGATAGGATTGATTCTTAGTTTTTTTTAAAAAAATTATAAATTCATAAAATTATCAGCCTAAAGAAGCAGATTTTGCAAAATTTGTCAGCAAAAAATCAAAAATGAAAAAAAAAGAGTTCACTAAGCCTTGACTTTTATTTAAAAGAAGATGGAAGCAAAAATTTCAAAAAATTTGTTACCGTTCAACATTTCAAAGTAGAGCTAAAACAATTCATCATTGAATCTATGAAATTGAAGTTTTTCCCGGTAAAATTCTTTCTTTTCCTAAAATAAGATCTAAATATTTAATAATATGCACATTCAGAGTTGGAAAAGTAGCTACCTACTTTACATATAAAAATCTACTTTCTAGTTTTATTTTACATGAAAAGTAAATCTGCTCTGTGCACATTTTCATACAAATACACTGCATGTCTACCAAATCCATGTGAATTTTTGAAATTTTACAAAATTTAAATAAAACTCAAAAAAATCATGTCAGAATTGTTTCTTTTAGATATTATGTCCAAAACCCTTCTAGTAATTATGCAAACTATGTATTACAGTATTTGAGCATTGAATAAAAAAAAACAAAAATCGTTTGTAACAAAATTTTGAGGTCAATTTTATAAAATTCTGGTTGAAATAAATTTTATTATAAAATAACATTTTACAGTAAAAATAACAAGTCACTGAAATAAATTTTAAATCCTAAATAATCTTGCTAAAATCAAAATATCTTCACCTTGTTATTTGCTCAAAAAAATAAGAAATTATTGCTCTTATTTCTTTTATAATTATAATGACTTAAAAATGTTCACTTGATTTCTTTACCTCTTTACATTCATCATCGTATGTATCACCATTTTAAACCATTTACCATCATCATTATTATTATATTTTTTCTGTAGTCCGCAAAGGAGAGAAAAAAACTCGCTGAAAAAAATTTCTCATTTGTAATTTACAAAAAAGTGCCGCAAGCGATCCTTGAGGCTACAACAATATTTTATGTCGGTTGTGTTTCGAGATAGAACTCTGAAACGTGTATATATATAAAGCATGATATAAAGCTCGCCTCAGGCACAACAATTTTGTGAGTTGAGATGTTATCGGGAGGGAGAGAGCAAAGCGGTTGTTCGTTCATTGTCGAGTAATTTTTTCTCTCTCTCTTTTAATGCTTGCTCTCTCTCTGTCTATATATGAGAGAAGCGGAAAATTTTTTTTCTTCATCATCATTTTGTGTATTGAAAGAACAAAAAATTTCATTGCTGCTTTCAGTCTCTCGCAGCTTTTCATTTGATTCAGTCGGAAATTGTCAGAAGCTGTGTAAAAAAATAAAAAATAAATGTGTTTGTGATCAAAATAAAAAATTTGTGTTTATTATGAAAAAGTGAAAATTTTGAATAAAAAAAAAGAAAAAATTTAAGGACATAAAAAATTGATATAAAAAACTCATTCAAAATTCTACCGATAAATTTTCTTGCATTTTCCGCTGCTAAGCTGGATCAGCGAATGTTGTCATCCCTCGATTCAACATCTGCCATCAAACGGTGAGTTTTTTAAAATATTTTTTTTATTAAATATGAAAGCAATTAGTATGCATTTTTTGCTACCTAGTAAATTTTATAATACTTAATTACATGCTCAAGGAAAATAAGAGAGATAGTGAATAATTTTCCTTTTATTACGGCTACCGTAATTGCACTTTTTATGCAATTAAATATAATTGAGGATGAAGTGATTTTAATTCTGGTAGCCAGCAACAGTTACAATCGTAATAAGAGAGAAAAAAAAAACAGAGAGAGAGCGAACAACAAAAAGTAAATGTGGAAGTGATAAGTGGAAGTGTTGGTTATTTTCTAATGCTTGCAAGCACAAAAGAGAGTGAGATTATCATTAATAGTATCGTTAAATTGCACATTTCATATGAAATTGTTAGAAATAGAAAACGTGATAATTATTATTTTAAGAAGTGACAATTAATTACTTTTTTTTATGAAAATTTTTCTGATGTTATTAATGATTGATTAATTCGTTATAAAAACATTGCTAACTGATTCAATCTCTTAAAACTGTTGATTATCTGAAAACTTAATATTTTAGTAATTAAAAAATATTTGACAAACTCTTTTAATCCCTAAAAACAAAGAA
Organism: Polypedilum vanderplanki; assembly: GCA_018290095.1. Classification (NCBI taxonomy): domain Eukaryota; kingdom Metazoa; phylum Arthropoda; class Insecta; order Diptera; family Chironomidae; genus Polypedilum; species Polypedilum vanderplanki. The sequence continues at coordinate 32,612,675 of CM031380.1, read as the reverse complement.
AAATTAATATTATCACGTGAGCAAAATAACAGTTAATATTTACATGTCTATTGTTATAGATTTAAAATAGTTTTCAAAACGCAATTTGAAAATTTCAGTTTGGTTTCAATACATATTTATAAATTAAGAAAGTTTATGCAAGTCGGCTTGACAGTTATTTTACTCACTTGGTTAATTTTAACTTGATCTTACTATTTCTTCATTCATTTATTTTAAAATTGTTATATACAAAAAAAACTGGAAATTTTCATATTTTTTACTAAAATTTACTTTTGTTTACAAAAAATTGCAAAAAATCTTTAAATTGTAGAAAGTACAAATTGAAAAAAAGCTACAAATAGTTGTAGAAGTTTTTCAATTTGTAAATTTTTATAAAATTTTACAAACTGTTATAAATTTTTGAAAATTTAAAATTGTAGATTTGTAGAATATTCTGCAGACTGTTATAAATTTTGGAAATTATTACAAATCATTGAAGACTATAAAGGTTTAAAACATATAGAACAATTTTTAAATTAATGCACTCATAGAAAAATATTAAACATTTTGATGTTAAAAAAGTATTAAGACAAAAATTAACACCAAATGTTTAAATTTAAGTGAAAAGTTTTTAAATTCAAACATAAACTATTAAAATTTTATTATTTAGTAATAAATTTTTTTTTTTAGTGTTAAAATTTTATTATTGCAATGTTAAAATTTAAAATTTTCAAAACCCGTCAAAACAAAAAAAAAAATTTAATGTCAAATTATAAAATTTTAACATGAAATATTAAATTTTTATCATTTTGAAAATACATTTTTAAACTTTTGAATGATAAGATATATTTTTGGTTCTGTTTGTAAATTGAAAAGAGCCACTAAAATTTTTCTTAATTAAAAAAAGTGATAAATAATGTATATTGCAGTGATAAAACTGCAGAAAAGTGATCAGAAAGTGATATAAAAGTAAAATAAATTGAAGTTTCAGAATAAAATAGGAGGAATTTAATATAAATGAAGTGGTAAGAATTTATGGTAAGATTGTTTGGAAAATTTCATTTTGTCAAATCGTATGTTATTAATGATCTTTAAATAATATCCTCTATATAATATGATATATTTTTAGGTTTTACAGATAAGTTTCAAGTAAGTCAGTTATAATCAATTGAAAACATGTTTTATTCGAATAATTCTTTTTAGCGCATTTTTGGAACAACAATGCAGCTTATAATTTCACTTTGTTTCGGCTGTTCGGCTGTTCGGCTGTTCGGCTGTTCTGCTGTTCGGGTAGCGGAATTTGAGATCTCGAAAACTACAATAGTTAGCGAATTCCGGTTTTTTGCGTTTGATTTGTGCTATCGAATCAGTTCGGGGAAACATAGTTAGAAAGTTATCACTTATTACGATAATCTATAAATTACGAAATTAAATTTCCATATTGCACAGTGATTCAGAATTAAAAAATTTGTTCACTTTTGAAAAAATGATGATATTTCAGATCGATGTATTCCATATACCAATCGATAAAGCACATTAAAATGCATCGATTGGTCGAGGGAATAGTGATTTAGTTGCGTATTTATTGAGATATTTCGTCTCAAAGTCGCCATTTTTTTGTTTACATTTTTCATTGCAAATTTTAAAATCAATATTTCTCAAGTCAGAGTTCATTATTCTGAGATTTTATATATATCAAAAGACAGATAATTAAACGTAAAATTCAGCAATGATAAGAAATTTTACTAGAAATTAAAGGAAAATATTGAATTTTGATTTGCCATTTTGTATTTTTTTGAATAAGTAAAATTATAAATAAGTTCGATTAGAGCGGTTTAGATCGCTGGATTTATCATAAATAGAAAGAAATACTCATATAACATTCGCCGTAAACCGCTTACAATGCCAAACGATGCCATAAGAGCGCAATTTGCAATTGAATTTTGCAAAAATACGCCATATTTGAAGACAAAATTTACTTTAACAAAAGATTCAAATTTGAAATGATCGTTAATTTCATTGAAAATTAACAAGCAAAAGTGCATTTAATTTTAATTTATTTAATTTAATGTGATATATAAGTGACCTTTGAAATTTATTTTATTACTTGATTCTTGTTATACTCAGCAAAACAAATTTTTTGTTTTATAAATATAAAATTCAAATTTATAAAAATAACCGTTTTCTGAAATTTGAATTTTTTTCAGGTGCGCAAAAAAAATTGAAATGTAAACAAAAAAAAATGAAAAGTGAACAAATTTTTTAATTCTGAATCACTGTGTATTGAAATTTGTAAACAAATTTTTTTTCGCGAAAACGATTGCAGCGCCACCAACGGCGAAAATTGGAACTAATTAAATTTGACTTGATCGTTATACAGAAAACAATATTATGTCTCGAATCGAAAGTTGTGAACGAAATATTAAAAGATTTGAATAAAAGCGTGTCTAATTCTAAATTATTGACTCGTATTATCTTTTGTATTGATTCATATTATTTATTTTATTATTAATTCGGAATCGAAATGTAACGGAAAATTTGAATTGCTAGTGCGCGCAACTGCGCATAAGTTTATATGTAAACAAGAAGCAAAATTTAAATTGCAAAAGTTTATTGAAATTTTTTTGTGCCTAAGTATCAATTTCTTCGTATCGTACCTGAAAATGTTATTCAAATCACATTACACAATACACAATCGATTCGCAAACATAACCATAATCGTATCGGATCAAGTTTTCATGAATAGTAATATCGACACACTTCAAGAATGCTGGGCAGTCGATAATGAAAGTTACAACATTCCTGACTTTGAAGAAATATCACGAAACCGATTAATGGGTCGACCACAAGCATTCGGAACGATTAATTTTTGCAAATTGACTGTTGAACCTCGTATTACTGATCGAATCGAAATTGAAAATGGGAACTCGAATAATCACGTCGAAATAAGTGGCTTCAAATTAGACAACCGATTAACTATAATCAACATCTACAATAATCCATCATCGAGTCTCGATTTACTGAAGGAAACACTTTTGGAAGTAAAGGATTATATCGACGAGAGCGAAAATATCCTGATTCTTGGCGATTTTAATCACGAATTGAAATTGGGCAGTCCAATCGAGTCGTTTATGCTTCAATCTTTTGGCACAAGACTGTTCTCACCACGCAAATCGACAACAAACGCTCGAACAGTTATCGATGGAGTGTTTGGACGAATCGAAGATTATAATGTTGAAGTTTTTATCTATGAATCGTATGCATCTCATCACAAACCATTAGTCATCCGAGTACATGAATTATAAAATATCTCATTTAAATACACTATGAATTAATAAAATGTATTCAAATCGTTAACTATTCTTTTATTAAACTTGTTAATATAACTGATCTAGGCGCCAAAAATGTGCTAAAGTCCTCTGATCTACGCAGAGACTTTCCCATCATGTTTTGTTATCTTTCTCTAAGTTCTCTTTAGTTTTATTTAGGCCTTTATATTTATTTTCAGATTCAAAAACAAATGACTTTTTGAGTCAAGGTAATTGATCGTATATTAATGTTTATTTATTTTTTCTTTTCAGATTATATGAGCAAAAACAAAAGAAGATCCATGTTAAAATATTTTTAAGTAATAAAGATTCAACACTTGTCAAAAATTCAAATGAATTTGAAATATGAAACTTTTGTATTATTGTAAACTTTTATCTAATTAATCTTTGTAAAATAAAAGAATCTAAATGAAATCAAATGCAATGCATTTTTAGCTACAATAATTTTTTCAGGATTTTTTGAATTAAAAAATTTAAACATACAAGTATTAAAATTTTAACACGGAACTTTTTAAAATATTAAGAATAAAATATTAAATTTTTAGTATTTGGTGGTAAGAGTTGTTTTTAACAATTTAATGTTGAAATTTTAACATTTCTGTATAAGAGCTTAGGTTAACATTAAGTGTTAAAATTTTTCATACAAATTTAACATCCGATATTACTTTTTTTCTATGAGTGTGTAAGCTTATATAAAAATTCAAACTGTAGGAGATTAAAAAATAATTTTTTTTTGTAACTATAAGTTTTAAATTCAACAAAAAAAAAATTTCTATTATTTCTCTTATGATATTCATTGTGTAAAAATTTCCAGACATCAATTCTCTGTCTCCTTTGAATAGAAGTAGAAAAAGAAGTTTTTTTCAATTCATAAACTTGATGATGACGATGAAATTGTATGAAGACATACAAAAGTGAGTGTATGTATAGATGAGTATAGATTCAATATATATATAATATTATGAAAAAACATGAAAATTGCTGGTAGCAATTTTTTCATGAACCTTTCACATCTCTCTCTCTTTCTCTTTTCTCCCTTTCTCACTGTATATATATACACATCCAATTTTCCGTTCGAGAGTTCTCTTCGCTCTCACTCACTCACTCATTCTCTCGGCATGCTTTAGGCAAAATTTTATGCAGTGATGTAGGATGGAGTGAATGATGCAAATAAATTGAAACTGGCTCTGATAATACACACTCACTCAAACTATATTATATTGTGGTGGTGATCAGACACCAAAGGGCAAATTAAATGGCTTCCGGCAACACAACTCCGACGTATACATTCATTCGTTCGTTCATTATCAGGTTTCAGTCTCCTTTTTTTCGCTCTCTTTGACATTATTTCCATAAAACTCTCGAACTTATTTTTTTCTGTGGCCAAAACATGCATTTATTCATAAGTATTGCCGCAAGCTAACAAGTCTCATTCAACTTGCAAATACGAATGAATATTAAGCAAGAAATAATTGAACATTTAAAAATTTAAACGTTTAAAATTTTTAACGAAATAAAAATTTAACGAAAAGAAATTCATAAACAATTTTTTAACGAAAGTAAGAAATTAACGAAAAATTTCATGAAGAAAATAAATTTGAAGATTTTATCGAAAATATATTTGACGAAAGTAATTAAAATTCTTAATGAACAATTCACTCTTTAAACGAAATTTTAAAAATAACTTTCAATTGACAATCATTGACATTTTCCATTATTTCTTACAAAATAATTCACAAATACAAGTTCCATGTATCATAAATTATGATTATTATAGCCACATATATATAAATAATTTTAAATCATTTTTGCACTGGGCGAAAATTCATAATTATTATAATGAATGTATTGCGATGCAATCTGCAAGCAGAAAGAAAATTAAGTGCACTTTAGCGAGTGAGCGAGAGAAAAATGTCCTGCGAGGCAGTTTCGCATGTTCCAATATATGAGGAGATTGCAATTTGATGATAACTGAGCAGCTTTCTGTCGTGAAATTCGATTGCGATTTCAAATGAACTTTTGAAAGGAAATGAATGCCCGTCAACAATCTTTTTTCTATCTTTTGACCATGTCTATCAGATGTGATCTCATAAAATAAAGAGTTTTAGCCTACACTGTGCCTACAGCTAAGTTTTCGATTTTGTTTTTTTTTTATTTTCGTTGGGGCGACTGCTGCTATAAAGAAAAATGAGATTGTGTGCGAGGTTCACTTGTTTTCAACATTTTGCTTACGGCTCTCTCTCGACTCGATGGATTATGAAATAGAATAGATAACATTCCGTGAGCTAAGAGAGGTTCTTTCTCGACTCACATAATTTTTTGTGTGTGCAGAGTGCGTCCGTAGGGGAATTTTCTTCTTTCTTGTACTGAAATGATGTTCCTCTTTAGGCTTCATTAGTCCTTGAGCTTGAAGCAATACAGATATGCCAAGTTCTTCTTTCTTAATGTTTCATTTAATTTAAAATATAAAAAGAGAAGAAAAATGCTCGTTAGAACTTGACGGAAAAGCTTTGAGCTAAATGAGAATTTTCAAGTTGCTTCAAGTGATGAAAAATCTCAGTTTTTCTTTTATTTTGTTTAATCATTTTCACAATGAGTTGATGAGAAGATAAAAATGAAAAAGTTTATGACTAATGATGTTTTCTGAATTTGTTTTTTATTTCTGTTTATAATTGATTGATTAAAAATTGTTTTCTGAATGGAAATTTTCGTTACTTTCATTTTTGATTTAATCGATGAATGAAATTGTCAAATTAAATCTTGTAGAAGATACATATTGGAATAAAAGTGATATTCTAGTTCACTTAACATTTTTAAACTTAAAAAATTGATTAATAAAAATTTTAACTGTCATAAAACTTCAAATTTAAATTAAATTTGACAGTTATCTTTAAAAAAGTGATTTAATTTTTCAAAATTGTTAAAAAATAAGGACCATTGGTGACTTCTTAATCATCTGATTTAAAATTTGTCAAACTCTTTTCAAATCGATTAAATAGACCATTAAATATTCAAAAATGACCAAATATAGAACTTGTATAATAACAACCTTGTAACTTGTGATCAATAAATTTAAATTTAAAAAATTGTTTTTATTTCATTGATATGACAAAAGTAACACAGTTAATTATTCAATAATTTTTTTTTATTTTATTTCGACATCAACCGAAGTTTATTAAGGACAATTCTATCCGTTAATAATTGAAAGAAATTACATTAATGGAAATAAATTTCAAGAAGAAGAAAATCAATTAATTAAAATTATTTTGATTTGGGTTTATTTGATATTAAAAACATAATGCATAAAGTATAGAAAAACTATGACATTAATATTTCATCTTAAAAATTTCTTCTCTTCTTAAAATGCAAAAATTTTGTTGTTTTCAAAGATTTTAAGAGATTGAAAGTCTTTAATATTTTAATAACAAAAGCAATGTAGTAATGTTATATCATAATAGGTAGAATGTAAGTAAGTTTTTTTAGATAAATCTACTTGTAATGTTTATAAATAAATTTTATCCATCATGATAGAACTTTCTAGTTTATCCATTTATTGTTCACAACTAAACTAACTCTATCTATATCATAAGTAAGTACAGTTGCATTTTGTGTACACACATAATATAACAATTTTATTAGCATAATTGAGAGTGCATACATAATAATATAAATTTTTTTCTCGCATTTATGATATTATTATCGATCATATATAAAACAAAAAATGCCTTAAAGCAAAAACAGTACAGTTGTTTAATATACTATGAGATAGATTTTTTTGTATATGTTGGTAAATCGAAACTAATTAAGCACGGGTTTGTGTATAGAGTAGCAATGATTTATGTTTTACTTGCGTGTGCTGAAATGAAGCAATCATAGAGTTGCAAAATTATCTTAATCTTAAACTTAACTTGAAAATGAGGAGAGAAATTATAACAGTCCACTTCAGTCATTTGCTTGCCATTGGCATTACCATGCATTTTAATAAAAAAAAGTCATCATCAAGCTACTGTATAGCAGGAACATGCAATGACAGATGCAATCATGTGAGGCATCAAATTTTCATTAAATTCAGCACCTGAAACTTTTTTTTTTTGCTTCTGCTGTTACCTATATAATGAAATTCCATCACTACTCAACCTGTAATTTTAACATTTCAGCCACAGCAACTATAGCAAATGACTGAGTGTAAAATTGTAGCTAGCTATAAAGCTGAACTCTGTAGAGTGATGTGAAAGCATTCAGACATTCATTTTTAATATTATAAAAAAATTTATATATGAACAGAGCTCGCGGCAAATTTTCCTTCTTTCTCTCATGTGTACACATATATCCAATATTTTTTCCTCCCTGCTACTGCTATTCCTCGCATATAAGAGCTTTTTTTCAATATGATGTCAGTGTAGGGAGAAAAAAGATCGAATAGATTGGAAAAACGAGATGCAATTAAAATGAAACTTGTCCCAAACGCTTGAAGCTTAAAAAATGTCCGCTAGCAACTCACAAAATTATATTTGTTCATCATTCGAGGCGACATTTTTTTCATCTCCTTTAAATTTTTTCGCTCGCATAAAAAAAAAACTAAAGCGAAATTTTTTAATATTCAACAATTTTCAACTTTAATCATGAGAAATCGCTGGCAGCATTAAAAACTCATGCATGTATTTATGACAGAGCAGCAACAAAAAAAAACTTTTTTTTATTTTTCATGCATAAATATTGAAATTTTTTATTATAAATTTGTATTCAAAAAAACATTTTAATTAAAATTGAAATTTTTAAGTTCCGCTTAGGGAAAGTTTAAAATTTAACCTAAAGAAATTTTCTTGTAATTTATTTCTTTTTTATATGAATGAAGTGAACAACAAGAACAGAACATAAATAAATAACAATAAAGAAACTAAATTAAATCTTGTGCTCGCAGTTGAGTCTATTGGGATTTTTTACCTTCACTATAGAAAGAAGGAAATAAAAAAAACTAGCGAATTTCTCAAGGAAAATACTCGCTTCTATGGCTTAAGGCTGAAAATTCTCATTCTCAAATATCTTTCGTTTGTGATCCGAGTGAAAAGAAAAGAAGGAACTGAATGTGAGTAAATGTGTGTGAGTTCAGAATCAACTATGTGATGGGTTTGCTTGTTTTGAACATTTACCTTGCGGCTACTTCAACTCGATGGACTATGAAATGGAATAGATAACATTCTGAGAGGATTTCTATCCTAACTTTGCCTTAAGTCATTTTCATAGGAACTTTCTTTCTTTCTCTCTTTTGCCTTTTCTTTCCTTGCTCATTCTCGAAAATGTGTTTTAATGAAATTTTCATTTTATTTTATTTTGTTAAGACACTCTGATTTTTGATAGTTTTACAAAATATATTTGAGTATAAATTGATAAATTATTTTTAATCATAATAGTTATGAAATCAAATCTCATACAAGATTTGAAATCTTACAATGTATACTTAAGTATATTTTGAATGAAATTTTTATTAACACGAATAGTTATGAAATCAGATGCGAAGAATATTTTGAAAAATATACTCGAGTATAAGTTGAAAAATGTTGAAATGAAATGTAAATAAAAATCATAGTGTCATCACCTTAATAAAAATCAATTTTCTCTCCTTTTCCTCATTTCAATCTTGACGTCAAGCACAAAATTTTCAAAAACATTCGCCATCGAAAAGTTTTTACTTTTTAATTTGAAAATTTCTGCAATTTTACCCTTTTCATCAGCAATCAGTCAAATATTTTTCCTCATATTTTTTATGACATATGTTTGCAATTTGATCCTTTGCACATACATGAAAAAATATTTTTTTTTTCTAAAATGAAAAGTTGAGTTTGAGATGAAATGAAAAAAGTTTATGACGCACATAAATGTGTGATGTGAAAGGATGGAAGGAAAAATTAAAATATTTACGTTGGAGCTGTACAAAGTTGTTTTTTCTGTGCGTAATTAAACATTTCTCCTTTCAACTTCATTCACTCATTCTCGACCTCACATCACATCATTGCAAGAGCAAATTTTCCAAACAAACACAAAAATTTTCTTACAAGAGGTAAAATTTACATAATTTTTAATTTGAAATTGCTCAAAGGCTTCACATACATGATTTACATTGAAGAGCAAGATGAACATGATATGAAAATTTTCTCATCAATTTTATCTCTCACAATAGAAAACTTTTACATTGTACTCAGATAAAATAAACAAACATTCTTCCTTTACTTACCTTTTGGTCATCATCATTCTATTCTATGCCACATGTATGAAAGTTTTTGTTTGTTTTTTGAAAAAAAAAGTTAAAGTTTGACTTGCATTCATTTAAATCTTTTGTTTTTATCAACAGAACAGAGAAATTAAATTTTTTTATTGTTTATCAAATCATTAACTTGTTCTCTCGCATTTTGTCATAAACAATTCAAATAAAATAAATAAAAATATTTTTTTTTACCCACGAATAAAAACAAATGAAAATGAAGGAAAAGAATCAAGCAGATCAAGAAAGAAAAAGAAAATAGCCAGAAGATATGAAAAAGTACAACAAAAGAAAAGAGAGAGAATCATAAAAATGTATAAAAGTGACACAGAATAAAACACCAATTGAAATCTTTTTTTTTCTTCTCTCTGACTCAATTTATGAGTTGTTGTTGTTCACAAGTCGGCCACAATCTCACGAGTCATCAATGTCTGCTGTTGATTTTTTTAATGATTTTTTTACACCTACATGAATGACTCTTGGTGACTTTTCTTTTATTGCTCGCTCTCGTGATGAGTGTTGCCCACATTTTTTGTCTCTTATTTTTAGTTACTCGTATTTTTATGAGCAACATAGTTTAATGACTTTCAAGCGTGGGAATATTTTCATGGTGTTGGTAATTAATGAGTTAAATTGAACACTTAATGTTTGTGAATATTCAAGTTAAGAATATCTTTTAAAAAACATAAAATGACAGTTGAATTTAAATTTTTACCGAGAAGACTATTTTATTTTAATCATCTCGGTAACAAAATTGTGTCATCTCAGAAAAAATTAAATTTAACCGTCATTTTAAAATTAGAAAATTGTCAATTTACCAAAGAAAATGTTAGAAAATTCAATTTCAAGAAAATCTAATCAAAAAGTATTCTACATTGAACAAATCATAACAAATTCTACGAAATTTCGAAATGCAACATCTAAAACAATTGCCGAATGTATCAAGAAGTAGAAGAAGAGAGAGAAAAAATTATCTCATTATAACAAGCCTAAAGCGATGAAGTTTAACTTAACAGCACATCAAGAAATGTCAGATTTTTTTCCTCTCTCTCTCGCATGATAAAAAAAAACAAAAAACTTTCATTTCTCTCTGGCTGACTGTCGTGTGTGTCCTTTAGGCTAAAAGACAGCTTTTTGATTTGAAAATAAGATTTATTAGCTGTCTTTTGTATTTGTTAAAAAATTTTCTGTCTACAGTTGAAATTCGATCTAAAAGAATTTCTTGTTGTAAATATTATTATGGTTAAATTTATTAAAAATGCTCAAGTCTCATTTTGAGAATATTTCTTCCGGGTGAGAATAAATGAGATCGTATCCACCTTTTTAAACTTTTTTCTGTTCTCTCTCTTTCACTCTTGCTATATTGGGATTTTTTTATGAATAAATTTTATTGCTAAAAAAAATAAAGCAGTTTGTCTTGTTTACTTGGGGTTTTTTCAACGGTAATTTTTATTTTTAAACAATTTTAATGTCAAATTACAAAAATTGGTTTTTAAAATTTTAGCCATCTCGGTAATTCCAAGAAGATAAAATAAAATATTATCATCTTGGTAAATTTTAAATAAAACGTTAAAAAAATAATGTTTTTCAAGAAATATTGAATATTTTATTTTGTTTTAAGATTCAAATTATAAATGACCGTTATTTTTTAAAAATGCGCTTCATATACATTAGTTAGTATTTTAAAAAAAGCATTCTCTTTCGGGTCGTTGTATATCATTATGATATATTCATATAAATATAACAAAAATATAAATTTTCATCTCATTTTTCTCTTTCTTTCTCCCTGTTGTGTACATACATATATGTATAGAGGGAGAGAAAATTCAAAAACGATGCTTAAGGACTTGTTGGATGTACACATTAATTTCATACAATTTTTTTCCTTCTCTTTTTTCTCTTCTCGCTTTTATTTCACACCCATAGGCGAAAATGTGATATTGAACCGAGAGACAGAGATAGCAAAAGCATCATGGAGCCCAGGGATTTATCATCGAGTGCTAGATTGTTTCCAAACGCTCAAATTAAAATCAGGTGGGTGAATGAGAATGAACTTTTATAACAAAAGAAAAAAAATTGAAAATTTCTATCGTTTTATTAGCACTTCACCTACGACATCGCCAACATCAAATTCTTCATCACCAACGCCAGCAAATTCTGGATCACCGGTGGGAAATCAAGGATTATCGTCATCTGCTTCTGGCTGTATTCATACGAAACCAATTACAGGAATTCCATGTGTTGCTGCTGCGAGTCGATATACTGCACCAGTTCATATTGATGTTGGAGGGCAAATATATACATCAAGTCTAGAATCTCTTACCAAGTAATTTTTATAAAAAATTCTTAAACTATTTTTTTGCTAATTTTTTTAAAATTTAGATTTCCAGAATCAAAACTTGCAAAATTATTTAATGGAACAATTCCAATTGTCTTAGACTCATTGAAGCAACATTATTTTATTGATCGTGATGGAAATATGTTTCGCCATATTCTTAATTTTATGCGAAATTCTCGACTACTGATATCAGAGGATTTTTGTGATCTCGAATTGCTGTTAGAGGAAGCCAAATATTTTGAAATTGCTCGTAGGTTTCTTTGACATTTTCAATCAAAAATTATTTATTTGTTTGTTGCTTTGTTTTTGAGATTTATTGGAATGAAAAATTTATTTTAAAATGTCTCTAGTTTAAACATTTATGAATTTAATATGTGACAACTATGATGGTCGATCAAAATTATTGCTTAATGTAAATTTTCAAGTTTTAAAAAGTTTTAAAAATTTATATTTTCTATCAAATTGTAATTTTATGAAAATTTAATTTTAATTAGCATTTTTAGCAACTGATAAATTTGAACACTCTTTTTAATTAAAAAATTTTGAAAGTTAACGATATTTTTTATAATTGAATATTTGAAAATTTTAATGAATTTTAAAAATGATTAAAAAAAATAAAGTACAAAATTAAAAATTTTATAATATCAATAAATGGTAATTTTAAATACTTTCTGACCATTCTGAGCTTTATCTATGATATTTTTTAAAAATTTGAATTACTTAAATTAACGATTAAGTTTGAAAATCTAAAGAAAAATAACAAAAACTTGATAATAATTAAAATTTTTCAACAAATATTTTTTAAAATTAAAGTATCATATAAACTAAATTTAAACTATTTTCACTGTGCTTAGAAATTTGCTTAAAGCATAAATTCAAAATTTAGCTATTTTTTTGAATTTTAATTATAATTTTTCGTGTTATAAATTAATTTTAGATTCAAAGCACTAAATTCAAATTTGAACTTTTTTATCAAAAAAATATTAACATTTGTAATTTCAAGTTTAATCTTTTTTATACTAAATGTAGGCGTATATTGATTTTGATCGATCATTTCTAAATGTCAATGAAAAATCTTAATGTTTACATTTTAAAATATAAACAGTTTAGAATAATTTTTTTAATTTTAACGTCTATTTGAAATTCAAATTTATACATTTACAAATCTTAAATTTTAAGATAATCTTATGACAAATTTATTCACTTATTTAAAGTCAAACAAACCATATAAAAGACTGTTATCCAACCATAAAAAAATAAATCTTCAACAATCACTATAAATATTAACAGACCAAGACTAATTTATTCGCTACTGCAAAAACATTAAAAGTTGCTTCTTTTTATTTCTTTTCTTTAATGGCAGCAATGGTAAGACAAATTGAGCAAATGAAACGTGAACGTTTGAAAAATGGATTGAAGACAGTAGCAGCAACATCATCATCACGATCGCCATCACCGTCTCGATCAAAGCCAACATCGAACAATAAATTAGCCAATAATAATGATTTGTATGAGGTCGTTGCATTGCAAATATCTCCCGATCTAGGCGAGCGAATTCTCATGTCATCAGAACGTAGCGTGCTAGATGAAATTTTTCCTGAAACAAATCAGGCCATTCTTGATGCACGTTCGGGTGTTGCATGGAATCAGTTTGAAGGTCGTCAAGTCATTAGATTTCCGCTCAATGGCTACTGTAAATTGAATTCAATCCAAGTCATCACGCGATTACTCAACAGTGGCTTTTGTCTGGAAGCCTCAACTGGCTACTCAAGTGGCGTTGAAAATCAACAATTTTCGGAATATTTATTTGTGAGAAAAGTGAGAAACAACAATAATATTAATAGTAGTAGTAATAATAATATCAATAACAACAATTAGTCGTACACACAGTCAGAAAATTTTTAATAATAAAAATCAACACATAAAAGTACACACATTCTTTCTATTTAAATAGTTTCTTTCATTGTCCATTGAAAAAGAAGAAGAAGAAGAAGATGAAAAATGAGTCAAAAGTAAATAAAATAAATAAATAAATAATAATAGTGAATTTAACATTTAAGACACTTTTTATTTTTATTAAAGATGATCTTGGATTTAAGAAATAATTAAATATTTCATTTTTTTGAACTTTTCGTTGAAATATTTGAATTTTCTATGATAAAAAAATAGTCTTAAATTTTTTATAAAATTTCATAGAATTCGATGTTTTTCATAGGAATATTAAAAGTTTTGAATTTTTTAAAATTTTTCTAATATCAATAAAAATGAAATATTTTATTATTTCTTAATTAAAATTAGTATCATGGAAAATTACTTAATGTGATCATTATTATGCCAATCATGCAGTATAAAAGAAAGTAATTTTCTGCCATTTCAAGTCATGATCAATGATGATGATCATATGAAAAAAATAAGATTCACATTGCTCTGTAGTAGCTCTTTTTATGAAAAAAACAGTCCACATTGTTTACTTTTAAAGTTCATCGCAAACGGCAACACATTCATGCATGTGTGTGAATGAAATCTGGTACAATTGAATCAGTGATTATATTAAATGAGCCAAAACCAAGAAGGAAGTCAACATTGACATTTTAAATAAAATAGTCACAAAAATGATAAATCAAAATGATACTTGAGAAATCACAAGTGGAAATGAGATCATGAACAATGCATAATTCATCAATGTTCGCTTTAATTTAAGAAATTTTCAATTCTGAGAACTTCAATTAATTAATATTTATGGTTCGTTTCTTCTAATTTGCAGACAAAAAATATAAAAATAAAATTTATGTTTATAGAGCATTTTATAAAATTTATTGTCACACGCGATAGAACAAGATTAGATAATCATCAGAGTTGTTTAAGAAGAAATATTTATGAATGTGAAAGGAAATCGAGATAAAGACAAAAGTTTCATTTTATTTTTTCGTGCGACAAAAAAACATGTCATATGCAACAAAAAATTTAATTTTTAGAAATCTGGTAAATTTTAATTTAAAGAAATTATTTTTTATTTACAATAAATTATTCATTTCTCACATTTTATTGGTCTTAAAATAGGTTTTTAAAAATTTTCACATGTAAAAAGATTTTTAATTAAAAAAAATATTTTTTTGTTTACAAAATATTTACGCGACATTTGTAGTTTGTGACATCACATGTGACAATGCGACATATCACAATCACATTTGTGATATAATTTTAAAAATTTTTCATTTCTGCTTAAACTTGCCTAAATAATTTTTTTGTCTTTTGCATAAGTGTCTAATCCCCTCGAAGGAAGCAATCATCATTTGTATGTTAATTTTTTTCCACTTTCAAAATTCAACTCTGTTGTTATGAAACACTTTTACTAATCCAGTTTAAATTTGAAAAGACGCAAAATTAAATTTCTTTTTAGTCAAAAATGTAAACTTGCACGTGTGATCTTCTTCCGATCAGACTTAAAAAATTCTTTACTTTTTTGAAAATGGCAAAAACATTTTATGAATCAGATTTCCTTTTATAGAAATTTGACAATGAATTCTTTTTCTTTTGGTAGTTTTCAGGCACCTGCTTTATTGATTGTGTTTATATTTTTTATTGAGAATGAGAAACTAATTTTAAGCCATCAATAAATCACAATAACTCAGCGATTTAATTTGTTGCCGGCTAGAAAGAGATTTTAATTCACATGTATATTTGTATGTATGTGCATGTCGCGATGAACAAGAGTCAAAAATTTCATTTTTTTTTTTGAATTTGATGTTTTTTTCAAGGTGAAGATGATTTGATTAATTTTTGATGATTGACTCTTAAAAAGAGTGTGAAAGGAAATGAGAATAAAAGTTGCAAAAATGTGATCAATCGGATATTGTTCAAGTGTACAAGTGTAAAACATCTAGTTTTTGATTGCAACAAGCTTTTGTAAAAATTGAAAAAAATTTAAGTTTCGGCATTTGCACGCTGATAGTTAAGTATCAGTGATGACGATTATTAAGTAAGATTACTGGATTACTTACAAATCTCTCTTATTAATTATTAAAATTTATTTGAACGAAATTTTTCAAATATGTTTGTTTACATTGTGAACTTTTTGTTGACAATGCCAAAAAAATTTTATTTATATTATCAAAATTCAAAAAATTTCGTTAATTTTTTTTCTCATCAAAATTACAAATTTTGGTTTCTTCGTGAAAAAGGTAAAAAATATTGTTTTGATCATCACTTGTAATGTCAACTTTCTATCAAATCACGAATTCATCACTTGCAAGTCTAAAAAATTAATCAAAAATAATCTTCACCTTGATGTGAATCTTCATATAAATTATGAATAAAAAGATAAAGTAGGCTTTGTATTCATTATTATGATTATGTTAATTGCTATTAAATTAGTGTGTAATGTAGAGTCAAAAAACAATGAAACTAAAAAAGAGAATTCTTCTTTTTCCAAAAATAAAAATACAAAATTTTTTTTAATAATTTCTTACAGAATTAAAATTTTTTATTAAATGAAAGGAAAAGATAAATTTGGGTTTTATTATCACAAAAATAACAAAAAACTTGATCTTTTGAAAAAGTGTTTAAATAAAGGTAGTAGCAGAAGAGAGATGATTACGTTATATGTCATTGTAGACTGTAACATTGTTGAATGTCAATATCAAATGATATGAATGAAATTTTTTTAGTTTTGTCTATATTTTCCACGGTCATCATGCTTGTAGGCGCCCGCATTATTATGTGTGTAATATCCTAAATTTCCTTTTGGTCGATATGATCCAGTTTCACCTTTTACACGATATTTTCCATCATCACCATTAAATTTAATTTCATTTCTATTTAAATTTTGAGAAATTGCCGAAATTTGTTGAAATTTCTTCGTTGTTAATGGTGAAAATTTACTTGTCGTTGTCTGCACTGGTTTAGTAGTTGTTTTAATTGTAGTTGCAGCAGAAGATGGCAATGGAGGCGGCTCAACTTCAAGTGCCAAAACTGGAATATTTTTTAAAATCGGAGCACCCAAAAAATCAACAGCATCTTCGTCCGGAAGCAATGGTGGCAGTAAATCATTGTAAATTTCAGGAATTCCATTGAAAGTGTTCGATCCACTTGATATGCTTCGCAAAACTACTTTTCCATTCGATGATGATTGCGGCAGGGAATTAGCATTTTGAATTATGACGATCACGACCTTGATAAAAATAGATACACACACAAAAAAAGTAAATGATAAAACTGTCTTTCACATAATTTTTTTTCAAATGATTTATGTAATTTAACTCACAATAATCATTAAAGACTTCATCACGAAAAACTTTTTTTTCTCCTCTCACTTTTATTTTTTTGCAACTTTACTCTTTGAATGCTCAACTAAAACTGAACGTTTGTGATTGCAAGACCTGCAGAGATTCCTTCCTTCTCTAATAAAATTCTATTAGACGCAGACAGAAATAAAAAAATTTAAAACTGGTTTGCGCGCAATGGACTGATATTTCACTTTTATCACTGTTGTTGGAAGCTCTACAAAAAAAGGCAAATGTTGATCGATCCATTAAGAGCAATTTTTTTATTTGGAATGATCATCATCATTCGCGGTAAACACAAAAATCTCTCACTTTTTTTCTTTTCTTCGTTCCGCTCGCATATTTGATCTACATTGTCTATTGACTGACTGACTAATTTTTTCTTCTTCTTCTTTTTTTCTCAAATATTGAATTGTTTGATGAGATTAAATTAATTTGTCTTTCTTTTGTTTTTTTTATGCAAAATTAATTGAGCATTCATTAAACTTGTCAGATAAGATTAGAAGATTTTGTTGAAGAACTTTTCTTAAATTTAAGAAGATTTGTAGTTTTTATTTGTGGTAACAAAATGAAAAATTACTTAATTTGGTTTAATTAATTGTCAAAGTGAGTAAAAAAGTTCTAATTAGAATTCAGACCTGCATGTTTATTTTATTTGATAAATGCATATTTTTTGTCAAGTTGCATGCAAGTTGACTTACACAAAAATGTCTCTAATTCGTTCAATTTGAATTCAAATCAATTGAGATACATAACAATTTTAAGAATCATTGACTTTCATACAAATGAGCAGATTTTCAAACGAATTTTATTAATTTTGCATGAATTAAAGACATTCTTGTTTAAGTCAACTTGAAATCAACTTGACAAAAAAATATGCTTTTATCAAGTAAAATATGAAAATTGAAAATTTTTAATTTTACAAAATTAGACTTTAAAATTTAATAAAATCTAATTTGTATTTTCTAATTTAAAAATAATCTAAAATAATTGATTTAAATTTAATAGAAGTGAGAAGAAATATAAATAAATAAATAACCATTAAAAAGTAAAATTTAGCTGGTAAAAATCTCAAAAATTTTAAGTTACATTCCATTGGATATTCCAAAAGTTCGGCTTAAGATTTATTTTAAAATTATTTTTCAATTGTTTATTTATCTAAATTAGCACAGGAAGAAATCACTAGTCTAAAATTACAAGTATCTCATTGAAAAATCTTAATAAATTTTGTTTGTAAAAATCATAAATAAAAATCATCAAAGTCCTTTAAATTTAAAGACGATAAAAATCAATAAAATTTGTTGATTGTTTTGTAAGGTCACTAAAAGCCCTAATTTTATCATATACATGCAATTCCCAACTCTGTTACACATGTATATTCGGACCTTCCGACAGAAACATAAATTAAATTTTTATAATTCTAATTTGCATATCTCGAAATGTTCACATCAAAATTAAATTAGATGAGATTTTGAGATGTGATGAATTCTTCATTTTTGTACCATTTTTATTGGTTTATGATGTCAATATGATGGATTGATTTATATTGATAGTGTTTTAAATGACAACAATAAGAAAATATTCTTCGTTTTATTTGTCTCGTTTTAAGATTTATTTTTGTGTTAGTAAACAAAAAAAGCTCTCATAAAAAGCTTTCTTTTAAAAAGCTCAAAAAAATTTAATTTAAACTTTTTAACAATTTGATTGAGTTTGATAGAATACCTCATATTATCTTTTATTTATATCTTAAATTATTGTGTAAGTAAAATCAATCATAATAAATTATTTTAATAAAAATTACATAAAGCTTTTAAGAAGATATGCAAGTTTCAATTAAACTACTTTTTTGCAGATATAAATGAAATACCTAAATAACCTTTCAAATAATTCTAAATTTTATAATATAATTTATACCTGCATCAATGTGCTTATTTTAGGAAAAATGAAAGTAGAAATAGAAAATTTCATTAAAGAGAAAAAGCTCAAGTTAGTGTCTTGGAAAAAAGCTTATTAGTGTCTAAACTAAACTTCCATCTTTCTTCTTTTCTCATATAAATAATGCATTAAGCTAATTAGTAAACAAATCAAACAGTTAGATTAAGAATTTTTTTAAAAAGAAATCTATTTACAGAGCTCTGATTTAAAAATTTTGATCTTTAACAAATTCACGTGTTGTGAACCTTTTTTGTGAAAGCTTTTTTTCTCATTTGCATACACGCGAGACACATCAGTAAAAAATTCATTATTTAAAACCAAGGTATGGAAACGATTAGAATCCTTGTTTAAAACCCCTGAAATATGAGTTTTCACTTCGAGAACAGAATAAAACCGAGAAAAATCGATACATACAAATTTTCTATACAAAATTCGACTTTTTACGAAAAAATTCAAAAAGTTCAAAATTTTAAATAAAATAAAAATGATGTAAAAATTAATGAAGCAAAAAACTTTTTATCTCTTAAAATTTCTGAATTTCCGCAGCGTGACAAAAACTATTTAATCAGTTGCATTCGTTAAAATCTTTTTCAAAAAAGAAGATTTTTGTCAAGAAGCAAACTCGTTCTTTTTTGAATTTTGCATGAAAATAAAAATTAAAAAAAGTTCTGGAGATTTTTTACGAGGTTATATTTTTCGTTAATGATCTGATATATAAACAGAATAACCTGAGCAACCTCAAGTTTTTTGAACCCGGATGAAGAATACTTGAGAAAGAAGTAGAAATTTTGAATAAATTTAAAAGTTGGGAACATTGAAAGGGAACTTTTTTAATTCTTCAACTTGATTTGGGAATTAATCAAGGGATAAAAATGAAAAGATTAAAAGTAAAAAAAAAAATTTAAAAATATTTTTTTTTAAATTTCCTGCTTTTATTCAAATTTAACAAAAAAATGATTAATAATTTTAAGCTTTAAAAAAAAAGGAGAAATTTCAAGTTCAATGAATTTATTGAAAAAATTTGAATTTCACAAGAATCTTACCATAATTGACAAATAGTGAATCATTTAATAAAATTTTAATCTAGCGGTAAGTTATTAAAATATTTGACATCCTATTTGCACTAACTCGATTAATTTAATGCAAACAATCTTCACAAACAACTCACAATTTTAGTTGGCATGAATATTTACTGCTTTATTCGAGTATGAAACACGAGATTGTCGTGTGTGGAGATAACTTTTATTCGGTTGAAATAACAATGAAGAAGCGTATCATGATTCCGATTGTTTAGAGAATACTGCAGACGTTTTGGCACTCTTTTAAGTGGAATTAAGTAATTTTAAATCTGACAAAGATTTTTTTCTGTTATTTATTAAAAATTTATGTAAAAATTATTTTTAGCTTATTTTTAGAAATAGCTTGAATAATGATTTTGGTCATTTTGTCAAAGAGGCAAAATAGCAAATCAATTTTCACTTGTACAGCGTTCTCAAGCTATAAATTTATATTGAAACAATTCTGTAGTGTAGATCCAACAGAAAATTGTGGACATTTTCGTTAAAAACTTGCAAAAATTAATTTTCTGATAAAATATGTGAAAATTGAAATTTGTTTGTTGGATCTACGCAATACCCTCTATTGAAACTAGACAAAAATTTTCAAACTTGAATTTTAAGATTCAGAAACGGTTTTGAAAGCTGAAATTTTGCATGAATGATTAAAAAAGTATGAAAATTTATCTTAAAAAGTTGTAATTTAATTAAGGCAAAAATTCTGTTAAAAAATTTAAAACATTTGAGTTAGACGATTTTACCTACAAAATTAGCTAAAAAAGTTGAAAATATAGGAAACCATTAAAATCTAGCTGCTTTCTAAGTCAAACAATCATCAACACAATAAAAATTATTGAAATTAATTGGCAACATACTGTAGATTATGATCAAAATTGGTCTTTTAAATTCAAATTTGTTATTCTATAATAGATAATAAAATACTTTCTAATTGAACAATTATAATACACAATATTTTATATCAATCTAATAATAAACCACAAAGAAATAAACACTAAATATTTTCTCAGTAAAATGATAAGATTAATTTTGTTATCCACATTTAATTTTGATTAACACTTAAGAATTTTTCGCAGTAAAAGATAAAAAATTGAGATAAAAATTTACTATAAAATATCGAACAATTTCCTTGTGAGCTTCAGTTTTAAATTTTTTCTTCAGATCAAAATGAAGTTTCCAATTTTATTTGCAATATTTTTGATTTCTCAAGGAATTAAAATTTCAAATTCTTTTACAATCAATTGTGACTATAGGACAAATTCACTTCTTGTAATTGGTAGTGTATATTTATGTGAGACAACAAATATTCCAACATCATCAGGCATCACAGTCACAAATGTTACTGGAACACATTTAGATGGAAAAAATAATAATGACGTGACTTGTGTTGGGATCCTTGGCAATTGGACTTTATCATTTGTTCCTCGCAATTTCAGCAATTTTTTTCCAAATATCAAAGCAATTTTAATTGTCTACACAACAATTGAGACACTTTTTGGTGATGAATTTGATGAATTTCCGCAATTAGAATATTTTGCCTTTTATTATTCTAATTTGACAACAATTTCAAGCAAACTTTTTGAGAAAACACCAAAAATGGTTTGTGTTTTTTTTGGTTATAACATGATTGAAAGAGTTGGTCATGATTTATTTACACCACTTAATGTGACACAATTGCAGAGAATTTATTTCGATAATAATCGTTGCATAAATCGATATGTTGAAAATGGTAATACAACTGCAATAATTTCACTCATAAATGAATTAAGAGAAAAATGTCCATTTGATGACGAATTTCCTTCAACAACCACAACAACTTCTCTGACTACAACAACAAATGAAAATTTATTTTGCACGAATAAAAGCATTGAAGATTTTGTTTGCGATTTAAAAGATTCAATGATTGAAGTTCAAGAAAATTTAATGACAAAAGATGAAAAAATTGAAGAATTAGAAAAAAAATTGTTGGAACTTCAAGTACAAATTCAAATCAAAGATCAAAAAATTGAAAATATTGAATCAAGAATGCAATGGTTGGAAGAGGAAATGCTCAGATTGACAACTCATCCTTGTGCTTGCAAGTAAAACAATTCATTGACAAAAATTTTTTTTGAAAAATAAAACTTCTTCTTAAAATCACCTACAATTAGCTAAAATGTTTTTTAATCTTCAAGTCGAAATTTTTGAATATTTTTTCATGTAAGTCTAGCAATATACACCAGTTTAGATTATAAAATGATTTTGATCAGATTTTTTTCAATTTCGTTCCATAGTGAATCATAGGACTTACATAAACCAGAAATAATTTGCTTTACCCGGCAAATGATTTTGTTTCGTTTTATTTTCAATGTTTTCATATTCAGTCAAGCAATTAAAAAAATGCGCTAATGAATTTCAATCTACCACAAATTTTTCTTCAACATTTTATAAAATTCTAAAAAATGCTAAATATAAAAAATCTTCTTGATATTGATTTAATCTATAAAATGGATCAACTTCTTTTTTGTTTTTACTAAAAAATCAAGCAAGTTAATTTTGTCACAGAATTTTTGTCAATGCAATTTTAAAATTTGTCATTAGACAAGTTTTGTTATCAAAAATTAAAAATTTATGTCTACTAAAAAATTTGTTCGTTAATTAAATCAAAACTAGAACAATAAATGTCAAAAAAGCTTTTTGCTTCATTAATAATTTTTTGTGTGATTAAAGAGGTGAATGAGACAAATGAAATCTGATATGGCATAAACAAAGAGATTTAGTTCAGATCTTATCAAAAATTTTGATTCAAATTAACACGAGTGAAACATAATGAACTGAATCATTACATAATAAATTATACATATGAATAAAGAAATATTAATAAACTTTAATTTTTTGTAGTATTTACTTTTTGTAGATTTATTTTTATAAAAGAAAATTTAACAAAAAAGATACAAAATTAACTTTGAAAAGGCAAATAAGGTAAAAGTTATTATATTATAATTATTTGCATTTTCTAGTTAACTATCAACTTTTTTAATTGACAAGAACTTTTCTCAATAATTATTAAAAGTTATTAAATTTCTTCTCTATCGATTGTCCATTCATAATCACAAATATTGTCAAATAACAATAATTCTGTTAATTTTATGATGATTTAAGTACAATATGACTGATTTTCTTATCATTCAAAGCAATAGCTTTAACTTGGGTATTGTATTTAAATGTATTTTCTATGATAACTTCAATTTGATAGAAAGAAAGACTTAAATAATTGAGTTTTGCAAAAACTTTAATCTTTAATTTCCATAAGACTTGAGACATTAATTGTAACTTCAATCAAATTTTTTGAAAACATTGTTGATATTTGTTGGAAAAAATTTAAAATTATAAGCATTTATATCTTAATATTTTCAAAATCATCATTCGTTCGTTTTCTTTATGATTTTCTTAAGCATTTTCATTACTAACACGATAACCAATGAAATTTTCATTATTCTTCACACCACATGGATCAAATGTTTTGTAATCGATTGCAAATCAAAAGTCTTCATTATAAAAAATTCGTACTCAATTGTCACAGAGTTAACTAATGAAAATTGCAACGTTGTTTACAAAATAAAAGAAATAAAATACTAAAATTAATTTATTAATTGATTTTAAAATTAGTCGGAAAAAATCAAAAATTTAGTCTAATTTTATTTTAATTTTTCACATACTTCTTTCTTTCCTAACAATTTTAAAAAGGCTAAAATTAAAGAATTAATTAAAAAATGTTGATAAGAAAATTCAAGTCATAAATTTTGAAAGAGAGGCAATAAAAATGAAAGTCACATTTTAAAAATCATTAAAAGTTATTTACAAACAAAGTAGTTTTTATTCTTCATTAATTTTTTTTACTCAAATTTATTCTAAGCAGAATAAAATCATCAGCAAATAAATATTCTTCGACTAATCTATTTCTATTTATAAAATTGAAGCAACAGAAGTTGGGAAAGGAAACAAGATACATTCTTGTGATGAATGATGATGACATAATCGACAGAATATTTTGAGTGTTAAAATTTGTAGAGTGAATGGAGCAAAATAGAGTTAATATTAAAAGTCAAATAAAAATCATAACACACACGCGAATTTGTTGACATACTGATGATAATTCGTCCTTGAAGTTTTGTTATGTTGTAATTAATCGTTTCTTCTATTTTGCTCTCCTAAAGTCAAATCTGTTCACTCTAAATTTATATATTTGGAAATTGAGGAAAAAAATCATTTACATGATCTTCGATGGCGTTCAAATTTCGTCGTGTTTCAATTTTTCACAAGCCCACCATGATTGATTTTTTGTTAGTTTTTTGATTTTCATGCTCATTCATTCTTTTTTGAACAAATCAGTAAAAATTTTTATCTTCTTATTAAAGTGACTTTAATAGACTTCGTTGAATATTCATGCGGTTTTAAAAAGATAAAAAATTGATTTGATTTGCGAACAAGTTAACGACCAAAATAAAACACCTTTAAAACTTTTTCTTTTAAAATTGAGTTTTTATGATAATGTAGGAATAAGGATGTTTACTAATATTTCTATTTTTAGAATTGAGCTTTTTTTGTAAATATTTAAGGTAAATTTTTGATTTTAGATCGCATTTTGTCGAAAAACGTTAAGTCCTGAAAATACAAAATATAACGCATTAGATCAGAGCATTTAAAACAAATTGTTTGACTTAAATTTAACAATTCTGTGCCTTACAAAAAGCCATTTTTTGATAGGTCAGTGAAATTTCGAGTCAAAATGAATTAAATGACTTGACTTCAACTTGACTTTTATAATAAAATCAAAAATTATTGATAATGTTTTTCACATTTGACACTTCATTCTTGAATTTAAATCTTTGTTTTGAGTTTACAAATTTAACAATGTTAAATTTATAGTAAGAAAGTTGTTTTTTTTTTAAATTTTTTTTCTTTTTAGTAAAGTTAGGTCAATTTGATTTAAATTAAATTTAAATTGGATCATTTAAACTTTGATATTAATTTTTATTTTAAAATATTTTTATCAAGAAAAAGTTTACAGATAAAAAAGTAGAAAGTTATCACGCAATAGTAGCTCTAAAACTAAAAGAGTTCAGTAAATTAGAGCATCAAATTGTAAAATAGACTAAAAAATTATTCACTATCGGTACTTACTAAAAAAAGTCTTTTTAACATGATTAGAATCAGATTGCTCATTTTTATAGTTTCATTTTTTTTTTGAATGAAAAAGCTTTCAAAATTAAAAAATTATTTTTTAAAGTTTTCAAAAAATTTTGACATCCCAGAAATTTTCAAAAAAATATCAAACAAACGTTTAACAAAAAAAAATAAAAATTTCCGGTAAAATCAAATATTTAAAAAATTTCTTTGGATTTTGTCTTACAAATTGATTCATTATAAAAATATTTTATAATTAAAACAAATATTTTAGGTTTTCATGATGGACAAGAAAAATGAAAACATAAGAGTAAAAAATGTAAATCAAAGAATAGCAAAATTCAACCCACAGCATCTTTTTATTCATGTATGACACATAAAAATAAATTTATTCATAAAAGAAACTAAAAATTAACAAAATCACACATAATATTTTGTTAATAGTATATGAAGCCGGTTGGCGCCTATGAAAAATCCAAATTAGTTTTTTAGATTCAAATATGCTTGCTCCATATTTTTGATTATCAATGACTTTATTGTGCATCGATCTACGCATGTTATTCAGACAGTTTTAAATCGTCATTTTTTGGGTCTTTAAAAGTATTGACAATGAAACACAATCACACCGCATTCTTCGTCTCATCTTCTTCGCACAAGAGAAAAAAGTTTTTGTCTCACGTGAATTTTTCGCTTCTCATCGTTTTTTTGCTCTTGCTGTCTTATCGTTCACATTTTAGTTGTGTCGATGCTGTGCCTGCGAAAAGCCAGTTTTTTGAACCGACTTTTTTTTGCTTCTTTTGAATGGAATCGATACATTTATAACAGCAAAAACTTTGAAGGATTTTTGTTAGTTGATTGTTGCTTTTCGAACGATTCACATCTTTAAATTTCGGGGTTGAGTTTATTTTTTAGTGACTTTTTTTACTTTAAGTTTGGTTGATTGAAGAAAGGAAAAAAAGGGAAAAATAGACAATTTAAAACAATGAAATTAGAAATTTTAATATTTCTGGTAAGAAAAAATATTTTTTTAGTGAATTAAAAAATTTCAAAAAAGTGAATTGGAACTTTAAAAATTTTTATGTGAATAATTGATTTGGAAGAATGAAGGAAAATTTTTATTAAATATTGAATAGTTTGGAAAATTTTCTTATTATTGATAAATTCTTATGTAAAAATTCTAAAGTGAGAAATTTAAAATTTTGGTAAATTTTTGTGACAATTAAATTAAAACTGCCAATTATTTCAAATTAGGTATCCAAATAGCAATTTTTAAGTTCTGAACAAAAAATTTGATTTTGAAATTTTTTTTACCAAAGATGTCAAATTTAATTTAGTTCAGTTTATTTAACGAAATTTTCTCACAATTTTATTAAAGTAAAAATTTTCAAATCATTTCTCTTTAATTTAACTTAAATTATAAAATAAACTTCAGTTCATTAAACGTACAACAAAATATTTACTATAATTTAAATATTGATCTTCAAAAAGGGCTTCTTATTTTTTATGACAACTATTTATTATTTAATATTCTTCACAAGCTACAGATTTTTAAGTTTATGTAAATTTCGTAAAATTCTTATCTTAAAAGGTGTTGACAATATTTGTAATCTTAGAAAAATTTATGGTATGATTAATCATTGGTTTATTTACAACTAATTTAAATTTTTTTGTTCTTTGAGAAAACCCACGAATATTTTTAGTCAGATTTAACTGAAGTTAATTTTCATGAGAATTTTTTGAATCACAAAAAAACAATTTTTTTAAATAAATGTAGAATTCGTACTTGCATAAATATTTTACTTGATATGTGCATACTTTCTGTCAAGTTGCTTTCAAGTTGACTTGCAATAAAAATTTCTCTAATTCATTCAGATTTTATTTAAAATTTAGCAATTTTTTATGGAAGTTATTGTTCCTATAATTTACTGTGTGTTTTAGTTTAATTAAAAAATTTTTAAATGAATTAGAGAAATTTTTTAAGTTAACTTGAAATCAACTTGACAAAAAACGCTCAAATCTAGTAAAATATTCAAGCAAGTGCGAAACTCAAATAAATCGTTGACAATTTGAATCGCCTAAACAAATAATCTTGTAATTTAAATGATTTCTTCCATTGAAATTTCACTGATATTCACAAAAGGTTAAACCTTTAATTAATAGCTAAGGTTAAGCATTTAATGATAAAACATCTGCTGTTTTTGCAACTAAAAAATTGAAAAATATTTGCTAAAAATTAAAAAGAAAATAATTCAACTCTTTTATGATTAATTAAGTTGATGCGATTAAAAATGAAAGTAAATAAGAGAATTTTTTGCATTAAAAGTAAAAATGATTACAAGGACATTCATTAAAAGTTCATCCAATCATAAGGAATTAAGTCAAGTCAAATTTCATTACATAAAAAATCTTTTATTAGGTAATAATTAAACATTCATATTGAGTGTGGTCAGTTTTTCTCACTCTTCTTTTCAGTGTGCGCGCGTGACTTTCAAATAAATTCTTTTTGGCTTTCTCACATTCTTTGATTTTTCAAGCTACTCTTAAGATCCGGTTGAAGTGATTCTAACAAAAATCGCATTTAAAGAGTTAAGAATAATAAAAATATTAACAAAATTAGCAGAAACAGCAGCATATATATTGTCTTTGACTCTATAGAAAAAAAAGTTTCTTCATTTAGTTATAAATTCAATTCTCTAAAAATAGTTGAATGACAGAAGATGTGAAACTATTTATTGATATTACAAATTTTCAAAGATTCTTTTTACTCACTTTTTTGATTGATTTTTTTTTCATTTTTACTAGCAAAATTACTGGAAGTTTATAAAGAAAACTTTTTAATTTACCATTTGAAATTTAAGATTTCTAAAGCTTGAACTTGAGTACAGACCTGCGTGCAAGTTGCATGCAAGTTGACTTACATGAAAATGATTCTAAATCATTCAAATTTTATTCAACTTTATTGAAATTTTGTACACTAAATGAAAAAAAAAATTTTTAATTAAATTTTTAAAGTTACTGTCAACTGGAATAAAATTTAAATGGACATGCAACTTGAAAGAAATTCAGAAAATTTTGCAAAAATGTAAACAAGAATTTCGATTTATATCAAATAAAGAACAAGAAGAATAAAATAATTTGTTAGATAAAAAACTTTGTTATTTCTTGCGTAATTTCTGTGAAAAATTATAATGAATTGAATTTTCTTAGAAAATCTTCATATTTGCTTACTCTAAACAAATTTTTAAAAAAAATTTCCGATAAAACTCTTAAAACTACGTTCAACAAAAAAATATTGAAAATTTTTCTTTCTGTGTATTTTTTGCACAAATAAACATAAATTAAATTCTTAGATTTTGTTGAATGGAGTCGCATCGATTATGATCTTGCATTTCTGGTTTAAAATTTTATAATGATCTCTTTTTTATTATTTTACGATCAAAAATAAAAATGTTGTTGTTTATGATATTTTTGTGAGTGCATTTTTATCACTTTATTGAGCCACGTGCAGAAGAACTTTTTATATATTTGAGAATAATTGAGAATATTTCAAGTGCTGCTTTGGAAATTCCATTAGATAAGAAGTATTTATTTACTTAAGGAAGAATGAAACTGCTAAAAAATTATTGTGTGACCTATTTGTATGCTAGATTGAATTATGGTTCATTGTTTACATAATTAATGCTTGTTAAGCACAAAAAATTGACACACAAAGAAACAGCGTCATTAATTAAGTGAAGTTCAAGTTGTTAATTTTTGTTTTTGAATTGCAAATGAGTTTCATTCGTTCACACACACATTAAAAAGTTCATTCAGTAGCGAGTGATCACATCTTGATCATTATCACCAAACATCTCTCATATTGAGTCAATATTTAATCTAAAAACGTCATTTCTATTGCCAATATTTTGAATTGTTCGACTGATTGTGATAATGGATGTGAATTGCATGAAGTAGAAGTTTTTGCTTCCTCTCTAACATAGAGAATTTGATGAACTTTCAAGGTTGTTTTTTCTTTAAATTTTTCAATTCTTGATTAATTTAACTGTTGCTAATTAACATTTACCTTTAGCAATAGTTTCAACCTTGATCTTCAATGTCTTCATTTTGCATCAATTTAAAACAAACAAAAATGAATGAACGAGATAAGATGACGATGATCTATGTTATGTCATTTATTATGACTACACACGAGTGAGTGAGAAAAATAAGCAAATTTGTGTTGTCGAGCAATGACCAAGAAGTCACATTAGATGCCAATTAATATTAATTAGTCATAAAAGTCAAAGCTAAGATTTAGAATACAAAACAACAGTGAAATAGGAAAAATTCTTTACTTTATTATCATATGTCTGCGTGCCCTCGACAATCGTAATTCACACAATGGCTTTTATTAGTTCTTTTAGTCAGAATCACTTTGGAAGAGCTTTTTAATTGCGTCACATTAAACATTTGACTACGTGTGTGCGTGCTCAGTTAAAACATCTAGTTTTACTTTTAAGTTTTAGCAGTTCAAACTGTCACTATAAATAAAACTTTATAGACACACGCTCAAGGTTTAAAATTTGTCACAATGCGTTATGGGCTAGTCTATGAAGAAAAAATTTGATATCAATAAATCATATGATTTAATTTCATTATCTATAATGGTAAAAACAGCAGTGTTTTTTTTCTTTGATGATAAATCGTGACCACACAATTTAGAGCGATGCAAATTAACAGAAAATATTTCAAATCACATCGACGCCTTCATAAAAACTGCCATGATCTTCTTCCTTCTTCAATAAATCTATCATCATCGTGGTATTTTTTCGATGTTTCTTTTTTTTAGCTTGCCAAATTTAGATCAGTCAATAATGATGAAATGTTTTGTTTTTAAGCCATTTTATTTCACTCTTATTTTCTCATATTAAAAACTAGCAATGGAAATAGTCAGATGATAAAAAATGTGGGTAAAAAAAATATTTTCAAAAATGAGCAAAAATCTTCTTAAATGTAAAATTTTTTTTTGAATTTTTAATTGAAATTAATTTTAATGGTAACTTAACAAAGTCACAGACTTCGAAATAAAATAAAACAATATCTGAACAAACAATAAACTGAAACTATCCGCTGATTATCTGACAAATATCTTTAACGTTATTTTGTTTTGATAAATGCTTACAAATGATATTTTTTTACTTAATTTTCGTTACTTTTAGAACTTTTACAAAATGAGTTCATCGTACTGTTTATAATTGTTTTTAAGGTTTATAACCTAAAAAATTTCTAAAGAAGAAATTCTTTAATTTTTCCATTCAAATAACAAACAAAAAAAAATTTATATAGAAACCAAAAAGTTCATAGATCTTAAAATAAAAAACATATTAAATTATTTATTTTTAGAAAATCATTAAGTTTTTTATTTTAAATATTTTTGTTAATATTTAAAAAAAACATTGAAAACTTTTAATCTGCATTTAATTTAAATTTTATAATCAATTTGTTTAGAAATGCTATCATTCAAATAAGTCAACACTGTGCAACCGAAAACAAAAAACAAGTTTCGCTTATTTATTTAATTTTTAAAGAACTTTTGATGCATCAAAAATAAAAAATTTCATTTAATTTTTGAAAATTTGCATTTTTCTGATTTTTTAGAATATTTTACTATTGATTATTTCAATTAACTGCATATTCTATAAATATACACGGAAAAGCTCTATTTTGAACACTTTAGAACTTTTATGGCACTTGATCGTTTCGTTTTTTAATTAATTCGTGTTTTTGATAATCACCGACATAAAAAAATCACAAACTTCCCACACAGATAATAATGAAGTTTTATTAATGTGTCTTTTTTCTTGACTATGTAGGTTGTGAAAAAGCTATTACAACTGATTGAGTATTTTAACATCCATCAAGAATTTCAAAACATTCTTTTGACATTTTAAAAATTATCGCATGATGATATCAAATTCACTTATAAAGTCAAATTTTTTGCTTACTCGATTTTTGCAAAATCACTAAATCACTTATCTGCAGTTTGATAACAAATTTAGCACTTAAAAGCAAAGAATTTTATATGATGAAATTTGATAAGTAATCGATTAACATTCAAGTGAAAATTAAACGAGAATGCGGAAAAAGAAATAAAAATTTCCCCATATTTGACATTGTTTTTATCACAGATATAAAAAAGCAAGATAGAAAAAAATGAATATTAAATTTGCTCTAGTCTGCGACAAGTTTATTTTTTTATAACGGAAATCTTTCTTTGATTAATGAAGTTAAATTTTAGCAGACAAGATTTTAACATAAATGCGCTAATAATGGCACGATGTGATTAATAGCAACAAATTTCCTGTGAATATCAAATTTAAAAGGATTCCAGAGCTCTCTATAAAAAAATATATTTTAATTAACATAAAGCTCTCGATTTTTGCTCATGCAATAAAACTTTCATGATTCAAAACAAAAAAAAAAGAAACAGCCTTGACAAGGTCGTTTGTGAATCATTGAGCAGTTCTAATTAATTTTATGATTTTTTGTTTCATCATATTGCTAAATATTTTTGTTGTTAATCTTTCCGGCACATCGATATATGCAAATGAAATTTTAATTAATTCAGATTAAAAACGCAATGAAATGTCATATAAAAATGAATGTGAAATGGTGAAGAAATTTTTTTACGTTATGTGATTTCATCAAGGATTTTCTTTTATTTTTAATTTATATAAAATGATGCTAAAATTATACGACGTTGAAAATTGTTTAGTTTGATTCAAGGCAAAAAAAATTGACTGACTAATTTGGTATATTTTTATGAAATTTGTTTTTGAAGAATTATCATTATTGAGCAGAATGTGACTCAAGCTTTCTTATTTTTTATATTTTTGAGATTTTTTTGACAAAACACAAGCTAAAACCCAAGAGAAAGAAGTTTTTTTGTTTATCTGACAAGGTTTACAATCTTGGTTAAAAGTTATAGTACGAAAATGTTATAAAATAAGTAAATCATGAAAAAATTCACTAGAATAAAATTTGTCAAGTAAAAGATAAAACTTGAGTAAAATTTGTCAAGTATGACTTGAGTAAAATTTCTCACAAATAATTTACGACATTTTGCTTAAATAAAAGTAAATTTTACACAACAATTTTCTGGCTCTGTAAAAATTATTGCAAAGAATTTTAATGAAATTTTTAGTGTTATTATGACAGTAAGTTTGTACTAAATTTATTTAATCAAAGAAAAATCCAAATAATGACGCCTTCAGAACTGATCAAATTTCATCTTTATTTATGGAAATCAAGAGCATTTAGAATTATGCAGGAATTGAGGAAGTTTTTTGCTATTGCAAATTGATATTCAGAGTATTGAAACGAGTTTATATCATAACACATTAAAGAAGATCATCATTTTATCTCTGCTTGTTTATCTTTTTTTGTTACTTTTAAAAAATTGCGTTTAAATAAATTTGTTATAGATAGGAGTGTTGCTGCATCAAAGCAGTTGTCAAAATGAAGGACAATATGTGCCCGATGGATCTGGTCAATATGTTCCAGATCCAAGTGGCCAATATGTGCCCGACAACAGTGGACAATATAGAGCTAGCAATGAAGGTCAATATATTCCAGATAATAGTGGTGCTTATACCGGACCTTATCCAATACCATATGTGCCTGACGACCGAGGCAGATACATTCACGTCGAGGGGTAAATGTTCTTGCTAATCAATGTTAATTTTTTAATGGAATTATCACAACTTCTTTTTATTTTAATTATTTTCATAGACCAAGTAATAATATTCAAGTGCCACCACTGCCATATGTTCATGTAGAAGGACCAATGGGACCATCCGGTGGATTTGGAGGAGAAGGCGGTTTTGGACCAGGCGGTAAAAATAAAACTAAATTCTATTTGTAAATTTTAAATTTTTTCTTTATTTTTCATATGAATAATAAAAAGGTCCCAAAGGTCCAACAGGTAAAATTTCTCCTTAAAATAATTAAATTATTTATTAATTTTTTTTTCATTTGAATTTTAGGTCCTCCTGGTCCTCCCGGTAAGAAAATTTTTATCATCTTTGTTAACAGTTGATTATTGAATTCTCAAATTATTTTACATGGCATTATTTGAACAATTAGGTCCACCAGGTAAAATTCATTTAAAAAATTTAAAAAAAAAAACATTTTTAATTTCATGTTTTATTTTATAGGCCCACCAGGTATTATTTGAAATTTATAATTTTATGTTATTGATTCTAAATGTTTACAATTTCTTCCTCAAATATCAACATCAATGTAGGTCCACCAGGTAAGAAAAACATAATTTTATTTATAGAATTTTTTAACACTCAAGAGTTAAAACTCTTTCACACTTTAAAATCAAGGGGTATCAACTCTATCAAAAAAGTATCAAAAAAATCAAAAATAAATCAAAAACCTAACAAAAAAAAAAATCAAAAATAACAAGAGCTCTAACCAAGGGTGGGACACTTAATTTTTTTAATTAAATTTAATTAAAAAAATTAAGTGTCCCACCCTTGGCTCTAACCCCTTGATAAAAATAATCATAAATTCAAAAGGTGTGAAATCTTGTTAATTTTTTATATTTTTGTTAGAGTTGGACAAATCTATTATGATTGTATTTTTTAAAATTTGCAATAGAGAACAAACTTTTGATGTTTATGCTAATTTAAATTTTTACTACCTTCTTGATAGTTAGTTTTTAATGGTTACAGCAGCTAATTTTTAAATAAATTTTTTTTTCCATTAAAAAATAATTTCAACTAATGACAATTTTCTTTTTTTTATTTCTTTTTTTCTAATCGATGACCAACCAACCAGGTAAAATTCATTTAATTTTTTTTTAAAAATAACATTTTTTAATTTCATGTTTTATTTTATAGGCCCACCAGGTATTTATTGAAATTTACAATTTTATGTTATTGATTCTAAATTTTTACAATTTTTTCCGCAAATATCAACAATAAAATTGACCCAATAGGTAATTTACATTTAATTTTCATTCAGAATTATAAAGCATTTCGACAGTGCAATTGAGTTCCTAAATGGAACTTAATGCGCTGCCCTAAAATTATTGTAGTGGTTTTAACTATCTTATAGCTTTCTAATTCTGTGCTTTTGTCTTAAAACTTTAAAACTACAATTTTGTTAATATTCAAATTTTTTTAAGGACCACCTGGGTAAGTTAGCTTTTTTACAACTTTTATAATTTTTTTTTAACTTTTTCTAATCAACTTAAATAATCAATCAAAAAAAAGGCCACAAAGACCAGGGTAAGAATCCCTAGATGAAAAATTAAAAATATTATTTGCTAATAAAATTTTTTTAACTTCTTTTTAGACCAAAAGGGTAAATGTAAAAATTACCAAATTAAAATTTTTTTATAAACTGTAAATTTCATCTCTTTTAAATTTATTTACTTGGGAAACATAGACCACCAGGTTAGTACATAAAAAAATATTCTTTATTTAAATTTTTAAATTTAAAATTTTTCAAAAAGTTTCTGAACATGTGGAAATAAAATTTTCATCCAAAAAAAAAATGCTTAAAATTTAGAATAATAAATTAAATAGAATTTTATTTTCACATTTTTTGGTGCATTTTTGGAACAACAATGCAACTTATATCTTCACTTTGAACGGCTGTTTAGCTGGCTGGCTCACGGCTGAGATCTCAAAAACTACAATAGCTAGAAACTTTCGGTTTATTGTGTTTGATTTGTGCTGTCGGTTTATTTCGGCGACGCTTAGTTATATTTCTGTCACTTATTGCATTGATTAAGAAATTGCAAATTAAAATTTCCATATTGAAGCCATATTCAAATTTGGCTGCAAAAACGATTTCAGCGCCACTAACGGTAAATATTGAAATTTTAAATATTTTGAATTTTACTCAACCGTTATTTTCAAGTTAACAAAATTTATTAAAGGATCTGTAAATTGAACTTTAATTAAAAACGATCACCGTACTTTCATTAATCAAAATATTATAAACATGTTTTTATCCTTATTTTAAACTATTTTTATCAAATTATTTTAAACTATAAATCTGTTTTTCAAACGAATTTAATAATTCTGTAATTTGTTAACATACACTGATCTAGGCACCAAAAAATGCGCTAAAATAATCCGTCCTATGGCGGACACTTCCATTATTTGAGGTATCATTTATTTTTTTATGTTTTATGATAAAAAAGTTTAATGTTTAATTTTTATTTTTAGGACCCCCCGGGTAAGCAAGTCATTTAAAATCGAATGTTTAACTAAAAATAATATTCTGATCTAAATTCAAAAAATCAACGAAAAATTTACAGACCTCCAGGGTAAGCTTTCTTTACACATATTTGGAACTTTTAAAGCATTTTTAATTAAAATTTACTTTTTTTCAAATTTCTTTGCCTGATCTTTGTAATTTTTCGATAAAAAAGACCAAATAGACCTGGGTAAGTTTCTTTTAAATTTTTTACTACAAAATTGAATATTAATTATTTTTTAAAATTTTTTTAAACAGACCACTTGGGTAAGAAAAACAAAAACTAAATGTACAAAATTAAATAAACCTCTGTTTTTTTTATTTATTAAAATTCAAAAATGTAGACCAATAGGGTGAGTTTTAATCTTTATTTTCCTTTAAAATTTTTAATAACAATTTTTTTCTTTTTTTTCTCTTTTTAATTTCAATTTGAATTTTAATCCGCAGACCGAATAAGCCTGGGTAAGTTGGACTAATTACAAGAGCATAAAAATTGTTTGCATTTCGTGACATTTTAAGCAATTTTTTATATATTGATCAAAAGGTGGGAAGTTTGATGATTTTCCAGAAAGTATGCGTTGAAAAAATTTTGTTTTCTAGGCAACTTCATGCAAATTATCAAAAATATACAAATTTTCAAGGCTTGAGAATTTTTTGATTAATTCGATTAATTTGATAATGCGATTTATTATTTCATTATAGCTTTAAAGAAAGGTATGAAAGTAAATTTTTATTTTTTTCGATAAACAAAAGTATTTTGATGCAAATAATCAAAAAGTTCTTGAGTCCGATAATTTTTGATAGAGTTTCCACCCATTGGTCTTGATATTACCACATATTTTAATTCAAATAGTTCGACTATAAAAATTGTAGTTAATCATTTTATTGACGCTCAAAAGTGATTATTTACTTATTTCTACAATTCTATAGTCGAAATTTAATGCAAAGAAGTTGGAACATTATATTTCAATTTAAATCTCATAAAAAATTTCTTTTTTCTTTTTTATTTTCAGACCTCCAAAGTGAGAAAATTTAAATGTTTTTAAAAAATAAAGAAAAATAATTTTTGTTTACATTTTAAATTTCCTTTAAAAAATCAATAGCAAACCGGGGTATGTTTGTTAATTTAATCCTTAAAAACTAAATTATTTATTGTCTTTTTATTGTTAGACCAACAAAACCACAATCTAGACCCACGCCAGGTGTAACAAAGAAAGAAGATGCCAGAGAATATCTTCCACCTAAAGTTCCATCAACGCCAGCTCCAACTTATCTGCCACCTGACAGAAAGAAGTACTAAATAAGTGAGGAAAAAAAATATAGTAAATCAGTATGCGTTGCTATACTTGATTTGAGCGCATTTTTGTGTGCAACAGATCAGTGTTTATTAACAAAATCACATGTTGTTAAAGCATTATTCTTCCAATACAATATTGAATTGGCTTATCATAGAAATACCTATGCAGAAACTCTCAAGTTGACAAAACCAAATTTTAAGAACGTCAATAGGAGTTTTTGAGATTTTCACGTTTTGTAAACATATATTTAATAGATTCATTATAATAAAGGATGTTGAAGTTATTGCTTTGATAAGAAATTCGTTGTTAATAACGGTCAAATGAGTATTTTGAAAAAAAATTACTAAACGCACTCTGCCATATTTGTTTACGTTTAGAAAAAATTTCTATTGAATTTATTTTTCGCAAATTGTCATTCTCAACAGTTATTTAACTCAATATAAAGTAGATTCTGCAAACCTACATGAAAGCACAATACTTTTAAAACAAACCGGAAGTCTCTAGCTTTTGTAGTTTTCGAGATCTCAGTGTTCCGCCCGAACAGCCAGCCAGCCAGCCAGCCAGCCAGCCAGCCAGCCAGCCAGCCAGCCTTGCCAAAGTGAATATAATAGCGTATTTTTTTCCAAAAATGCGCTAAAAAGCCAATAAGAATTCAAAAGAGAGAAAAAGAAAGAAAATTTTCATTAGTCGGCATTAAGCTCTCACGCGTTTCCAACAAAAATTTTATTTATCAAAAAACAAAATGAGAAAAAAGAAAATTTTGATGTACAATTTTTTGTTTTTCCTGCCTTAAAAAACACTTCCATTACGAATATAAGACGAACGAAAAAAAAGATGAAAAAAAGTTTTAAAAAAGCAATAAAAATTTAAAAAGCAATTTGAATTTTTTATTTTTTATTTCAGTAGATTAATTTATGGAAATTTATTAATAAAAATTTTAAACAGTTGCAACCTATTGAACCTGTTTTATTTTGTCAACAGTTATTATTTAAATATTCAATATTTATGGCTAATGATTAATGATGCTATTGATATTATTAGTGCTACTTCTTCTTAAATAAGTTGTTAACTAGACAGGTAATTTTGATTAAAAAGAAGAAATTTAATGATGCAAAATAAATCATAAAAAGATTTTTCTCTTTTCTGAATTATTTTGATTGATTTTTCGTATGTGGTATTGAAAACTAAAAAAATTGTTTTCTGAAGCTTTGTAAAGATGTCGTTGTTGAGATTCATACTAGATTTCATAATAAAATGGTAAAGCAAAAATTTGAATTTTTAAAATACGTTAAATAATTTTTTTTAGAAAGAATAAAATTTTTATTACTGCATGAATATTATTACATATTTCATCAATACATCTTGAAATTCTATGATATTAATCAAGATTTAATTGCTTATCAGAGTTAAATTTCAATCATTAGCCATGGCGAATTTATTTTGTGGACTGCTGCTTTTTTCTAGCGTTCAAAATTTACTAATCAATGAAGTAAAGCTTTGAAATGTCTTTTATTGAATTTTAAAACAACACACTATAAAATACAATTCTATTTTTCAAAATTTTGGTTAATATTTGATTTTATTAATTGAGTAGATTTTGTCTTATTTGAATATTATTTTTTTGATTATCTTGAAAATTATTTATGAATCAAAACTTTTTCATTTTCAATCTTTATAACTAAGATTTAATTTTTTCAAGCTAATTTTGAGCCATCGGGTTTATTTGAAGCAAAACATTTTCATGAATAGATTTAGAAAATTATAATTTCACCTCTAGGTATCGTCAATCTCAAAAATTAAATGCTAAACATGAAGAATCTTAATCTTTAATGACATTAAATTGAATCGGATTTTTTAAAAGAGGATTACAAAAAACTTGGTTAAAAACGGTAATTTTTTGATGAATTTTTTTATAAATTAAAATGTTTTTGTTTTATTTAAGGTTTCCAACTTGAGCTTAGTAAGTTACCTTGTACAAAATTGTTCAAACATATTCAATTTTTATACAGTTTGCTTGAAAATTTGAAAATTTCAGAAAAACATATTTTTAAACAAGTTTTTAAAATTTCAACCAAATTCAATAAAATTTGAATAAGTACAACCATTTTTGTATTAATCAACTTGAGCGCTGGCCTGAACTAATTTTTTCAAAAATGCATGCAAATTTGAACTTTAATGTCTTTAAAACAATTCAAATAAAACAAAAATTTGCCATAGCTACAAAGATAACTAAAGTTTTCTTTAATATTTTATAAAGAACTTAAAGTATGTTTGCTCACTCATAATTTTTGAATTTCAAATATTTAACACAACATTTCCTTCACCCTTTTCTCTCTTTTTCGTTACCTTCATCTAATTAATCAACTCTTTGTTTTCTCACCACATTTCATTTACTCATCTCATCTTTATTCAAATTAAAATGATTGTGAAAATTTTTTATGAAACTATTTCATCATCATTTCTCTCTCTCTCTCTCTTTTTTCCGCCTACACTCTTAGTTGAAATGTTGTTGAAGGCACTTTTCAGTGCGGTACTTTGTCTGTGTTAACACATTTTTATTTGTTTTGCAAATGTTTGAAGATGTAATTACATTAAATTGCTCTACGCCGACAATATAACAGCAACGAATGGTAGTTTATCAAAAGAGATGCTTTTCTTCATCATTCATTTTCTTATAATAATAAAAGATATGAGTTAAAAACAAGTTGAATTTCCTATTTAAAAATTTTATTTCAGTTTTATTGTATTTTTAATTTTACAACTTGGCAAATTTTTGTCATTTTAGAAGAAATTATAAATTAAGCGAAGAAAATTTCTTTCATTGAATCGATTATTCGTTTTAAAATTAGTACAAAATTTTAAAATTAAAAATGTAAACAAAAAAAATTTAAATTTAAAAAATCCGTTAAATTTGAAAATAAATTCAAAAAGTTATTTCAAAATTTAAATTTTGACTTAAAAATAAAAAAATAATTAATTTTTAGTAATGTCCAATCTCTGATTCAAAGATATAACCCAAAAAAACTGCTTCTTGATGACCTTTTTAAGTTCTCATCTTTTAGTTAACTTGCCTTGAAAATAAAAATAAAAACTTTTTTTTACTGAAATGAGAGAAAAGAAATAAAAAAGAAACTTTGTAAATTTTTATATTACCTGTTGTAACAGAGAGAGGAAGAGAGGAAAAAAGATGTGTGTATAAAGAATGAAGTTCACTGCTGGAGGAGAGATTAAAAAGAATGTTGTGTACATACCGAAATAAAAAAGTTTATAAATAAAAAAAGTGAAAGAAAACTCTTTAAATCCCAGTATTTAAACTTTTAATTTCACACTGCTGTTGCTATTCTCTCTCTCTGTGTCGGTGGTTGATGATGATGGCTCATATGATAAAGACGCAAGAGAAATTGTTAATATTTATTTTTGACGGCTGACATGCATGCATATGCTACTGCTGTTATGTTCATAATACTTTATTTGTTCATCAGATGGAATCAACAACAATTGGCGCCTTAATTTTTCTTTTGCCTCACTGGAACTTCTCATTCCCAAACTTTTACTTGTCATTTATTTTTCATTTTAACGCTGTCACGAAATATCCCGGAATATACAGGTGATAAATAATATTTTTAACGCCTCGGAAACTCGCGCACATTTATGTATGATGATGGTTCAGGATGGCGTGTATGATGGAAAATTTCATTCAATAAAATTTTATTTTATTTTATTTCTTTTGAGTTTGTGATTTTTTTTATTGAAATCTGTGAAACTTTTGACAAATAGAAAACAGTTGGTAAAAAATTTAGATGCTTTTAAACTTGCTTTAAATTGTTAAAAAAAATTGAAAGTTCCTAAAAAACTCAAAGTATCTAAACCTAAAAAATTCCCACTTTTATGCTACAACTGCCTACTTATATTAAGCCAACCCGAGATGGAGAAAAAAGATCGATTTTAAACGAGTTTCATCCATCAAAATATTAAGTACACACACACAATCGTCCCTCACTCGACAAATCTTTGTGGAAAAAGCTTAAAAGCAAAATCAACTTGAAATTTTTTTAGAGCTCACAAAAGCAGCAGTTTGGTGGAAAAAGAGCTCAAATGATGCGAATAAAAAACTGATATGGTCCTTTTTGCATAAATCAGTATGTTTAATATTCAACCATTCATTCTTTCATTCCTCAGATGTGCAGAATTCATATTATGTTTATTTTTCAGAAAAAATTCAAATTTTCATACAGTGGACCATTTCAATAATTAATTTAAATTTAAATCATTGAAATCCGTTGATTTAATTTCAAAAACTACCTTTAAGATTAAAGAGACAAGATAGTTGCTTGCCAACTCTATGAGACCATGACCGATGTTGGAATTTCCAAAACATTGTTGCTGGAATTTAATTAAAACACATGCAGACTATTTTTTTCTTTCTCATCATTTCACTTCATTTATTGTCTCTTACATTGATGTAAAATTTTTTTCTCATTTTTAAAATAAAATTTCTACAATTTTTCAATAAAATAAAAGTTTTTACAAATTTTTATTTTTTGCTCATTTGTCTATGATTTTTCTTCTTGATAGAAATAAAAAGTTTGTCGTTCCACTTAATTAGATTAAAAAACGACAAACAACAAACGTGAGTGAGTAAAAATAAAAAAAAAAGATTCTTCCTTTACCAAATAAAAACATCCAACACACATAGCGGTGAAAGTGGGTTGTAAAATTCACTGAGGCAAAACATACGCGGGTGGATGAGGATGAGGCTGCTTGAAATTGGTTACAATTTTTATGGCATTTAACGTTTGAGTAGGAGAAAAAGAAATTTAATGCTTCACTGCTAATGGCATGAAAAATATTTACCTTAATTAATTACAATCATTCTTATCATCGCATATACATGCGAACAGAGTTAATCGTCGAAAAATCCTTTTTTTGAATTTTGTAGAATTTTTAAGCTTTTCTATAAAACTTTCAAAATACTCATAAAAACATTAGTTTTGAAATCTTCATAACTTTTTTTTCAATTTACCAGTTTTCAAAAATTTAAATTTTTCTTGAATTTTTTTTATAAAATTTTTTTGTGAATATTTAATCTAAAAGATTGAATTTAAAAGAAGTTCATATGGAACATTTACAAAATCATAGTCTCTACATATTCATTTTTAGAAGTTGTTTTAAATTTTAACGGTTTTTTAAAACTAAAATTTTTGTTTAAATTTTTTTAAAATTTTAGTATTTTTCAAAAACCATTCAAAAAAAGGCATTAATCATTTAATTTAAACAATTAAAAATTCTTCAAAAACGACCAACTCTGCATATATATGCATATGTGCTAAAATAAAATTCATAAGAAAAAAATTGCAATAGAAAGAAAGAAAAAACTTTAATCCAAGTGTTTGTGTTAGAAAATTAAATGAAAACACTTGAAATGGAGAAAAAACATGAAAAATTTCATGTTTGATGTTTGTCAAAATGAAAGAAAGTATGAAAAAATTTTCTCAGATTTCTTTGTGGCTTTTTTACTCAATTTAAAGAGTAAGTAGGGTAAAAAGTTTTCTTTGCTAATTAAAATCGGTTTATTTCATAATTTGAGCAAAATACTGTTTTAGATTTGCCACATGTATAACTATTTAATTAGTTTCATATTTTAATGATAATTTTCTATAGCAACTTCAGCAGTCTATCAATTTTAATGAAATTAATTTTTCTTTTGTTGCAATAAATTACTCAAAAATAATTTTTTTTAAAAAAAAATGGGAAATGGTAAAATCTTTTTAGTCAGCACTCAACGACAGCAGCAGCAACATTAATTATATGAATTTGCCTAGCGGCAAATAAGAGTCAATGACAAATGGCTTGAAAGCTTTTGCGATTCATGTTTTAATGTGAAATTTTAATTAAATTTTCTCATCTTACTTTGATGTCTCCTCTCTGTGACTAAAGACAATTTTTTTCTTCCTTTTATATAAAAGTCTTTTCTCTATTTAACGACAATTAGACATGATGATGATGATAAAGAAAGGAAAGAACAACAAGAAGATTTTTTAAGTTTTAATAAAAAATTAACTGTACATTAAAAATCTTTCATTTTTATTACTAAATTGATTTTTTTTTTCTTTTTTTATTGCTTAGATTAAATTTTGTAGTTTGTACTTGCATGCATATTTTACTTGATATAGGCATATTTTTGCCAAGTTGATTTCAAGTTGACTTACATAAAAATATCTCTAATTCATTTAGATTTTATTTGATTCATTTGAAATTTAACAATAATTTTTAAATTTGTTATGTATTTTGATCGAACTAAAAGAATTTGAATAAATTAAAAATAT
This sequence comes from Polypedilum vanderplanki, assembly GCA_018290095.1. Classification (NCBI taxonomy): domain Eukaryota; kingdom Metazoa; phylum Arthropoda; class Insecta; order Diptera; family Chironomidae; genus Polypedilum; species Polypedilum vanderplanki. The sequence continues at coordinate 32,569,433 of CM031380.1, read as the reverse complement.
GCATGTGCAAGTCAACTTGACAAAAAATATTCAAGTAAAATGCATGCAAGTGCAAACTCTTAAATTTTGTAATTTCAATAATTGTACATAAATTTGAGCCTTTAAAAAGAGAAAATCTTTCAACATTTTTCATTATAGGAAAACTTTTCTCTGCCACAAAAAATTAATTCATCATCACCAAACCAACTTGATTAAATAATATTAATTAATAAAGCCACTTGTAAAAATGAAGGTTACACAATCGACCAAAAATAATCAATTACAATAAAAACACCAACTTGCATGCATGAAGCATATTATTTTGATTATCTAACATCGTTCATTGTAATTCAATATTTTTGCTGGCGCTCTTAATTAAGTAGAATTTTCTCATATTCTTTCAATAAAGCACAAGCACATTCACACAAAATGAATGAGCTTGAAGCTGTATTGAATTATTGCGTTAACGTGTGCCGGGTCATTAGGTTTCCATGTGTATTTGATTAGCAATCTCAGATTTATTGAGTTTGGCTTTTCGGTAAATTTTCTTGGTTTAATCAGATTTAAAATTTTGTGGCTTTACGTAAAAAAAATTCCTCAAGTCAAATTAATTTTCATGACAAAAAATCCTTCTTATCTTTGCTTCCTTTTATTCTCATGATAAAGATATGTTTTAATTTCCTTTTTTCTCTCTTTTTACACTCAAATTCATACACACACACAAAATTACGTGACAGGAATTTTTTACGATTAAAATTTCTTAAAAGATGAACGCGAACATGAAGAAATTTTTTTAAAGCCTGCATTTTGTATACAATAAGTATTTTTTAATAATTTACAAAACTAATTTTAATTGATGTCGAAACACTTGATGCAGAACTATGTAAAATTTTTATTTTAATTATGTTTCATGTTCAAACAAGACTTGGACACTTCATTTCTGATTTAAATTTTCATCTTATTTTGGCAGAAAAAAAAATTTGTAAATTTATTTGTCTTAAGCATTCAACACATAACAATAAGTGAAAACTTATTTTATTAATGGGATCAAGTTGACTTGACATTAGAATAATTTGACAAAATTTACTTGATTCAAATTTGACTAAGAACTTGACTTTGATCACTTGATTCCAAGTTGATTTATAAGACTGAATTTTTCAAGAATTTTTACTTGTTTAATTACTTGACTTCAACTTAGCTGAAATAACTTGACTTTTTTAACTTGACTCAAAGCTGATTTAATTTAATTCATTTGATATAAACTTGATTTTTTCAAATGTTTCGAAATCATCTATTTTTAAATCCATAAATTTCTTTGAGTTCTTTATTAAAATTTTCATTTTAAACTTCCAAATTTAAAGGTATATATAAAATGTTAATTTACCTTAAAAATTCAAAGTTAGCCAAATTTAAATCAACCTATTGATAATTTTAATTAAATCACATATTATTATAACTCACCTATAAAAAATAAAACAGTGGAATCAGAGTATAAAAGTGTCCAAGTTTTGCGTTCTAATTAATTTTCATGGTCATTTTGGTTTCAAGTTGCAAACATTGCATTCATATGAAATAAAAACTATGGCAATTTTAATTAATGATCTTTTTTGCTGTGCTTATCAATTTTATAAAGCGAGAAAAAAGCCATAATTATCATTATCAATCAATTTCAAGTCTAATGAAATTTCCATTGATAAAAATTGTTTATTTTTACTCAAATAAAACGAAACTTGATATAGAGAACTGTGGGGTATTTGAGAATCTGCTTTGAGGTTTCACACACTACAATAATCTTGAACTTTTAAATTTTCTACTTGATTACTCAAATAAATAAAAAGATTCGATTTTTTAATCAAATTTTTGCAAATCAATGAATTGATTTGAGAGTTTTTTATTGATTTATTCTTTTCTAATTAAATCTAAAAAGATTACAGAATTTTGAACTCTTCAGATACTTTTTTAATTTCTAATTTTCTTTTTGATTTATTTTACTCGAGTTATTAAAAATATTTTGCAAAATTTTGTCTTCTTTTAAAAGACATCTGGAAAATTCTTAAATTTTCTTACCTAAAATTAGACATAAAATTGTAAAATATTTTTAAAGACTCAAAAAAATCTTAAGTAAATTTAATTTTGATTGTTGGTAAAACTTAAATAAAATTTACAAATTTATGGCGAATACTTTTTTAAATTTTTTCTACAACTCAGTGAGGTAAAAGAATTAAAGAAGAAAATTTACTGAATCGAAATAAAATGAATTTTTTGAGAATAATAGAATTTTTTAAACTTGATAGAAAATTCATTTCGAATTCTATTCTTTTTCAAACTTAAAGAAAAAAAAATTTTGTTAAACTTAAAAACTCGTTATGTTTTAAAATTTTCGATATAATTGAAAATTTTCGTTAAGATTAATTTTAAATTTCAACGACTTTTCAATCAAACTTTTTCAAATTTTCATTCAAATCAAAAAAATTCTATTATTCCTCTATTTCTCACTCTTTCAATTTTATCAAAAAATTATGAGATTGTAAAATATTTTTTCCCTCTTATCATTTTGTAATCAAATTTTCAAATTCAATCGAAGTGGAAATAAAATTTTTTTTTATCATAATTTATCGTAAATGTGAATGAATAAACACAAAATGAGGAAAAAATTGAATTTATGTCGCATATGAGAAATTTTTATGACACTCAATATTTCATTGAATATCATAACAAATAACACTTAATTAAAATTTGACTGGCTTATAAAATAAAATAAAGCTCAAATAAATTAAAGAAAAGGTTTTTGTTTTCGTTGAATAAAATTTTTCCAATCAAGCGTCATCGACCATTAAATAATATGACAATATTGGCTTTTCTTTTCTTTTCTATTTACAAATGTAAAATTTTATTGATTTTCCATTCAGACTTAATTGAACGCGAATTAAAGCAGCAAACGGCAGCAGAAAAAGTCACATATACACATTTACAAGGAAAAAGCAAGAATGTCACAGACAATTGGTTATAAAATATCTCTTGAAAATCGGATCATGAGATTTTCATTGATGATATTCAGTCACATGTTACACCCGGAAAGATGCCATTTATGCTTATGCCTTGCTGATTCCATGAATAGCTTCATTAATGAAATTCCAATTTTGCTTGCTTGCTATTTGGCATTCATGTCGTTGTCGAAAGCTCATTTTTGAGCCATGTTGGAATTGGTCTTGAACCCAACTTCTTCAATAACTTCACTAAAGCTGTATTGTGGCTCAAGTAATATCTGTAATGAGACAGAAAGAAAAAATAATTTAGTAAGTTTAATCATTCGAATGATACATTAGGAGCGCATTTTATTTTTAGACTTCGAACTTGCATGTATATTTTACTTGATATGAGAATATTTTTGGTCAAGTTACATGCAAGTTAACTTACACAAATTTTTTTTTATTTCAATCAGATTAAACTAAGTTTTTATCAAAATACATAAAAAATTTAAGAAGCATTGAGTTTCATACAAATTCAATGCTGAATTTTAAATGAATTAAATAAAATCTGAATTAATTAAAGAAATTTTCTATAAGTCAACTTGAAATCAACTTGGAAAAATATGCATAAAAGTCAAGTAAAATGTGATTGAAAGTCAAAAATGTAAAAAAGTTATTTATCAGTAAACAATAAATAAATTTTAAATTAAATTAAATTATGAAGTTTAATTTTTCTTAAAAAGTAAGAAATTTAACAACCGATCTTTTTTTACTCCAAAGTTAAAGACTAAAAATCTCTAGTTAATCACTTTTCATAATCAAAATAAATAAATTTCTTGAAAATACATTTCATTTAAAAAGACAGTCAAACAAAGTGCAAACAGTACCACTTTTTTTCATATATAGAAAGAAAAAGATTTAGCGGAAAATAAACAACATTGAGAAGGAAAAGAGAACTTGGATATTAATATAATCCAGAATTAATTTCCATTGAAGAAAATTGTAAGCGGCAGCAACAGCAGCAGTAACAGGAAAAAAGAAGAAGAAAGTTTCTAAGGAAATGAAAAAGTTTTCTTCGACTTATATCGTCGCAGTTCTTAGTAACAACCATGATAGTAAAAATAGTAAAAGCCCAGTTAGTAGAAAAAATAAATATTCATGTTGAGATTATGATTAATTGTGGAGAGAAATTCAAGTTTATGTTTGTATAATTGATTTACTAAGTCTCGTCATCAAAATTGATTGAGTATGTTTTAGCCAGAGATAAGCATACAGCTAAATATTATTGTCGTTTAATTAATGAGTGTATTATGTAGTCAGGTACAAAATACACTTGTGTCAATAACAGAAAAGTGTGTGTGCTATAATTATTTTTTTTATTTATTCATTGGTTGATACGAATGAATGTGAATTTATAGAAGAATCAATGAAGGTTTTTAATTATGTGGTTTCAATTAAGCTTGTTTATTATTCAATAAAATTTTTAATTGCTTGGTTTTTTTAATTTCTTTAAACTCAACTTTATTTTATTTTTATAGTTGTTTTTCGTTAACTTTTTTTATAAAAAATTATTCATCAAATTTATTTGTAAAAAGTTCGTTAAATTTATTAAATTTGATTATTCGTTAAATTTTCGTAATTTTTTTTTTTTACAAATTTGACGAAAATATTTTTTAATCCAGTAGGAAAAATAAAATTCAAATTTCTGTTAAATTTTAAAAATAGAAACTTTTATATAAAATTTGCAAATAGGTTCAAATTTTTCTGTTACATTACATTTGAACAACTTCTCAATTTTTCTTATTTTCCTCAAAATTTATTTCCCTTTTCGTTTTTATATTGAGAAATTTAAAAACCTTAAAAAAAAAAAAAGATTTCTAGGTAGATTGATTGAATAAATTTCATTTTATTTCCCTTATTTAATTTTAAATCGAAATCAAATTTAAAAGAAAGAAGAAAAAAATCATTTTGCCTCATTGCATTTCTAAATTCGATTACTTATTTTTTTTTTTTTTCGTTTCTTTTATGCATAATCTTTATTGACAAACACATATTGGAAGCTCATCAACATCTGTCTATTTCGATTTTTATCAATATTATCAACTGGGAAATCAACAATAAGTTGTCTCTTGCATAAGAGAAGAAAAAAACAATATGAAAAACTAAAGAGAGAAAAAAGTGAATAAGCAAGAAGGCAACAAACTTGAAAGGAACAATAAAGAAAACTTTCTTCATTCTTCTTATAATGCGAACAAAACGCCATGAGGTGGAAAATTTGTTCGATTTGGTTCACTTTTTTGTGTATTATTCGCCAGCCATCCAGTCAAAGTTATGCAAATTTAATTGCATATTATCGTTCAATTTTGTATGTATGTTGTTTGCTGTGATGTGAAAAGGAGTAATAGAGAATGAAAAGAAGAGATCAGGAAACGAAATGGAAAAAAATCAATAAAATGAGGAAAATGAAATTTCTCATTTGCTTCTTGCTTCTTTCGCTATATTATGATATTATTAAACAAGGGTTGTGACACCATTGCTTAAATAATAATGATCAAAATTTTGAAAATAATTGAAAATCATTTAGGAGAGAATAAAATTGAGAAAGAATAAAGAATGACAAAATTTTTTGTCGCGCAACAGTGGGCATCAAAAACAACATGTCACATGTAACAAAAAATGTAGCGCGACATTAAAAAATGTTTTAAATTTTACATTGATAAAAATCAAATTCTAATCGATTCGATGCAAATCATTGCTTTTGTCTAAATGATTCTTAAATGTGAATTTTTTGATTTTTCAGAAGGTTTTCCAAAGAATTCTTCCCTGCTATTATTATTGCTGATTTTTTCTCTACATACATGAGCATTATTTCTTGGGCATGCTTAAGCATACAACGTCAGGTGCGGCTGTTGAAATTCACTCTAGTTTTGAAGTGGAAAGAGAAAAGGGAAAAGGATAAGAAGGAAATTTATTCATTGCTGCAGCAGTTTCTTCCTCCTTCATTCTATTTTTTATTTTAAATAAATGAAAAGTTTTCATTCATTTTTCTCTTGCTTGTCTGTTCAGTTATTGTGTAGTGTGCTGCTTCTGCTTTTGCTGTTTTTCTCATTCTCTTCCTGCTTTCAGCTGGGGATCATCATTCCAGTTTAAATTGCTAAATTGCTCAGTTAGTTAAAATTTTTATTTCTCTTTTTTTTTTGGCTGCTTCTGCAGTATCAAATTATAACTGGAAACATGAGCCACAGCAGTTAGCAGTGTGTCCGACAGCACATCAGTCATGTGGCTTATTCACAAGAAAAGATGAAAAAAGGACTCATATTGTGAAAAATGAGAAAAATACACCAGCAATAAGATAATTTTTGTAGGCACGAAGAGTAAATTTGTTGTTCACTAATTCGGGACTAGTGAGAATTTTTCTTATGCTCGCAAAATAGCAAGTATTTGTATAGATTAAGTAAAAGAAGTTTTAATAGGATTATTTGTAATTTTGGCTGAATTAAAGTTAATTCTTTAGATTTTTGGGGTTTGTACTTGCTTGTATATTTTACTTGATATAGGCATATTTTTGTCAAGTTGATTTCAAGTTGACTTACAGAAAAATGTTTCTAATTCATTCAGATTTTATTTAATTCAATCAAAATGCATAATAAATTTAAGAATCGTTGACTTTCATATAAATTAGACGAATTTCAAAAGAAAAATATAAAAACTTATTTAAGAAAAGACATTTTTGTGTAAGTCAACTTGACAAAAAAGTGTCAAGTAAAATATGCATGAAAGTGCAAACCCTAAATTATTTTTTACTTGCTATCTTGTTTAATCTTGCTTTTAAAATTCTAAAGCTCGTGAAAAATATGAAGAAATTTTTTGTTTTTAAAGCACATTAGAATTGAAATAAAAATAATTTTCTATTTACTTTTTCATAGCTAAAAGCAATTTCTTGCTTCTTAAATGTTGCTACAATAAACTCTCTATAGAATAAATAAATACATAAAAGCAACTTTAAAACAGCTCTAAGTGATCTTTAGTAAAAAATAAAAACTCTTTTGTGTACGATATAAAAGAAAAAAAACTTAATCTATTGAAACCAATAAAAAAGAACGAAAGCTAGCAATGAGATTTTCTAATCAAAAAACTTTCCTTGAAACCATACACATAAATTGATGCATGCAATAGCAACAGCATGTATACTGAGAATTCGAACGAAAAGTTTAATTACTGCTGCTTTGATTATCAAACACAAAACTTGATTTTCTCTCTGTCGTAAGCAAAGTAAAGTAAAGTTTTTCATAGTCATCATCATGCATGTCCACACAATATGTTTGTTAAAAAAAACAGTCAATGACATCTTAGGAGCGCTTTTTTTGTACAAAATTTTATGATTAAAATTGATCAATTTTTGACAATTTCTTTTCTAGAATTCGATACTTGCACGTTCTACAATTTTCAAGTTACAATCAAGTTGACTAACTTCCCTATAAAACTAAGTGGTTAAAAAGACAGACGGACAGACATATAAATTCATCTTTCATCTTTTCCTAATATATGATAGGACAACAAAAAATACTTTGTCATGTACATTCAGAAAATTAGATCATAGAATAAATTTAATTTTCCTCAAACTTTAATTAACAAAAAAAACTTTGTTTCACATAAATTAAATTAAAAAACTCACCTTTGTAAAATTTTTGTGCTTTTTTCGTCCATTTCAGGATAAATGCGACCTTTTGATTTTCCCAAGCATTTATTTCTAGTTTCATTAATAACTTGACAATAAAAGCCTTTCTTTGAATCATATCGTAAATGATTTGAATAGTCCATGATTGGCGCAATTTTCAAAAATCTTTGTAAATCATTCATCACGTCAATCGGATTAAGTCGCAACTGTTCACCGTCAATTATGTGTAGCTGCTGTGCAGGATAAAAGGCAAGCCATCGCTCCAAGTGTTGCGCATATTTGCCAGGATTTAGGCAACGATTTCGTAAATCTCGTAAAGGCTTTGGTGCAGTGTCTGTTGCTGTGATGACCTTAATTTAAGAAGAAAAAGTTATGTGAGTTGAATGTTAATTTATTATGGTTGTAGCTGTGTGTGTTACCTGATAGAAGCTATAATTATTGGCTATGATGTCTCCATGTGCACGTGTATGTTGATACCAACTGTAGGCACGTTTTGCTGGTGATATTAGTATCACAACGAGCTTCGCATTTGGTAATAATTGATGTGCACGCTTTGGCACGAGGTCACCATCAAAATACGTGGCAGACTTTTCAAAGAAATATCGTGCATTTGTGCTGCCTGTTGATGATGGTCCACCTATATGTACACTATTCGATGATGTTGCATTTTGAAGAGGAAAGAAACTCATGTACCAATCGAGGCCACGATAATAATTATTGCCATTAAAAAATTGAATTTCCTCAAATGTATCAGGACTGGGTAAATTGCTAGCGAGACTTGGGTGCATACTTAAAAAAGTATATAGTGCAGTTGTTCCAGTCTTTTGTGGACCTAATATCATGAACTTCGGTAATGAATCACAGCTCTTATTGCGCGACCATATTTTGAGGTGCCTTGCATCTTCGCCTGAATTTTTAATTAAAAATTTTATTTAATTTTGACATTTGAAATTTTGCATTAAATTCTATGTTTTCTATATTTCTAATAAAATTCGATGTTTTTCATTGGAAATTTTAAAATATATAATAAACTTACATGGATTTCCCCAAACAGGATCACTTTCTTCAGGGTGCAACTTAAAATAATGTTCGCCTAATTGCAATGGCGGTGCTGATGTTAATTTTAGATTTGTCCAGCATCGTAGGAACTTAATTACAGATTCAAATGTATAGAGAGCCAATCGATCGCTCCCATAGTTGGACATATGTGTCATGAAAATATTTATTTGATTATAAACAATTGTTTGGAAGAGTTCTCCTCTTTGTATTGACTCATCGAGCTTATCACGCCCGCCCGGATAACGATCTGACAATGAGATTAAATAAATGAAAAAAAATTATTTTATTATAAATTCATGCTTGCAATTAATCTGATTTTTTATTTTGGCACTTTTTGAAATATAACAAAAGTAAAAAAATATACAAAATCAATTATGAGGATTAAATGACAGAAATTCAGGGCTTAAAAGATGGTTTTACTATGTTGGCATTTTTTATGTGAATAAAGCCATAACTTTATGAATAAGTGAGAGAAAAATGCATTTTAATTTATTATGTGTGAAAATTTATTCGAAAATTTATTTTTATGATGTCGATGTCTGCCACACATTGGTTATGTTCTTTTTTAAAGGTGAAGAGTTCATTAAAAAAAAATTTTCATTCAAGTAATAAATGAAAATTTTCTTTTTTTTATGATTTGATAATTTTAAAATTTTATATAGAATTCCGTTAAATTTTAAAAGTTATAGAAAATCATCAGAGTTTTAAGAAAACGATCATTTTCGTAAAAAACTGCAAACAAAAGAAGTTGACAATTTTTGTCAAAATAAATAATTCAAATTGTTATTTATGACTAATAGCATCAGGACAAAGCGAAAAAGCTCTCAATATATCAAATAAATTACAAGAAAAAAAAGAAAAAAGTCATTGACGTTGTGTCATAAATTCATTCTATCTCTATCTTACTTTTATAAAAAGAAACTTTCAAACATTTTATCGGATTTTAACTTTTAAGAGATTTAAAGACTTTTTTCTTTTTCCATCATGTTTAATCTATCTTTAGAAGAAAAGAAAAAAAAGTTATGAAACTTTAAAATTTAATAATGTCTCTCTAGTACAAAGCAGTAAGCTAAGATTAGTTATGTAATATTCTCTTTTAGTCATCATAAATCTGTATGCTAAGGGGAGACTTAGTTGTAGAGAATGTAATACTTTAGCAATAACCAAAATATTTCGTTTGACAAATATTAGAAAAAATTACAAAATGTTGTGTGTTACATGTGTTATGTGACAAAATGTTGCATTTAAAATGTCACACATGTGATGCATACAAACATTTTTTCCAAAATATTTTATAGTAATCGAATTAAAAAAAACAAAATCAATAATAAAAGATCTATCCATCATTAAAATATTAAATCAATGTGTAATATTAATTTTGATTAATAATTTGAATTTAGTGAAACACATGTCACATATCACAAAAACACATTTGTTATATTACAAATGACAAAAAGTTCAGTTATTGTCTTTTGACTGTATGAAATTTATTAAGTTCAACTGTACTCACCTATATACATTGTATGTGTAAATAAACCGCATGTCTGACGCGGTAGCACCATAATATTACGATGTATGAATCCCCTTCGTAATCGAGCAGGTCGCAGATGTGGATATTCTTCAGTTGATGTTACTCTGACATTCCATACATTTTTCCATGCTTGATAAAGAAGTTCATGAACTGGATAGACGCCAGAGTGATGTGGTGAAACTGAGTAGCCAGAATCGAGTGGAATATTCTTTACCTTGGCAAAATCTTTATTCAGCATCATGTCATTCATAAGCACAGTGAGATTATCATATAGATGTGGTTGCTGATGATTCCACATGTGAGAAAACCAAGTAAATTTATCAACATTACGAAGCAGCATGTCATCACCCAAGTTTTCTTCTTTTGTGCCATGATGAAAATATTTACCAGAAAAGCCAAGGTTAAATCTAAATCCAGGCACCATTTCTGCTATTCTACTTTGTGTTGATATTAATGCATGAACATCATCAGGTTTCAAACGTGTTCCACGTTCACCAACAAAAATATCATCAATATCAACTAAAATCATTCGATTTAAACTGACACTTAATTGTCCATGACTTAAATATGAAAGTGCATCAAGAAAGAGTAATCGATGAAGCCAAAATTTGAGACCAGCTCCAAAAAAGATTCTTTGGATGTTATCAAGTTTCCCATGATCTTGAAGTACTGTCGTAAGTGGTGGTTGAATGCCATTATCATTTGGATAATCGAGTGTATTTTTTTGAGCAAATTCAAGTGGTTCATAAGTCGAATGGTTGTGTTGAAATACAGCCCAATCTTGGCCAGGAAGTGGACCCCAAGCTGTATCACCTGCTCTTGTAAGTCGCAACACTGGTGAAAATGGATTAAGACTTGCATCACGCAATCTTAAATTTGTATGAACATAAAGTGGAAAATCTTTCAATTGTGCACCAACTAAAGTTTCTTCACTTGCACTCATAAAACCAACAATACCAACAGAATATTCACGGCAATATTTATCAAGTAATTCTCGATTCCATTTGTCCATTGATAAATATTTATCGAGATTCTCAAATACAATCACACCATAACGACCTTTGTCTAAATTTGTGAGAACAGGAAGGCTTTTTCCGGACACCTCAATTTTATATCTGTAAGAAAAAAAAGAAAAAATATATAGTAGGGTTTAAAAAATATATTTTCTTTCCCCTTCTTTTAGATAGACCATAAATTTCCAAATGTTCATATTTTCAGAGAGCAAGAGAGAGTATGTGTTGGCTACGTGATAAGTAAAAGGGATGAAAAGTGTTTAAAGGAAATGGAATGGCAAGGATGTGAAATTTTTCTCTCCTTTTAAACCTTTGAAGTCAGCAACATTTTGATTTCACGCCTAATTGCTGATTGTCAACTCATCACAACTCAATTTCGAGAATGAGAAAAGGTTTTTTTTACTGAGGTTGGGCTTAATTTTTCTGATTACTAAGCTTTTTAAATTTAAGGAATGTTTTGGAATTTATCTTTGATTGAGTTCAATTTATAGGAATTTTTCAATGATTGAAGTTAAAAAAATTGAAAAATTTTGTTCGTTGAAAATATAACGAAAATAATTTTTCAACGAACAATATTTAACGAAAGAAAAAAATTTTGAATTTTTTAACAAATTTATTTTTCAGTGAAAAAATAGCCATAAAATGAAATAAAGAAATAGAATTATTCAAGTTATTATATAAATTTTTTTTCAATTTTGAACTCAAAAAATAACAATCTTGAAAAAAAAAATTTCGTTAAGTTTTTAAATTTACCCGTTGCAAAATTAAACTTAACTAAAAAATTTTTAAACTTTTTATCAAATTTAAAACAAGCCAATTTCATAAAAAATTTTTTAAAAGAATTCTTTATTTTAAATTTCATCCCTTGATTATAATAGATAGCAAGAAACATCTGAGAATGAGGAAAAAAAAGGTTCAATCACATACAAATACAGAAAAAAGAAGAAAACTTCAGAAATGAAATATTTTTTTTGACCACAACACATATATAGACATTTATATGAGTAAGTGAGTGTGTGTGGCTTATTATGAGGATATTGGCTATCTTTTTCTCTTCATTCATTCTATGGTAATAAAAATGTATCATTTATATCAATATAAATCAATCAAGAGTGTGAGGGGAAATCGATTTGTATATCATAAAGTCAAGTAGAAGCAGCAACAATCTCATAAATGAAAAATTTATTGAATTCATAATCGAGTGAATATTTAAATTCAAGACCTTGAAATGACATGTCAAGTGGAGAGAATTTAGCAACAAGTTAATATTTCCTAAAACAAGAAGAAGAAAGGAAAAAAATTATTGAAATAAATCCGACACTTGAAGACTTTTTTCTTGAAAATTAATAGCTAGAAAAACTTTTCTCATTCTCATTCTTTTTTTTTGCACATCAGCATGTTATGTAATGGAAAAAAGAAGAAAATTTTTGTCAATGATTTTAAGGGTGTGAAGATTTTAATTAGATAGGATTGAAATTAATTCTTTGACTAAAATAAGATAAATGATTTTGTGAAAAAGAAGGAAATTAAGAAAAATTTCTAATGGGAATTAAAGTTTAAAAATCGAGAGCTGATGATGTTTATGTTTATAGCTCCTTTGAGACTAATTTATGAAAATCATCATCATTATTTAAGTGTGGAAGAATAATAGAAGGATTTTAGTTTTTGTGGGAATTTGAAATTTGTTTTAACGACTTTTTATGAAAATTATCAAATTGTTGGAAAGTTTAACGACTTTTTTGTAAATTTAACGAATTTTTAAAAATATAAATGACATTTTTTGAAAGATCAACAAATTTTTATGTGAAAAATTATCAACATTTTTTAAAAAATTAACGAATATTTTTTAAAAAGTTAAAAAATATTTTTCTATCAAAAAACGTCAAACTTTTTAAAGTTTAACAAAGAATGCAGAATCAGATTTTTAAAAAGAAACTTTTAAGGAAAATTAAGAAATTTTTTGTCTGACTAATTGAGTAATTAAAGACAATTAATTTGAAAAAAATGCTTTTAAAATAACAAAAAATTTTTATTTTACATATAAAAAAATTTTACTTAGTCAACGTAATACAATTTCCATAAAATAAAGAAAAATTTATTTCTAAATTAATAAATTCCAAGGCATTCATTTCTTATATTCTCTTTCATCATTTTAATCCAAGTAAGAAATTTTTTTACACAAAAAAAAAAAATTCACAGTAAAAAGATCAAAAAAGTTGCTTTGTTAAATTAGCCATCGAAATCCAATTTACTAATTCTAAAGAGCCAATTAAACATCAAAAAGGAGCAAATGTAAATATTTTTTGTGCAATCAAGATTTTTGTCATCATTAAATAAAAGAAGAAGAAGAAAAAATTGAATTTTTGCTCTTTTAGGAAAAGAAAAGAATTTTTTTTCATTACACGTAGCAGAGATCAATAAAGTAAGATACACGCTTATGGTACTTACAATAATATAATAAAAGCATATGTCCCTAACATTCAACTTTTTTTATATCTTCACCGCACACAGTCAGTAAAAACTGTAGGAGGAACATCTTTTTAATATTATTATTACAAGGGAAAAATGCCAACAAATTGGTTTCATTCATTCTTATCATCATCAGCAGTAATGTTATAAGAAAATGGTGGAAAATTATGAAAAAGAAAAAAGAAAATCTGGCAGATGTTTAAATTCATGTCATTGTAAAAATCATTCACATTTTTCATTCCCAGCTGAATGAAATTTTTTTCTTTCACTCATCGTTGCACAGTGAACTTTTAAAAAAAAAACACAGAAAGTTGAATGGAAATGAACATGGAATTATTAATGACTTTTTATTCTTTCTCTTTCTACTTAGACAGAAGTGTTTATGAGAAATTCACAAGGCATGGAAAATTATGCCAAAAAATTATTATTTTTAAACTGAAATTTGTCAATTAAATTTTTAATTAAAATTCCTCATTCCATCTCATGTCAAATTACCTAAAATCATAAGTAATGTTGAACAGTAAAAAGAAAAGTTTCTCATTAAGAAGAAGTAATTGAATAATTTTTAAGTCTCATGTTATGCATTTGAAAATTATGTCTTTAATAGGAAAAGAAAATATTTTTCGTTAATTTGAATTTTTGATGCAAATATTTCTTCGTTAAATTTTTTTTGTAAAATAAAGAATTTTGCAAACATTAAATCAATTTTCGCTGTTTTTTAGTAAAAAGTTTATCTTTAAAATTTCTATCTTTCAACAAAAGATTTTTAATTTTTAATTCTTCAATGATCTTTTTTTCATTTATGCAATTAGCAAATAGATTTTATCGCAATTTTTCATTAAAAAAATGAAGTACAGATTTTGAACGAAAAGTTCTCATCGTTAAAATAAAATTTTTGACGAATGAAGTTTTCTTTAAAATTAGAATTTTCTCCTTAAGAAAAGAGAAAAATTGTTGACATTAAGGTTACTGTTTTATTTAATTTTTGATGTGCCATATTTTTTGCTTCTTATAGACTTATTTTCAAATCCTATCTTTTTCTAAATAGTTGTTGCTAAAAGATTTCAAAAACAAAATTTTAACGAAAATTTTTCTTTAAGAAAATTGTTTTCGTTAAAATGAGGTTTTTAGTGTCGTTTAAAAATTTTGACAACAGAAATTTTCGTTAAAATTTTCAATCCCAGAGATATTTTTAAGCATTCAACTTTAATTTTTTTTTCGACAATTTATTCTTCAAAATTCTATTGACAAAAGTAATTTTTCGTTAAGAATTTAATTTCTTTGTAAAACAAGCAAAAGATAAATTCTAACAATTTAATATTTACTTCTAAAACAAATTCTACTGAAACTCATAATTCAAAGGCAAATACATCAAAACAAGAAGTAAACAAAAATTTTGTCTAAGTAAAATATTTGAAGAATTTTTCTATTACTTCCTGTTCACGCTATTTTGGACAAAAAAAGAATGAGAAATTTGCCGCTAAATGATGTTGTACTTTGTTCGCACTCAAAAACTTTTTTTCTTCTTTTCTTCTTTTCTTCAAGCTTAAATTAACACACAACAATGCGTACGTAATTTTTAATAATAATTATAATCTTATAACACAGGAAAGGGCGAGGAATGATTTTTTCCTTCTTAATTCAAAAGAGCAATGGAAGCAAAAGGAAAAGAAGGAAATTTAATGAATTTATGATATAAATATTTGAAAATGTATGTATTTAAGAAAAAGCACTTTAGTGACTTCAACCGTAATGAAGGCGAAGGAGCAGAATAAAAGCGAAAGAAAGAAATGTAATTAACTGAAAGAAAAAAGAAAACTTAAATGATAGAGTGGCTCCGCTACTGCTGCGGAAAATAGAAAGTGCTTGTGACTTTTCCGCGATTAATTTTCCTTTTCACTTCCCTTCCATGTTTTCTTCATCTTCATCAAGAGTAAATGAGTTGAAATAAATTGAATGAGCAAAAAAACTACACTTCTAATTTGATTACATCAACGTAAATGACTTTTAATATTAAATTTAAGTAGAGAAAAAATTATTTTCAATCAGAATTTGCCTTGAGTCAATATGTGTTTATCGTAGTGTCATGAAATTAAATTTTTCATGTGGGGCTTCTCACTCTAGTTCAAGTTCCAGAAATTCTTAGAATTTTTAATGTCAGTTGAAATGAAAAAATGTAAGAATTTTTTTATTTTCAAAAAATTTGTAGAAAAGTGTTTGTAAAAAATTGTTGAAAAATTTGTAAGAAAAAATTGTAAGAAATTTTTGTAGAAAATTTTTGTAGAAAAATTGTAAGAAAGTTGAAAAATAATTTTTAACAGAAATTTTCAAATATTTTTTTAAAACCAAAGTTACAAAATTTTACAAAAAATTCCTAATCGAGATTTTGAGAATCTCAAATTTAAGAATCAATTTATTTCATTTTTGCATGACTGAGCCATGAAAAGAAATTCATCTATTGTATGTTGCTTGCACTTGAATGGACTTTTAAAGCAAAAAAGAAAAATCTGCGCACCGTAGATGAAAAAAGGATCACAACAACTTGTTCCATTATATATAATGCAAAAGACGAGTTTCATTAAAATATTATTTTCCCATTCATATTTTATATAATAAATTTTAACTCACGTTAGAAATAGTGTGCACAGCTAACTCAATTTTTATGATAGAAAACTTTTTTTATTATATTTTATTTTGCCTCTATCATACACACACTCACATAAAAGAGAGGTGAAAAAGATAAATTGATTATAAGAGTTTTTCCATTTTTTTCCCACCATCGTGTGACACAGTTTTTCTCTCACTTTTTTTGAAGCTCTGCGATTGAAGCTTTTGGTAGAATGAAGATGAAAATGAATGAGATAAAGAAGTTTGTCAATGATGAATGATTGAAATGTGAAATAAAGTAGAAGATTAAATGTTTTCTTATATTTTTGTCTTTTCAATCGTGGAAATTTTTGATTACTTTTTAAAGCGTTTTTCTTTGCGTTTCTTTTGACGAATTCATTTTGACAGAGTAAAATTAAAATCTTAAGTCTATTGGTTTGTATTCAATTGCCATTGACTAGAGTATTTATTAGGTCGGCGTTTCATAACTATGACAACTTTTGTAAAGTAGCCATAGCTGCTAAGCACCAAAGCTATAAATGAAAAAGAGTTTGGAAATACTATAAGCTACTTAATAGTCACAATTCTAATATCAAATCAAGATTTCTAGTGAAAAATCATAATGGTTAAATTTTCAATTTTTGTTTGCTTTCTTATGAATTTGGTTTCATTTGAATTATTCAATCAAAAGATTTTATCTTTAAGTTCAATTTAATTTTCAATGTAGTTAATTTAAAGGAGATGTCCTAATGAAATGAAAATTTCTCTACTACATAATTGTATTGACATTTTTGTAAAACAAAAGAAATTATTTTCAATCCTTTATCAAGTTAATTGATGAACTCTTTAATTTAACCACAAAATTAAAATTTATTTAATCTACAAAATTTCCTCAATTTATTTACTCTTTAATTATTTAAATAAAATTAAAGATTTTCAATTTAAATGATAAAATTTTATAGAGAGAGAGAGAGAAAGGATTTAATAAAAATTAATTATAAAATCCCAAAGGTGTGGTAAAAAGATTAAATTTTCTCTCACTTTCAATATCTACAAATATACACTCTCTACGTGTTAAATGCCACAACAAGTGACACTATGTATATATTTGTCCTCATTCTTCTTTTTCAATTAAATTTTCTTCTTCTTCTTCTTTTTCTAACAACATGATTAAAGAAGAATTGCACATTGTGCATGTTTTCAATATTGATACAAGCTTGATGCTCTTGCTGCAAGGGATGTTTCCACTTATCTCTTAAAAAAGACTCTCAGACAACAACAACAATAACAAATAACTTACTTGATTCTATTATACACAAGTTCTTCCGCTATCTCTCGACCCAACTTGCTATATGTCGTTTCAACAAATACAAGCACTTTCGAGTCTATCCGTAATCTCGCCTCTGACCTGTGATCATGTGTTTGCGATGGATCAGACGGTGATTTATTTAGTGTTTGACAATGGATCAATGGCATTGGCTTTGTATCACGATGAATGAGTCTGTAAAAGAGAGAAAGAAAAATTTACTGGATTTTATTCTCTGTTCGTTGTCTTACAAAATATGAAAGCATACAATGAATAGAAAATTTTGAATTGAAATGGAACGTGCTTTATTTAATAACTAGGAAAATCTCTAGGATGTGCGTGCAATTTTGTCCCTATGAGACTTAGTTTGTTATTGTTGTTGATAAGAAGTTATCTACACACATACTTATACTCATAATGATAATGATTGCGACAGTTTTAGCAGAAAGAAAATGATAAAGTCGATTGGCTTATAAGAGATTACAATTTCCGGATGAATGAACATTTAATTGTACTTGACATTCAATGGTGATTGAAAATGCTTTGCAAGTAATTATAGAAAGGATTTTTTTCCTGCTATGTCTTTGTTAGGGTCAAAATTCTTTTTCACTTCATTAAATTTAAAATATTTTCATGTTTTTAATCATTGGGGTTGGAATTTTAGAGAATTTAAGATGAAAATGTTTAAAAGACAGTTCAAAGGAAATTTTATTTAATTGGTTGATTTAAATTGGTAAAAACAATTTTTTTTTTCAATCAACATGAAATTTAATAAAAATTGAATGAATTTGAGCCAATTTTGTTTAAGTCAACTTGCTTACATTTAGTCAAGTATCAAGTCAAGTATATATGCAAGTGCCCACGTTTAAAAGAAATTGACAATAGAACTTATTTGATTATGGTTTTGTTTCATTATTTCAAACTTTTTTAAACTGAACTAAAATTTTAGTTAATTTCTTAAAATCCTTCTAATTTCCTTCATTATTTTGTATTTAATTCGTTCATAATAAATCATAAAACTCTTCATTTGAAAGAGAAAGAAAAAAATAAATATTTCATAATAAGTTTCTTAACTAAACACAAAAAATATTTCATTAAAGTAAATTTACATTTTCATATCAAGCTACTTCATGGTCTATATAAAATATGATTAAAAAAAATTCATAAATAAAATCTTTGCTTACCCAACAAGTGGACTACTATCCATATATTGTGTGAAAAAGATTATACTGAAAAATGATATGAGCACAAGTGCCGCAACACATTTTTGAATGTTCCTCTGTACTCCTTTCATCATGTGACAACACAATCGTGTCATAAAGCTATTTTTACTGTTGATTCCATAATTGTTTATTATAAGTCCATTTGTACTGCTGCTACTACTGCTCACTGGTGACTTTGTCGGCAACAAATGTCGCATGTCATAAAATTTCCTTGGCTTTTCATCCTTAAATGACGACAATGAGGACGATGGCAGTGGTGTTAATGTAATATCGTTCGGAGCTGTTTTCATCAACATAGGGATCCGCTCCATATGGTTAGAGTGTGAGGACATGACGTAGGAAATGTTTGTATATAAATTTTCTTGTTCTTGACACTTTAATAATTTTTCTACACACTTAAAGAACTCTCTTGCTATATTTTTTATCGTTTGTTGCTTGAAGGCAAGCTAAAGTTTATTTTTTTTTATTCTCTGCCTTAAAATGATAAATTTCTTTTTATATAGTTCACAATTTATTTATTTTTTTTTTTGCACTTCAAAGAATTTTTGTTTAATTACAATTTTTTCTCATTTTTCATTTACGTGACCAGAAACTTCTTTGAAACTTTTTTCCTTGTTTCATTTGTTAGTGTAAAATATAAGAAAAAAAATAAAAAAAAGTTTTTTTTTGCACTATATTTCTTTTGTTCAGAAAATTTTCCTCCATTTGCTATGCTTCCAAATAATTTTACGGTGAATTGAAGTCATTTTGTTGTGGTTCAATGGCAAGCACGCTACAAAAGTCATGTTTCATTAATTTTTGAATCAATGAGCTGCCGATGAGTGAACTTTGGATATTGATGGGAAATGCGCTGCTGCCTTTTCTGCTTGATACCGGAAACATTGCTTCGAGTAAACATTTTCGATCGTAAAACATATTTTTTTCTTTTGATATGCTTAAATGTAATATGGAAAAGATGCCGATAGATAAAGACAGCTTTTTCGTCCTCCAGATAATTGATAAATGGTTTCCATTTGCTGAAACTTGCTTTTCTCCTTCTTTAAATGCCAATCTAGTTCAATTTTTCATCTATTGGAAAGAGATAGAATAAAAATAAATTTAAAAAGTCATCTTGCATGACAGTTAGGATAAGAAATTTTGATTGAGCTTTAAAAAGTTTTTGAATATTTGTGAGGTTTTAAAACATTTTTGTAGGGTTCGTACTTGACATATTTTACTTGATATGAGCACATTTTTCGTCAAGTTGATTTCAACTTGACTATTATATTTTCTAAATTTCAAATGAAATAAGTAAAACTTGAATAAATAAGAAACATTTTTATGCAAGTCAACTTGTAATCAACTTGACAAAAAATATGCATGTAAAAAATGTCAAGTCAAGTGTGAACCCAAGTCATTTGCTTTAAAAATTTAAGTTAAATTTCTTATTCTTCATTTATTGTAGCAAAATCATCAATAAAATTTCCAATTAAATCTTATCAACCCGCCTTGCTTAAAATGTCATTAAGATCAAAAAAATAAAATAATATTTTATCCATAACACACACAACACAATCCAATTAAAGGCAAAAAATTTTATTTTTTTGAGAGATTTAATTTATTGCCTGGCATGAATATGAAAAACATTTTCTGACACTTTGAAGCCTCTAATTGGACGGTTGAGCACGAATCTCCACTGGATTTTATATGATTTTTCTGTCCGTATTTATTGAGGTCAAAATGTGGAAAATTGACTTCTAATGCTTTGAGCAAGATTTATTGAGATTTCATTTCGAATGATATATTTGAGAAAAAATTCAATATAATACTTTTTTATTTGTGACAACTTAGTAGAATTTTTTGACACACAAAATAGAAAAAAAAAATTTAAATTTGCGTTTGTTACAACCCACATCAAATAAAATGAATAGCAAAGCATTTCACATTATATTACAAATTTATTTATTCATTTTGTTTAGTTTATGATTAGAAAATTAACATTTGTTCAATCCCATACACATGCAAAGCACAAATATTTATTGATTTAGATAATTTTCCAAAGGCTTTGCATGATTTTAATTAAATCATCGTAAGAGACAGTGGGAATTTCTGTAGAATTTAATTTTTAATCTCATGTTATAATTATTGTAGACTGCGACATGCATGATGCACTAATGTCATTAACATTTGACCATTTTTCGACATTTTCTTGTTTTTGTGCAATATTTAACACTGAAAATCGATTAATACCATTAAAATTGTGCAAAGGTTCCAAGGTGAAGACAGTTTGATAAATTTAATTATTGCAATATTTATAAATTATCTTTTTTGTAAGAATAATGAAAAATATTTGTAATCGCTTTTTTAATTTATTTATCGTAAATTTTTAACTAAAAATTTTATATCAATAAGAGAATTTCTTCAAAAAAATTCAAATGTTTTTGTTTACAATTTTTTTTGTTTTACATTTTTTGAATTTTAAAACAAAATTTAAACTGCAAAAATTTGAAAAAAAAATCAAAATTGACCAAAAAAACACAAAATTATCAAATTGCTGTAGACTCATTGATTAATTAAAAAAATCTGTGAAAATTCCAAAAATCTTCAAAATGCTTTTACCTTGAAAAAATCCACTGTTTTTTGCTATTAGTTGATTTTAAATTTAATTACTTTGATTTACATTGTGTTTGCATTTACATGAAAATTCTGCAATGTTTTTGTTCCATTATAACTATATATTTTGCTTTATTCATGTAAATTTAAAATATTCCAAAAAAGTAACTTGCAAACAACAAAAAATTGTTAAAATTTACTTTATAATGAAAATATTTTGTCTGGCTGCGAAATTGAGTTATGAATCAAAGAGGCTTTTAGTGATAATTTATTGACAACTTGCCTCACATAAAATAATGAAAATTGCTCCATTGAATAAATATTTTATTTCCTCTTGAGAATAATCCATTGATGAGCTTTGTTATTTATTGAATAAACCGCGAGGCTCAAAAAATTATTAAATTTGTAAGAAGAAAGTAATTTATCATGAATATTCAAGCGCACAATTTATTATTTACTCTGGATTTGTGTTTTTAGCTATTTGAAATTCAAAAAAGGCCCATGGATATCTTAGGAATCACTGAATAAAAAAGTTTTTTTTTTCAAAAGGAAATCTTCAAGCATTACATGAAATGAATTTTAAAATATTTCTTATTTGTTTGTGTGGTGTGGGTGAAGTGAGAAAAGCCATAAAGCGACTTCCTTTTGAATAAAAAAGACACTAGAGAAGCGAGCGAGCAAAAAAAATGTTAATTGAAATCTCAATTCTGTAGACATCTTTCTCTTGTTATTTTAAAAGATTAATTTTTCAAGAAATGATATTAAAGACCCGTGCTGCTGTTGCTGCTTGTCTTGAATTTTGTAATATTCTTTTGTGGGTGTAAAAACGTAGAACAACACTTCAAACACTAATAAAAGAAGTTATAGAAAAGATTTGTTGAATCATTTTCTTAATAAATCATGATTTTATTATTATTGAAACTTGTTTTTCTTTTATTTGTGAATCTTTATTCAAATTGAATCTACATTGTGCTTTATTGATTTATTTATCTTTTAATATCGTTTTAGAATTTTTCAAATCAAGTCTAATAAAATCGATAAATTAAAGCATCTATTTTGAAAAAATATTTTTGTTTACAAATTATAGAATCTTGAAAAATTTTAAAAATTTTTTGTTTTTTTTTTGAAAAAACTTGTAAATTGGTTAAAATTTTCTTTATATTTGTAAGCTGTTATTGTAAAATTTTTAAACAGTACAATTTTTGTAGAATTTTTTCGGTTCGTAAATATTTTTACAAACATCTACAAAATTTTTTAGAATTTTATTCAAACTTTTTCAAATTATAGAATTTAAAAAATTTTTTAAATCTTAATATTTTTGTTGTAGTAAAATTTGTATACTAATTGTAAGAAATTGTGATTTTTTCTTGTAAAAATTTGTAGAACATTTTAAAAATTGAAACTCAGTTAGAACTGTAAATTAATAAAAATTTGTAAATAGCTCTAAAATTGTAAATTTATGTTCTAAAATTTCTTGTTGAAAAATTTTCATCGACTTTATTATAGAATTGTAAAAATTTTACAATATTTGTTGTAAAAAATTAGAATATTGTAAATTTTTAAAAATCGTTTATAACAGAAAAAATAAGAAAATTTTCTAATATTTCTTGAATATTTAATAAATAAGCAAAACATACACAAATCTAGAGAGTGAAGAGGCAAGTCAGTTTGAGTCAGATATCATGGCAAATAAAAATATAAAATATGTAATACTGGGGAGACGCTGAGACAGACACTTAAAAACGTAAAATTATAAAAAGAAGCGACAGAGAGAATCAAATCGAAAAATGATAATAAAATCTAATTTATGTGCGACTTTAGCGTCACTCATGTGTATATTTAAATTCCGTTTAAAATTTGTCGCCTCTAAAACACAAAATAGTGTGTGAGAGATGTGTGGTTGTCGGTGTCTGTAAAAGATCTCCAATTATATCATTCAAATGTCGCCATATGTTTTTTCAATCGTATATCAAAGAACAAACATTAATTTGCTCTCTCATCTATTAATTTCAATGACACAAAGAGAGTAAGCTAGAAAATTGAATGAATTCAAAACAAGCAAGTATGAGAATGAAATGAATGTTTTTACTATAGTAAATGCACTTCGCATTCGTAATTTATGCAGTTCACAGACAAAATAAACATTATTATTTCATGCGTGATGAAGACTTTATAAGCTGCTTGCATTCAATATTGTATATATCGTACGTGTGGTTATAAATCATTGAAAATGTTTTCATTTCGCTCCTCACAACTCACATATGTTTATTTTAATGCTTTTTGATTAACATTTTTCATATTAATTTCAACTTCTCTCTCATCACTCGCTGATATTTATTACTTTTTTAGCACGTTTTTCATTATATTTAGAAAAATTGCTATAATTTGTTTACATTTTGTATTTTTTGTCTGTCTATTTTTTAAATAAAATTCTCATTTTTTGTGAGGTAAAGTTCAAAAATTTGTTATATGCGAAGTTACATAAAAAAAGTACTGCGAAATTTTACAAATATCACCAAAATTACAAAAAATTTTTTAAAAAAATTATGTCAAAATTCAATAAAAGTCTTGACAAATTGAAATTTACTAAAACAAATTGTTCTATAATGCGCTCTTGACACGTCACTAATAATAAAATTTACAAAATTCTTTCTAGGTATATGTCGAATAATTTCTCATACTTAAAAAGGTTTAGAAGATTTACTTCTACAGAAAAAAAAGAGTTCAAGGATATTTTTCATCTCATTTAACTTGTGCAATTTTTTTTCTTCTCTTTCCTTCGCACTCTTTTTTTCTTCGTCAGTCAGTTGCGCAAAAAGAAACAAAAGAAAAGAATTTTTTCTAGGGTCTCTTACTAAACTTCAAGTCTAATCTTACATAAGAAATCTCTAAGCTTTACTTTTGTAAATATTTTTTAGGTAATTCTAAACAATTTTTTGTCTTTTATAGTGGTTTTACTTCAAGGAATTTTTTACTCTCTTTATTTTAGCATAGGCCAAATAAAAGATAAGAGAAAGAAAGACGAATTGAGTTGGATTTTCTACATTTAAAATGTTGAATGAGTTTGATTAAATGACAAGCTTACTTCAGAGACTAACTGACATATCGAATTGAGTGAAGAAAGATTTTTTACTCAGAATTTCATACCTAAATGGAATTTTAAATGCAAATTGAAGCATGAAATGAGAATAATGCAGCAATTGAGATAAAAGCTTCTAAGAAGTAATGGAATATTTTAGAAATTTATTTCTAATTTTTCAGAGTGTTTTTGTTAATTTTTATGAAAATACTGTAGGTAAATTTTTTGCAATTCTATTGACTTGGCATATTTTACTTGATATGTGCAGATTTTTTGTCAAGTTGATTTTAAGTTGACTTACATAAAAATGTCATTAATTGATTCAGTTTTTATTTAATTCAAACAAGATTCATAATAAGTTTGAGGATGATTGATTTCTATACAAAAATTCTGAATTGCAATTGAATTAAATAAAATCTGAATGAACTGGAGACATTTTTGTGTAAGTCAACTTGAAATCAACTTGACAAGAGAAAATTCATGCAAGTCAGAACTTTATTCGAATTTAGATATTGAAAATTTTTAAAATTCATCGGTTTTCTTAAAAAGTTTTAATCTTTCTTTTTATTTAAACAACTGCAATCAATTTTCAGTTTATTTTATTGTGACTTACTAATTCACAATCTAACAAGTATAAACACTTATCTTATCTAAAATTTATTTATATTCACTATGACTCACATCAAAATAAATGACAAAAATCAATTTAAAACTAAAATTTTTTTCACACAATTATCTTTCTTTTAGAGAGTTAAGAACAATAATTTTCTATTCACATAAGAGTTTAAATTTAAAAAATTTCACAGATTCTTTCAACCTTAATTAACACTAGCAGTAAATAGTTCATGCACTAAACTCTTTCCTTGTTTGAAATAGTCTGAGAGTGAGTGAAAATTAAAATTAACATAAAGCGTAAACAAAAAATTTTCTATGTCTGTGTCTATCTGTGCATGATAGTACATGGTACATATTTATAACATATGCATGCATATTGAGAAAGAGATGAATGAAAAGTGATTCTTTTTGCTTCTTCAATTTCATTTGATGTGTAAACACCTTCAGGAAAGGAAAATTAATTATTCGAGAGAGAGAATTTACAATTATGGCTGAAATGGCATAAAATATTTACACAATTTGAGACAAAACTAATGAGCTATTTTTAATTATTCATCAAATATGTAACAATGTGAATGTAATTGCTTTTGGGCTATTTCGAAATGAATAAATAAATCATTTTGTTTTGTATTATAGCGAAACGACTGAAATGGAAAATTGCTCACCATGCACATGCTAGAAACTGTATAAAATGGAATGTGGAAGCTCAACTATTTATTTCTGAATGACATAGATAAAAAGTCAACCCCAAAGCATTTTTCTCTTCTCTTTTTCATCCTTAATCACATGAATGTGAATTTCTATGATACTTATAAGCTTCGTCCCATTTTTTTCTGTCCATTTAGGCATTTTTTTCTGTACATTTCACAATATAACATGTAGAATGTAAAGGATGATTATTGTTGAAATGAATATGGGATAAAATGGAAGAATTTCTACCTGAAAATTAATATATTATCACGTAGAATCCATTAAGGCATTTAACATACATAAACGGAAAAGAATCTCATAAAGTCAGAACATAGAAAGGAAGTTGAAGCCCATAAAATTCCTTCAAATAACAATATTGTGCTAATCTCACTCATTTAGTCTTTCTTTCACACTTCTTTCTCTTCTTCTTTCTTCATATTATACTTGCATTTCATTCAATGAAGTAGAAAATGAGTTCAGTTCAGAATATGGCAATTTTAGCGATTGAAATGGAAATGAGAAAGAAAATATTTTAGCATATTCAGATTTTATGCAAATATTTTTGAATGCATTTACAGTTATAAAGTTTTCTTTTTCTTTTCTAATCATAGCAAGTCATTCATTTTAATAAATAAAATTTCTTTATTTTTCAAGGCAATAGATTTTTGAGTTGAATAAAAGAAACTTGAGAATTTTAATCTTGACTATTTAAATATCAAATTTATGAAATATTGTTTGTTTATGAATCTTTATTTTGAAAATTTTAGGGTTCGGCAAATCGGATGCGCATCGATGCGCATCAGTTTTTGCTTACAATTTTTTAAAAATTTAACAAAATCATATGAACTCATAAAAAGTACAACTTTTTTTGTATAAGATCATTATTTGTGCTTATTTTATCAACATTCAATCAATTTGTAACAAACTAGGAGCTTGATTCGGTGAATTTGAAGCAATTGAAAATTTTTCTTGCTTTATTTTGCCATTTTCATTTCGTGGTCAATTTTGAGCTCTTGTAAATCAGTAACCAGACTAACTGGAGCTTTACGGTTTGTTTTTATAGATCACAAATAATTTAGAGATTATGATTCTGGTTAAGAAATAATGTAACTCTAGCTAACTTTCTGACATATGGAAAAAAGATTGATGGCAAACTGATATGAATCCAAAAGGGGAATAAAATAGCGATTGGTACCTACTTGGATAGGTTAGATAGATAAAGAAATTTTTTTAAAGTAGTTTAAGCTAAAATCTGTTAAAAAATACAGACGAGAATTTTATAGGATTTCAGTAAGTTCATTAAATTACAAAATTGTACTAAAATTTTCAATTTTTAAACTCAAAATTTTAATTAAATATTTATTTATCTATCCAAATAATCATTGATCCCAATTTAACTCATTTGGTAAAAATCAATAATAAAGAATTATCAAAAGTTCCAATATTTGGACAATTTTCATATTTTCCGTTTATTTTATTTAAACCTTCAGGATGAAATTTTAAAGAAAAAAGTTAGAAAGTTCTTTGGCTTCATTTTGACCTAATTTTAAGGCATTTGTTTGTTTTTATATCTTAAGATCATTGCAGTGTACTACACTACAGGAAAATGTTTAGGTTAATTATCATCTCAGTATCAATTTCTTTAAATCCCTATGGATATCAATTTCCAACCCCAAAAATATATAACTGCAAAAGCAATTACGATAAAATTATCTGTTAATTTCTCTTTTTCACTCTCGTGACTAAAACTTGTCCCTTTTATGAGCTTGTATGCATGTTCTTTTACTCTCTCATTTGGGGATCATAAATTTAATGAACAATTTTTATTTCTTTTCTAACAAAATTTTCAAGAGGGTGAATGCTGACCAAACATACAAAAAATATCTGCAATGTAATGTGCATGTTTGTATTGGACACATTGTGTGTATGTTTTTTTTTTTTTGGAATGAGAAGTGGATTTTTCATTAATTGAACTCCCCCTCACTTGAATATAAAAAATCAGTAAAATTAACCGTCAGTGACGTGTTAAAAGCGCATTTTCCCGCAACAGATTAGTTTTGTTTCAAAATTCATTGAAAGTTTCAAAAAAATTTATTCCGGCCTTTTTGAAGTCTGTACAATTTAAAACATACACTTGGATCTAAATATCCAAAAACTACTTCTGACATGTTTTCTCGACGTTTCATGACATTTTAAGACTTTTTTTATGAAAAAAAAATTTTTGTTGCATGTGATGGACATCCACCACATGCATGCCCTTGGGTCAACACCAATCTAAAAACTTTTTATGCCATCTTATTTTACGCTTCAAGACCTTTCCAACGAGTATAAATATGCCTATATTTGGAAAAATTCGATTTTTGGTCCATGTGATGCACCTGTGTGGCACATGCATACACTTAGGATAAAATGTCCAAAAATCATTTTTGACTTGTTTTTTCTATGTTTTATGATATTATAAGATTTTTTGGTGAAAAAAAGTTTTTTTGGTGCATGTGGTGGACGTCCACCATATGCATGCCATAGCTCGGCATGGAGAACGAATCTCGCGGAAAGCTTCCGTTACACCGGTCTCATAGTCAGAACCAAAAGATTGGTGCAAAAAGTTTGGTAAAAAACGTTTTTTGAAAGACTAGTTACGGAGACAGACAGACAGACAGACAAAAGTGGGCACAATAGCGCTTTTTCTAAATCTGATGGAAAATGCGCTAAAAAGAGGAAAAAGAGGAAAAAAAGAGGAAAAAAAGAGGAAAAAAGAGGAAAATTTTCCTCTTTTTTCCTCATTTTTCCTCCAAGTTATACGCCCCCTGGAAAAAGTTTTTATTTTTCTTAAAAAATTTGAATTTTGTTCTACTTGCAAGCACAAGGATGAGTTGTCAATCTAAGTAATTCTTCTTCCAACCATTGCATTCTTGATTCAATATTTTCAATTTTTTCTCTCGATTCAGACTGAATTTCTTCAATTATTTTGTTAGACTGATTCATGTCTTCACGAATTTCATCAATTTTTTCATCTTTAGTCATCAAATTTTCTTGAACTTCAATCATTGAATCTTTTAAATCACAAACCAAATCTTCAATGCTTTGATTTGTGCAAAATAAATTTTTAATTGTTGTTGTTGTCAGAGAAGTTGTTGTGGTTGTTGAAGGAAATTCATCATCAAATGGACATTTTTCTCTTAATTCATTTATGAGTGAAATTATTGCAGTTGTATTACCATTATTAACATATCGATTTATGCAACGATTATTATGAAAAGAAACTATCTTCAATTGTGTCACATTAAGTGGTGTAAATAAATCATGACCAACTCTTTCAATCATGTTACTACCAAACCAAACACAAACCATTTTTGGTGTTTTCTCAAAAAGTTTGCTTGAAATTGTTGTCAAATTAGAATAATAAAAGTCAAAATATTCTAATTTTGGAAATTCATCAAATTCATCACCAAAAAGTGTCTCAATTGTTGTGTTCCAAATTAAAATTGCTTTGATGTTTGGAAAAAAGTTGCTGAAATTGCGAGGAACAAATAGTAAAGTCCTTTTGCCATTAATATAAACACAAGTCACATCATTATTATTTTTTCCACTCAAATGTGTTCCATTAACATTTGTGACTGTGATGCCTGATGATGATGGAATGTTTGTTGTATCACATGAATAAACACTACCAATTACAAGAAGTGAACGTGTCCTATAATCACAATTGATTGTAAAAGAATTTGAAATTTTATTTCCTTGAAAAATCAAAAATATCGCAAATAAAATTGTAAACTTCATTTTGATCTGAAGAAAAAATTTAAAACTGAAGCTCACAATGAAAATGTTTGATATTTTATATTAAATTTTTATCTCAATTTCTTATCTTTTACTGCAAAAAATTCTTAAGTGTTAATCAAAAATAAATGTGATTAATAAAAATAATCTTATCATTTTACTGAGAAAATATTAAATGGTTAGTTCTTTGTCCTTTATTATTAAATCCTTGGTGGGGTTCGAAAAGTTCCCGAATGAAACTATGATTTTTCGAAATCATTTAAATTTCAAAAATATTGTTAACAAAAAAACTTAAATAACATTGTCTGACTGTAAAATAATGTTTTTCCACATTAAAGGTATTGTTTTGTAGTTATATCCGATATTATTTTACATAATTTCACCATAGAAATTTCATTATTTGGATTTTTTGTAAAAATAAATTTCGAAAATTTTGTTCGAAAGTGCCATTTCTTTCGAAAAGGGGTGTGAACATGTTTGAAAATTTGAAATTTGCAACGATCAAAAACCACCAGGATTAGATCCCAGGCAAGGGCACTCGAAAAAAGATCTTAAAAGATTTGAAAAGATCCCAAAAGATTTGAAAAGATCCTAAAAGATCCCAAAAAATTGCAAATTTTTGATTTAGTAAAATTTGCATTTTTCGTTGAATCTAATGATCTTATGTACACAGAAAAGTCTTTTGCCATCCCTTATTATCTTTCACTAGTAGAATATTACAGTTTAGAGCTGTATTTTAGCTAAAATTGTAAATTTCTTTTTGTTTATGTTCGAAAAAAAATTTCGAAAAATTTCGAAATTTGTATACAAAAAAACCAAATTGGAATTTTGTTGATTTTTGCTTGATTTATCAATTGATTCTTCATTTAAACGTTTAGTAAGGGTTAAAAATATAATAATAGATGCAAATCCATAGTGAGAAAAGTAAGAAAATATTTTAAAATGACAAAATTTAACAAAGATTGAAAGATTGCAAAAGATCTCAAAAGATCCTAAAAGATCCTAAAAAATCGAAAAGTTCTTTCAGTGTCCTTGCCTGGATTAGATCAATATACTTAAGTGCATTTTTGGTGCACAGATCAGTATTTGTTAACAAATTATAAAGAGAACAGATTGAATTTATTAAAAATTGAGTTTTTTAAAGCAATTTAGACAAGAACAGTTTACAGAATATAAGATTATCGCAATGAGATTTGTATTTCGCATTTTTTTTATTTTTCACATTAATAATTAGTAATATTTTTTTAGTTGTACAAAACATTGTGGCTTCTAAT
The DNA here is from genome assembly GCA_018290095.1 of Polypedilum vanderplanki. Taxonomy (NCBI): domain Eukaryota; kingdom Metazoa; phylum Arthropoda; class Insecta; order Diptera; family Chironomidae; genus Polypedilum; species Polypedilum vanderplanki. The sequence goes on along the minus strand of CM031380.1, from coordinate 32,538,572 downwards.
TCGATTTTAAATTTAAATATTTTCGAGATAACATAGCTTTTAATCACTTGAAAATTTGTTCACTTTTAAGTTTTTGCTTACATTTTTGTTTTTAATTTTTGAATCAATATTTCTTGCTTGTCACTGACCTATTTTTAAACATATTTATATCAAAAGAAAGCTTATAAAATGTAAAATTATTCAAAAATAAGACCTCATTGATTTGTGTGCTTTTAACCTACAAATATTTTAAAAAGAACTTCATGGCATTAAAAAATAATTTTTAAACCTAAATTTTCGAAAAATTACGAAATGGTGGCGCAAAATTCAACATTTTACTTCGATTGAAATAATTGTTCTTAAAATAAAGCATAGAAGGTTTTAAAAAAGCAATGAATGTTTCAATTATAAAAAAAATACTTTGTAAGTGTAAATAAAAATGTTTTTCGTACATAAATAAATTTCTAAATTTTACATCTTATCAGAAAACTTGGATAAATTAAATTTCAACTTAAAAAATCTATCATAACCAAAACATAACAAAAGTTTTTCTAAATTTATCTGGAACTTCTTATTCCTATAATCCTTAGCAAAGTCATTCATTTTATTAAGTGTGTTTATTTCTTTTCCTTTCTAAAATATTTCACACATGGTGTTGATGAGTTCAAACAACAACAATGAAAATGCTAATAGTATTAAGAACGAGCATTCAAAGCATTTTGAAGGAAAAGATAAAGTTTTTGTTGAGAATAGAAAAAGATGGAGATAATAAATATGATATGATAATTTATGCAAAGCTTTTTCAATAATTAGACACAACACACTTCATAAAATTCTCTCTATCTCTCTTTTTCTATCAAAAATTTTTAAAACCATTTTTATGTGAAATTTATGGATATAAAAGATAAAAAACACTTTTCATCTTCTTCTATTTTGTGATGATGATCTTTTTAGGTATAAACTATTGAATTTCATAACAATGATAATGAAAACCTGTTTACTCATGCATATTAAACAGGCTGAGTAAAAAATATGCCTAATTCATTCCATTAATCTAAATGTGTCTCCATCTCTTTAGTTTTTGATCGATTTATAAAAGCACAGTAGCCTAAACTCTCAATTTCAGTTATTGAATTTCATATCAAAAAGAAATTAGAATGATGAGAAAATTTTTCATGAAGATCTCTTGTGATATCATCGACTACTTCTTCCTTTAGTGTCAAATTTCAAGCTTCTTTCTTTCTCTTTTTTTGGTAGCAGTATAAAGTAAACAAATTTTCTAAATGAAAATTACTTCAACATGAGAAGATGGAATGTTTATGTTAGAAGTACACAGCGAACTCTTCTTACAAACATTTTAGAAAACTCTTCTTTAACTTATTGCATTAATAATGGAGCGCGCTCATAAGGGAATAAGAGAGTGAAAGAGTTTACATAGAGTTTTAAAATAAGGAAATAATTTGTAAAAGTATTTTAATAGGAAGGAGGTTGTTTTTAATTTAGTTGAAACTTTTTAAATAACAAATTAAAAAAAAGTTGTAGAAATAATTAAATTCTACAAATTTCAAATATTTTAAAACTTATCAATTCTACAACACATAGATTCTACATTGTAGAATATAAAAAATTTTTTTTGAGCACAAAAAATATTATAACATTTGTAAAATTTTACAAATGTAGAATTGTAAAAACTTTTGTAAAAGTTCTACAAAAAAACAGACTTGTGAGCAAAACTACAAAAACTTTTTTAATTATACAATAAAAAATAACTCTTTAAGACAAATTTTCAAATTATCAAAAAATTAAATAACGAAAAAAGGACAAAATTCAATTTTTTTTGTAAAATAACTTAAAAAGAGCTACAATTTTTTAAAATAAAAATCTAAAATTTTCAATTTTTGCTAAATAGAAAGCAGTTTGTATTTTTCTTATGCTTACAGATAAAATAATGACTTCGTTTCTGCTATCAAGGCATAAAATTTCAGAAATTTTTAAGCTTCTCATATCAAATAAATAATTTATAAATTTTAAGCTAAAACAAGAAATCTAAATTTTCTACAAAATGAAAAATAAAACTCAAAAAATTTCCCTCACAAGCGACATGAAAAAGAAAATATTATTTGAATTTTTGCTTGAATATAAGCATTCTTTTATGTTGTTCTAAAAACACATGAATGTGTCTATCGTCATGAAATTTTATTTCCTTGTTGTCGTTCACATTAGACAAAATACGAGAGAGAAAGAAAGAATTTCACTTTTATTGATAGAATGTATAAACACACATATAAAACTATGTCACTCATTCTATCATTATCCTATGTTAATAAAATTATCATGAATGAGGAAAATTTTCCAGAAAATAAAATTTCGTTTAAGGTTAAGGCACTCAAATTATTTTTTAAATCACTTAAAATAAGTCAGCGTGAAATTAAGCTCAAGAATTACGACCACACATAAACTTTTTTCTTTGCGATTTAACTTCAAGTAATTATGGCACTCGTAAATTATGTTACAACTGTCATAAACTAGAACACAACAAAAGAAAAACGATTGAGAAACTTTCCGTGTGTTTTATGGATAAGAAATAATTTTATGCATAAAATCAGTGTAGCTTTAGCTTTCCAGCCTCATTTAATGAAAAATTCCTTTTTTTGAAAATAATTTTTGGTATTTGACGTCTACATAGGCATAAGCAGTAACAGTAGAATGGTTGTTGGCATTTCCACGTTTATATCAAACAGACAACATCAGTAGCAGTAAAATTCTTCTTTTTTAGATGGCATAATGAAATGAAACAGTAAAAAAAACATTTTCATTTTCAATATTGTCAGTGATGGTGGCTTGCATAAAAAGCGAAACGAGACTGGTCCAAAAGAGCCACAATTTGCCATTCGATATAAAAGAAACACGAAATACAGTTGTCGCACATACATCCATTAACATGAAAACATAAATTTTTCCCTCTTTTCTCAATTTCATGCCCTTACTGCTACTGTGTCGTGAATATGAATGGATGTGCATGTACCTTTTTTATATCTGAACAAATTTACAGATTTGTATAGTAAAAAATGGTGGATTGAACTATAAATGATTATATACTTTTTTATACATGGAAAAACTTTGATTGGTTTTTAGGAGTTGGATTTAGTAAGAATAAAGCTTAGATTTATTGAAAACTTTCTAAAATTATTATTTTTTTGTAACGGAAAATTTAAATTTTTAAAAAATCAAAGCAAAAAATCTCTTTTTATAAATTGATGCACGTCAAAATCTCTTACTAAATTTTTATCCCAAAAGAATCTCGTTGAAATTCAAAACAAAATTTCTCAATATTTCAATTTAATTTCACATAAATCTTCAAATTAATCAAAGTGCTGCTACCTAGAATAAAAAGAGAAATTTCACATTCAAAAAAATTTGAATTGCTATCATGTGCATGAAAGATCTTTTGCTTTTTTATTCTAGCTCTCAATAAAAATTTATTCCCGCAACAACAGCAAGCAAATTCAATCTATACTTCAACGAGCGACCAATGATGTTCATGTATGCATAAGGGGATAAATGGGAAATCTCACTTGTATGTAGGTGAGTAAATTCACATTACAATCCACATATTCACGTGAAAATTCTTTTTTTTTTACAAAACAAGATGAAGAGTGAAAAAAAATAAATTTCATTTTTTGAAACGGAAGGAAGCAACAAATCACATCACCGAAGAGCACTTTAGCATGAATGAAATCCTTCTCGACATTGCTGCTGCTGCCACTGTCATTGAGTATGTATGCATAGTGAGTGAGTGAGTGAGACATTATTATTGGATTTTGAGAGACATACATTCACATACAAAGAGAATTTTTCAACCAACTTCACTTAAAATACGATTTACTTTATGATGAACAACATTTTTTATTCTATGAGACACAGATCTCGAGCCTTTTTCTATTCTACTCATATTTTAGTGTCACAGAATTTTCAAATAAGATATTTTGTTGGAGGGTGAGTTAAAGATGAACAATGAAAGCAAATTGAGCTTTTGTTTGATATTATAAACTTCTTTCTCTCGTTGACTCTTTTATTTGTACTGCTGTTACAAACTCATATAATGCAATCTGTTTTAAATGGATGAAATGGAATAAAAAGGAGAAGAGTCGAGAAAAAATCTTGATGCCTTGAAGCGATTTAAAGTATAGTGTTAAAGTTAAGAAATAATAGAAAGAAATTTTGCTTTATTTAAAGAATTTTTAAAATAATTTCTAATGAAATTTTAACGGAAATTTTAAAAACTTTACTTATTTGTAAATTTTAGCATATCCCAATTATTAAATATCGAGCTCTATGCAGATTAGTGTTGTGTGGAAGATCGTATTAACTTACATCACATGAAAAATTCTTTCACAACTTCTTAAGAATACTTCGGTCCTCGGCTGTTTGGTCAAAAAAACTGTGTGAAATAACAATTTTTTAAAAAATTTGTCGCGCAACAAATTCTTGCAAACGATTTTAGCGCCACCAGTGGAAAAATTGGAACTATTTTTGCTTATTTAACCACAAAAATTACTAAAATTTTTGGACAGTTTAAAACAAAATCTAATCAGTTTTTCGTTTTGCAATGCTAAATAAAATAAAATCAATAGGAAATTGAAAATCGGTTTGCTGAAGCACAGAAGTAACAAATTTTTTCTTTCTACCTTGACTTGAATATATTTTTTAAATATTTAAATTGATAAAAAATTTAACAATTTTCATAGTCAATAATTTAACCCGATAATAATTTTAATTCTGCATAATTAAATAAATACAAATTGTTCTATTATTTCTTTATTCAAAAGAATAACACAAAACAAGAGCGAAGCATAAGAAGACATAAAATAAAGAGATAGATATTTTCTAGGTTGTTTGTTCACATTTTCTTTGAATTGAAATTTTAGAAGGAACTTTAAAATTTTATTTCAGCCAAAACTTAAATCAGAAAAGGCCGTTAAATTTAAGTAAGAAAAATTTTACAAATTTTAGTATTTATGAAAAAGAACTTTAGTAAAATTTCAAATTTTTCTTAATTCTTATTTAAAATTAGACCTTAAACTTTACAAATTTTAACATTATAATCAGTCAATCAGCCAAAGTGACCTAATAGAATATAAAATCATGTGCAAAAAAAAGAGATGAGAAATGTTACATCATGATGCCATTAAATTTAGTGGCAAATTTAGCAATGATCATGCATTTGTATGTGTGTTGAGAGAAAAAGAGAACTCGTGAGATATTTATTGCATTGAGGGTCATAAATTAAATATTTAATGGACACACATTAGAAGAGAAGAAGGATATTCTCTCTTTTTCTTCAATTTCTTCTCTTTTTTTCTGTTTGTATGTAAATTCAATCTTGAACACATTCCATTGCTTTCTAGCTCGCGTAATGGCATGCAATTAAAGAATTTGCAAACAAATTTTTTTTTGTTTACTTTATTCATGCATTCGTTTTAATTTGTAAAAGAAAAAAGGCAAGAAAGAAAAAATATTTTTATATAGATGAAATCAATGAAACTGAAGCTGTTATGATGATTATTTAGAGCGTTATAAAGCTTATTTTATGAGAAATTTATTCAAATTGATTGCGTTAACTTCTAGAAAAATTTGCCGCCAAATAAATTTCATCTTTATCTTTGCCGCATTAATAAAGTAATTAATTTGGATGATTATTCATATTCTTTTATTCATTATGTTTTGACTAGAAACGGAAATTCCATTCTATGCTCTCTCTCATACTTTTATTTTAATGCCTACGCATTATTGAAGCCATAGAGATGATGATTTAGTAGTAGTTCATGACTAAAAGAATGAAAATTGAAGTCGCAAAACTGTCATTTGATGGAAGTAAGTCATTTTGAATAAGAAAAGTTGATTCATTTGTCACTTGAGAAAGCGTGCTGTCTACTAACTTCCTGTGTCTACCAGCTGGTGTCTCATAAAACACGAAACTTAATAAATTTATTTGCCTTTTCATTATCAAATGTTGACAAATGTGAGCTCACTTGTTTTTATGTTATGGAACATTTCCTTAGAACGGTGATAAAAAAGAATTGAAAATTAATTGGATAATTTGTTTTTTTTTGTGACTTTGAGTGAAAATCAGTGTTTTCGAAAAAACTGATAGGAATAATTTTCATTTAAATATTTTATTTTCTTCATTTTGTTTCATATATGAAGAAGATAGGCAAAATAAACGATGAAAAATGAATAATTAAAATAATAGATTTTTCATTGAATCTTCTTGTTTGTACTACTTATCTAATCTTGGTAATTGGCTAATTAATAGCCATGGTTGCTTTCTTAGAAACAACCACTACAGGCTAGAAGTTTTTAGAATTGAAGACATTCAAATATTTCGATGTTATTGATAGAATTTCTATGAATTTCTATGTTTTTCATAGAAATTGAATACTTGTTTGCAAACAAAATAAGAAATTGACAATATTAAATAATTTGAAAGATTTAAATTTGCTGAAATCAGTTTAAGAAAAGAACGCTTATAAAATGTCTAATAATTGTTTGAAAACATGAAAAAATACTAAATATTCGCATGAACTGCCAATAAAAATTTATAACCGCATTTTTTATCTATATCTTGATTTCCAATATTTTCATTAATAATTTATAAGTAATATCATAAAGATAAAACAAAAAAAAAGTAAAACATATCAATTACAAGTCAACTTTAATAATTTCTAACAAATCTATTCAAAGCAAAATCGGAAAATCATCATCATTTCTCATCCAATATGAATGTATCTTTAACAGATGTTTTTTACTGCAACGAATGGCATATGCTGGTATTTACAAACGCTAATATCGACAATTCTCACCATCAACATACAACCGAGAGTGAGTATGGCAGTCTGCCGCCAATCACAATGGAAACTGATGATGATGGAATGCGAAATTGTTGATACTACAAATGACGATCAAGCGTGTGTATACGCAAGAGAAGAAAAATGATAAATACATATCAAATTTGTTTTTTATTAGTCTGTCAATACACGGCAAAGCACTCAATCATCGTCACCCCGTAATTCCTCCTTCACACTCGTTCCTCGAATTGAATTACTCGAGCGTTGTTGTCATAGAAGAAGTAAAAGAGAAAAGAGCTTAAATTGAATCGAGTAAATTGCTATCTTTTATCATCTTTTTTCACCACCCACAACATGCATATACATACATAGTCATTCGCTTACTACCTTCATAATATATTGATATTCTCTTAGCAATAATAGATTGACTTGATTGATTTATTTGCATATTTTTGTTCTCTAGCAATTCTACACTCAAAGAAAAAAATTACAATTCGATTGTGATTTTGTTCCAAAAATTGACAATTTGAATTGTGAAAATAGGGATGACAATGATAATTGTAAATTTTCACAATTTCGTTGTCAATATTTTTTCACAATCAAATTGTAATTTTAACAATGGAATTTTTTGAAAATTTCACAATGTATATTGTTAAAATTAACAATCAATGTTGTGAAATTTAAAAATTAAAAAAAAATAAAATTTTTTGACAATGAACATTGTTGATTTTAACAATTTAAATTTTCAATTTTGGTCACCCATCTAAGTATTAATCATCCTTAACGTTGCTTAACTTCTCATGTTCGCTCTTTATCATGTAGTCCATTTCATTTGTTCATCTAAATATCTTTTAGTAACAAAATGAACTACTTTAATAAAAATTTTATTGAGTTTTAAGATTATCATTTATCATTACTATTTTAAAACAGTATGAATTTTTTGGAGTAATTTTAAAAAGAAAATTAGATTTTTTTTAAATTTCTTTTAATTTTCTTCATTTTACAATTTAGATTGTAAAATTTTATCACCAAAATTGTTAAAATTTTGAGTCAACAATCAAATTGTAATTATTGGCAATAAAAATTGTAAAAAATTTTCACAATCGTAATTGTAAAAATTGACAATAAATTGTCATTTTCAAAAATGAGCAACTGCAAGAATTTGACAATGAAAATTGTTAATTTTAACAATATTTTTGTTAAATCTGAGGTCAAAATTCATTTGACAATTCGAATTGTAAATTTTTTTTTATGAGTGTAGCATGAATTTCAGCCAAAAAAAGACTACGACAAAAAACAGCAGGCAAAAATCGAACACAATAGGACATTTTTTTTGCTAAGACATTTCTTACGCATTTTTTGTTTCTCTCATCTTCTTCTTTATGCTGCTCTTCTTAACATAACACTGATACAAGCAAAGAGAAATAAAGAAAACATAAAACAGAAAAGAAACCAAGAAAGAAAGAAAATAAAATAAAAATCTCGTGTGCCCACGCGAATGTTGTCTAATGGATCGCTTCATTCAATTTAAATAATAACAGCATGAGCTGTTTTCACCTGAGAACTCTTTATCGCACATATGGCTATTTCAAATGACAATTTCAATCAAAAGGACAAAAATTCTTAAATTTTAAAGCTCAAATTGAATTTTTATGTGAAAAAAGAATTAAAATTTGTGAAAATAAAATTCGGCAAATGCTACTTACAATGAAATTTTCCAATTTAATCCCATAAAAGTCACTCGTTATTATCCTTTTTCACAATTTCCCAGAATTGTTTGCTTTTGTGTATTCTTTCACTTCACTTCTCTTTCTATGTACACTTTTATTTTTTTTTTCTTATTCATTCATTGATAAATAGAAACAAATAAAAAATTCTTTTCATTAATTTCACTCTTATTTGCACTAAAAATGATGTAAATTTATTTTTAATTAATGTAAATTCACGTTATCGAGCCAGCGAGTTACTTTAGATGTGCAAATAGCACTGTTTTCCACGAAATATTCCGAAATAATGAGACACCAAGGAAGAAAGTTTTACTTCAATAATTCTAGCTGCTTGTGAATGCGACTTTATGTTATCAGGTGTAGGACATTTAATTTTGTCGGCATTTTATGTCAGGTGTAAATTAAAGTTTATGAAATTTTTAAACTTTTATTTAAATTTTATTTATGTTTTTTAAAATTTTATAAATTTTTTTAAATTTGTTTATTTCTTTAATTTAAATTTGTTAATTTTAAACATTTCCTTACATTGCTTTGATTCTAAGGAAAAATGTAAAGGCGACTTTTCTTTTTTTGACATTGATAATAAAACTAAGACACATTTTTGAATTTCATTTTGACCGTTAGAATTTTTGCTGTTTGAAACATTTTTTTGCGACATATTAAACTTTTTCAATCAAGACTAGAATTATGCGTTAATTTAATCTTGGGATAATTACATATTAATCTTCTATTTCAATTGGAATCAGTAAATTTTTTTTCAATCCTATTAGTTGTTTTTACCTGGAAAATTTACAATTTAATAAAATAAGTTTATTGCAGTTGCTTCTTATACGAAGCAAAACAAAATTTTTAAAATTATTTTGAAATTTTGTTACAATTTACATCAATTAAAAAAATTTTTTAATATTCATACCTTAACAATGAAATTTTTTTTATTTGAACTCTTCACAACAAAAAAAAACATTCATTTTTATTCACGTATCTGAAATGATCGAAATTTCAAAAATTTTCATAAATCTTTTAATTTCATTTGAAGTGGTAATTTATAAATATTTAATTCCAATTAATAAAAATAATTTTCAATCTCCAAATTCTTCCAGAATGCAAAAATAATTTTCTTTTCGAGCGAATTAAATTACAACACAGTTGTTGCTGAAAATCTTACATTAAAAGTATTTAATGATTCAAATGGCATTTCACGATTAAATGTTTCAGGATATGGAAAAAATGACTACGAAAAAATTATAATTGATGTAGAAATTTATGGAAAAGATAAAACGCAATCAGATTTTGTTCGTTTTTTAAAATGTTCAATTAATTCTTGTGATTTACAAAAACACAAAGGAAATTTTCTCTTAAAAACAGTCATTGAAGGTTTCAATAAATATTCAAATTACAAACTAGAATGCAAACAGAAAAAAGGATTTTTATATGCAACAAATTTTGAATTTTCTGATAAAAATTTGCCAATTTATGTTTTAATGAGGGAAGGTGTGCTTTGGTCAATTAAAATTATTGTTAAAGGATTAATCAAAAATCAAAAATCTTTGACATTTATTGGTGCTGCTAAAATTGTTGGATCTTATGTAAAAAATTAAAAAAACTTTCTAAATAAACACTTTGAAGCTAATCGAAAAATAAAATCAAAAAATTATCATTAAGATGAAGTTTTTAGGGTTTTGAACTTGAATATATAATTTACTTGAAAAACGTATATTTTTGTCAAGTTGATTTCAAGTTGACTTAAAAAATTTCTCAAATTCATTCAGACTTTATTTAATTCGTTTGGAATTTAGCAAAGTCTTATGGAAGCCAATGATTCTTAAATTTTTTATGTATTTTGATAAAATTAAATAAAATTTGAATGAATAAGAGACAATTTTATATAAGTCAACTTGAAATCAACTTGACAAAAAAGTATCAAGTAAATTATTCATGCAAGTCCAAACACTAGAAATTATTAAAATAATTATAAATAACAAGGCAAATAATAAATATTTAAATATACGTGTAATTTTAGTTATTTAAAAAAACAATTGTGATTGAAAACAACATAAAGTCCACGGTGCAGATCAGTGAGCGCAACAGAACGCTGTGCGTTGCTGCTCAAGAAAAACTTTTCAAGTTTTCAAAAATACTTCGGCGCCACGGTTATTACATTTATAGAAGTTAAATATTTTCTGAATTTACTTTAAACTATGATCATGAATCGTAATTTTTATGTGACAATTAGAAGCTTTATTTTCATAACAAATAAATTAATATCTTTTTTTTTCAAGTTTTACTCGTTTTTCAATTTATACAACCTTCAAACATTTTAAAGCTCAATGATATTTCAAATTTCAGTTAGTTGGGCAGATCAGTGACTCGTTTACAAATTTTGATGAAGTTTTTAAAGTAAAAAAATATATAAATAATTACTTGAATATTTTTCCATTTATTGATTAAAATTTCGTTATTTTTATGAAGATAAAAAATATCATTATTTATGTCACTATTTTAATAAAAGATGACATGAATTTCTGTGTAATATTTAATAAAATATAAAACTTAACATGAATTATGTAAATATGTATGAATTTTATTTAAAAAATTTTTCTGTTTATAAAAAGTTTTTACTTAAAAAATCGAGAAAAAAACAAAAAATCAGTAACATTAACCGTCAGAAACGTGTTAATAGCGCATTTTCCCGCAACAGATCAGTAATTTTCGACAAAATTAAATTTGACAAGAATTTCAATACATTTACTTTCAATATTTACTGAAAATTTCAAAAAAAAGCTCTTTTTGTCGTTTTAAACCAAGTTTGCTCAATGCACCACATGGTTCAATATTGGGTAAAATGTCAAAAAAATCACTTCTGACATCTTTTCTCGGCGTTTTATAACATTTTAAAACTTTTTGGTAAAAAAATTTTTTTTGGTCCATGTGATGCACATCCACCACATGCATGCCCTTGGGTCAACACCAATCTAAAAACTTTTTACACTATCTTATTCTACGCTTCAAGACCTTTTCAACGAGTATAAATATGCCTATATTTGAAAAATTTCGATTTTTGGTCCATGTGATGCACCTATGCAGCACATGGTCCACCATTGGGTAAAATGTTCAAAAATCATTTTTGACATGTTTTCTCGATGTTTATGAATATTTTGAGACTTTTTGGTGAAAAAAAATTTTTTTGACCCATGTGATGCAGGTCCACCACATGCATGCCATAGCTCGGGATAGGGACCGAATCTCGCGGAAAGCTTCCGTTACACCGGTCTCATAGTCAAAACCAACAGATTAGTGCAAAAAGTTTTGCAAAAAATTGTTTTTTGAAAGACTAGTTACGGAGACAGACGGACAGACGGACGGACAGACGGACGGACAGACGGACGGACGGACAAAGTGGGGACAATAGCGCCTTTTTTCTAAATATGATGGAAAATGCGCTAAAAAATATTCAATTACCATATAAACTTAGGTAAAATTTCAACTGAATGAACAATAATTTTGGCAATGGCCGTACTTCTTCTGTTTCATCTGATTGACGATTGTTGGTAGTTTTTTGCGTAAAACTTCAGACTGATTTTCAACTGGTGTATGCTTATCATTTTCCTTCTGTATTGGTTGATTGATTTCATTTTTCAAAATGCACTCAATCATTTCATTCAGATCTATTATTTGTTGTCTTAATTGAGAAAATTCTTTTTGTTCTTCTTTAGATAACGTAGCATCAGTTTTTATTTTCTTTGCTGCGGGACATGTTTCAGAAGATTGTCGTTTCCTTTTTACTGCATTTTCTTGAGTTTGCCATGAAGTTGATGCAAATAAAGGATTGTTTTTCAGGTTTTGATGTAGATTTTGTTCAATTTGATCATTTTTAATACTTTCAGATTTTTTTAAAATCTTTAAGACTTTTGTTATTTTCTTTTTGATTCTTTTGTTTTCCATGTACTTTTCTCATATGGTTACTCATACCTGATCCTTCGTAAATTTTTTCATTATTAATACAAATTTTGCACTTTGGAGGATTTGCTGAATAAATCTGCATATGTCTTGTTAATGAACTTTTTGTAGCGAAACTTTTTGCACAATGGTCACAACCAAACATTTTGTATGTGTTCCTTTATGTTGGGCTAACAAAAATTTAGATTTGGAACTTTTTTCACATAAATTACATTGATGAATATTTTCTTTTTCATCAAAATATTCAATTTTTGTTGGCTTTCCTTCATGAAAATTAATTTTTTTAACTTGATGAATAGAACGATAATGTTGCTTCAAAGAAGCTGGTAATAGTTTTTAAAAAACACAATTTACATTCATCCTTTTTTTAATTTCAACTTTTTTAGTTTCAACTTCTTTAATTTCAATTTTGATTTCTTCCATTTTAATTTTTTAAAACGAAGTTTAATGAATTAAGTTTTGTAAAAAACTAAATTTAATATTAAAAAAGAACTCTCTATATTATATAAAACAGGTAGTTGAAAAATCTCAAAAAAGATAATAATAATAATAAATTCCAAAAATATTCTCATTTTTTTAAACTTCAGGTATATTCAATTATCGTTATGAAATCTTTAAAGAATCAAAAAATAAAAAATTCATAAAATTTTCTATTTTTCATTGAATATTTTACAGAAAGAATTGTCACATTTTATTGAAATTGATATCTTTATCATCAAAAAAAGTAATTTTACTAAAATTGTAAAATTTATGAAATTATATCAAAAATGAACAAAGCCATTCTTATATTAATTTAATAATTTGTTTATTAAAAATGACATAGATTTCTGTGTAATATTTAATTAAAAAATTAAAAAAAAATTAAAATTAAATATAATATTATTTTCTTCTTTTTAGTTTTACATGTATGATATAATTTCTATACATCTAAAAAGTCTAATTTTTGAATTAGTGTTCCATTTCACTAGTACTTTGGTTTCAATCAATGAGCATGGTAGATCAGTGACTCGTACGAGCTTCGCTCGCACTTATTTATAGATCAGTGTTTTGAACTGTTTAGACGTTCGACTTCGTCAAACGTCGTGAGCTCCGCTCAACCAATATGCTCGACCCAAGGTCGAGTCATATGAAAGTACAAGCTTCGCTTGCACTTTAGTATAGATCAGTTAATATAATAGATCAGTGAAGATACAAGCTTCGCTTGCACTTTGGTATAAATCAGTTAATATGACAGATCAGTGACTAGTACAAGCTTCGCTTGCACTTTGGTATAGATCAGTTAATATAATAAATCAGTGACCAGTACGAGCTCCGCTTGCACTTTAGTATAGATCAGTTAATATAATAGATCAGTGAAGAGTACAAGCTTCTCTCGCACATTGGTATAGATCAGTGACCAGTACGAGCTTCGCTCGCACTTTAGTATAGATCAGTTAATATAATAGATCAGTGAAGAGTACAAGCTTCGCTTGCACTTTGGTATAGATCAGTTAATATGGTAAATCAGAGACATTTTAAAACTTTTTAAGGAAAAAATTTTTTTGTGACCATGTCGTGGACATGCATCACATGTGCAGCATATGCATTATTTGGGTCAAAATGCCTTAAAAACCACTTCTGGCATGTTTTCTTTATGTTTTATAACGTTTTACCACTTTTTTGATGAAAAAAATTTTTTTTGGTCCATGTCGTGGACATGCATCACATGTGCAGCATATGCATTATTTGGGTCAAAATGCCTTAAAAACCATTTCTGGCATGTTTTCTTTATGTTTTATAACGTTTTACCACTTTTTTGATGAAAAAAATTTTTTTTGGTCCATGTCGTGGACATGCATCATATGTGCAGCATATGCATTATTTGGGTCAAAATGCCTTAAAAACCACTTCTGGCATGTTTTCTTTATGTTTTTATAACGTTTTACCACTTTTTTGATGAAAAAAATTTTTTTTGGTCCATGTCGTGGACATGCATCACATGTGCAGCATATGCATTATTTGGGTCAAAATGCCTTAAAAACCATTTCTGGCATGTTTTCTTTATGTTTTATAACGTTTTACCACTTTTTTGATGAAAAAAAATTTTTTTGGTCCATGTCGTGGACATGCATCACATGTGCAGCATATGCATTATTTGGGTCAAAATGCCTTAAAAACCACTTCTGGCATGTTTTCTTTATGTTTTATAACGTTTTACCACTTTTTTGATGAAAAAAATTTTTTTTGGTCCATGTCGTGGACATGCATCATATGTGCAGCATATGCATTATTTTGGGTCAAAATGCCTTAAAAAACCACTTCTGGCATGTTTTTTTTATGTTTTATAACGTTTTACCACTTTTTTGATGAAAAAAAATTTTTTTGGTCCATGTCGTGGACATGCATCATATGTGCAGCATATGCATTATTTTTGGTCAAAATGCCTTAAAAACCATTTCTGGCATGTTTTCTTTATGTTTTATAACGTTTTACCACTTTTTTGATGAAAAAAATTTTTTTGACCATGTCGTGGACATGCATCACATGTGCAGCATATGCATTATTTGGGTCAAAATGCCTTAAAAACCATTTCTGGCATGTTTTCTTTATGTTTTATAACGTTTTACCACTTTTTTGATGAAAAAAATTTTTTTTGGTCCATGTCGTGGACATGCATCACATGTGCAGCATATGCATTATTTGGGTCAAAATGCCTTAAAAACCATTTCTGGCATGTTTTCTTTATGTTTTTATACGTTTTACCACTTTTTTGATGAAAAAAATTTTTTTGACCATGTCGTGGACATGCATCACATGTGCAGCATATGCATTATTTGGGTCAAAATGCCTTAAAAAACACTTCTGGCATGTTTTCTTTATGTTTTATAACGTTTTACCACTTTTTTGATGAAAAAAATTTTTTTTGGTCCATGTCGTGGACATGCATCATATGTGCAGCATATGCATTATTTGGGTCAAAATGCCTAAAAAACCACTTCTGGCATGTTTTCTTTATGTTTTATAACGTTTTACCACTTTTTTGATGAAAAAAATTTTTTTGGTCCATGTCGGGACATGCATCACATGTGCAGCATATGCATTATTTGGTCAAAATGCCTTAAAAACCATTTCTGGCATGTTTTCTTTATGTTTTATAACGTTTTACCACTTTTTTGATGAAAAAAAATTTTTTGGTTCATGTCGTGGACATGCATCATATGTGCAGCATATGCATTATTTGGGTCAAAATGCCTTAAAAACCACTTCTGGCATGTTTTTTTTTATGTTTTATAACGTTTTACCACTTTTTTGATGAAAAAAATTTTTTTTGGTCCAGTCGTGGACATGCATCATATGTGCAGCATATGCATTATTTGGGTCAAAATGCCTTAAAAACCATTTCTGGCATGTTTTCTTTATGTTTTATAACTTTTACCACTTTTTTGATGAAAAAAAATTTTTTTTGGTCCATGTCGTGGACATGCATCACATGTGCAGCATATGCATTATTGGGTCAAAATGCCTTAAAAACCATTTCTGGCATGTTTTCTTTATGTTTTATAACGTTTTACCACTTTTTTGATGAAAAAATTTTTTTGACCATGTCGTGGACATGCATCACATTGGCAGCATATGCATTATTTGGGTCAAAATGCCTTAAAAACCATTTCTGGCATGTTTTCTTTATGTTTTATAACGTTTTACCACTTTTTTGATGAAAAAAATTTTGGTTCATGTCGTGGACATGCATCACATGTGCACCATATGCATTATTTGGGTTACCATTAACTCATTTCTGTCATAATTCTCATGATATTCATGTAATTTGGTCAAAATACGAATATTTCGCATGTATTCGCATGCATGCGGTGTATATGCGAATTTTTCGCATGTAATTTCGCATATATGCGGAATTTTCACACTAGGCTAGCCGCTACACATATGCACCATTTTATACCAAAAGGATGTTGCCTCAATAAAGTGTCACAGATTACGAATATTCAAGAATTTTGGTGAAAAAAATGAAATCTGTGAGCTGTAGCGTGCCCACAGACGCCACGGACACCCCACCGCGGTTTTTTTGGATAACTCGGCATGGAGTGACCAATTTTCATGAAAGTTGGCTTGTTCGATCGGAAATTACGAGGCCCACCTAAAAAATACTAGGTGTACATGATCGATAATGCTTTGGTTTCGAAAAAAGTGGAAAAAAAGTGAAAAAAAAAAAACAAAAACAATACTTCGTGCGCCCTCTAGCGGCGCCGAAGTAATTTTTATTTAGTTTAATTTCAATTTTAAAAATGGTCAAAAGACTAAAGTTTCTCTTTGTGCTTTTTATTTCAATTTCTGTAGTAAATTTTTACATTTTATAATTTTTTTTAAATTTAATTCTTGATTATTTTTAGAGTGCAAGAGTAATTTTCATTTCAAGTGAATCAAATTATAACACAGTTGTTGGTGATAACATAACTTTTACAATATTCAATGACACAAATGGAATTTCACGATTCAATGCATCAGGAGCTACAAAAATTGATTTTGAAAAAATTGTAATTGATATAGAACTTTATGGAAAAGACAAAATGAGAACAGAATTTTTTCGTTTTATGAAATTTTCAATCAACAGTTGTGAAATTCAAAAACATAAAGGAAATTATCTTTTAAAAACTGTAATGGAAGGTTTATACAAATATTCAAATTATAAATTTGATTGTCCTCAAAAGAAAAAAAATTTTACTGCTACAAATTTTGAGTTTTCTGATGCAAATTTACCAGTTTATATTTTAATGAGAGATGGAGCATTTTGGCAGTTTAAAATGATTGTTAAAGGATTAATTAAAAATCAAAAATCTTTGACATTTATTTGTTCATTAAATATTATTGGATCTTATGTTAAAAGTTGAATAACTAAAAACGTTTATTGAAATTATCAAAGTTGTTATTAATTTCTGATAAATGTTTGCAGTTTTTGTTAAAATTTGTCACTCTGGAAATAAATAATTTTATGCATGGTTACATCCTGTAATTATTTCATTAAATTTTATCAAATTTCATATTAAAGTATTTATTTTGAATATTCATAGAAATATCATATATTTGACTTTAAAGTATCTTAAAAAATGATTTTTATTTATTTCTTTTAAATTTAAATTTTACTGTAAATATTATAAAAATTATATAGTTTTTTTTTTCATTTTCAAAGGAATCAAAAGTAATTTTTACAAAAGTTTCATTCACTACAAACCTAGCTCATATACAGAATGTTTCTTTTGTATTTTTCAATGATACTAATAATATTTCAAGGCTGAATTTCTCAATGGAATTTGTTGCAGAATTTCAGAAAGCAGTTATGGAACTGGATGTTTTTGTAACTGGACATTTTCAAAAATTTTCAAAATTTTTGAAACTTGCACTTTCTGTTTGTGATTATGAGAGATATAAACAAAATTCAATAGTGAAAATTTTAAAAGAATTTTTGTAAACATCATCAAATAATGATTTTAAATGTCCTCAGAAAAATGAAATTATTTATGCAAGAGGTTAAATGTTTCTGATGAATTTTTCTAAGGCTTTTTTGCTGGTGGTCCTTGGTATATTAAAATTTTTATTAAAGAATCTACATGAAAAATATTATTTCATTTAATTCATATGAAAAATCAAAATTAATTTTTTTTATTCTAGAAATTCAAATTTTTTTTAACAATTTAACCTTTACGATTTAAATTCTAGAGGGTGCTGTTATTAGAATTTGTGAAAAAAATATTATTTTAAATCAAAATAAAATGAAAATTTTCAATTAATTGCAAAAAGTTCAAATAAAAATCATTGTTAATTGATTAATTTCAAATCAAACTCGGAGCAAAAAATTCTCAGGCTATGCAAATAACCATAAATTTTACAATTGTTAAAGCTTCACAAAAAAACAATAAAAATAAAAAACTAAAATACTTTCAGATAGTAAAAAAAATCATCATAAAATGTCAAATCACAGAAAAGTTGTAAGCTCAACAGAAAAAAACTTAGTCACATTATTAGAAAAGTTTGCCCATTTATGGATCATTTAATCGACAGTGAATAATTATCATGCAAGATCTAAAATATTTATTTATTCCCTTCCTACTTTTAGTTTTATTCAAAAGTTTATTATGTTTGGAGCTTTATGTAAATTTTGTTTTTATTTTACAATAATTTTTGTTTATTTTGTGGTATAAAAATTTTTATGTAACTTAAAAATATGTTTAAGCTCAACACTTAAAAATTTATAATATTAATAGAATTCAATGTCTTTACTTTTAGAACGCAAGAATTTATTTCATCAAATCAGATTTAAATCAAGTTAATACAGCATTTATTGAGAATGCAACACTTGTCTTTTTCAATGATACAAATGGACTGTCAAGAGTCAATTTCACAGGATTTCTCGTTCATGATGTTCAAAAACTCATTGTTGATGCTGAAGTTTTTGTCAGAAGAGAAAATGAAAAAGATTGGAGAAAATTCATTAGTTTTTCCATCAATCAATGCGACCTTAAAAGATTCAAATCAAATGCAATTATCAAAAATATTCTTGAAAATGTCAAAAAATATTCAAATTATGAAATCAATTGCCCTCAACCAAAAAACTTTTATTATTTAACAAATTTTGAAGTTTCTGATGTGAGAATTCTAATGTTTTTTAGGAATGGCTTTTGGAATGTCAAAATGTTTACTAGAGGAACTTTTTTGAATAGAAAAGGTTTAAAAAATATTGTTTCTATTGATACTTTTGGATCTTATGTTCGTGATTTGTAAAAAAAAAGTGAAAATAATTTTGGATTTTAGAAAAATTTTTGTGATAATAAAAAACTGTTTAAATCTTACAGAAGTGTCTAAAATGTTTTAAAAGACTTTAAATCAGTGTGAAATTCTTTGAAAATGACGCTTATTTCTTCTTAAATTCAGATTGAATTTTAAAAAATTTGACTTTTCATAAAAATTAGAATTTAAATGAAGGCAAAACACTTTAATTATTCAGTGATTTTTACAATTCTTGAGAAACAAAATTTTCATTAAAAACTCAAAAGTAAAGCAGAATTTTAACTGTATTCTAATAATATAAGCTGACTTTTTCTATTCACTATTTTTACAAACAGTCTAATGCTTTAAATTGTGAATTTTTAATGATTTTTGATAAATTTACAAAATGTAAACAAAAAAATTAAATTTCCATATATGAAGCGTATCTTGCGTCTTTTTAGATCCCGAATTCAAATGACGAGCTTAAATTGTTAGTATGTAAATAATTGAATACATTGACATTTTTCTCTCCTATCTTGCCACACAAGTAAAGTTTGTAATATCAATAATTTTTTATTGAAAATTTAAAGATTTTTCTTAAGATTTAAATCAGATGCAAAACTATGCATAGAAATAACTTACATAAGCTATTTACATTTTCTATACAGCGGTAAAAAAATCATCTTTCTATAACCATGTATGGATTTTATGTTACATAGAGAATATAATTATAGAGCTTAAAAAAACTTCCGGACATTCATAAAAAATTCATCGTGAATAATAAAAAACTTTTTATGAATAGAAAATAAAAGTGAAAAAAGAAGTGAATGAATGAGCAAAATAAACAAATAGAAATAAAAATGACAAGGACAATAGTAAAGTAATAGACCATTATGCTCATGCTACGTGCAACAAGTAATAATAAAAATAGTAAAGAAGATGTCTCAAGGTTTGATCTAATTTTGTTTTATTTTTCATTCATATAAAATTGGATTGAGTGTATTTCAAGGTTTTTCTTCTTTTGCTCTTATGAGCATGTTTCAAATCGATCATAAAAATGAAAGCTCATCGCTTAAGCTGATTAAATCGTGTTTTATGATTGAGAAATAAGTTCAAACGGTAAAATTGAGATGCGTTATTTGAAATAAATCAGTTTTCCCCTAATGCTTTGATTTTTAAGGTAATTCCAAGATTTCTTATGTCACAAATTTTGTTTATATTTCAAAAATTTTTTAGTTTATTTAAGAACTTTAAAATTCAACTTTTAAAGCCTTAAATAAATTCTTTAAAAATTTTGTTTGAAAATCAATAATTTAAACATTTTACAAACTTGATTTTCCCCCTGAAAACAAAATTTCATTCCATCACTTTTACCTGTATTCAGTCAGAAAAAAGAGAAAATGATTTTAAAAGTTTTTAAATTCGAGCAAATTTTTTTATATTTTTAAATCTTAAGACAAGAATAAAAAATAATTCAAAGAATCAAAAAATAGTCAACGATTATTAGAAATTTGTTATTTTTTATTATTAATTATCATGGGTGCTACATTAGGAAGAATAGATTCGTCTAGTCAAGTAAGTGAACATAAATGGAATTAGAGCTCAATAAAGAGAGTGAAGAAAATTTTTTTCTCAATTAAAACTTTCGTTGGTTGCAGCCGTTTCATGTATGTCTCCTAGGATTGGATTCTGCTGGTAAAACTACAGCTTTATATCGTATGAAATTTGATCAGTATATAAACACAGGTGAGGAAATTCGATTCGCTTTCATGACTTTCATTGAGGAATTTTTTGTGCATTGTGCTGGAATTTTTTCATTTATTTTTTTGCAGTTCCAACAATTGGTTTCAATTGTGAAAAAATTAAACTCACAACGAAGGGAATATCATTCTTAATATGGGGTGAATTGATTAAATAAAGTAAATGACAAACAACAAATGATTTCATTTCTTTCTCTTTCTTTCACAGATGTCGGAGGTCAAGAGAAGATACGAGCTCTATGGAAAAGTTATTGGCGTTGCACGGATGGAATAATTTTTGTTGTTGATTCGTGTGATTTGGAGAGAATGGAAGAAGCAAAAATGGAACTAATGAAAACTGCTAAATGTCCAGATAATCATGTAAGTTTGTTTTTGTTTTGATCTAATAAGTTGCAAGTGTGAAAAGTGACAGTTAATTAGAAGGATTAAAAAAATGAGAATTGCATCATAAAAAGTGAAAAATATTTATTACTTTGTGTTCGAGATTTGCAAAATGTCTTTTTATGATTTTTTTCAACAAATTCGATCAATTAAAGTAAAGATTTTTGAAAAATTTTGAATATTTATGATGATTTGTTTACATTACAAATGACATGGAAAGTGTCCGTGCGTAGTAGGGGGACACTTAAGCGCATTTTTGTGCCTAGATCAGTGTATGTTAACTAATTACAGAATTATTAATTTTATTTAAGAAACAAATTCACACTTTAAAATAATTTGATTAAAATAAATAAATAAAAATACAGGAAAATCATATTTATAAAGTTTTGATATATGAAAGTACGGTAAGCGTTCTTAATTGATACCTAATTTACTGAATCTTCTGATGATAAACTATTGATATCAAAAAACGGTTGAGTAATATTCAAAATATTTGAAGTTCCAATATTTACCGTTGGTGGCGCTGCAATCGTTTTCACAGCCAACTTCGCGTTGTTTACATTTTTCAATTTGGAAATTTAAATTCGTAATTTCCTAATTAATTCAATCAATGGCAACATTCTAATAAAGATTGCCGCCAGTAACTCGATTGCTCAAATCAAACACAGCAAACCGGAAGTCTCTAGCTATTTTAGTTTTCGAGATCTCATCCCTCACCCAGCCGTGAGCCAGCCGTGAGCCAGCCAGCCGATCAAAGTGAAACTATAAGCTGCATTGTTGTTCCAAAAATGCGCTAAAAAGATTGAATATTTGCCTAAATTTCTCAATTAATCGAATTCAAAACTATTTCAAATGCTTCTATTAACTTCTTTTTAATTTAAATTGTAAATTTGAGCACTATTTGTAAAGATTTCTATGAATTTTCTACATTTGTTTCTGAATTTTTATTTGTTTTGTTTACAATTATAAATTCATTCTAAATTTGTTCGAATTCTTTATTTATTTTGACAAAAAATCATCACTTTATGATTTAATGATGTCAGTTAATAGAATTTATTGATTACCGCAAGAACTATAATGAATTTTAATCAATATTTCCAAATATTTCATAAATTTTCATTTTCATTTACATTTTAAAAACAAAAAGTTCAGTTCATCGAACCAACAAACATTTTGAATTAAAAATCAATCAATATCAATTGACAATTATTTCTTCTTCTTTTAGGGTACACCAATACTCATTTTAGCGAACAAACAAGATTTACCATCAGCCAAAGACATAAATGAAATGGAGCGATTACTTTCGCTGCATGAATTAACCACTATTCCCACACTATCATTGCACATCGTCCAGAACTTTGAAAATAATTCAGTAACGGAAAGAACCTCAAGTAGTAATAGTAGTAGTAGCGGAAGCAAAGCACAACAGCCCACAGAACCGCAAAAATTATGGCATGTTCAGGCAACTTGTGCTGTAACTGGTGAAGGTATTTATTCGAGTGTGTTTTTTTTCCATTGACTGACTATTTTAATTATCACAGGGCTGACCGAAGGCTTAGAACATTTATATGAGATGATTGTGCGGAGAAGAAAGCTTCAGAAGCAAAAGAAAAAACGCTAAGCGAGAAAAAATTAAAGAAATTTAAAAAAAGGAAAATCATGCTTGTCATAATTTATTATTATTATTATTATTGATCATTAATTAATTATTAAATAATAAAAAATCCCAAATATACACAAAACAGTCCCAATTTCAATATTCCATTAAGAGAGTTGTACAGTAATTTATGATTTCTGAATCGATCGAAATAAAAAAAATGAACCGTTAAACCTTCTTTGATAAAATTGTGTATACATACAAGTATTAATTTTCATTTTGGACTACATCAACATACTTTTTCTCCTCTACTCGCTCGCTCGTTTATGTTGGGCGCATAATAAAAAGTCATTCATTTCTTTCTACTCTAAAGTAAAGTGAGAGAAGTGCCATAATTTTGTGGCGAAAGAAACTTTTTTTTATTTTCTTTAAGCATCTCTTTTGTTGGCTGCCTCAGTAGAGAGTGATGATGAATAATTTCATGCGCTGTTTGAAAAATTACTCTCTTGAAGTTTTTATGAAGTGAAATTGGCCTTTGATTAAATATGTGCAAACAATTTCTTTCTTTCTTCTATTCTACATTTTACTTAAAAGTTCAATCAACTTTTTTTTTTGTCACTTTTTATATAAGGTAAATGAAACTATGACAGAGAAAAAGAAATTAAATTTTTATTCAAAGAAGTTGTAGAATAATTTGAATTCATATTTTGAAGCTAAATCATTTAAACATTCTTCTAAAACTAAATTTGTAGGAAGAAAATTCAATTTAAAAACATTTTTAAAGTGCTTCCATTTCAACCTAAATGTAAATTTCTATTATTTCTTAAAACTTTTTATTCTTTTATCATTTTTAATCAACAGCTCACGTGGGTTGATGAAAAAGCACTGAAAGGTAAAAGAATGTTAATGAAAAAAGAAGAACGGCAACATTTTGATGATGATTATTTTAAAATGAATCACCTTTTTCTGCTTTATATCTTCTTATGAAAATTAAAAAGTCTTTGGGAATGTTTATTTAGATTTTAATAAATCGATAAATCTTTTATTCTTCTCTAAAATGTTGAAATGAAAGGCAAAAAAATTATTATATAATTTAAAACGTGATCAAGTGGCTGCTTTGAATTGAAAGAAAATAAAAATCTTTTGCTTATGGAGATGTTTCACGCAAATTGTTGTTTAATTGAATAAATTGAAAGAAAAAAGAAGATAAATTCACTTTCATTCTGTGTCTAACAATTTTTATAGAAGATCAAAGATGATCAGTTTTTAACGAATGAATTTTTAAAATTTTGCTACTCATTCGCTACTCAACAAAATATTTGAAAATTTTAAGATCGTTTTTGTAAATTTTTTGTTTTTTTGAAAAATTTTAAAGAATTTTAATTTTTATAAATAAATTTCAAATTGAAAAGAATAAGAAAAATTTATTAGGAAATTTCTAAATTTTTTTCTTTTATTTTAAGTCACATTTTCATTTAAAAGCATAAAAATTTTAAAACTGATCATGAAAAAAAGATCAAGTAATAATTTCTATCAGTTTTCTTCCCCCAAGATGAGAAAACTCTCTCATTATGTATGTATTGCCTTACTTTTTTCTTCACTCATCTTCTCAGCATTAGAGAGTTCAGTTTGTGTTTAACTTCTCGGCTGATCGGTTGTGAATAATGTGGATAATGTAATTTTTTCAAAAAAAGAAGTGTTTCTATGCTTGTGTTAGTGTGGGGTTTGAAATAATCTCAAAAAATAAAATATAAAAAAGAATTATTCTTTTTTGATAAGTAGTGCCTTTTTATAAAAAATTGAAGCAGTTAAAATGTATTTAAGTAATGAATTTAATAGAATCTTGATTGTGTTAACATTGTTAAATTGTGCAATTGCATACATATCGGATAGCAACTATGCAACTACACACATATCATCTTCAGAATGTTATGATAATTACGGCCAGCCGAGAGTAAGAAAATGAGAAAGAAGAGAAAGAAAGAAAGAAGAAAAAATTTGTGTTTTTGTTAATTTTGTGAATGTGCATTCTAATTATAAATAAGAAGAAAATGAATGAGCATCATCATCAGACAATTCTCAAAAAAAAGTTTACTTATTGTGTAATAATTAATTGATAATCAACGCGGAGAGAATTCAAATCTATTTAAAGTAAAAAAAATGTGTAATAGCCCTTATCTTAAATTTTTTTTTTCAATTTACTTCCATCCCAGAAACTTTGATTTCATTCACATTTTTTGTTTTCTTTCTTATCATTTCACAATGTTCAAATAAGTCACACTCTGCTTCCGGTCAAAAACACAAATTTTTATTCATTCTTCTTTTTATGATTACTCGCTTGCATCTCGTAGTAGTCAAAAGAGAGTTTTTATTTACTATTTATTCTTACGTTCAGCGGTGCATACCAGAATTTGAGAATGCAGCTTTTAATCTGCCGGTAGATGCGACAAATACTTGTGGTCAAGAAGAAGATACAGATTTTTGTGTACAGACTGGATTTTCTAATTTCCCTAAAAGTTGTGACGTTTGTCGGTAATTAATGAATTGTAAATGAGAGAAATAAAAGAGTACAAACGAGAATTGAGTGGATTTTCATAAGAAATAATAGACAATTTCATCAGAATTTTATAGGGTTCGGACAACCTGCGCAGGCCTGCGCAGACTGCGAAAATCTGCGCAGGCCTGCGAATTTTTACCTGCGCAGGCCTGCGCAGATAAAATTTGTAAACAACAAATTTTTTTTTTTCTGAAAATTTAAAAATTGTTTGAAATTCTTCTAATTTTAAACAGTTTATGACTACACAGCTATTAAAAAGTTTATTTTAATCGACATTAATTCAACCTTTTTCAATTTTAATTTTTTTGACTCTTAAAAATTAAACAAAAACATATAATAATAGTATAAAAAAAATAAGAATTTATTAATAATAATTCTTTGAAGAACTACAACAATGCTGCTATTGCTGATTATAAATATTACATTGACTCATTCATCTCCTCACACTCAGCTTCATTTAGAATGGCTCCCTCTTCCAATATGTAATCATTTTTGTCGATTTGATCCATGAGTACACTATTCGTATACAAAAAAACTAATTTTTTCACTTTTTCATTTGTCAATCGATTGCGTAAACGAGAATGAATAAAACGGAATGTTGACAAGTTCGTTCTGCAGTGGCGGACGAGCAAATCATTTCGTTTATAGGTTTAGCAATATGATAAAGAGTTGGATATTTCTCGCGACCTATGATGTTCCAATAATTTCTTGCGGTCATCTTAAAAACTACTTCCTTTCTTTTTTCTGGAAGAGTAGACATTTCGCTTACAAAGGTCATTAATTCGCTTTGAACTGTTTCAGAAATTTCATGGTTGACCTTATCAAGATAATCAAATGTAGAAATAATAAAATCTGTTTTATCATCGAAAAAATATCCTTGTGCAGCATGTTTTGGTGTCAGAATAAAAGCCAACGAGATGCTTGGAGTGAGCAAAAATTCAAGACGCGATTTCACTTTTCTTTGAATATCCTTCTCATCTTCGTAATAATTATAAAGTTGTCCGAAATAGTTGTAAACTAAAGATAAAGAAGCATCATCACTTTCAAGTTTTCCAATAACATTGGAAGGAAACTCAATATTTTTGATCAGCTTAGATAATCGATCCAAAAAGTATTAGACTTGATTAACGACAATACCAAAGCAGAATTATTTTTTGGTGCAATTTCTTCAAAATATCACCTTCCTCATCTTCAACTTAATACAGACATATTTCAAATTTGAAGAGTGCTCAAGGAATTATAGTAGCTGAACCATCTTGTTGCAATGGCATTGAAGTGAATGAGGAATATATAGCTGCTAAACGTCTATCATCGAAATTTTGCTTTTTACTATTGATAGATTTTTGACGATTTTTATAATTTTTTCTGCTCGTCTTTTATAGTTTTTGCTGTTTCTGGAACGTTGACGATATCTTTAATTAGCAAATTCACAGCATGAGCTCCACAACCGTTAGATGAATATGCGGAAACTTTCTTCAATGATTTTCCATGCTGCTCGCATTACTGGAGCATTATCACTTATGAAGCAATTAAACTTGTGAGGACCAAGACACTCTAAAACATCAATATAGCAGCAGCAACGGCAGAAAGATTTTGTAAAATTCCGGATGTGTTGATTGAGGAGTAAAAAAATGGCTTTTCATTAGGCGATTTAATACAGAAATTCACGATATTGATCTCCTCATATATATATGTCCATCCATCGCTAAGCAGTGTTAATTTGTGTGAGATTCTAAATTTCATTAATGTGGTTGAATACATTTGTTGAAGTGCTATGATCTAATAGAGAGCCTGATAAAGCTTTAGACAAAGGAATGACTGATGCATAAGAAGGATTGAGTGCTTTAACAATTTCTTTGAATGCCTCAGATTCAACTAAACGTAATGAATACCAGTGCGATAGAAAAAGTTAGCCAATTTCATGTCAATATTTTTTTGTTTCTCCATTGAGTGTGTTGTTTTTTTTGTGAAGTAGAATCCGAAGATAATGCAGATGGTTGAGATAGATGACTATTAGATTGAATATTAGTGAGTTGAGATGATGATTCATGACTTCGTTTAGCAAACATTTTCTTTTCTTCTGAAGAAGCGCTTGGACAATTTGTTCTTTTATGAGCAGCAACACGTTCTCTAGCCCAGTGAACTGATTTTAGACAAGCTTTACATATTCCTGAACCCTTGTCTTTGTTGTAATCTTTTAAATAATCCGAGATTTGAAAATTTATCATTTTTATGCTTGAATAAAAAAGAATACTCTTATGTATCAATCAATCATTTTAATTTAAAAGAGAGAACTTACAATTATCAAAATTAACTGTTAAACACCAATAAAGTTATAATAAAACGATAAATTGAGAAATAAACTAATATTATCACAGAGTTGTTATTAAAAGTTATGTTTAGATAATTTAAATTTAAAATTTTCGTTATTGGGCCTGCGGATTTGCCTGCGCAGGCCTGCATAAAAATCTGCGCAGGCCTGCGCAGGCTGATATCTGCGCAGGCTTAATCTGCGCAGGCCTGCGCAGACAGATTTTCCGAACCCTAGAATTTTAGTTTATATGATAAAAGCGAGAAATCTTAAATAAATGGTTTGCAAATTAGTTATTTCACTTCCATTTATCTTATATCTTTGCTGAAATATTAGATCAAAAGACTATAAATAATTTAAATTTAAAATTTTTCTTGTTTTGTTTACAATTTTACAATTTCTACAATTCTACATCTACAAATTTACAACTCGAAAAATTTTGCTTAATATTTCTTTCAAGATTTTTAATTATAATAAAAGAAGAAAATTACATTCACTACTCGTTGTCTCTTTACACATTCTCTCTCATATACACTTTTTTCGGTTGATAACATACAAAAAAAATTATTTCACAGTGAGTATGATCACACATCAGTTTATTTGACTGATTTACACGATCCAAAAAGTCCAACATGGTGGCAGTCAGAGACAATTTATGAAGGCATTCAATATCCGACTGCAGTAAATTTGACACTTAATTTAGGTTAGCTAAGCAAAAAAATTATCATGCATACATTCCTACTTATGCTTTTGATATTTTTCTTCTTCTTCCTACTTCTCATGTCGCTCATTTCATTGATAGGAAAATCATTTGATATTACGTATATTCGTATTGTCTTTTACTCGCCAAGACCTGAATCTTTTGCAATTTATAAGAGAGTTCATCAGGATGGTCCATGGATTCCTTATCAATTTTATAGTGCAACTTGTCGTAGCACTTATGGCTTACCAGATTCACTCAACATTCAAAAGGGTGAAAATGAATCTCGTGCATTGTGTACAAGCGAGTATAGTGACATTTCACCTCTTCAATTTGGTAATATTGCTTTCTCATCACTCGAGGGTCGACCAAGTGCATATAATTTCGAGCACAGTATTGAACTGCAACAATGGGTTACGGCCACTGACATTCGAATCTCATTGAATCGTTTAAACACATTTGGTGATGAATTGTTTGGTGATAAACAAGTTTTAAAGTCATATTTCTATGCCATTGCTGATATTGCTGTTGGTGCACGTTGTAAATGTAATGGACATGCAAATCGTTGTGTTGAAAGCACAGGACTTTATGGAGAACGTAAGAAAGTTTGTGAATGTAAGCATAATACTGATGGACCTGATTGTGAAAAGTGTTTGCCATTTTATAATGATGCTCCATGGGGAAGAGCTACATCAAAGAATGCACATGAATGTAAGCAATGCAACTGCAACGGATATTCAAATAAATGTTATTTCGATAGGAATCTTTATAATTTAACTGGTCATGGTGGACATTGTATTGATTGTACAGCAAATCGTGATGGACCAAATTGTGAAAGATGCAAAGAAAACTTTTATATGCGTGATGATGGCTATTGTATTCATTGTGATTGTAATCCAATTGGATCACGTTCACTTCAATGTAATTCAGAAGGAAAATGTCAATGTAAGAAAGGAGTCACAGGAGAAAAATGTGATCGTTGTGAAGCAAATCATTTCAATTTTGGAATTCATGGTTGTCAATCGTGTGATTGTAATTTAAGTGGTTCTTATGATAATACACCATCATGTGATCCTGAAACTGGCTTCTGTTCATGTAAGGAAAATGTCGAAGGACGTCACTGTCGTGAATGTAAACCAGGATTCTTTAATTTGGATTTTGATAATAAATTTGGTTGCACACCATGCTTCTGTTATGGTCACACTTCAGAATGTCACAGTGCATCAGGTTATTCAATTGTTTCACTCACATCAAATTTCAATAAAAATAAAGAAAAATGGAGTGCAATTGATGAAAATTCAAAAGCTCTTGATGTCAAATATAATATTTTAAGACAAAATATTGGAATTCTTAATAGTGACAGCAAAAGTGTCTATTTCAATGCACCAGATAGATTTTTGGGTGATCAACGTGCTTCTTACAATCGTTTATTGAAATTTAAACTTCAATTGGTCAAACAACGTGGACCAAATCCTTCACCAAATGATATCGTTCTTGAAGGTGCTGGAATTAAAATTTTCTTGCCAATTTTTGCTCAAGGTCAAGGAATGCCTGATGATCAATTAAAAGAATATTCTTTCCGTCTTCATGAACATCCTGATTATTCATGGCAACCAAGTCAATCATCAAGACAATTTATGTCAATTCTTAGCAATTTAACATCGATTAAAATTCGTGCAATTTATGCAGATGGTGGTGAAGCTTATCTTGATGATTTTGAATTACAAACAGCACATCGTGGGGCTGCAGGAAATCCAGCAAAATGGATTGAACAATGTCAATGTCCAGAAGGCTATGTTGGTCAATTTTGTGAATCATGTGCTCCTGGTTATCGACATAGTCCAGCAAATGGTGGTCCATTTATGCCTTGTATTCCTTGCGATTGTAACAAACATGCTGAAATTTGTGATTCTGAAACTGGAAGATGCATTTGTCAACATAATACTGCTGGTGATAATTGTGATCAATGTGCACGGTAAGAAGTCTTTATTAATAAATGAAAATACACGATTTAACTGACAATTTTATTGATTTTTTCTAGTGGTTATTATGGAAATGCATTGACTGGAACGCCATACGATTGTACAAGATGTCCTTGTCCCGATAATGGCGCTTGCATGCAATTGCCTGATGAATCAATAATTTGCCTTGAATGTCCTGTTGGTTATTTCGGTAAGAAATTTTACTATTTTCCATAATTTGAAAACGTTTAATAATTTATAATAATTATTAATTTCTTTATAATGCCAAATTTTCCTAAATTCTTAAAATTCTCTATAGGTGCACGTTGTGAAATGTGTTCAGATGGATATTATGGCGATCCAACAGGAGCATCAGGAAAAATTCAACTTTGTCAATTATGTGATTGTAATGGGAATATTGATCCAAATGCAGTTGGTAATTGTAACAGAACAACAGGAGAATGTCTCAAGTGTATTCACAACACTGCTGGACCTCATTGTAATGAATGTTTGCCTGGACATTTTGGTGATCCTTTTGCTATTCCTCATGGTTCATGCGAAGCTTGCTCATGTTATCCAAGAGGTTCAGTTCAAGATGAAGATGGAATTTCAATTTGTAATCCAGTGTCTGGTGATTGTCAATGCAAGCCAAATGTCATTGGTAAAAACTGTAATGAATGTCAAAGTGGATTCTGGAATATTGCAAGTGGTGAAGGATGTCAGAGTTGTAAATGTGATCCAATTGGATCTTACAACAGTTCATGTAACACTTATACAGGACAATGCCATTGCAAGCCAGGAGTAACGGGACTTCAATGCGACAAATGTGAGGCTTATCATTATGGTTTTTCAGCTGAAGGATGTCAAGCTTGTGATTGTGACATTAGTGGATCAAAGAGTGCTCAATGTGATGAATTTGGTCAATGTCCATGTAATCCAAATGTTGAAGGACGAACTTGTAATCGTTGTAAAGAGAACAAATATGACAGAAACCAAGGTTGTCTCGATTGTCCTGCTTGCTATAATCTCGTTCAAGATGCTGCAAATGCTCACAGAGAAGAACTTTATGCATTTAAAAATGTCTTGCAAGGAATTTCTGAAAATCCAACTGTCATTGAAGATACAGAATTTGAGGCACGATTGAGAGCATTAAATGAGAAAGTCAACATTGTTCTTGAAGATGCAAAGGCAGCAAGTGGTGGAAGTGACATTTCATTAACGCAAAAAATGGAAAATTTGAATGAACTTCTTGCTGATATTGAATTAAATCTTGATGAAGTACAACTCATGCATAATACTTCAAATGCAAATGTAATTGAGACCGGAAAAAATGTTGATAAAGTACAGCAAAATATTCAACAAGCTAGTGATGAATTGAATGTAAGTAAAACATAATCTAATAATGTAATTTCATTCTAAATTTTATATATTTTTAATAGATTGCATTAGAATTAATTCAAACTGAAGGTTTAGTTGAATTAGAACGTGCCAAAAATCGTTCACTTCATATTGATCATCAAAATGAACAAATGAGTGACATTTCAAGAACTTCACGTAAAATTGCTGAAGATTTGGAGAAGAATGCTGAAAATAGCAAAAAAATTGCTAAAGAAACAAGAGAGCGTGCCACAAATGCATCAGACTTGGCAAAGAACAGCATTGAATTACAACGATCAATTACTGAACAACTCAAAACTAAAATTGTTCCTGATTTCTCAAAAGAAAAGAAAAAGATTGAAGCATTAAAGAAATTGACTTCTGAAGCATTGACAAAATCTGAAAATGTTTATGATGAAGCTTTGACACTCTTTGCTGATATCAACAATGTTCAAATCGCAGAAGTTAATTTAGAACCAATTAAAGAAAATGCAAAGACTTTGAATGAACAAATTAATGAAATTGCAGCCGAACTTGACAAAGCATTAAATACAAATAATGAAATTTTGAGTGATTTAGAAGACAATTTGAGCCTTTCTTTACTTTTAATTAAACGGTAAGAAAATGAAGAAAATTTAGTATAAAATTTATTATTAAATTTTTTGTAGTGGAGAGGCACAAAAGGAAGATGCAATTGAAACATTGGCACATGTAGTTGACTCTAAAGAATTAGCAGAAAAAGCAGTTAAAGATGGTGATGACACACTCAAAAAGGCTAACAACACACTTTATTTGTTGCAAAGTTTCTCAACTCAAGTACAAAAGTCATCAGAATCAGCAAAAATTGCACTTGATGATGTTGAAAAAATCAAAACACAAATGGAGGAAACTGAAGAGTTAATAAGAAAAACTGAACAGGTCTGATCTCTAATGAATTAAAATTAAGATAATTCAATAATATTTAATTTAAATTTAGCTTTTGGAAGAATCATACAATAATGCAGAAAAGGCAAAAATCAATGCTGTTGAGGCACAAGAACGATATGCAGCTCAATCATCAAAAGTATAAAATTTTCTCTAAAAATTTCCTTCATAATTTAATCATTAATTCTTATAAATTTTCATAGGATTCAGAGACAATTAAACAAAATGCAAACACAGCAAAAGAAGAAGCTGAAAATCTTGAATCAGAAGCAAATAATTTACGATCAAGAATTACAAGCACAGAGTCACGTTTTGGAAAATTAGAAGAATTAGCAGACAGAGATGACTCACTGAGTGAAAGTGCAAAGGCTAAAGTTGGACAGGCAAAAACTGATACAGAAGAAGTACAAAGAAAAATGCAAAAGGCATTAGACTTTATTAAGTCAATTACAAATGAACTTGAAAATATGAGAGAAATCGGAATTGATGATTTAGAAGAATTAGGTAAGTATTAATTAATGAGAAAACGAAAAATTTATTAAAATAATTTATTTGTAGATAAAAAATTAAACAACACAGAAGAAGAACTTAATAGAGCAAAATTAGCTGATCGAATTGATGTTCTTAGAAATATTCGAAATCGTCAATATTCTGACATCAAAAAATATCAAGCAGAAATTTCACTGCTTGAGAAAGAGGTTGAAAATATAAGAGAAATTTCCAGTGCCTTGCCCAGTGGTTGCTTCAAACGAACTCGACTTGAACCTTAAAAACGATCATTAGAAAAGGATAATAATTGCTGAACTTTTTTACTTAAATTTTTCATTAATTAAATTTTAAGTAAATTCTCTCTCTTTTAAACCAATTGACAACTTTTTACATAAAATAATAATATGGAATTTCATAGTTCCTCCTCGAATTTAAGAGATAAATAGTTTTAATAAGTCTGCATTTTTGCCATATATAAATTCTTCCTGGTGGAGTGATAACAAACCATTTTTGACAATTTTTATATTTCAATTTATAAGCTATATAAAATAGATAGACTAAAATAATCACCAAAAAACAAGATAAAATATTAATACGAGGCTCTCATATGAAATTCCTTTTTGATATAATATATAAAATTAATTTTAATAAACTCTACCAGGAATGAATAATCAGATTTTTTTTAACTTAAATATATTTTAATAGTCAAGTGACATTTTTCATAAACTAAAATTGAGAACGACAATTTACTGCCATAAAGAAATTTTTGTATGTAATTAGATGGAACCAAAAAGAATTTTTTGAATAAATTTAATTGAAAAAAAAAAATTATTCTTTTATTTTTAAAATCAATAAACTGCTTATTAAAACCTAAAGCCTAAATTATTAACATTGAAAGAATTTTCAAATGACTTAAATTTTGAATTTCCCGCACTTGAACTTAAGATCAAAAATTTGATCTTAATCAACAAAACAACAAAACATTGAAAAACGTTTTAAAGCGGCATTTTACGGAAATTCAACAAAAATAATTAATATTCAATTAAATAGGAATTGTAGAACAAAATAAATGTAAGTAAAAAGTACATAACATTAGTTTATCTTAAATAACAATAAATAGCTGATTAAAATTGTGAAATGAAATCAGTAAATCAAATATAAACAAATCAATCAAATATTTTACTTATTTATTTAATTTAATTTTCACTTTATCTTTTATTTTAGTATCAAGATGTCTTATAAAGGGAATCCAAAAGTACAAAAAGTGATGGTTCAACCAATCAACTTAATCTTCAGATATCTACAAAATCGTTCAAGAGTTTGTGTCTGGATCTTTGAAAATGTGAATTTGAGAATTGAAGGAGCAATTATTGGATTCGATGAGTATATGAATCTTGTATTAGATGATGCTGAAGAATACAATATCAAAACAGCAAATAAGAGAAAGAATCTTGGAAGAATAATGCTAAAAGGAGACAACATAACGTTAATTCAACAAGCTAACAAGTAATTCTTTGCATTCAAGCTCATTCTATCGCATTTATGCTTCTTTATAATTTCATAAGAGTCTGGATAATAAATTTATATAATTTCCAATCGTTTGAGATAAATAATATTGAGTTTAAGTGATAATCTTTTACAGAAATTGATTTTGATAGCAAAATGGAAATTTTCAATGTTTTGATTTTTTAATCTAATCTTGGCAATTAATAAATCGGGTTAAACTTAATCGATGGTGATTATAATTCATTTAGGATTAGATTAAAATAAGGATTAAAATGATTGAAGTCAGGATTAATCTGAAAAGTAAAATGATGAAGATAGACAAGCATTTTTATATTTTTATATATTTTAATTTATTTTCTCATAGATCAATATAATACATTTTTTCACCATCATAATTCTTTTTTTATTTAACATTGTGTATCATTTTTTGTGTTGTTTCTTATTCAACTAGGAATAATTTTTGTTTCTTTTCCATCAATTTTGTAACAATTTTGTTGTCATCGAAAATAAGGAAGAATTTTTTTTCTCAATTTCTTATCTTTTGAATAAGGAAAAATTATAAATTTTTATGATGATCATCATTTTAGGTAAATTTTCTTTTTTTCTTGAAAATGATTTCTTTTTAATACTTTACGATTTAAAAGTTTTCACTTTAGTTTATATTTTATTTTGCAACTACCAGACACATTTATTCTTTTACTTGTTTTTTTTTTTTTGAGAAGCGTGTGAAAGATTAACCTGAGTGAAAATTCTTTAAATTTATTTTTATTTATTCTCGTTTTGTACAATTCACTCTTTTCACTCAAGTGGCAAATCATAAAAGACGAAAAATCATAAAAAGTGTTTGTGTATATATATATATATTTTTTCGAGGGATGAAATATTTTTATATGGAGGGGTTTTTCAAATTTTCTACACAATCATCGAAAAATGTTTCTATTTTTAGAGAGAGAAAAACTTTATTTACATAAAGAAAACCAAAGGATGTTTTTTTTTTTGGGGAAATTATTTTAATTTTTTGGGGAATTTTCGTTTATATTTTACGCTAAAAATTTAATTTAAGTAAATTTTTCATTAATTTCCCTTCATTATTATAAGTTTCACATCAATCGATTAAATTGAGAAGAAAAATGTTTTTTTGTGAATGAAATTTTTTATTCTTCTTATGCGCGTGTGACTTTTTTATAGCGTGAAGAAATGCATCTACGAAAATGATTTTTTTTTAAATTTTTGTTCATTATGATGACATTTAAAAGGAACTTTCTAATTCTTTTATACAATTTTCATGGTCATCTAATAATTGATTGGTAGTTTTTAGAGCATTTTTGAATCAAATTGTTAAATTCTTTTAAAATAACTGTTTGTTGCTTTAATTTGAGTTTTTAATGTTTCTGCTTTGTTTGAAAGCTTTTATTGATTGTTGAACCCAATAATTCAATATAATTCCAAAAAATGCTCTAAATTCTTTCTTGATGACAAAAAATATTACATTTATGCATTTTAAGTTTAAAAAGGGAAAAAGTTTTTGTTTTTGTGGCACATTTTTCATCATTTTTATTAATGCTTTATGTGTATAAAATAAATAACGATATTATGTGTGTGTGAATTATTTTGGAACCACTGAAAATTGCTGTTTTTTAACTTGGTCTATGATGATAAAAACACAAAGAGATTTTTTCATTTTTCTAAAAAAATTTGTGCCCATTTTTTAATCTTTTGATGTTCTTATACAATAAGATTTTTCATTTATTTTTATTTATATACAAAAAAAAAAAAAAACAAAGAAGAAAAAATTTGATTATAGATTTCATGTCACTACTTGAATACTTTCTTTTATACTTGTTGTTGTATTTTTGATCTCTTTTACTTGAATGAGTTGAAAAGAAATGCACCCCAAAAAAGTAAGGCGTACAATTTTCCTCATTTCTCATTTTGATTTTTTGATGGTGTGTGTATGCATGTGTGTCGGTTTCTGTTCTATATATACAAATTGTAAAAATTTAAAAAGCTTTCAAATTTGATTTTTCTTTTATTTCATTTTGCAAAGTTAAAATTAAAATTTTTCATACAAATAAAAAATGTGTTTGTTGCGAAGAAAAAAAAATCTCTTTAAAACAGAGGTTTCTCAATTCTCATTTTTATTATATATTTTACATTTTACATCGACGACATAAAATTTAGATAAAAAATTTACAATTAACATTTTTTTGTGATTTATCGCCATGTTTTTAATGTATTTTTGTGTATATAATTCTTTTGTCAACCTTAAAACATTATCAATTTATCTTAATTAATGATCCCAAAGAGAATTTGACAAGTGCGAGTGAAAAATTGTGTAAAATTTCTGCATTTCCTTCATTCTCGCACTTATCATCATTCATTCGAGATAGGAATAATCATCACAATTGAATTTTTACAATGAAAATTTCTACTTTTTTTATCTTCTATTTTTACAAATCTTACTTTCATTTTTTTCTCAATTCTCAACATCAAAATTTTTTTTTTGTTTTTGCACAAAATCACAAATTGCTGCATTTCCTCTTTTTGTTCCTCAATCTCTCACCATGTGAAAAATATGCTTTTATTTGAAACCAAGTTTCACACAAAATCACAAGATCATTTTTGTTCCAAATACTTTTTCTATGCTTTAATTGATTTAATCAAAAAGCACAGCAAGGAAATCATCATTGTTTGCGTTATTACTAGAACCTGAGCTAGGCGGTGTATTGAGATCTAATGGTGGATCTAAATAGGACAATAATTCTAGTGGATCGACATTCACATTATCCGGAAGTAACTGTTGATTGGAAAAAGGAATATTTTGTTAATATTTGGAATCTTCTTTTGATTTTAATAACTTGAGAATTCTTTTGTCTTTAAAATCAATCAAATTAAAGTACAAATATCAAAAGATTTCTCAAATCAATGGACAACAAATCAACTTACATTTAAATCATTGCCGCCTTCACCATCAATAACAGCTGCAGGATCAAAATTAAGATCTGCATTAGTCAAATCAGAACAAACATCGGTGAGATTTGGTATTGAATTCATTAAATTCTGTTGCATGCTTTGTTGGTTCATATTTTGCGGTGAGTTCATCATATTTTGTGGTGAATTCATTAAACTTTGAGGTGAATTCATAATATTTGATGCTGAGCTGAGGATATTTTGTTGGTGCTGAGGTGAGTTGGAGTTGTTGTTGGTATTTTGGTTGTCGTGTATGCTTGGGACACTAGGCGGACCACTTGGTGTCATTGGATTATGACCACCATTCGGTGTATGAGGCGTATGAGGAGTATGTGGCATCTAATTTTTAAATATAAATATTTAAAATTGATTTTTAAAGAAATTTTGACTATTTACAAACCTGATCATTAAGTGTCTTTTCCATAGCATTAAGTGGATCAAGTGAATTCACAGATTCATTCAAATGCGCAAGTGGATTGTTATTACCACTATTGCTGCTATTGCTGCTGAAATCGCCACTTAAA
Source organism: Polypedilum vanderplanki (assembly GCA_018290095.1). Lineage (NCBI taxonomy): Eukaryota > Metazoa > Arthropoda > Insecta > Diptera > Chironomidae > Polypedilum > Polypedilum vanderplanki. The sequence continues at coordinate 32,500,248 of CM031380.1, read as the reverse complement.
GAATCCTTAATCGGATTTCCAAATGGATCGAATTGCTGCTGTGTTCTTTGGTTGGTATAACTGTAATTTAAGATTAATTGGATTATTTCCTAAAATAAAGCGTTCATTTAATTAAAAATTTACTTTTGATTCATCATGCTTCCACTGGCAATTGAATTCATATCTGGTGACATGTAAGGTGACATTGCCTGCATGTTATCCCATGAAGGAAGTGAAGTTGAACCTGGTGACATTACTTTGCTAAATTGCTTGCTATCACCATCTATTGGCTCTTGTTTAATGCCATTTACATTCATGAGCATTGGTTTGATCGCTTTCCAATTGGCTTGTGCATCAATCATTACTTCTTCAGTATCTTGTTGTGCCGTTAGCGTATTTAAAATTGCCCACATGTATTGATCAATCTCAAGTCCTTCAGTTAAAGCTGGTTTACTGTTTATTCAAAGAAAATAATTTGGAATTAGTTTAGGTACTTTAATAAGGCAAATGAAAAATTAAGATAATTTTGCTTTAAATCTTCAAATAAAACTTTTCTTTTCAGTACATACTTGCACACCGGACATCGCCAATTGCCACGTTCACAATTCATTTGAAGATATGCCTCGAGATCAAAGCATTGTATGTGTTTACAGTCGTGTCCGCGTGCAGGCAATGTTATTCGTTTGCAAGTGATGGGACATTTAAGGAATACTTTTAGTGACTGTTGCTGATCAATGACTCCATCTTTATCTCCAATTGGATTCACAACATTACTTTGCGGTGACTGAATGTGTCCTTGAGCGAAACTTCGCTTAATCTTGGCAACAGCGTGTTCAGCAGGTAAAAGATTTCGACGAAGCAACGTGTGAAGAACATGCCTCACTGATGGTCGATGAACAAGTTGTAACACAAAAAGATGTGACTGTTAAGGAATGAAGAAAAGTTTTTCATTACTTATTAAAAGAAAATTTTAAAAAAAAACTTACACAACAGCACGTGCTGACGGTAATTTGAATAGTATTGCGGCCTGGTTGACAGACTTGTTTCAAGTACAATGGTCGATGAGTGTTTTTATTCTCACCACGATCAATCTCAAGGGGCGTAGAATTGGCCGATACTTGAACACTTGCAGGCCAATTTGTGTTCATTTGTCGATCCTCGTGATGGAAACATTTAAGTTGCAATTCGAGATCTGATCGACACATGAGTGTGTTGTACACTGTTGGCTTCAGTTGAAACACGTGATTGCTGACGGCTAGATTATGTTCAAGTCGGAACGGTGGTAAAATTATGCCATCGCGTACAGGAAAAGTTAATCTTAATTCTTCATCTGTTAAAATTTAAAATCAATAAAAATTCATTGATAATTTATTTATTTTTTTTTTTGGTAACTTACTGTGCACAATATTTGGTTTAACATCAGGATTTGGACTTATATAAGGAGTCATTGATGAAGCAGGCGTTAAAGGTGGTGTTGGGTTTCCTGGTACAGGACTATGTTGATAATTTATATTTCTGCCATCTTGCTGATGAAATCCTTGCATATTTTGGTAGCTTGTATTAGCACCTGCATTTCCATAATACTGTTGTGCCGCCGAATTATTATAAGGTGGAGTATTTTGTCTATTCGATGGCATCATTGAAGGTCCATTTCTATAAGGATTCATAGGATTTTGACCTGGTCGGCCATATTGATTTTGCATAGGAATTGGCACACCAGCTTGATGTTGTGGAAATTGACTCATTGCTGGTCCTGCATTGCTTGGTACTGCTGGATTATTTGTATTCATGCCATACATATTTGCTCGTTTTTGAGCAGTATGCATTTGTGGATTGGGATAAGGTGACATTCGTCTTGGTGCATATCCATTAGCCATGCCTTGCATTTTAGCCATTGGATTCATTTGATTCATACCATTCATTTGATTGTTCATCTGATGTCCACCAGCTACTGCTCCTCCTGTTCCCATTCCCATATTTGCCATTTGAGCCATTGGATTCATTTGAGATTGATGATGTCGCGGATTATTATAGTTTATGGCACCATTCATATTATTTATATTGCCCATTGGCATTTGATTCATCTGATTCATACCATGCATACCAGCCGCACTACCATTTGTGCCTTGGCCGTTACCATGCATTGGCATTTGATTCATCATTCCACCATTCATCATACCATTCATATTTGCACCATTTCCATTTCCTTGACCACCACCTACACCATTTCCATTCATTTGATTCATTTGATTATTCCAGGAATTTTGTGAATGCATTCCCATATTGTTCATCTATTTATAGAAAGAAAATCACATTATTAAAAGAGAAAATTTTATTATCTTTAGTAGGTGTTTTTTTACCTGTGAATTATAGCCAACATCCATTGCGCCTTGTTGACCAGCAGCTACCATATTAAAATTATTATTATTTAAGTGATTACTCTGATTGCTATAATTGTTGTTGTTGTTGTTGTTACTATTGGCGTATTGACTAATGTTACTACTTTGTGGATGCTGATTAAATGACGTAGATGACACTGACGCACCAGGCGCTAATTGCTGATGATTGTTATTAGTCCTATTAATACTACTTGATGAAGAACTGTTACTGCTCATGTGAATTGGCGTTGCGTTATTATTATTACGGGATTTGCTAGTTGCTGTATTGCGTTTACTCTTATTACTACCGATTGACGACGTTTCTGTCACCAAAAGACCAAGACCATCGGTTACATCACTTTCATTGTTATTACTACTATATTGTTGCTGTTGTAAATTATTTGTACCTGTAAAGAAAATCATACAATTATTGCTTATTATATTCAATTAACACCCTTTATTGAAAGCAGCAGCAGTAGCAATGGCTCATTATAATAAATACACATGTACATGTTGTGCATTTAAAAACAATTTTGAACAGACACATACAAAAAAAACAGGAAAATTCTGACACTACCTATGTATTTAACGCTCGTATATCGTGAAATATTTAATCAATTGCTTTTAAATATTTGAAATTATTGCCAGTGGTCAAAATTCAATGGAATGAACTTTCACATTGCTGATTTTCTCTACCATTTAGCTAAATTGTTTTTTTTGCTTGCAGATTATGATGATGAGGATTTTTCTGATTTGATGGAATTTGCTAAAAAAATTTCAGAAATTTGTAAATTTCTAAAAAAATCTTTTAAAATTGTTGAAATGATTTTTGGTATTTAGACAAAATTGAAATCATTTTAAGGTAGAAAATAATTGACTAAGTAGGCAATATATTGTAGGAAATTGAAAATTCTTTTTGAAATTCGTTACTATTAATTTGTAAATTCATTCTTAATAAAAAGCTAAGATTTTCATAAGAAATCGGACTTAGAGATCTTTTAACTTTAATTAAGGTTGATTTTGATTTCTAAATAATTTTCAGTCAATATTTCTTATTAATTACTTTTGATGAATAAAATAGCTTTTTATGAAATTTTTTTAAAAATTCATTTCTTAGATTTTACGAAAATTTTTCATTTGAATTGTTAATTTAAATGATATTTTGACCAGAGTTCGCAGTCTGATTGGCTACCTTCAATTGAGAAAAAACTTTAGGTCCTAAAAATTTCATTAAATATTTTATATTCAGTTTTCTGATTTAAGACACGATTCAAAATTTAAATGTGTTCTTTGGTCGTTTTAAAGCTACATAAGAACATGATTAATTTTAAATTCATTTTGTGCAAATAATTTTAACTTAGCAGGAATTTCGACAAATATATTCTACAATATAAGAACATAAATTTGTAACTAAGTCAAACGTTAAATTTCTTATCATTATTTTTACGATATTTAATTTAACCAAGTGAAAATCTTGCATTAAATTTACGATCAAGAATATTAAAATTCAATTCAACCCCTAAGTAGTAAAATTAACAATTTCTCACCATACATAATCAATTTTACAAGCTATTAAGTGTCTCAACCTAATAAATCTATTTACAAATATTTGATAATCCAACAATACAATGAAAATGACAACAATACGCAGCATGTATGAAAATTTTTTAATTTTTCAATTCAATTCTCAATGGATAAATGTGTGTATATGGAACAACACGGACAGACACATAAAAAAAATATTCGAGTGCATAAACAAGTGGTGAGAAAAAATTGTTTCCCACTCACACATATTAGGGCTATGTATATAGCACAGCACATCAGCATTGCATTGAGATAAAAAATTGACCGAAAAAAAGCAACAGCAAATAAATAAATAAATTAAAATTCAATCGCTAATCTCGATCGGCCACAAAAAATAAATAAATAAATACATTAAATTTTAAAATAATGAGATCGTGTGCAATTCGGAACTATTTGTGTATGTTTTATGTTTGGCTTTTTAATAGAATGAGAAAGAGAGAAAATTTGTGCTGACGATAGAGGGAAAAAATAATTTTTCATTCCTCCACTTTTGCAATGAGTCGAATGGAATTTTCTTTTCGCTTTTTCTATTCATTCAATTTCACTCTTGGCAACCGATGGATGAATTTTTCATTTCCACCATTTCTTTCTCTCTTTTCACATTCTCTTGCTTGCTTATTCTCCCAAAATGATAAAAAGTATATAAATTTCATGCCAAGCTAAAGAGGGATGAGAAAGACGGCAATGAAGAAGGAAAAATTTTTTTTGCTGTGTATTTTTTTTTTGGCCACAGGAACATTAAGAGACTAACGAAAAAAGAGAAAATCGTCGTCGTCTCTAAAGTTAAAGGAAATATTTTCGCTTTTTCAGAAGTTAAAGAATCATTTTTAAGAAGATTGACAGGATGCTTGAAAAACTTGAGATTTTATGAGATTTTTAAAGAAATTTTTGAAAGATTTTTTCACTTTCTTTTTTAAGCTCAATATTATCGAGTTTTTTGATAATATTTTAATTAGAAGACTTTAATGCAATAGAAAATTTCGTAAATTTGCGAAAAGGAAATTTTTACTTCAAAAATTGTAAAATTTAAGCAAGAGCTTGCAGAAATTAAATTTTTAAATAATAAAAATTTTAGTAAGCTTTTTTAGCGCATTTTTGGAACAACAATGCAGCTTTTTTTAAATTTAATTTCAATGCAGTCAAACAAGAAATGTCTCTAGTTTCATCATTTTCATTGCATTTGTTGAAAAATGAACACATTATTTTTTTCTCATTTCTTCTTTCTGTATCGCAATTCGTATCGTCTACTGCTTTTTTACTAGCTTATGTTACAACTCAATGTTCAACATAGAGAAAAAATTCTACGTTTGAATAAATGATAATTCGCATGAAAATACCATAGTCCAAAACACCTACACATAGTCAGCAACAGCAGCATCATAATGTGTTTATATTTTCCATTCAATGATGACGACAAAAAAGGATAAAAGAAATTTTGACGTCAATGATGGAAAAATATATTTTTTATTACGCATATATACGAAAGAAGAATTTTTGTGTAATTATCAATATTAAAGAGTGACATGCGGTGATATTGGCAATATTTGGAAATAAATTTTCATTGGTCAGGCAGGCATACACAATAGAAAGATTATTAGTATCGTATTTCAATATTTCAATAAAGTGTGTAATAATCATGAAAAATAATTAACGAATAAATGAAATTTTTTTGGCTGCTGCTTCCAGCACTGTAGGCGAGAAATGTTTTTTTTCTAACAGGGAAGAGATTAAATAACAAACAATCATTATGCTTACCAAAATTGTTGCAATTTGTTTGTCGTTGCTGCGAATGTAGCCTTGACTGTTGATGTTGTTGCTCAATCGTTGTAGCTTGAGGCTCTAAAGTGTGATGATAATAGACATTTGGCGTTATTTTATCAGCTGGGATACCACCTCTGTTTCGGGTCGCTCCAACTGAGGTCCCGTGGTTATTCATTCGTTAAAGAGATCTAAAATGAGAGAAGGAAAAATACAATTAATTATTTATTTATTATCAAGTAATATCATTATGGCTTTATGGTAGCTTATTTATTGATTTAAAGTTTATAGTTAAAATTTTATGAAAATATTGTTTAGTTTTAATAATTTTCACTTTAATGATAAATATAAAAAATTTAATGTCAATTTAAATTATAACAGAGTTGACAGGCATTCTAGATACCTATTTTAGCTTGGTTGCTTTTAATAGTAGTGCAAATCGTAATTATCAACCAGTGATTACTTTATGAAACAATTTATAGTGTGTAATTTTACAAAAATAAATCAAATGTAATAAATTAAATTTCTCGAGATTTCAAACTTTTTAAAATATTTGCATTAAAAATTTTTAAAAGAATTTTATGATTTTAACAATTTTAATTGATAAAAAATAAATAAAAATGAAATGAATTTTAAGTTGAATTTTTTATTTTTTTTTTTTTTTTGTTCCAGCGGTTTTTAATGAAAAAGTAGTAAATAAAACCTAAATTTTGATTTTAAAAACATTTTTGTGTAATCAAAGAGTCAAATTAATTCTATGGAAAAGTTTTGTAATTGCGTTATTCATTATTTTCCTGTTTTCATCATTTCCGTAAATTTTAAATTTTTTTCTTGAAAATATTTCTTCGTTTTTGTACAATGTTTTGCTACATTTTTATTCAAAATATTTGTCGAAAATTCTTGAGAATTCTCATTTACGATTCACTGGATTCTCTAGATGAGGAAAATTACTGTCATAATTTATAAACCCAATAAAATTTTTTTTAAATTGATTTGCGTAAATTTTAATTTTAAATTTAATTTTGTTTATATTAAAAATTGAAAAAACAAAATTGTTTAATTGAATCAAATTACTATCAATTAATCCAATAAGCAGCAAATAAAAACTATTTAACACTCAATTACATTAAACCAAAATTTTCTAAACATTTCAACCCCGATTAATTTTTATTCCTTAAATGATTCATCGAAAATCCAAAGTCATATATGGCTTCAAATAAGAAATTGGATCAAGGCTTTCAACTCTGTGACTTCTCATCAGACCACTCTAAATAATTCCTAAATTTCACCACCCACTCTTCTCCTTTTTCCGTTTTCATTCGTTCAAATAGAAGCGAAAAATGTTTTTTTTTTCTTCCCTTATTTTCTTCACTTTACTGTGTGTGAAAGCTCCGAAAAATCAACCTCAAAGCTAAATAATGTTAATCTATTATTCACCACCCACAACCTTCTGTTAATTCCTAATTTTTTCTTTTTTTGTTGAATATGCATATAACATTTCATATAAATTTCAATTGTGTACACACGCTTTCTTTATTTTCTAGAAAATTAGATACGATTTGATTACAATTCCATACTGATTTTTTCCTTCTTCTGTTACCATTATGTGTTTTTTCAAGGGATTTAAGTTGAAGGCAAATAGTAAAAAATCTATTACTGTTTGCTACTTGAATTTCATCATTTCAAAATGGAAATTTTCTCTTTCTCACTTTACTGCTTTATTAATAAAGAAATAATAGAAATTTTGACTGTTGCATTTTTCAAAAATTTTTAAGATAAATTTTATGATTCTTTAATGAATCTTTTTACATAGTCTATTTGATCATAACTTCTGTGCCGAAAGCGCACAATATGAATTTTTACGGTTTTATTTCTAAATTTTCCGATGAGCTTTTTCAACTCAAAATAATAATTAATCAAATCTTAGTATCAAGAAATAATGAAGAAAAAGTTAAGGTTTAAACGAAATTTACAAAATGTAAATAACAAGTTTAATTTGTAAACAAAAAACAGTTCTAAGTATTTGACAAGAATCATTAGTATGAAACTTATGTTGGAAAAATTTTATAAATCAACACTTCAAATGTTTTGTTTTGTAATTTTTAATTAAAACTTAGAAATGAATTGGTCGAGAAAATCAGAAAAATAAAATTATTTGTAGAAATATCAAGAGCAGATAAAAGAGTAAAAGTGACATGGTTAAAATAAGAAAAATTCTATTATTTCTTAACAATAATTTCAAATTTTTCCTTCACTACTTATCGATGAAATGAACGTCAAACAAATAACGACAGCATTGAGTAGCGATATGAAATTGAATCCTAAAAATAGCCCTTTTTATATTGCTGTACATAGTCAGCGTACAGTATTACGTATTAATGGATGAAAATAGCCATGAAAAAAGCGCACCCTCACTTCAATATGTATGAGAGAAAAAAATATACAAACATAAACCATAATTCAAAACAAAAGAAAGAAATGAATATGAATATATCCTACAGTATAGCAGTAGTACATGTCACACATAAAAAATTTTTTTAACATGAACGAAACCAGAATGAAAAAAAAAGAGAAAGAGAGAGAAATAAAGAAAGAGCATGTAATGCAATGTAAGTGAGAAAGAAAAGAGAGAGGAAAGAAGAAAAAGAAGAAGCAGCGGCAACAACGGTGGTATAAATACAATTCAATAATAATGCGTGCATGAATCACCCTCTAAATACTGTAATGATGATCTTTGTATTTGTATATGTTAGACGTAACATTTAGTAAAATCATCATCAATGCACATATACTCGTCGTCTATGCACATTTTTTTTTTCTTCTTTTCCTTTCCCCCTTAATCTAAATCACTTTTCTCTCTCACACAAAATTTATATATTTAGAAGTTAGTATGTGTATTTTATTGATGATTCTTGTCACCCCTTTTTTTGCTATTATGAACTTCATGAGAAAATTCAATTTTATACTAAGCATTGGTCAAATATTATGCACTTTAAATTTTAAATAAAATTATCGATATGACGACGAATATACAGTACAAACTAAACGATAAAAAGTGGGTTGAGTGAGAATAATAAAAAAGGAAGAGGAAAAATCAATTTTTTCCTTCCAAGAAAAGGCCTTCACAATTCTCTCACTTATTCACTCCATGATATTATTTCGAAAAAGAAGAAAAAGAATTTTTTTGCTCACCCTTATGTTGAATCAACAAGAAAGAAAACCACTCAAATAAACTGTACACTCTATGTAAGTGTAAATTCTTCTTTTAATATTCTTCATTATTTTTTTTTAATTTTAGCACAAATTTATTTTCAAAATTTTTTGCATTTAGATGATTTTTTAAAGGACACAAAAAACTTGAATTTTTTATAGCTGTTCTTGCTATGATTTTTGTGTTGTAGATTTTTTGCTATAAATTTTGACTTTTTAGCAAATTTTTGCTATAATTTTTTATAGCAAGTTTATCTATAAATTTTATTTATTTCTTCTTGTAGATTTTTTTTAAAAATTTTTGATAAAAAAATTTCTTCTATAACACGATACTTTTCAATATTTAGGTTATTTTTGTAGATTATTCCATTAGAGAGCACAAATTTTCTTCAATATTTTTCTGACTTTGGTGAGCGGTTTTTGCTATAATTTTTCCTTCTTTCTTTTTTCAAATACTTTTTTTTGTTGCACGAATTTTATTTTATTTTTTGAATTTTTAACTTTTTAGAAATTTTTCACAAATATTACTTCTTTCTTAGAATTTAATTAAAAATTTCTTTTACTGCACAAATTTTTTTTATTATTAATTTGCATTTAATCTTTGTTGTAAATTTTTTCTTACATTTTCATTTAGAATTTTTTAATAGCATGGCATTTTTCCTTTGAAGACCAAAAAAATTCTAATTCTTTGCACTTTTACATAAAATTTAATTTTGTATTCCTTGTGAATCTTTTTTTAAAAATTTATTTTTTCACTCTTGTAGAAAATTTTAATTCTTCTTTTCTGTGTTGCTTAAATTCATTCATTCACTTATATTTTTTTCTCATAATAATAAAATACACATTCTCTATTCCAATATATAGATATTTTTCATTTTTATTTCTTTTTTTTTTTTTTTGTTATACCGCTATACACAGAAGTGAAGAGAAGAGAAAAAATAAAACACAACACACAATTTTCTACGTATATTTCTTTTATATCACCTAATTTCGTCCAACAACAAAAATTGAATAAAGAGCAGCAGCAACATAACATCGTATAAAATATAAAATAGAAAATACACCCGTGTGAGAGAATTGAGAGAAATTTTTTATTGTGAGTAATTTTGAGAGAAAAGAGAATGAAATTTCTAAAAGAGATTGAAATTTTTCTCTCTCTGAGAGCAAAGAATTTTTTATATGTCATAATATATTTGTTTAAGCATTTTCATCTTCTCTTTCCGCTTCTTTCTTCTTTCTCATCCCTCTCATGTCATTTATATGTATATACATATTTTACTGCTGCTGCTTTTGCCTCTTTTGTGTGTCAATTTCAATATACAAAAAAAAATATGTGTTGAAGGGAAATGAATACATAGAGATAGACAGAATTATTATTGCCACCGTTTAATTACAAAAGTGGTTGCTTTTTATTTATCATTAGCAGCAACTCATATGGAATCGGTGTCATGCCACAATCATCATATCATTAAAGCACTGAAAAGCTTCTTTTTATTTTTATGCAGTCAGACTCGCTCACATAGTTAAAAAGCAGCACTGAAAGAATTGTATTCAAACATTTACCGTATGCATAGTGGAAAAATGTTAAATAAAAAGAAAATGAAAATTTTATTTTAAATTCTCCACTCACTACATATACACAGTATATGCTTTTATATGAAAATGCAGAAAGAGAAACGAGAAGAAAGGAAAGCGCACGATTTGTATGAAAAGGGAGCAAAATAGAAAAATCAAGGTAAAGACAATTTGAGTAATCGCAATCTATTGATAAAAATTTGCTTAAAATTATCGAAGGAAAATCATATATCAACGGAAATTGATCATTGTTGACAATTTTTAAAATTGTTTATATTTTTTGTCATTGTTTACTTTTTTGTTTATATTTTTTTTTGTGTTTAAAAAAATATTTTGAAAATTCAGAAAAATCAATGTTTTCGAATCAATTACTCAATCAAACGCACTGATTATTGTATCAATCTGTTTGGAATTTGATTCTTCATGAAATTATTTATATATTTAATAAGAATTGAATCAAATTAAATGAAATTTTTATGTCGTGCTACGTTTGTTGTATGTGACATGTGATTTTTGTTGTACCATCTCGCACCACATTACAAATTGTTGCACCACAAAAATGTAGCATATCGCCTTTAAAAATGTTTTTTTGAATTTTTCACTAATTGAGTAATAATTTAAAAGAAAAAAATAAAGTATCATTACCTTGATGAAAATTTTATAAAACATGATACTTATTTCACTCCGACATAATGCATTTCAATGAATTTTCTATGCACACACAGTGAATATTCAATGTTGAACTTTTCGCTGTTCCTTCTTCATTCAGAAATATTTATTTTTCTTTTTCTATTTTCTAATTTAAGAAGAGATTGCATGAAGAAATATAATAATTTTAATATTTCAGTATTTACAAGTGGCAAAAGCACAAGCAAAAGCAAACAAATGACGACGATGGAGTGAAGTTGAGATAATAGATTTTTTCTCAAGTGCACAAAAAGTTGGTTTGGGTGCATGAAAATAGTTTTTTTTAGTCCGCCTCATGTGCTTATCAATCTCCAGTATGAAAATGAAAAGTTTTCAGTGTAATGCACTTTTTTGTTCGTTTGTTCGCTTTGCTTTTGTTAGTGAGCCAATATCACCTAACTCTTCCTTTCAACATTATCCCATTGTCAACCCACAGAAAGCAAAAAAGGTAGCAACAAAAACAACATTCTGTTCATTTATTTATTAATGAATAAAAAAGCACAAATGCTTTTTTGTGTAACAGTGTTGGTGTAAGCTTATGTTTTTGTTATGATAAAGACTTTGTTGTGCAATTATAAACTATGGACGTAAAAATATTGTTTTAATAGTTTAATGATACTTTTTATTATGCATTTATAAAAGAAGAAAATTTTGATTTTAATGAGAGTTGTTTAATAAAAATATTAAATTGAAATTTATTTAATATCAATCAAAATTGTCAATGTTAATTATTTTATCAAAAAATAGACCCTTTTTAATTTGTAAATTTTCATCATTATCATTATGGAAATTGCATATTGCACATACATATAGGCTGGACAAAAAAATTCAGTCTTTTATGTAAAGTTAATGAAATAAAATAAAAAGAATAAAAAATGCATGACAGAAAAAGAAAAAAATCCCGTCAATCCATGCGAATAAAAATGTGATGACATGTTTTTTTAATCCACCAACATAACAAGGTTCAGAAACGAATATTTTTATAGTAAAAGTCCTTTAACTTTACCGAAAAATACTAACTAAATAGACCTCAAGGTAAATTAACATTATTGAGAACTTCTGAATATGAAAATTAATTTCATGTTGTTTTCAGAATCCGCCCATTGACACGCAACCAGCCGCTCTCTTTCATTGAAGTTTATTTTACTAGGCGCTGCTCTAATGTCAAAACAACTCTTGAATGAAATCATCATCTTAAGAGTTTTTGCACTGTTGTTACACCTACTTTTATTTTTTCGTGCATTCTACATGCTATATTGACGACGACCTTCACGTCTCGTGCCGTTAAAGAGTTAATTGCGCGCATATAAAAAATCAACTTGTCCATTTAATTGCTACTTAATTTTTAATGAATCTCGCGCTTTCTCGTAATAATTATAATTAAAACTCCTTCTCCTCCCCTTTTGAGATGCTTCTCATCACTAGACAAGTTTTATTTTTTATGATATATTGAATATGATGCGAAGATGACATGTAATAAAATTTATTATTGTCGGATTGCTGATGTTTTAATTAATTTTTGTTGTTCTTTTTGCTACTTCAATTTATTTATTGTTGAATCACGTAGATTTAAGCTTAATAAAGTTAGAACTCTTTTTGATGAATTTCTTCATTTACTTAGTAATTTATTGATTTTTACACTAACAACATTGAATAAAATTTGCCTTTTTGTTTCATTAGAGACTTGATAGACAGAGAAAGCTTTTCATCAAATATTTTGTAGATATAAAACAAAATTTCTAATTAACAGAAAGTCAAGTATTTTAATAAGTCAAGTTACATTAAGAGTCAAGTAAAAAAGTCAATATTAAAATAGTCAAGTTGCATTGAAAAGTCAAGTATTTTAAAACAAATCAAGTAATGTCAATTCAAGTCAAGTAAAAAATAAAGTCAATTGAAATTTAATTTTTGTATAAAAAAGCCAAAACAGATTAAATCACTCTTAATATTATTGATTTTCTACGTTTGCTGATTAAAATAAACTTTTTTAAATTAGACCAAAAATTCATGATGTATCAAAAAGTTATTAATAAAATAACTTGTAAATAAAATGTCAACCAAGTGAAGATTGAGAAACGAACCAAGAAACCGACAAATAGTATTGTACATAATTCATTCCATCACAGTTAAGGTATTTATCATTTACCCTCTTTCTTTCAAGACATCTACACATTTTCTTTTCAAATATAACCCCGTTTCAATGTGAGAAGCAGAAGAAGAAAAAAATAATTTTTTTACAAGATTAATTTCTATTTTAAAAATAAACACGCGAAGAAGGGAAGTCATCATCATAGGGATGATGCTGTTGTTGTATGTTGAAGACAGCAGGCAACATGAGAAATTTATCATTTAATTCCTTCATCATCTTCAAGTCATTGTTCTTCTTTCTTTCTTTACTTATAGTGAAAGAGATTTTTTAATCTTTAAGGTTTAACTTTTTCAATTCATAATCATCAGTTAATATATGATAAGTTTGTTCACTTAATTTAAATCATTAAAATTTAATTTTCATAAACTAACAAAAATGCCAAACTAACTTCCCCTTCTATTTTATAATTATCGACATTTGTATTTGTACCTTGTGACTATAATTGAACTACACATGAGAATATATCACAATTCATATTGGGCAATCGCAAAAAAATCGGGAATTTTTGTTGTTGTAGCTCAACTTTTGCGAAAATATTTTCAATTCCACAAATACACTTTCTGCATTATCAGGCAATGTTTATTCCACTTCTTTAATCAATAAACAATCGTTTTGTAATTAGAACTTGTCTCTTATTGCTTTTATTTTAGTAAAATCAATGAAAAAATAATTTAAGAATGTGTTGCTAAAAAGTTGCTCATTTCAAAAAGAGCAACAAATGGAGTTTTCATCGAAAAATTGAAAATTTTTATTGACTTTTATCATGTTTCTCGCTTTCAGAGTGCTAATTGCTAGTAAATAAATATATAATTACTCAAGTTTAAGGACAATCTAAACAATAGAATAAATTTTGAAGTGGTTAACAAACAATTTTGTAGAATAATATGGCGATTCAAAAATAATCAATAATTGTAATAATTTCCTCTTTATTCACATAAACTTTATAAATAGGTAGAAAGAGGATCCTTTAAACTTTTATTTATTGAATATTAGTGAACTCAATAACTTAAAGTTTTTTTAATTTTTGAAATTGTCTGCTTTATTTGATTTTTCAATTTGATTCTAAAGTTTATTTTATTTCATTTTGGCCAATGACCCTTTACAAAAGCTCTAGCTTTTAGTTACAGTAAGCAGAATTAGGATTGACGCTGTAGTTTGAGAGAAATTGCGGAATATCAACATCTGTTAACACCTTTTTCACGAAAATTGTTCGTAAGGGACGCTACTTTAAATCATCATAACTTTTTATAAACAAAACCAATCTAGTTCGTTAATATCTCAAAATGTAGTACTAATTAGTACTACAGAATAGCGCATTAACTTCTATCCTAAGTTATACCAGTGTTGAGAAAAAAGTTGGAAAACAAACAGCGTCCCTTACGAACAATTTTTTTTTGCGATTGCCCTATTATATTTATCGTCTCCGTCATGACAGCATAATAGAGTTTATTATATGTATTTGTGTGTTATACTTTGACTTCCCTTTTCAACATTTTACACACAACATGACAATATATGACTCGACTCTCTCTCACTTACTGCACTGTATTTACTCCTGTTCACCACTCAGTCAAATCCCTCTAATAAAAACCAATAAACTTCACAGTCATTTATGCACACACATATTTAAAATGTTAAATACAAATCACAATCTAGTAAATGAATTTTTGTTGAGATTGTTTCAAAATTTGATTTCTTGTAATTTTTTTATACTAAAATTGCAAATTATAGCAATTCAAAAATTTAAATTAATTAGAAATCTTTTAATTTTCGTTAATAATTCAAAGTTCAAATTAAAGTTCAAAACATTGAACCTATTTTTAAATCTTAAATTCCTTCGTTAAAATTGTATTTTTGAAACAATTTACATTTTCAAGTTTATTTTTTCGTTAAAAAACATTATTAATAACATTCCTTAAGTTTTTCCGTTTAAATATTTTATTTTTAACAAATTTTAGAAATATTTTGTTAAATTTCTTTTGTTCAAAACGATTACAAAAATTTAACGAAAAATAAAATCAGTCATAAATAATTAATGTTTAATGACAAAATTTTTCTTTCTCTCCCTTTTTACTAAATTATGGAAAAAATGACAATTTTTTTGGCATTCATAAAATATTAAAAGCCAAACAATTGTGACACCACTTTATCAAAAATAATATTTCACTCGAGATGTTTCGCATTTTTTCTCTCTTTTCTCTTTCTCTCTTCATCTTCATCATCATGATTGTCGTCATTGTCGTCGTCGTAGTCGTTTGTACATGTTCCCTACTCTTTTTTTCCTCATTCAAACAATTGTCGAAACAGAGAAGAGAAAAGAGGAAAAAATTTCACAGAGTGAATGGTTTGGGCCTCTGTGAAAGATTTTTTTTCCATATTTTAAACATACAACAACAGAAGCAGTAGCAAATATTCCCTTGATGAAAGAATTTTTCTCTGTTTCTCTCTTTTTGTGCCTTAATCATAATTTTTTCCTAAAAAAAATTTTTGTTTTGATGATTTTGCGGGATTTTACATTGATGCACAGAGATTAAAGTATGATGCAATTTTTTGCTTCTCTATTGATACAGAGTGAACGAAAAAAAGTGAGCAGACAAATGAAAATAAAATCAGTAACGCTACATTTTGTACGCACATGCAAAACAAAAAATGTAAAATCTTCTTCTGAGCTATGAGAATCAATATGTGTTCGTATCTCTCTCTATGAATAACCTGTCATGCATGCAGATATGGATACAATATCGAAAGACAAGCATAATACACAAAAAGGGATCAGAAATGCCTACAACAAAATTTTTTTTATTTTTTCTCTGCTTCGAACCTTTTGGCATTTAATTTTTTTTTGTTTTACTTTCTAGGACTTTTTTTTATTACATTCACGTATAGACTGCAGAATAGAAAAAAGAGAGGAAATGAATACAATGTTGATATTGAAGGGTATGAGAATGTTGATTTTATTGATAGACATGGACACTTTTGAGGTGCTTAATTTTGCGAGACAAAATCGAGTAATTGGCGTTTGAATGACTTCCTCGTGTCCTCACCTTGGCAAAGAAATTTTATAATCATTGTTGTCGAAAGAAATAATAGACATTTTTAATAACTCATAAAAATGAAAAAATTCTATATTCAGTCAAATTTTTTATTCAAATTTTTTTGAACCTTCAAATTTTGAACCTAAAATTGAACTATTTTAAAATTTCATTAAAAATCTTTTGTAAAATTTTGAATAAGAATTAAAGAAATTTATTAAACTAAATTTGAATCTACTTAGCAAATTTTAAAAACATTTGTACATTTGTCAATTTTGAATAAAACGACAAAAAGTTGCAAGTGTGTTATGTGACAAAATGTTGCATGTCACATGTGATGTAAACAATAAAATTCCGTTAAGTTTTCTATTATTTCCAAATTTTTATAACACTCTAAGCATATTTTATCATGAAGAAAGGCTATTATTCTATGGATAGAGTAAAGCAGTCAACCAACCATCTATGCTATTTCTTCGATATTCATCTCTTTTTCTTTTTTTTTCTCACACCCAAAACATACAGAGTAATTTTTTCCTAGCTAAACTTAACGTGCAAGCAAGCAAGCAACGAGAACTGTAGTGGAAATATAATAAAATAATTTTCAGTATAACGAGAAAAATAAATAACCATGATAGAGCGGCAGCAGAAAAAGGACATTACAAAAGGACTATTAAAGTCAAGGCAGAGAATTTTCCGATGATGCTGAAGTAGAGTGAGAGTGAGGGTAAAAAAAACTTTTTCCCTTCCAGATTCATCCTCTTCTTTTTTGGATAGGCAGAAACAGTGAGAGAAGAAAAAAACCTCATTTTCCATTTAACTTTTACGGTTCTTCGTATTTGAAAATTATTTTCATCGCTTTTTCTTTTCTTTTTTTTTTTGCTCTTCCAAAAAAAAGACAATGGAAAGAAAAGTAAGGATGAATATGTATTGAAGTAAATTATTATTTGAATGTTTAATTATAATAAGAAATAATACGCGGATGAAAATGAGAAGGCGCAATTCACGCTACTCTTTCTACTGCTGTTGCTGCTATAATAAAATTTATGAACAAACGAAGGGTAAGAGTGGCAAAAAATAGAAGAAGAAAATTCGAGAGACAGTGAGGGTGTAAATGAATATGGAAACAGCAAAAAAATATATAATATAAAATAAACGAATGGATGAGTGAGTAGTAGCGATGAAAATGAAGAAGGGAAGTTGTTAAAGACAATATGACAGAAAAAATGTTTTATAACAACAACATTGTCGAATGATAATTGTATGGAAATAATCTGTCTATATGAATCTTTTTTAAAACGCATTTTTATACTGATTATGATGAAAAATTCTTGTTGTTGTGAAATTCATTTCTAGAAAATTATTCAAAATATTTTTATTTTTAAAATTTTCTAGAATTTTTTTAAATTTATTTTAACAAAGATTAAGAATTTTTAAAAAATTTAATCTTAAAATTTACCTTAAACATGATCTTAAATGTTTCTCAATCTTTTTGTACTAAATTTAGGTTTTTGAATTTTAATTTGATCTTTAGCTTAATTTATTGTTTTAAATTTAATTATTTAAATTTTTTTTTTAATTTTTAATTTCTAAATTTTTTTACTTTTAATTTGATTATAAATTTTTGATTTGAACTTGGTCATCAAAATGAAATTAATTTTTTTTAGAAAATTTCCAGTTTATTTTTTAAATATTATTCATAAAGAGCTTCTTCAAAATTTCAAAAAATTTTTCACATTCAAAAATAAAAAAAAAATACTTTTCCTTCTTTCAATCTACATGACAACAAAAAAACAGCTTGAAAAAAATTGAACATCAAAAAGCAAATGTTTTGCTCAAAATCATGAAAATTATGATTAAGTTTAATAAACTTGTTGCGAAAAAAGAAGAAATTTAATTTTATGTGTGTGTGTGCGAACAAACACAGCAACAAGTTCTCGAGGGATGATGAAAAAAACTTTTTACGCCTCAGTTGAAAAAAAAATTAAACCCCGCGATTATTTTATTCGCATGTAGATTTGTATACATGCATGAATTTCATCCGGCTTGAAAATCCTTTTTCACTCAATGTCGAGCACATTTTTCGAGTCAATTTTTGAAATATGCAAGCTATAATCTTACAATAAATATATTATTCAACCATAAGAATTGAAGTGAGATTTTAAATTAAATTTTCATAGTAGAAGTAACATATGAGATAGGGTGACAATTGTATATGTGTAAGAGAGTCAAATTTAATACCCAAAAAGATAATCATCAAATTCTGGCATAATTTCAAAAATCAATAATTTTTTTACAATTGTAAACAAACAATTTCTTAAATATGTCATAAAAACTTTTTTATTACTTCAATGATGTCACTAACTATAGATCGATTTTTTTCATTCATTCAATTCCATCACTGAGTATTGACGTCTAAAAAGGAAAATTTATTACCACATTTCATCATCTGATGGTTTGAGAGGGTGGTGAAGGGCGAATTTCACATCTTACAAACTTTTCTTTCCTTTTCGACATCTCTTCGACCCCAATCTACTTATATACATTCTTTTTACTCTGTTCTGATATCTACTGTTGCAAATATTTCAATTTCAATTTTTTTTCTTTTTCTTTCTCCGACTTATCTTCTTTTTTGTTAGAGGAAAATTCTCTGTATGTGTAAACAACGTAATTTATCGTAGAATGGAAAAGGAAAAAGTTGTGTCAATCAAGAAATAATGGAATATTTCTAAAACGATTTTATGTGAATTTTCAAACGTTTCTTTTTTAATATAATTTTATTTTGAACTACTTTTTTTTTGGAAACTTCAAAAACTTGTAAAATTGTAAAAAATTTTGATAGAATTGTAGAATTTCACTAACATTGAAATCTCAGAAATTAACTTGGAAATTTTCTTAAAACTCTAAATTGTATGTTTTGACATTGTGAAACATTTTTGAAGTTGTAAATTTTTGATTGTGAACATGTAGATTTTTTAAATAAAATTGTAAAAATGTAGAAATTTAAATTGTAGATTTTAATTGTTTTATAATATTGTAAGTAATGTAGAACATACAAAAATTTTGTAGAATTGTAAAATATTCTACAATGAAATTTTAAAATGATTACTAAGTTTATAAATCACGTTTATTTATTTTTTCTTACATTATTAATCAAAACAAGACTTTAAAAGAACGTAAATTTCTTCATATGACATGATAAATTTTTTTCTTTCTCATGATGCAAGTTTGTTAAGAGTAATTTGCAAACCAAGATTGAACTTTAACTAAAACTAAATTATATAAGAGAGACGATGAAATTACATTGTGTTATTAACGATACACATCAAGTGAAATAGGTGAGGGAAAAAGCGTCTTAGCATTACATTGAATATAATCAACCTCATCATTTCTAAATGTGTGAGCAAGAGCGAGCGAAGGAGAAGTGAAAAGCAGAAGGAAAATGATTTCTCAGTTACGGTTGAGGGAGCAGCGAACAAATGGAAAGTTTTTCAACCCACCATTCTCCTTCCATTTTCTTCATTCTTATTCAATGTGTATAAGTATGCTGAGTGAGTGGAGGCGAAGGATCAACATTTTTGAGTCATGATTTTTTCTTTTCTCTTCTTTTGACTTTTTTCTTTCTTTTGGCAATAAAAAGAATTTTTTTAGAATGTATTTGTAAATTTTTTTATTTTCTTTTCTTTTGTTTATCTTTTTGTCATCGTCTCATTTCAAATATTTTCTTTTTCAACAGATTATTATATTTTGAGTTCATTTTATCTTTTATTTTTAGATACTTGTAAATTTTTAAACTTTTTAACGGAAAAATTAAATTTTTAGGTTATCTAGATATTAAAATTAGGAACTAAGAAAGTTTCGATTTGTTATAAAAGACAAATTTGGTTTTATAGACATCGAAAAAGTTTCAAAGAGTTCAAAAACTCTATAGAGCAGGATAAAAATTTTTGAATTTAACGGATATTTTAAATTCAAAAAAAAATTTCAGAAAATCCGTTAAATTTAAAAGTTTTTAAAAAGAAAATTAAACAAAATTTTTAAATGATTTAAATCAGAATGAAAATTAGAAATTTTTTTTCGAACGTCATCATTTAAAGTTGTGTATATTGAAGAGGTTGTTTGATATTTTCTTGTACATAAAGAAAGTAAATTTTTCAATAGAATGAAGAAGTAAAAATGCCATTTATTAAAAAGAGTCCTTTTGACCTTTTTCTTTCTTTTTGTTATCGTCTATGTACCGGAATATAAAAAGAGAAAATTCCCAGTGAGTTGTCGAAGGTTTTGCATAATTAGAAATAGTAAATGAATTTTAATTTATTTGCTCTGTGTGTCAATTTTTATCTCATCTTTAGATCTATAAAATTATTTCCATGCTGTCCTTTTTTTAAACTTTCCTTCCCTTAATATACTACTTAATGGGTCACTGATTAAAATTTAAAATCATTTTGAGATTGTTGAAATTTATACACACATTGAGGCAATAGCAAGACCCTCCCACAAACACAAATTTTTGCTGCTCCCTTCATTTTCTCTTGTGTTACGTAAAATAAAAAGTTATTAAGAAGTAAAAGAATTGAAAATTAAACAAATAAATTTCGTCCTTCTTCTTATTTCTCGTCACCCACAGCAGGCTTTCGCGTGTATTCAAAATTTTATACTGTACTGTACTGTACTGTATATATGCAAAGACATCGATTGTTGTCTCTTCATTTATCGCTTTTGTCACTTGCTGTTAATGATAATAGAAGATTTTTAAAATTTGTTTTGATATTTTTAATTTTTTTTGCTTTTGTTAGATAAAAATTTAATGTTTTTTATAAAATTCTATGAGAAACATAGAATTTAAACTTAATATTTAAAATATTTTCAAAAACCATAAATCGATATTTTAATTTTCTTAGATCTAAAAACTTTATTTAATAAAAACATCGAATTCTATCTGCTAAAAATTATTCGTTTAAAAACATCGAATTTTTAGAAAATATCAATGAAAAACATCGAATTCTATGTTTTAAAAAATATCAAATAATTTTTATAGAAAATTTTTTATTTCTTTATAAAAATTAAAAAATAATGAAACTAGAACATAGTGAGCATTAGCAATAGATGCAGCAACAACAAAATAGAGCAGCAGCAAAAGAAAGACATGAAAAAAACTTTATCAATTTTTAATGAAAATTGTGGAAAAATCACACCCTTAAACTAAAGTTTTTTCCTCTCTGAATGGGATTAGAAATAATTAATCAATGTTATACATTATTATTTCTATCATGAAGTTTGAATGAAAAAAGGAAAGAAGGTAAAAAGTGTAGAGGTATTTTATGTGTGTGACTCTCAATTTTCCCCATACATAAAAACAAGTAAGGTAAATCATCGCTTTATAAAAAAAAGTTTCAAATGAGAGAAAGAGAGCGATTTAAAATGAGAGCATCGAAAAATGTTTTCGCTTCGGTATGGCAAACACAACATGATAACAATAAATGAGATTTTTCTTGACTTTAACCATCATACCATCTCATACCACTTCTTTCATTTTCTACTCTCTCGGTTTTCATTCGGCTTGTCCTCATTCCATATACGAATATATACAACACTAAAAGCACATGATGATATTCATTTATTTTCACTCAAACTCCAAACCATAAAAATAAAAACTCAGACATACAATGAGAGAGCAAAAATTTTCTCTCTTCCTTTTTCTCTCTCGTTTTGAATGTACATAAGAATGCAAAGGGATGAGGGAAATTTTTTTACTTTTCTATCGTCATGTCTGTGTTTTGTATGTATTTGTGTCGTCGTCGCCGTTTAAAAGGCAAAAGTTCGAGTGTGGGAAGCTTTTTTTTTACATAACCCATCAACCCTCTAAATCAACCATTCAACTTCAGAGCATATACACAAAAAAAGTATAATAACATTTTTTTGTTGTTGCTGCTTTCTCCACGTTTCTTTACTCTTTTAAATGACTATGAAGAGAATAGCTTTTTTATGCTGCTGCTGCTCAATATATGTATACTCTTTTTCTAGAATAAAAGAAATTGTAGCATATCTTTTTAACGGTTCGATTTTAAATTATTTTTTTAACGAAAATATTTTCGTCAAGTTATTTAACGAAAGGAATTTTAAGAAAAAATTGTTATTTTTATTAGGAAAATAAATTCTAGAGCTTTTTTTAAGAGAAATATATTTTCTTTTAAAATTTTTATACTTAAAATTTATTAAAAATTTTTCTTTAAAACTTTTCACGAAAGATTTTTGTAAATTTTAACGAAAGAATTTTCGTAACTTTATGACATACAAAATTATTTGTTTACATTTCAGAATAAACTTTTAAAATAAAAAAAACTTTTTTTATTGTTTTGATATAAATTGAATATTTGTTAAAGTTATGAACGACAAATAATGTTTCGTTAAAATTTTTTTTTCGTTAACTTTTTTATGAATTTTTTATTTTTCAGAAAATTATAAATTTTATTTTAAACTTATAAACAAATAAAATCAATAAATGTAAATAAACACTTAAGAGCGAAAAAAAGTGTTGCAAACCCTTATGACATGACAATGAACAAAAATACAAATATTGAATAATTAAAACTCGACTCCATTTAGTAGCTTTATCGCATGTTCATGCTCACTCATTCAGTGTTCGCTTCATCACCAACAACAACAATCAACCTACCCCTGTATATATATGTGCATGAACTTTCAACGCGAGTAAGCGAGTGAGCGAGCGAGAAATACGAAATATGTGCAAAATGTAGAGAAAATACTAAAACACACATTAATGTTCTAGATATAAAATTTCTCTCTTTTCTTTTCTTTTGCCATTTATGTACAAACTTGTATATATCTATGTATACGTATGTCGGTAGATCTACAAGCTTTTTTTCATATCACAGCAGTAAAAAGAGGATGAGAAAATAAGGGAGAAGAAATGGAAAATGATTTTTGTATATTCGCCACATAATGTTAGTCTTTCTCTCTTTCACTCTCTGTTTGATATACTTTCCTTATTTCATTTTATTTGAAACCCTCCCTTAAGGCATTGCTGAAAAAGGCTTTCGAGAAGGAGAACTTTTGCCTTTTTTCCCTTCGATTTCTTCGTAGTGCGAGCTTATATCATAATAATAGTTTAAATTCACTTCATGAAGATTTAAGGATGGACTTTTTCTTTTATCTAAGTCTCTAAGGAAGGAAATTTTGTTCACAGAATTATTTTGTAATTTAAATTAAAAATTTCCGTTGAATTATTTACCGAAAAATATTTTTTCGTTAAAAATTTATATGACGAATTTTTATTTATAATCAAATTTAATTTTGAACGAAGAATTTTCTTTTCAAAATAAAATCTTCGTTAAGTTTTTAACGAAAAATAATTTTTTATTTAAATAAAGATAAGAATTTTTTAAAAGTAGATTTACTTTTCATATCAAACTCTACCTTAAATAAAATCGTACATACAGGAAACTGTTCAGTATGCTTTGCACTCTCAAAATAAAATGAAAATTTCTCTTCTTGTTCTTTTTTCCTTTTTATGCTAATTTAAGAAAAAAATTCTCGTCGCTTTTATTTTGAGCATTATTTTATTGCTTCTTGCCTAGAAATCATTTTAGATGACTAAATTTTCTTTCTTTTGTTCAATCCAAAGAAATGAAATGAAAAAGGGAACAAAAGGAAAAAATATTACATAATACAATGCAAAGTATTGAATCATCATCGATTTATTGAAATCATTTTCTCCTACAATACAATAGTAGACAAAGTTTTCAAATAGAATATCAAGGGATGAAATTATTTGATAAGTAAAATAAAAATGCTTTTTAAAAATTCAATTTTTCAAAAAAAAGTGATAAAAATTAAAAAAATTTTAATGAAAAGTTTAAAAAATTATTTTTAAATTTTTTTTTTTTCGGTAAAAAAATTCAAATTAAAAAAATACGTTAAAATCAAAAAAGGTTATTTTATAATTTGAAAAATATGGTAAATTTGAAGAAATTTCCCATCCCTATGCAAAAATGCTATGAACTGGAAAATAAACTTGCTGTTATTGCTGTTTCATGATATCCATTTATGATCATCATCAATTCAATGAGGAGAAAATCCATCGATTGCCAGCAATACACTAACTCAAATGACCATCAAGATAGAGGAAAAACTCGGCCTTAATTTTTCGTTTCCTTTGCACAAATTTGAAATTCAACAAAAAAATTTTTCCCTCGTTTGCTTATTTTATTTTTGTACATTTTTGGGGAGACGACAGAAAAAATTTATTTTTCTACCTCGAGCTGTGTATGTGTGTACTTTTGCGTGAATAAAGTCATTTTGAAAAGGTAAACAGCATTTTGTGATTTCTTTTTCTCTTCTTTTATAGAAATTTACTAATACAATTTTATTGACTTGAAAAAAAGTAGCTTGAAGGCAAGTTCAAGAAATTTTTTTTCAGTCAATTAAATTATGCATTTGGAAAAAAATTTAAATATTTTTTCCTTCAAGTCTTTAAAGTTATTTTATTCATAATAAGGGAAGGAAAAAAAATTCTTTTATCATCTTTAGATTAATTTTTTCATTCACTTGCTGCTGTTTTTGTTTCGCAATTTACAAGAGCATTGTGACATCCCATAGGGAAATACTGAGAGAGAGAAAAAAATCAATTCCTTCTTCCTTATTTGTTCGTATGATTAAAATGAAAGAAGAGAATCATCATTCTCGTGTTTTCTGTTTTCTATGATGATTAACTGCTTGCTTGCTTGCTTGCTTGCTTGTGTCTTTGTAGATATATCTATAACTTTTCTTTCTTTCTTTTTCACTATGCCGTCTTAATAGAGAGAGAGAAAGAGGAAAATAGAATGGGAGAAAATTATGGGGTTGATGGTTGGTTGAATACACAAAACTATTATCGATAGTAAAACAAAGAGAAGAAAGAATTTAATAAAAAGAAATAATAGAAATACTATGATTTATTCTATAAAAAATTTCTGAATAAAATTTTTATAAATTTGAACCTAAAAATTTCTCAGTTCATCTTTACAATTTACAAATTTTGAAATTAACTTTTCAAACTTAAAATTTTTTAAGTTCAATTTTTGAACTTCGATTAAAGTTCAAAATTTTTTGAACAAAAATTCGAATTATAATAAAAAAAACTCCAAATATCATTTTATCTTTAATATTTAGTCAAAATTTATTTTATTTTAACTTTCTAAGAAATTAATTAATCTCCAAAAATTCAATTTTATCAAATTTATTTTGATCTGATTTTTTTAATTTTTTTTATTAGAAGATGATTTAAATTTCAGGATTAAAAAATGAAAAAAATATTTCTTATCAATTTTTTATCTATTACAATAAGTTTTAAATTTATGACTTTAGAAAATTCTAAGTTCAATGTTTTGTACTAAAATTAAAACTCAAAGCTTTTTCTGAAGTTCAATTTTAAATTTTTAAAAATAAAGCTCACTAATTTTCAATATGTTTTGATTACTAAAAATTATTATGAATTTTATTGATTTAAGAAACAATAGAAATTAATAAAAAAATTTGTTTCAGATTAAAAAGATTGTCTATTATTTCATATAAAAAGAATTATTCAATTCAATTTCTTCCCTTTCGTTACTCAAACCATATTCAACAACAATAAACACTTGCCATTTGCCAATATATACAGAAATGTAAGTAAGTAAGTAGATATGGATATAGATAAAAAAATATGAAAATATTTATGTACACACAAACACATATAAACTTATAGAGAGTGAAAAATAATGATTATTCAGTGGCGAAGATAATGTGTTGGTGATATAGACACAATGTCGAATGCTGATGATGTTGATGAGCCATATATGTGTATTGATGATACCACAACAAATCTATACATTTCATAAATTTGTTGCTTTCACAATAAGAAAATACTTGAAGGTCATAAATGGCCTAAAGGCAATTTTCTAGAAAATAAAGGAGTAAGAAGATGCTGCTCTTATTCATTGTGGGACGTGACTCTTGAATTTTAGTAGAAAAATGGAAAAATTTCTGCACAAGCTTTTTTGCTGCCATTAAGTGGATTCAATTGAAATAAAAATCAACTTCTATCACATGTAGGCAAGGGTTTAGGAAATTTTTGATAACTAAAAGAAAAAATTGTAAAATTATGATGAAATTCCAATAATTAAATTTTTGAAACTAAAATTTGAATTAAAACAGAAATTTTAAAATAAGAAACTGAAATCATAGAAATTTTGAAAATTTTGTTTTCATTAAAAATTAAGTTTAAAAAATTTTGAATTCATTTTTAAATTTTTAACGATTTTTGAAAATTCAAAAAAAATTTAACGGTTTTTTAAATTTTTCTTTTGTCATAATTTTGAATAAAAATATTTTTAGTACATTGATCTATCAGTCAAGAGTTTTCCTACAAGCCAAACTATTTTCTTGAGGTTCAATGAATGTGAAAATCTTTGGAGTAAAATTAAAAATTAGAGGAGCAAGATTTTTTTTGAAAAAAATATTTCAAAAATGTTCCTAACTTTTCCTAAACAAAATGATGCAAGAAAGATTTTTGTTTTCATAAAAGGGGAAAAGAGCAATGAACAGCAAATTTATACAAAGTCGTGTGTGTTAGCGAGAAAATCCATAAATGTGTAAGTAAATTTGATTTTCTTTTTCTCTTTCTGGAATGAATGAATCAAAAAAAGGGAAAAAAAATTCCCTCCAAAAATAGAAAGAAATTTAATAATTATGATTATGACCTTATTTCTCGATAAAGAATGAATGGAAATTTTTAGACAAGTGTGAGAGTGATCCATAGATCAATTCTACGTGTATAGAGTTGAAAACAACACACAATAGCAAATGTAAGGGTATTAGGATGCGTATTATGCTATTAAAAGATGCTTGTTGAAGGGTGGGTGAAAATTTTTCCTCTTTCTTTTTTTATTTCGCATTGATTTTTATGTCTCTCTGTATTTGCGACTAAAACATATTGAAAGAGAAAATCTAGGCAGTAACAACACAAAAAATTATTTATTCAGCACGCATCAAGCCATCAATATTCGATTTTAGTGTAGAGATATGATGAACAATTTTTCTTGAGGGAGTTTTACAAACATTCACTCGCTTTTAGCTTGCCTGCTTCCATAGAAATGCAAATTTTTTTTAATTTTTTTTTTATCGAAAAAATTGTTGCGTTCATGCATGTGCTTTGTATTTATCATTTATTTTAAGTCATAAAGTTTAGACACTTTGATTAAAATTGATTAATTGTAATTTAACTTTAAAATTTTTGAATTTTTTTTTTAAATTTCATTTTTATTGATTTTTGATCAAGATTTTTTTGAAATTAAAAAATTATTAAAAAAAAAACAAAAAATGTAAATAAAAGAATTTTTTAAAATTATTTGTTTATAAACATAAAAATGTAAACAAAAGTTGAAAATTTTCGTTAAAATTTTTAAATCTTTTTAAACTTTTTTAAAATTTTAAAAATTTAGAAACTAATAAAAATCTTTTATTGGTCATTTTTTCATGAATTTCTTATAAAATTCTGTTAATTTTTCTAACAATTGTTAATTTTTTTAAACTTCTTTCAAACGATATTACAAATAATTTATGACAATTTTCGATCTAATGTTAGTCTTGTCCTTTATATAAATATCCTAGCGTCTTCTTCTTGATAGACAAATGAAAGTTTCTTATTTTTCATCCTTGATTTATATTTATAAAAATCCATTAACAGAAGCACGTCATCTTTTTTTCACCACACTTTGCTCATATTTCTATTTTTCATATAAAAAAATTGCTAGAATGAATGGAGAGAGAAATTGTACTCACGGGAAATGACGCAATGATTTAACATCGTGCAATTTTTTCGATTATGATTATGTACATACAACAACACACAAATAACATTTTTTTCACTCTTTCCCTTCCTTTTATTTTCATGCTGCTGTTGTTGTTGGGAAAAAATTAAATAAAATATTATACACTGCCGCCGTTTTGCTTGTACTTAATATTTTTTGATAGGGAGAAGGAGTTTTCAATTTGTTATAATTACAGTTCATTTTTATTCACATTGCTGCGATTTTATGGGAGAGAAACTGAAGTGATTCTTTGCAATATGAAAAGAGGATGAGAATTTTTTTTCCTTCAATTGAATTCACGAGTGGTTTTTGAAAAATTGTTTAATTTCTTTGCTTTTTCAAACCCTCATTTTGAGCAATTTTTGTTAAATTTGATTTTTTAGCAAAGCTAGCAATTTTTAAATTCAATTCAAATGAAATTATCAAGAAAGAATTCAAAAGAAGTAGAGATATTTTCATCGTGGCAGATCAATTTTTTAAGAATAATTTTGATGCAATTGCTCAATCTTTTCAAACTTTATAATAATTTAACGATATTTTTGGAATCAAATTTTTTGTTGCGCAACAAATTTTCTTGTCACATGCAACAATTTTTTTGGTCACACACGACAAAATGTTGAAACGGATGACAGCGTCACCAGCGGTAATAATTGAAACTTATTTTAACTACAAAACAACAAAAGTCTCTATGACAAAATTTTTCAGCGCTTTGCAAAAACTCAACAAATATTTAAAGAATAATTAATTTATTGCACTTTCATGTGTTTCTATTTTAAACTCATCATCATCTCTAGTTTCGCTACATTTACTAAAAATACAAATTTCAGTTGCTGTCCCGTGAGAAAGATTTATTTAATTTTCAATAGAAAGTTTCTTTTTTTTGGCTCACTTGGAAATCTTCAATTATGAAATGTTCGCATGTAATGACAATAAAAATAAATTAAATATGCAAAACATGTAGCAATGAGAAAAAGAAAGAAAAAAAGATGCAAATTATCATAAATCCGCACTTGTCACACACATGAAATAAAAAGAGATGATTCGAAAGTTTCTCACCTTAAAAAATATGAGAGAAAATTTTGACTCATCTACTTGACCTTTTTAAGTGAAGTTTTTCATTGTTATTTACAATTATTTGTTGGCTTGTTCATCGTTGTGCTGTGCTGTTGTGTAAAAGGGAAATATGATCATCCTCATGGCATTTTTGTATTATTTGTTGACTGACTCGCTGACATACATGCATTTAAGAAAAGTTATGAAATATTTTAAAAAAATTTGCTGTCAAAATTTTTTTTCGAAAGAAATTCTATTTTTATATAAAAATTTTTGTAAACTTGTAGAATTCTAAAATTGTAGAAATAGTTGTAGAATTCTTACAAGTTTGTAATAATCTTAAACATTTAATATTTTCATAATAAAAACATCTTTTAACTTATATAATAAAAAGAAAACAAAAATTATTTATGAATTATCGTCATACTCGTTAATAATTGAGCTTAACAAGAAATCTATTTAATTATCAATAAATCACATTCAAAATTTCTTTCTCTTTTTATAATATTTTACAATTCATACACACAATAGATTGAAGAATGTGAAAACTATCAAATAAATAAAGTCAGCAGACAGTGAATAAAAAAGTGTATTTTTAAAAATTTGTAATTTATTATTTCGAAAGTAAGTAAAATGTGAGATAATTGTGTAAGTAAGTAAAAGATGTAAGTCAAGAAAAAATATTTTCTATCAATTCAATTCCATGTTAAAATTCACAAGCGTTTGTAATTTTAGTGCATTTAATTGCAAGTTGTAGTTGATAGCAAAAAATAAATTAAAAATATGACAAGTGCTCAACCAAGTTGATGTTAATATTTTCATTAAAATTCATTAAATTAAAAAAGCAATATTGCTCCAAAAAACTGTTCATTGTCCAATACAATGAGGTAGTCAGGTCATGATTTATCTATTTTTGCACAAACACACATATGAAAATTTTTTGTACTTAAAAAGAAAGGCAGCAACAGCAAGTACAGCAGTTTTCTCTGCAACAGATATATTACACAACTGAATGTACAATATTTGGTTGCGGCTGAGACTTAAAAACAATTACATGGCTCGCGCAAATGAAAGAAAAAAAATTTCAAAATATTTCCCTTCTCTCTCTTCTCTTTATTTCTGTGTTGCTCTTGAATGGAACAAGTAAGTTAAAAAAAATATTGCACTGATTATTTGCACATACTGAAATGTGATTGATTTTTATTTTATATTATTCAAGGGAGTGTATGGAATTAAATAAAAAAAAATAAAAATATTTCCTCGAGGTTATTTCACTGTACTTTTTGAATGAGAGACACAGACACTTTATAGACAGATCATTGAACTTTTCTTTTTTTTTTTTGCTCTCACTCACTCACTTGCAAAATAAAAAAAAAGTTTGCTTACTTCATTTACTTACTTTATATTTTTCTCAAGTTGTTACTTAATGTTGTTGCTAGTTGATATTCAAAATGAGAACGAGATTCAAGTCTTAAAAACTATAATTTTTGTTATTAGAACAAATCTCAACAGTTAGTTGAATAGATTGAAAATTTTTTAAAAAATTGATTCAAGGTTTAGATACTTTGAATAGAAACTTTAATTTAATCTAACATAAGAAAATTTTTGTAAAATTTTGAGCTCTTTGTTTTAAACTTAAATTTGAACTTTTAAAGTTCAATATTTTTTCTGCATTTCAAAGTTCAAAATAATTTTTTGAACTTTAAAGAATAAAAAATTCAAATATCAAAAAAAAATTTTTCAAAATATATACAAAGTTTGATCTAAAAATTATGAAGAAATTTTTGTAAAATTTTGAACTTTCTTGTTTTGAACTTAAATTTGAACTTTTGAGCTTTAAAATTAATTTTTGAACTTTAATTATTCTATTAAAATCTAAAATATTTCCGACAGTGCTTTTGTATCAAAAAATTGCAATCTTTACAATTTCTTGCAATTATTCATGTCCAAGTTTCATAACCTTGAATAAAATTCAACATCATACAACAGCCAATCCTAACGGTAATTTTATATTCACGGAAATGACATTAAAAAACTATTAAGATCATTTTTCATATCAATAAAGTTCAACACAATTCTTAATAAATTAATCAAATCGTCACTGAATAGCTTTTAAAAATTTTTCATGCTTTTCAAAAAATTTACACACGAAATTCCAACATACAGTAAAAAAATCTTCGTTTGTCAAAATATAAAAATAAATTGATGATTTTCTCATAAACATTTTTTAAAAGAAATAAGAAGAAATTTCTCGATTTGACCCGATAAATGTTCATTAATCTCCTCTTTTTTATTCACATTTGGCGGTCAAAAATCTTTTTTGGTATGAGCAACAGCGAATGAGAGAGGAAAAAAAGAAATTAATTTATGAAATCGATAACGATCACGCTTTCACGTATTAAGTGAATACATGCAGTCATACAAATTTTTTTATATATTTTCAAGTCTTTTTCCGCAACATTAAAACAAATACACAAAACAGTATGTGATAATTAATAAACAAAAAAGTTTGGAGATAAGGAATGAAAGCACACCCAAATTATTTATGCCTCACCTTTGAATTTTATTGTATCTTTAGAATTCTTTTTTGATTCAAAATTTATGTTAAAAAAATTCACTAAACTTTACAAAGTTCAATTTAAAGTTCAAAATTTTTAGCTTTTAATTGATCTTGCTCAAAATTTTAAAATTTTGTAAATTTCTGACAGCTCAAATTATTAAAAAAAGTTCAAAACGAAGTTCAATTCAGGTTCAAATTTGAAAAAAGCTGTTTTAAGTTCAAAATATTTAAAGGAAAGATTTGCTTGAAAAATGTTTATAGCCTCGCCTTTTATGATTTATTTTCTTTCTACCATTTGAAATTTTTTTGTTGCGAATATTTGACACAAATTATATTTTTACAGTATTTGTTAAAATAGCATAATGTGCTTGTTACTCAATTTGAAAAAGAGAGAGAAGAAAATTTACATAATCATGCACACATAGCTGTATGTTGTTTTACAGGAAAGGAGATGGGCATCACACGCATGACACAATAAATCATCACTCGCAATGAATTTTTTGTTTCTGTTTTTCATGATTATAAAAGTTTTATATGCATTGTATTCGCTGCTCCTCGTTTATATATAAAATATTTTTGGGAGGTTTATTAAATTATGCTTTTTATTACATTAAAATTAAAATTAACACATATATACGTGTATATGAGAAGTAACAGCATTGGTGATGATTATGACTTTTGAGAGCATGCAATAAAATTCATATCCATGTTTTGGGAAATGAAAATTTTTTAAGTGCCAAATTGTAAACTTTTAATGAAATTTGAAATTTTCTAACAGTTTAAAATTTTAAAACGTTCAGATTTAGATTCAAAACTTAGAAAAATTTTTTAAGGTTCAAAAGTTTATTTTGAAATTACATGAATTTTTAATTTTTTTTTTTGACATTTTTTGAAGTTCTTGGGATTTTTTAATTTAACCTTAATATAAAATTTGAAAATATTTTTTATTCCAAAAAACTCCCATAGTCTGATTTTTTCTTCCTACTCATCCCTCATTCACTCGACATATTCATGCGCTATTATTATATTGTTATTTAGCCTTTCACCATATTGTTTGACTACTGCATGCTCTCTTAGTGTAATTTCATGCTACAAGTAAAACTTCAATGTTATCTAACATGCTATTAATTAGATTGTAAAGATATTCATCTTATGATACTTAAGCATGTCCGCCAAAATCCACCTTTATTGTGTTTTCACATATTCCATAACAATATTTTCATTGCTGAAAAGGATTTCCTCACTTGTTTCTATTTATCTATAGATTAATCTTTTTTTTCGTTTGAAAAGCACTTGAAAGTTAATGAAAAGAAAAGACAAAAAATGATGGAAAAATTGTGAAGTTTCTAATCTAAGGAAGAATAATAATTTGGCATTTTGCAGACTATTTTTTGATTAAACATTCGATTCCATAATAAAAATGTTTTAAATAGAAAACTTTTTTGTATTATAATGTTTTTAAAAAATAACGGTTTTGTAAAATTTAAATGAATTTTGTATACATTAAAAATTGTAAATAAATTTTATAATCTTACAATTTATAAATTAATAAAAGTAGAATAAAATTTTTGCTAACTTCACGAAGACTCAAAGCAATAAACAAACTGTTTCGAAAAAAAAATCTTCCTTAATGTTTACTTCATTCTTTATGACAATTTTCATGGACACATCTTTGTATTTCATAACACGTAAGAGTAAATTGTCTCGATATACAAATAAATTTTATCACTCATTTAAAGATCTCGTTGTGGCTATCTCCATTTATCTATTTCCAAATAAATATTTTACGTTGTTGCTAAAAAATTTTGCGTAGTTAGTTAACTATAGGATAAAAATTGAAGGCGCAACAATAAAGCATATAAAAAAGGTTTGATTTATGGACTCAATTTTTCCCTCATCACACTAGTATAAAAAATTGTAATTTGATTACTAAACTATGAAAAATACTCTCGAAACTTCCGAATGATACACATATTCAATCGGTCGACTAACGTCCATCCTGTATGGCAACATATACATGTATTCATATATATTGAGATGATACGGAAGCGAAATAGTAACTGACATTATTTTCTGCATCTATCAATCAGTCAACGTGCTCGTGTATGATGCCATCGTCATATCGAATATAGCACTGGCTACTCAGTTTAATTAAATTAAAAAATTTATAAAGTTGTATTTGTTTGTTTTTTAAAACAAGAATGAGAGAGCAAAAAATTGTTGATATCAGTTTATGGAAATAAACTTAGTCTGTTGTGTATTTTGCTCTCTCTATATTTATGTGTGGGATGCTGGGCGACATTAATGTAGAAGATGAATGGTGAAGACACAAATCAGTTAATTTATTATTATTATTACTTTTATTCATTTTTATTTTAAGGTTAAGAAACTCTTTTTGCTTTTATTACAACTTTTTTCTCAATTTACATCCTTGTCAGTCTAAAACGTACAGTTGCTCAGTTTTTGTTTTGATTTTGTAAAACTAAGGTAAACTTTTTGAATTCATAAAAATTGAATAGAAAGACCGGTTTATACTCGAGAAAAGACAGTAGTTCCTGACTAGCTAGAGTTCTAAAACTTTCTTAATAGCTAACAATGCATTCTTTACTGAATTTTAAAGAATATTTACAAAATCTTATTTAAAATTAACGAAATAGCTCAATTTTTAGAAACCAGTCGCGCTACAATCGACCTCAACATTTGTCGCATGTGACAAAAAATGTAGTGTTGTGCAACAATAAAATTAAATCTAAAATATTTCTTTAATTAAATTAACCAAAAAAGTTAATGATGTTTTAAATTTTTTATACAGAAATTAAAGAAATATTTCTTGTTTTAAAAATGTTTGAAAACTTACAAAACACTTTTTTACAATAAATTAGAAAGGTTTTTGTGTAAGTCAACTTGCATGATTTAAGTCAAGTCGCATGCAAGTACCTAAATTAATAACCAACAAAAATTCTTATTATTCTTATTTATTAAGAATTCCAATATAAAGTTTGTAAGTTTCTCATCCTTGAATATACACATAGTATGATCATTAAGTAGACTTTTTAAGAGTAAAACTTGCAAAGAGAGAGAAAGAAAGACAAACATATAATAAATACAAAAAAGGGCAATGTGCTCACGCTCGCGTTTTGATGACTTAAACAGACGATAAATTTTCGACGCGTACACTTCTGTTTACACTTCTCTCACTCACTTATTCACGAGAAACAATCTCTTTTTGCCAAATGCATAATATAATGTATTGTATTGTGCACGCTAGTGAAGCGAGTGAAAACAGCTTTCGTCTTACGTCCACTGCCCACTTTCCATTTCATTATTTTATTTTATATCATTTGTGTCTGTCTGTGCATACAAAATTTCTTTCTTTCTCATTATTGCACTTTTTTGAAGTGATTTGTCGATTTGAAAATTGATCGTACGTGCGACAACAACAACAGCATTAAGTCAATCATAATTAATGAAAAGACAATTTATGTAATTTATCATTCTTTTAAAATTCAATTATTTATGGTTAAATCAAGACACCTACAATTATTTTTTTTATGGGAATTCTTTTTGTTTTTAACTCATTTATGGAAGATCAAGTGAAACTGTTGCTGCTGTATCAAAATATTTTGACAATTTCATGATTTTAGACCAACAATCGATCAATGTCTTTTCTTTTTTTCTTATTTTTCTTATCTCAAAGCACAAGCTGTGTTTTGTTTATGAAAAAAGAATCAAAGAATCGAGAGACTCCATGTGTCCTTGTTGAAATGCTAATTGGACAAAATGTGACAACTTAAACTTAAAAAGAATATTTTGAATAAAAACAGTTGATTGATGATGTTTTCTACCTTCTTATATATGTATGTGCTTCATGTAATCAAGATGAGATTTTTCTTTCTTTCTCTGTTTCTGTCTTCCTTCATCTCATCTTAAATTCATTTCAAGTAAATGTATGTGCGATGTGATGTTTTTAATATAAAATTTTTTAAAAACGTTTTTTAACGAAATAATGGAAAATTTTTTGCTTGTTTTGTTATGAATTGATTTTTTAAAAATATTAATTTCTATGTAAAACATAGAAAAACATAGAATTTCATAGAAAATATTTTAATTTCTACAAAAACATTGAAAATTTGCTCTACTCTACAAAATTCTATTATTTCTTAAAATATTTCTATAAATTCCTCACATGTTTGATTTTATTTGCATTAAATATCAATGTGCTTCAGTTCAATTCAAATAATAGTAGTAGTTATTGTTGTCGAGAGGAAATAAAGATTTTACTCGATCAAATCAAATTTTGCACGTCTTTTGTTCAATTTCAATTTTTCTTCATCAAAATGATTTTTATCAGAATACAAACTTGGATATTGTGACAACGTGATCAAATTTTGATTAATTGAGGTTGAACTTTTCTTATTGTGTTTATATTAGCAAAATGAAGAAGCATAAGAGAGCACGAAAAGGTGAATAACCGATTGTCATAAGCATTGCCAATCCCGAGACACCGATGAACACTTAATTATCACTTATTCCATATAGTCAGCGAATACAAAAAATACGAAAGAGCAAAAATTAAAGAGAAAATAAATTTATGATTTCCATAAAATTTTATAAAGAAAAAGGCAGAATGAGAAGCATCTCGAAAAAGAGTAAGTAAGAGAAAAAGAATAAAGAGAATCATTGAAAGAAAGAAAAAATTTATTAAAATTGTTGTTACACTGTGACTCAGTTGAGAGTGCACAAAGCGACAAAAAAAAGTTTCT
This sequence comes from Polypedilum vanderplanki, assembly GCA_018290095.1. Lineage (NCBI taxonomy): Eukaryota > Metazoa > Arthropoda > Insecta > Diptera > Chironomidae > Polypedilum > Polypedilum vanderplanki. Next base: position 32,463,674 of record CM031380.1, on the reverse strand, counting down.
GTTTGGCTTGACTGCTTTTTTCTTATTTTTCATCTTCTTCTGCACTTTGAATTGCTTAAACTCACACTCATTCACATACTTAAAATATAAAATATATCGCTCATCTTTATTAATATCTTTGAACCATTTTATTGTACTTTTATGTAGTTTGCTTTCTTGTGATTCTTTTTTGTTAAATTGAACAAGTTTTTTTTTTAAAATGTTTCAGTTAAAAACTTTGATTTAAAGACTGAAATTATTTAATTTTTTAACAAGTAAATTATATTTTTTTTTTTTTTGAATTTGCTCAAATTTTCACAAATTTATAAAATGAAGTAAAATTTAAAATTATAGCTTTTATTAATCAAGGAAAAAAAATTATATTTTATCGTATAAAACATGTTGCATGTGACAAGTTATTTTCCCTTGTTTTAAACATAACAACTAATGTGTTTTTGTGACACACAAACGTTGAGTAAAATTTAAATTTTCAATAAAAACAAAAATAATGCGTAAAATTTTATTCTTGTATCGATTAGGAAATCATTAGGTATTAGTGTATAATTGATTTTGCAGGTTTCAATTCAATTTTAATAATGATTTTAAACTAAAGGTATTAATGAAAATTTATTTTGTTTACACAACATTTTGTCATTTTTTTAGATCACTTATGTAACATGCAACTTTTTGTCATTTTTGCCAAAATTTTCTTTATATTTGCTATAATGAATATTCTCGTTATTTTAAAATAAAATTTAAATTTCGAAAAAAACAAATAATTATTTCTGAAAACTTTGTTTTTTCTATTTTGCTTTACAAATTTTTTTCTTAAAAAATCGCAATCATTGAAATTTTATTTGATAACTTAAGACAATTCTAGACAGACAGAAATAATCATTTTGATAATTTAATATTTCTAAGAAATATTTCTAAATATGCCAAAAAAGTATATGAAGATAATTATAGATCTAAAGGATGAGCTAAATGTCTCGGAATTTTTTTTTTCGGGAGAACCTTGGAATGATTTGGCTCGCGTGTTTTTGTCTGTGTACTTGAAAATATCAACATCACAGGTAGGAATTTACAATAACTGTATTTAAATCTCATCAACATCATCATTTAGTTTCAAATAGCAACACAAATAAATAAAAAAAAGTCAGAGTCAGAGAGAGAATAACAATGGACGATTATGATTAATTGTTATGTTAAGGAAATGAGCATTAATGGTGCACCATACGTGTGTTGAGCTGTGAGTTGTGCTTAATTTTATTCAATCAAGCTACAATTTCTCGCCTTCCTTTCTTTCAATTTTTTTTTGACACAAACACAAACTCTAAAAAAAAGATTTACTTACTTTCAAAAATAAAATTATTTATTGTTGTATAAAATAGAATTACCATTAGAAAGAAATGGAGGTCATTGAATTATTTTCCCTTCTATTAAATCTCTTTATATTTTTTTTTTTCAAAGTAGTTATTTAAATAGACACATATTCGATTTACTCACTAATGCAGCATCAAGGTAAATGCCGATGCGACCTCTAAAGCGTCGCCTTTATTTTCCTCTCTTTAAAAAAGAAAATTATTTTTTAAGTGGCATAAAATCCTTAAAATATCAATTTATAAGTTTATTAAAATAAATGTTTTAATATTGGAAAAAAACTTATAACAGTTATAACAGTATTATAACAGTTAACAAAACATTTTAGATCTGATATGAAACTTTTGAAATTAAATAAATTTTTTTGAAGCTTTAAAAAAATTTTTTTCAAGTAATATAAAAATTTTATAACAGTTATTACAATTTTAAAACTATTATAAATGTGTTATAACTGTCATAAATTTAATATAACAGTCATAAGTTTCTTCATAACACTCAAAAATCGTTTTTTTAAAGTTAATAAATTGAGTTTATGGATAAAAATTTTACGTCAATTATAATTTTTTTTCTTTCAGTGTATTTTCAAACATTGAAAATACAATGGAATTTGCACATATAGTCCAAAATAATCATCGAAAAATGCGCTTATTTTATTTTATTTTGTTATGCTTTAAAATTCAATTTCACAGCTCTAGGTAAATATTATTAAACAGAGTAGAGCGGAAGTTTGTGGTCGAAAGACCTTTGATCTACAATAGACTAACTAATTTGCCTAAGACGACGACGATGACAGAGACAGAGATGGAGCATAACAAAAGAGTGTGTTGTTTGAGTGCTGGCGTGGACAAGTTACGCAAACGAAACTTTACTTACTTATAGTTAATGGTCGACCGTCGACTGACTACAGATTACGTAAGAAATAAATAAATTTAAAAAGAAGTTGAAATATATTGAAAAAAATATTTTTTCCCACCTCATGTCAACTAATTCTTCTCATCTTAATTTATTTATTTACCCTTCTAAATTCAATTTAATTAAATTAATTTTTTCATGCACAATATTCCTTGTTTAAATATAAGGAGAAGTATTGCTTTGCATATTTAATGAAAGTTGTCGCTTAATATCTTTTGTTGTAGGAAATAATAGAAAAAAACAACAAATTTTTGCCTCTTTTGTGATCTTGAAAATTATTTAAATTTATAAGCGGTTTTTCTGTTTATTTTTACTTATTATTAAGTAATTGTTATGTACTTGAACACAAAATTGAAGCTCAAAAAACTTTTAAACGATGATATTTTGTCATTTCTTGCTAAATTCATTTTAATTACATGTTTGACAATTTAATTTCATTCGTTAAAAATATAACGAAAATACAGACATTTTTACAGTCTTTCGTTAAAATTTTTCATTTTTAATTTTTAAATTTACGTTATTTTGTTAAAATTAATTCTCTTTTTAATTTTCGTTAAAAAAATTTCTTCGTTAAAAATTTCAAATTCTTTCGCTTATAAAATTTTAAAAATTTTTCTATAATTTCTTTGTGCATTTAACATTGACAATGCAGAGCAAATCTCGATTCTATTCTTTTTCACTCGTCTGTATTTCCTCGACGATGTGTATACAAGTACGGTGTAGCAAAATCAGCAGTGAGCTGTATAAATATGTACATCTCTCGAGAATGAGAAAAAATTAAATTTTTTTAGCATGGATAATGGTGCACAAAACACAACACATATATAACATACGGTAGTTGTGAGTTAGAGTAAAAAGAAGACGAAAAAGATATTACAGTTTAGTTGGAAAAAGTAACAGCGGCAGCAGCAGTGAGACTATTTAACAACAACCACAGCGATGTTTCTTTTTTTTCCTTCACTCAAACTATTCATAAAAATTGATTTTTACAGTTGAATACTTGGCCTCCTCTCTTTGCAAGCAACATGCTGTCAGCTTTCATCACAATGCCAAAAAAAAGATTACAATAGCATGTCTATGTGATGGTGGTGGACAGAAGACTTTTTTGAACCAAAAAAAAAAGCTTTCACTGTATCTAACTCATTCGTTTGCTTGGTGTATGTCATTTATGCGAACATTATGGCAAAAAGGAGAAAAAGAAAGAAAAATTTCTATGTGCACATTCAAAAAACAACATAACCATTTCAGGTCATTGATTTTTCTCTCTTTTTCCATGCTCGCTTACTCGCTTCATTCGGGCACTCAATGCTGCTTAAGAGTTTATAATTCAAACACATAAAGTCACCGCCGTGTGCTCTCTGCTGGCTGCTGCTTCGTCTATCTTACTCGCTCGCATGCATATACATAAACGTAACATTTTCAACATCATTCAACCACATAATGTCGTTGATGAATTTTTTTTTTTCAAACTTACTCATGAAGTTTTTAAGGTAATGAGAAATAATAGAATTTTTATTGTCATTAATTTCAAATTTAAATATTTGATTTTAAAGAATTTCTATGAAAAACATCGAATTCTATCAAAAATTCATAGAAAAACATAGAATTTATTAAAAAATTTGAAAACTTTCTATTAAAAATTTAAATTTTTATAAACTCATAAAAACAGTGAAATCAAGAAAAAAATTTGTTTTATACTTTCATCAATAGACATGAAGAATTTTTCTTTAATACTCTTGACTTGGAAAAAACATTTATTATTTTCGAACATAGAAATTGATAAAAATTTCAAAAACTTTGGTAAATCGACAAAAATTTTCCATTATTTCATTCTTCATAAACATCTTCATAATGAACAACAAATAAAATATTGAAACAAAACAATGCATGACAATAATAATTCCGGTTAATAATATTAAATGTAAAATAGAAGTCAACAAACGCACTATTTTTATTATTGAGTAAAGAAGTGAAAAGCAGCGGCAATAATTTTTTATTATAAAAACGTGTGATGATTAAAATGATGAAAATTCCTGTGGCTTTCTTTCTTTCTTTCCATTCATTATTGTTTTTACTCATTTGTCTATCAAAAGAAATTTTTTGTTGTTGTTGCTGTTGTATATCAGTCACTCAGTCATTTAAATTTAGTCTTTTTACTATGAGAGAAAGAAAGTGTGGAACATCCACAAAAAAAAAGTAATAATAAAATTAACTGAATATACATGTAGAAATATATAAGAGAGTGCAAAACAGTTAGATGGAAGCCAATACATAAAAATTTATACACAACAATTTCATTCATTCTCTCTCTCTCTTACTTTTTTTTTTGAAATGAACTTTCAATGAACATAAACATATTTATAGTTTTTTATATAGAGCTCTAGCAAGCAAGCAAGCAAGCAAGCAAGCGATGTGAAAGAAGAATGATGAGGAAATTCTCAATTAACTACTGAAGTAGTAGTGAATAAATAAGTAAGAAAGTGTAATCGCCCTAATATTTGACCATTTCTGTCTATTCACAGTTTTACAGCTCACTGCTGCTGCTGTTGTTGCTCTGCGGTCAAATAATTCCCAAAACCTAGAATTTCATTGTTCAAAAGAAAGCAATTAGGTGTAACTGCATAAAAATATTTCTCATCAATTATAAAACTCAAAAAATGGGAAAGTATTGAAATATGATTAATTTTTATTTATCGATATTTGAAAGGCAAAAAAAATATTTATTGTTTTTTTTTCTATTTACTCACTATGCAATTGCATAAAACAACAATATTGATAGAAAGATAGATGGATAACATTACGAAATTGAGAAGGCTACAATCGCTAGAGAAAAAAAAATTATAAAAAGTGTTGGAAATCTATATTTAAATTCATTACAAAATGCTTCTTTTTGCTCTTCTCTATTTCGAGTTTTTCCATTTGAGTTTCAAAATATTTTTATATTATGTTGTGCTAGAAAAGAAGAGTAAAAAATTACAATAATCTCTTTGGAAATATCTTTTTGTTTCATTTGAAATTCATCTTGTTTCTTTTACTCAGTTAGTTAAAAACTTTTATTTTGCTTCTTTTTTCTAGAATTATTGTAAATTTTTTTCTTAAAGTTTAAAAAATTCAATTTTTACTGACATTATTAAATTTGAAAAATCTGAATTTTGTTTAAAAAATTTTTTGGTTTTATAAAAAATCTTCAAAAACTGAACAGTTGCTTACATTTTTATTTAAATTTTTACGTGTTATGGCAGAATTTGCTAATTCATCGTTTAATAAAATTAATATCAAATTAAAAATTGTTCAATTTAAAAAGAAAAAAATCACAGTAGATTAGATAAAATAATTAAATGAGCAAGAAAGCTTAAACATACAAATATGAAAGAGCATAAATCAAAAAGTGACATGAAGGCGCAAAAGTAGAATTAAATTGTTATTCATCCGCTTCAGTGAGAATAGGAATGAGAAAGCATGTTTAGATTCCATAACTTCCATATCTCAATTTCAACCAAAGAAAGAAAGAAACAAAAAAGAGAAGAAGAAAAAAAAAGTTTTAAGCAGAAATATTCGCAATAGAATTGAACTATTGTTATTATACTGCTGCTACTTATACAATTTATTATTTTAGTCTCGCTATTATGAAAAAGGTCAAGGGACGACTAGCAGCAATAACAGCAGTAAAAATTTGCTCTAAATGCTCTTAAACTTACATACATAAAGGTAGATAGATAGAGAAAGATTTGTTATGCTTTCAAAACAATTCAACATTCAATTCAAATTTTTAAATGTGTATCTAAGCAGCAATTTTTATGTGTGTGTATGTAATTTTTTATGTTCACATTGAAATCAATTAAATTGACGTGATGACCCCAATAACGCTTTAATAAGCTCACTCTCTGAGTGCTTAGAATTAAAAGATACGCTCAATGGACATTGGCTCTACTACTACTGCTGCTGCTGCTGCTGCTGATTATGATAAAAAATTATTTACTGTGACTAAACATTTAAACATTATAAATTGCAAAAAACTCTGAGAAAGAAAAAAAATTTATTTTGCACACACACAGAAAATAAAAAAATTCATTTTAATTCCTTTCATACACACACACATTTTTTTGTATGCTGATTATGGGTGAGTTCAAGAAAAAGAAATGAAACAGTCATAAAAATTAATAATATTTTCGTGATGCGGAACAATTTTTTTTTCGTACGTTTGTTTGGTTTTGCTCTTGCTCGCACTTAACAGAATTGAAAGGAGGAAAAAAAGAAGAAAGAAAGAAAAAAATTAAATTTTTAGTGTGAACAGTAACATATATGGCTGTGGCTGGCTTGAATTACAAACGATTAAAATTCACTTCTAACATTTTGATAAATTCAATAATTGAGGTTTGGAACACTTTTTAAAAATTCAAAAAGTTTCTAAAAATTTTGTACAAAAAAGAAACTTTTTTCAGTTTTGAAAATTTCAAGTTCAAGGTCAAGATCAAATAATTTTTTAAAAATTTAAAGTTTAAAATTTGCGCATTTACAAAATTTTTAAAAAATTTGTGTTATTGAGAAAATTTTCTTTTGAGATATGTGAAAATATTGTTGAACGATTAAAGCGAATTTTAAAAAAAAATCTAGTTTCAAGAGCTTGAAAGTTCATAAATAAATTTTTGAGTTCAAAATTTTGAACTTCAGAAGTTTTTGTTTACATTTAAAAAAAATTTCAAATTTTTCATTTAAAATTTAAAAATATTCACAAATTTAGAATGTTTTGTTTTTTCTCGTGCAGACAAAAAAATTTAATTTTTATTAAAACCAAAAAGTTAGCAGGTCTTAAAAATATTTATAACTTTAAATATTTGTTAACAAGTTTGTCAATTTTAGAAAATATAATTCATTCAAAAATATTGAAAGCTTCCCAGCCTAAGTCAAAAAACAAAAAAAAGTCAGCTAAAAATTTTTCACAATCGATCTAAATTATTTCTCATTTTCATTGTGACATGCAACTTGTGGTTCTAAAAAGAGCTTTTTTTTGAAAAAAAAAGAATTGCATGTCGACACAGACCAAAAAAAAATAAGAATTGAAAAAGAAAAAAAAATTCCTCGGATTTCAATGAAATAATGCAATTTTATAAACAACACAGAAATTGATAATCCGTATATTGTTGTTACCTGCCACCACACAATGACTGATACAATGGATCATAATAAATTGAATTCTTTTTTTTATTTTTTTTGCTGCTGCTGTTGCTGCTCATAAAGCCAATTGATATGAAATTTAATTATCGATTTTTCATCTACATTCGGTACATACCTGAAATGAACACAGAAACAGAGAAAGAGAGAGAAAATGAATTAATGATTGTTGTTGTTTTTTTTATTTTGCTGTCGTCATTTTGCAAGTTGCAATATATTGACATGAAAAGTGGATTGACAGTGAGAAGGAGGGGAAAAAAGAGGAAGGTAAATTGGGTGTTATATGTACATTGTGTAGCGCGTTCTGACATCGATTTTCTATCTATATTTAAAAAGCATCCATCGAATGCCGTTTTTGCGCAAGAATCAATAAAAAAAAGTTTTGTCGAGTTTCAAAGTTTTGCATTAGATTAAATTAGGCCTAAATAACAAAAGTTAAACATATCTCGAAAATTTTTAAACGAAATTATTTCTTTATATTTTATATTAATTTTTCGTTAATCTTATTATAAAAGAAGAATCTTATAAAGAAGATATAAATTTTTGACGAAAAAATTTCGTTAAATTTTAAATTTTTCATTTTTTTTGGTAAATATTGACGAATACCAAAAATTTAAAAAAAAAAACAATCAATACATTTTTGACAAAAAAGTTCGTTAAATTTTCAACGAATCACGAAAACTTTAAATTACTTTTGTTTCCATTTGTTGCACATAAAATGTAAATATTTTCACTTTATATCAATAATTTCTAGTGAACTAATATCAAATTAACCTTGTTCCACTTACATGCAATTGCATACACAATCATGAACAATTAAAAAAATTTTAAAATTTCACGGCCATGATAAAAAATTTATGAGAAGAAATGAGTGACTTTCGCAACATACAATTCAATTCTATGCATGATGTTGAACTTTATGGCGTTTTACATTCTTCTATGTCTTTTTTTCTTGCTTACTCTTTTCTACACTTATGTCATAAGTCTATAATTATGTGTGCTTTATTTATGGCATTAAATTTATTTTTAATACACATAACATTTACTATTATATGATTTGTAGATTTTTGTTTCAGGCTGAATTTCAAACAAGAATTTTTTTCTTTTTTGCCACCTAAAGGTAAAAATTTAATCATTATAATTTAATTTACCACGCATAGAATTACTGAATGAAGTCACTGACTTAGGGTTAAGAATCATTGCATGGTCAAAAATTTACATATTTTGGTAGTTTTTCATTATTTTTTCCTCCCTTATATTTTTTTAATAATGAATAATTTTCTTATGCTTCGCCACTTTTCGAATGTAGAGAAAAATTTACATAAGTTTTTGATGAACAGCAGTTGATAAGCTCATTATAAGATCTTTTCCTCACATTTAAATTACTTGCCTTATTTGGTCTTTGAAAAATGTCAAAAAATCATTCATTGATGACTTAATTAAAAGATGAAATTAATCTTTTTTCTGTCTTTTAATTTTATTACTATATGCATGTCATCACGATTATTGTCGCGCTTTACATTCGATTCATATGCTAATTAATTTATAATCTATGCATATATTAATTATTGCTTTTAACGACGCGATGATTCGAATGAATTTTGATAGCTTTTCTTGCTGTTTTAATTGTTTGTTTTGTTGATGTAATTTGATTTATTGTTTTATTCTTTGAATTGTTTTTAATTGTTCTAAAACAATTAAATATTTTATAAATAAATAATAACTTGAACAAAACTTAATTTTTTAAGAAATATAAATAAACACAAATTAAAGTATGAAAACTTAATGAATGATAAAATTAAGAAATTTAACGAAAACTGAAAAAAATTTGAATTTAAAAAAATATTTAAATTTTTAACGAAAAAGTATCGTCAGTTTCCAAATTATTAACGTAAAATCAAAGTCTGGGAATTTTTGATTCATGTAAAAAAAAATCAAGAAAATCAAATCTAAAGCAAAATTTATCAAGTTAGTTTTTACTAATAAAATTTTCTAAGAACTTGCTTTAAAATAAAGAAAATAATGTTTAACAAAAGTTTTCGTCAAATTTTCGTTAAAAAAGTTAAAGTGTTTTCTAATCTTCAAAAAATTTTAATCTTGTTTCATCACTTAATTATCACAAATTTATATTTTTTATAAAATGAGGAAATAACTCAAAAAAACCAGAGAGGATGTTAAGAAACACAAAAAAATTTCTCATCACATTTTGATATTAATTAATAATCATTCTCTTTAAAAAATGCAAATAAAAATTAATCTAGGCGGTGATGTCCATTAGTGAGAAAGGTAAAAAATATGTAAATGTGAATAATTGGAACTTCTTCATTGTTAAACTTATTTATTTTTCTCTTCGTAGCGGATACGCTATAAAAGGAAGTTTCAAAAATAAATGTAATAAAACAATACGTTGTTATTTGACTTTTTCACTCACTTCTTTTTATTATACACACACACAAACTTCAATAAAAAAGTGTGGAAATAATTTTTAAGTAAATTTTGTTTTTTTGTGTGTCGAACATAACACCGTTCGTTCGTTGGCCGCAAGTAGACGATGAAATGAATGAAGAAACCAACAACATTGAAAAGTTTTTTTTTGGAATAAAAATTAAATTTAATTATCGCATTTCTTCTTATGAATTGAATTTCTTTGTTTATTTTTATTCAAATTTTCTATCAATATTGAGTCATCTTTTTTTAACTCTGCATTCTTATGTGTAAAATTCAATGAACTTTTTTCACTTTAAAGTCGATTATTTCAATAAATATTAAGAAATAACATTTAGACAGTCTTTTGCAAAGCAAGCATGAAAGAAAGAAAGAAAAAAATTTAATCTAGAATGTCGATGTTATATGTACATATAGTGAGAAGATCATCATTCAACTGACTGCTGTGTGTTCATGTGAAGCACATAATTACAACAATAAAGATCATTACAAAAAAGACTGAACTGTAAAATATAATTTTTATATATTCTTATAAAGAGTTAGATTGAAAGAAAAAAAAGAAGAGAGTTCAATAAATTGAGTTAGAAAATGATGATTATTATGTGAATTATGATTTCACATGCTCTTTTGTGTTTTGGTAATTAGATTTGGCTATTAAAGCATACCTATAGAATTTTTATATTAACTTTGGAATTTTTAAAAAAATTTTTTCAAAAATTTAAAGTTCAATATAATTTTGCAGCTTTTGTCATTGTGACAAATGTGTTTCTGTCACACATTACATGTTGCACTAAAATTTATTTGAATAAAAACTTAAAACTATGCTGTTTTTTTATTGTAAATAGGAATTCATTTAATACCTTTTCTCAATATCGATTTTGCAGCTTTTACTTCATAATAAATAAAAATTTCAAGCAAAAAATTTAATCAAATTTCTTTTATTTACGTCACATGTGTCATGTAACATTTGTTTACATCACATGTCACACAACACTTTTTGACATTTTTGCCAAAATTTTCAATTTCTCGTCATTTTTACAATGAATTTCTTCCTCAAGTAGGTTTTGGAAATTTTTAGTGAATTTTTATAACTATAATCTATATAACTTGTACATTAACTAAAAATTTGAAAACAGTTAAAAGCAATAAAACTTGAAAGAAGAAAAAATTCCATCATTCAGTGTATCACACCACATTTCTTTTTTTCATTTCCATCATCATCATTCATGCTTCTCATCATAAAAAAGCAAAAAAAAAATTTATGTAAAACTTTGCCGAAGCACAAAAAATACATAAAAATTTGCCAACAATAAAAAAAGTTTCTTTTCGATAGCGCGCGCGAAGTAAGTAGAAAAAAAATTTGTAGTAAGCAGTAAAAGCAAAAGAGAGTGGATCAAAGCACATAGCACAGGTTTATGACCCTTTTGGTGATGAAATAAAATAAATGGAAAGCATGAAAAAAAAGATGATGAACGCAGCAGAGAATGAGTGAGTGAAAGAAATACGAACATGAATGTCACAAGTTTTCACAACCAAATAGTTATCAAATGATGTGTAGCTCCTCACAAACTAAATTTAAAAAAAAATAGTATTGTTATTCTTTTTCTCGCGTACTCATTTCTAATTTCAATCAGAGTTGTTTATTGTTGATTTTTAATAAATCATCGAAAAATGACCGTTATTTATAAAATTTGAATTTTTCAAAAGATTTTAAGGCTCTTAGATTAATTGTCATTAAATTTCTAAATGGTTTCTGATCAATAATAATAAAAAATAATATGAATAAATTAAATTAAAAAATCGTTTAAAAAACAGTTGAGAAAACAATTCTTTGATGAACAACTCTGATTCCAACACAATATGAAGAAATTTCTTCTTTTTTCTATTTCTTACTGTCTATTATTGAAATATAAGAAGCGCAAGCAACGATGTGTATAAATAATATCGTCCGTTAATCAAATTGCCAACAACAACAACAGCAACAGTAGAAAAAATCATTCTATACGAGTCTAAAATTTTATGATCGCCACTAATTTCCATTGTTTCATTTTTTTCTTTCTTTCTCTATTTTCAAACATTTGAGCAAAAAAAAAACTTTTATGATTTTAACACACAAAAAAAAAAAAAAGAAAACTTTCCATGCACTAAATTTGGTTAGTAACAAAAACAAGATGAATGACCTTTTTCTTTGGACTGACAATTTTCTCATGAACCATCAAATTGACATCGAATCTCGAATAATTAATAACATTTAAGATTTACTTTCGCTCCCGTTTCAATCAAGTCTCAATTTTCACATCGTGTCTGTATGGATCAGTAATGAGCAAACCAAAAAGTCTTTAAAAAGAGAGCACATGGCTGCGAGGCATTTATGTCGATCCGAAAATAGCAGCAACAATCGACCATTCACTTTTTTTCTCGTCTTCAATCTTTTTTTGCCGCGCGACCCGCGATGTTAAATAAAAAGATTTTTCGCCTCATAATTTCATGATTGTTTGCCATCAAACTAAATCGTTGTAGATTTCACAAGAGTGAAGCATATAATAAATAATAGCAGAAATTGAAACATTCCAATATTGATTAGGCCTCTCTGGCATGGAAAGAAGAGGAGGTGAATAAAACATATTGAGTAATATAATCTTGTAATTATTGACTGACTGCTTTACTGCTTCAATTACAATTTTCCACTTTGCTTATAATATGGTTATGAGAATATACAAAAGTTTGATAGAAATATGAATGTGTGAAATTTCTCAAGGTATGATAAAATTTTCAAGGAATTTGTTATTTAAAAATTAGTTAGAGTTCAATTACTTTTGATTAAGGATTTTAAATAATTAAAAAAATCAAATTTTAGGTTCAATTTTATAAACTTTTGAATTTTATTTTCTTGAAGTTCAAAAATTGAACTTTGAATTATCCTAAGTTTAAAAACATAAAATTAAAAAAAACTCAAATTAAAAAAAATTATCTTCCAAATTCAAATTTTTTTGTCAATTTTGTATTTTGGAACTAAAAAGGTTCAATTTTTGAACTTTGTTTTTATAAATTAAAAATTTTTGACAAATTTTTATGTAAAAATTTTATTGAATTTTCAAAGTTTCACAGAAATTCTCAACAAATTTTAATTTTTTCCTAAAATTCATTAAAAATTTTCTAAATTTATTTTTCTGATTCCTCTACCTTGTTTTTAAATTATTTATCCAGTTTCTTGTTAACTTCACTCTAATCTGGTAGCAAATCATCATAAATTCATTACAAGTCATTTTCTCTAGTTATGGCTATAAATCAAGGGAATCAATTTAAACAATTCTAATCATCTAACTCACTCTCTGCCCTTCTTTGTAATCGATAAAAACAAATCCAATTATTTTCACCTTTTGATCAAAATTACTTACATTAATATTGTAGTTCAAAATCTCCTCAGTATTGAAATTAGTGTAATTGATAAGCTCAAAAGTATGCCAAAATAAAAGTTAATTTATTTAGAAAAAAATTACAAAATCATATTAAGATAATTTTTTTTGCATGTAATCGAAAATCAATAGTTTTTTCTACTTTACTTACAAATTTGTTCTGTGTGAGTTTCGTGGGAAAAGATAGAAATTTATTTATTTTTTGTTGTTGTTGTACATGTATCGATATACAAGAATGAAAAAGAAGTAAAAGACGAGAAAGATGATGATGGCAGAAGAGGCAAAAAGCAAAAAGGAGAAAAGAATTATTGAAATCGAATATGATTAGTGATGAGAGAAAGAATGAACACAGAAAGACAAATCTGGTAAAAAAACATTCCAGAATTAGTCAGAACATGTTCGACGAGAGTAGATAACAACGACGGCAGCAGTAGAAAAGAGAAAAGAATATATAAAGGTAAAAAACTAAAAATGTAGACAACTATTTGGTTAGATATGATTTGTGGCGTGTAAAAAGAGCATGGAATTTTCTCACTATTGAAATATTGAATTCCATGCATTCTCATTCTTTTTTTCTTTATTGAAGATTTCTTTTATAAATCAAAAATTGACAGAATAAAAAAGAATTTATTTTGTTTTATTTGCTGACAAAAATTAAGATATTATGATTTGAATTTTTCAATTAAATTCTTCTAATTATATAACAAGTGTGAACAGATGATCTAGTTAGAAGATCAAATCACAATATGATCACGACTGAATTGTACATGATTTACAAAACAAAAATTCTTAATTCATTAAAATAAAAAATTTAAATTGAGATCAATTGCAAGTTCAAGATCAAGATTAAGTTCAAGCTCAAGGTTATGTTCAAATTTAAAATTTAATTATAATTTTTTAATTACAAATAGACTAGAATTGTACAAACATTGATTTTAAATGAAAATTGTTAATTTCAATTTATTCAACTGATTTTAATAAACAAAATTTTATTGTCAAGTGAAAAATTTCAGTATAGAAAGTTTTTGAAAAAAAATTTTTTTTTCTAAAATTCAAAAATTCTTAGAATAAATCAAAAACAAAATTTCTCAAAAATCTTCTTATTCTTACAATAAAAGAAGGAAGAAATGGCATTAACAAAAAATATAGAAAAGTAAGTAAGCAAAAGAGAGTGAGAGAAATGAAGAAAGAAGAAAAAAGAAAGAGAGTGAAGGGAGCAAAAAGGACACTTAGAGGACGATTGTGAAATATCATTTTTCTTCTCCTTTTTATACATTATGTATGTATGTACATTCCTCTGTATGCTCACTTTTATCCATCTAACAGCAGCAGCAAACGGAGCACATAAGAAGAATGAAAATAATCCAAAATACACACATATGTGTCGATGTTGTTTTCGGGTGGTTGACTGGGTGGCAAAAAAAGAAAGAAAAGAAAAATCTTTTTTTCTCTTTCCCGACTCTTTTTATATTTTTCGGTCAGTTATGGAGATTGAATATTGCTGGTTGACTGTGTGGTCAAATAAGGGATAATCACATTTACTAGAGATGAGAAAGTTTCTGCTTTTGATATATCTCATGATTATCATCTTTTTTTAGGACTTTTTTTTCTTCTTCTTAGTTAAAATGTTATAAAGTTAAATTTTTTATGATTGAAAAACGATTTATGATTAAGTGATAAATTTTTTAGTTTTTCAGTCATAACAGAAAATTTTTTATCAATCGCAGACTTATTTGAATTTCAAATTTTTCTTATGCAGACATTTTTTTAAAATTTATTCAGACTGAATTTTTTCGAAGTCAAAAAAGAAGGAAGAAGAAAAGATAATTTTTAAAGACAGGAAGGATACATTTCCATACATACAAATAAAAATATTTTTTCTTTCTTCACTCTCGTTTCAATTTTTATTTTATTTTGACTCTCTCGCATGTGTGTAGTTTTTTTCTTTCATTCTTTCTTTTTGTGCAACACATGGCAGTTGTGTCTACGTCTCGAAAAACACAAATTTTTTTTCAGTGGATAATTTGTTGATGCTTTCAAACTCAAACACCTTGAACCTTCTTTAAATATTTTTTCTTTCTCTTTCTATCGCTTTGCTCTTATTCTTGTACAAAAATACTTTTTTTTTGAGTTTTAATATCTTAAGAAATAATAGAAAATAAATTAAGCAAAAATTCTAAAATTATGAAAATTTATACGAAATCTTGCGGAAGTTCACTTATTTTAAATTTGACTTTTAAGAAGGTTATAACTTGGATAACACATGAGGATTGATTAAATTACCATTATATGAAAATTGTCGCGAGTTGATCGAATTATTAAAAAATTTACATTTATAACGAGTAATTTAAAATTTATAATGTGACACAACATTTGTTGATGTAACATAAGATTTTATTGCAACATCACTTTTGTCATTTTATAAAATTTTTAAATTATAAACAAAAGAAAATTTGAATTTTGAAAATTCGTTTGAAGATAAAAATAAAAATTTAAGAATCTTCTATTATTTCTTTTAAAAACGACAAATGTCCTTTTTTACTGTAACATATATGTGTGCAATTGCTGCTACGCTTTTCAATGTTTCCTTACAGCTTGTTATAGATACTTGAGGGTTTCATATAAGTGGCATCACATCATACTCAAAAGTTAATGACGATGATTTGGTGTAAGATTAGAAATTGTGTGTGTATTCTAAGGATTATGGCAATGACGAGACATGAAAATGCGTGTGTTTATAGCAACACAAATGACAGTCTTTAAATGGCTTTGCTGGCCACATTTTTTGAGACACGTGCTCTTGACATTAACATTAACTTTTTTCTCTTTTCTTTCACTGCTTCTTCTTTTAATTAAAAATTCAAGAACGTCCACCTGCCTCTCAACAGCTCGCATTGCATTTGTTTAAATAAAGTAACTTATTTGTTACTGAGCAAGCCACAATAGTTTTGCACTCAATTAAATTTCATTCACACCTGCAAATTATATTATTAAGCGTCATTGTCACAAGTTTGTTACACACAGAATTAAAACATTTAGTAATGAAATTAATTAATTAAAGTTAATAAATTATTTTCATGTTTACATCAACAGCAAACGATGTTGACATGTGAAGTAGCTGCTACTTCATCATCATGCAATGTAGTAATTTTAAATTGACGCCCAAGTAAGAGAGATCATTAATGTCAAATTGCATGCGAAATCAAAGGAGAAAAAAAAGATTCCAATCAGTTTCATGTATTGTTGCATGCATCATGTCAAAATGAATCGTCTCTTTGATGGATGCTTTGCCACCGCGACAGTAACAATGAAAAAACTCGTCTGCCTGCTACAGTGGCTTATCAGTTACTTCTGCTGACCACCCGTAGATTTATTAGTTCATAAAGATCGAGAACAAAATAATTTTTAGTCTCATTTTATGGACCGTTTACTGTATCAGAAAGAAATCAAGAAAAGAAAGAAATTCTTGAATTGTCAGAAAATTAAAATCATCAGAGATGTTTTTTATACCTTTCAATAAGCCCTAACACACAAACACACAAGAAAAGAACAAAAATCTTCTCCTTTTTTCTGCACCGACAAATTTCTGAGAATTATTTTTCAGTCTATTTAGTGCCTGCTTTGTTATAATAAAAGAAGTTCTTTATTCTCTATATGAGAAATTTGCCAAAAATTTGCATCGCGGTTGGATATTTTATTTAGATGTTTATGTTGACAATCAAGTGGTTGAGATATTAATAATTTAATAAATTTTTGATTTAAACATTGGTAGATTTAGAATATTTATTTTAAAAAATGGAATTAGAATAATTTGCTTTAAGAAACAAACGATTATTGAATTTTTTTAGAAATTTGCTTTTTGTATGCACTTTTTTTGAATTTTCGGAAATTTTCGTGGAATTTTCGTTAAAAATGTTGCATGTGGTATAAAAAAAGTGGCGCAACATAAAAAATATATTTTGTTAAAATAATTTTTTCTAAAAAATTTAATCAAACAATTTTTCATTCTCTCTTTTAGAAAAATTATTCTATCTATCAAACCACAAGTGTTATATTAATATTTCGACTAACAAAATCAATTTAAGTAAAGAAAAATTTCAAATTTTGTTGAAGCGACATTTTTTGTGTTGTGTGACAAATTTTTTATGTCGCATAAGCTTGAGTAATATTTTGCGTTTTTACGCACAATATTTGCAAAGATTTAAATTTTTACGTAAATGTTTTATTTCTTGCAAAAAAGAATTTATTATTAAAATTAAAATCTTGTTGGTTTACGTTTCAATTTCAAAATTTTCAAAAAAAATATTAAAAAATCTTTCACTTTAGACTCGAAATAAAAATAAATTTTTTTCTTTTTCATTCCCGCCTTTTTAGTCCACAATTAAATTTATTTTGAGTGTGTGTTTTTTATTTTTTTTGATGTCATGAAAATAAAGAAAAGAACAGAAGAACAGAAAATATAAAAGACCCCTTGGGATAAATGTTTTCATATTTTTTTATTTTATTAATACTCAATCGCCCCGAAAGAAGAACAAAATGCATAATAATAATAATAATAAAAAGTGCAGATTTGATACAGTAGAAAATTTCTTATATATGACAAAGCATGAGTTGAGATTTAACCGCAATTTTAATGTTTATTATTTCATGTCCAATTTCCAACATTATTAAGTAGTCTACACATTCAGTAAGATCTTACATTTTTATACAGTACATATTTCTACAAATGCTCAACCGCAGAACGACACATACAAGAATGAAAAGATGAAGAATCAGGCAGAAAGAAAAAGAAAAAATAAAAATAAAAATGTAACAAGAAATTTATATATTTCTTATGGTTGTAGCACATTTTGTGTGAGTTGCTTCCAAAGATAAATTCTTTTTTTTTCTTTTCTTTAATTCCCTTCTTCATCATCTTCTTTCTCTTCTTTCTTTCATTCTCCATAAACCTCATATATACATTGAAAATTGAGTGAATAACAGATACATTTATAGATAGATCATCATCAACAGAAATGAATGAGTAAGTAAGAGAGACTTAAATAAAGTGCTTCGCTCGTGCCAACATACAAACATATGTGAGAGCAAAGCAATATAAACTTTTATTCTTCTCTCACTCTCTTTTAATTTTTTTAAAGAATTTTTCTCTCATTTTCTTTTTTTTCTCTCTCTTTTTATGCTTTATTTATTGTTATTTTATTATATTTATTAATACAATATAATTCTGTGATCGTTTAAACGCTTCTAAAAAACAGCTGGTAAAATTTATTGCTTTAGTGTTAGTTTATTTGAAATTGATCATAAATTGCTAAAGAAATATTTTTGTTGATGTCCAGCATATTTTGAATAATTCTAAATACTTTCATATGTACAATTATTAGCTGACTTCCACATATATTTTTATGTGGAATTTTTGTCCAACAGGAGGGCAATAATTCCAAAAAAAAATTTTCTATGAATTTATTATCTTTCAGTAGAGCAATAAGTCCACATGTAAATTATGTAAATTTATTGTTTCATTGTTAGTGGACTTCTTGTCTTTGGGTCTTATTACCCATCACCGTTTTAAAACTTCAATCTCAAATCAAAATCATTTTTTAAAGTTACAAATCTAAAAATTTCAAATAAATCGAAAGAAAAGTAAAAAGTTTGCCAAAAAAATTCATTTTTAAAAATTTCAAGTCAAGTTGATTTAAACTGATCATTTAAATGCCCAAGTTTTAAAATTATTTTCTCTATGTAGAATTTTATAAAAAAAATCAAAGCAAAATTTTTTTAGTTACTACTGCTGTTGTTGAGTAAAGAAAATTCTTTAAAAATTCTTATCGATTTCTTTTCTTTTTATTCATTTCGTTTAGGTCAATGCAAAAAAATGCAACAAAAACAGCATACAGTAAAACTTCATTTTACGCCAATTAGAATTCTCTTGCTCTCTTCTTAAAATAATGTGAGATTCGGTAGAGATAAGAAAAAGAAAAGGAAGAAAAAAATATGATGGGAAGTGTAAGCAGCATAATGCAATTAGCAGTGATTTCTATCAAGTCTGTCAGCTACAGTCATGGCAATAGTTATTGTATTTTTGCGATTCTTAAAAGAGCATGAAAAAATCAGTGAACCTCGCAACGAGCAGTCGAGCTCTTCCTACTTATGAGCAACTGTATGCTATGTATAATTATAATCGCAATCGCATGTTAAATAAATGACGATTTTTCTTTTCTTTCTTATTATTATTCATTGCTCTTTGCTCTTGTTCTCGCTTCTTTTTTCCATTTACTGTTCAACTTTTATTTAATGATATTTTGTGTGTGTGTATATGTTGAAATTGAAGATTATTTACTTTCTGTTGCTATGCGATTTCAACACTTTTAAGTAAAAAAAATATTGAGAAACAATCAAAGAGTTTGCACTGCAGTATGAAAGTTTTTCCTAAAAATTTTTATTTATTTTTAAAATTTTATTTTAGTAAAAAATATTTTTTGGTTAAACCGTTGATTCTTTTAATTCAAAAATTTTCGTGACTACAAAAGGACTTAATCAATTAAATCGTGATTTTGATAAGAAAAAATTAATCGTGGACTAAAATTATTTTAATTTTATTTTCAGTTTAATTTTTGAAGTCGATTTATAAAGTCTTAAATAGTTATGAAAATTTTCTTCTCTTTAATCATTTTTATATTTTTTGTTGTGTCAATTGATTGCCAGAATTATAAAACTAAAGTGAGAAAAATTTAACATTCCGAATTGCAAATATTAATAAATTTTTTTCAGTGTTTAAGTGATCAAAATTGTCAAGATAATGAGTTTTGTTTACGTGGTATTCCACCACTTTTTTGTGGTATTTGTGTTAATATTTTTGATATACCTGAAGAATACAAAATGATGTCACTTCAACTTTGCAGAAGAAAGGATCGATGTGCCAGTAAAAGATATAAAATCAGACATTGCTTGCAAACTTTACAAATTTTTAATTAAAATTAAATTTTTTTGAGAATTTAATAATAAAAACTTTTCATATGGTTAAAGCTTGCATGCATGTTTTACTTGATATGAACAAATTGATTGTCAAGTTTCTCAACTTATCAAGTTGATTAACAAGTTGACTTTCACAAAAATTTCTCTAATTCATTCAAAATAAAATTAATTTGTTTGAAATTGAGCAAATTTTTATGAAAGTCAATGATTCCTAAATTTAATGTGTATCTTGATTGAATTAAACAAATCTGAATGAATAAAAGACAATTTTTTGTAAGTCAACTTGAAATCAACTTGACAAAAAATATCAAGTAAAATTTTCATGCAAGTTAACTAAATTAAAATAATTTTTCATTGTTCAAGAATTCAAAAAGTAGCGCCCTCTAGAATTTGAATCTTAACGGTTAAATTGTCAATTGAAATATTCTATTATTTATTGACAATTTATATTCAATTTATAAAACTATGATTTAATAAAACCGTTTAATCGGAATCACTTGTTTAAATTAACATTTTTTATAGCAAATTTTTTAAGTTTTAGTTATTGAATGTAGCATCTAATCAAAATTTTTATTTTCATCCAAAGTTTGACTAAAAGAATTTTTTTCGATTGCATTAACAGTTGTCTCTTTTTCATATTTTACAAATGATCCTCATCAAACTTTCAATTTAAATTAATAAAGAATTTTTTGCATAAGAAAATTTCTTGAATTTTCGATTAATCGCCAAACAGCAATCAGCCCAAACTATGAACATATGTGTGATAAATTATCATCAGTAATTGCCACTTTTTCTTATTGTTTCAACAGCAGCAGCAGCAACATACACATTGCGTATATCATCATAACATATAATTATATTGAAAGTTTGAAAATGTGAAGAAAGAGATTAAAGAAACACAAATGTCTATTAAAAAAATGCAAGACATATTTTACATTGAAATTCCACCGGAAATAAAATTCTATTTTTATATTTTTTTTCTTCTTCTTTTTCTTTCCATTTACTTGCTCTTTATAATATTAAATATATCGTAAGACTGGCGGATTGAAGGCAAAGAAATAAGAAAAAAAATAATGTGTTTTGTGGCCATTGTTCTTCTCTTCTTGAGACCTCCAATAACACACTTATGTGTGTGTGTAAGTGAGTGGATTTTTTACTATTTTTCAATACACACTCTGAGATTTCTCTTTTTTTGTGTCTATCAAGCGGTAAATAAAAAAATTATCTTTGAAATTTTTAAATTTTTACTTAAATACATAATAAGATGAGACCTTGCCAAGGTCTAAAAAATTGATTTGAATAATTTTTTTCTCTCATCTTTTTCACTTAATTAACGCTATTAATAATGCTATTAGAACTACAAATTGTGTGCGCTTAATATGAAAGGAAAAAAATCTTTCATGAACCGTTAAATGTAGGAAAAATGATGCGCATGATGAATATACAAAATAATAATAATAATGTAACATCACATTGGCGAGCTATATACAAAAAACGGTGAATTTAGAACGAGGCTGTTTTTGCTGTTTCTGCTTATTGTTTCTTGATGATCATGAAGCTTTTTTGCAAAATAGAAAAAAATAACAATTTGTTAGAGCGAAAATCCTGAAAAAAAATTTCATCTTTTAATTGTGAATTTCATAATTGAATTTTTTTCGATGTTTTTTTTAATAAAACTTGGAAAATTTTTCATAGAATTCTATGAATTTTAATTAAGTTCTATGTTTTTCATAGAAAATTTTTGAACTTTTAATAGATTTCGATATTTTTTTGAAAATTTCCAAAAAATTAAGATTTGATTACAAAATTTTTATTTGCTTTGAAATTTTTGAAAATTCTAGAGAAAAATAATTTTTTTACAAATTTTCAAGGTTCAAACTTACATACATATTTTTGTCAAGTTGCATTCAAGTTAACTTACACAATATTTCATTAAATCAGAATCAAAATATTTAAAGTAAGAAACAATGTTTAAATAAAGATTAAAAAAAGTAAGTAAAGAAATCCCAAGATCACGAGCTCAGCTGTAAAGATCGCAATTTCCTACTTTCCATCCCAAGTTCAACAAACAAGCAGACAGCAGTATACAGCTGAATGAATGAACTGTATGGAATGCTTCAATTTGTAATTTTTCTCTTCTTTCTCTTTTTTTTACTGCTTCAAATGTGACAATCAAAGAGTAAAAAAGAAAAAGAAACAGCAAGTGACAGTAAAGTTGAATTGTTTATAAGGAAGACAAGCATTGTGGAAATTTTCGCATAATTATTGGCATAAAATTGATAATTAAACGCAAAGATTTCTAATTTTTTTTCTTTTTATTTACTTCCTCATATGACTTTGTGTATGAAACAAGATGGACACAGCGAGGTCAATTTGATTGCCACGCGATACTTTTTTTGTTGTTGTCTTCATTCATCTATAGCAAGCTATTTTATGTGTAGGTGTAAAGTTTTATTGCCAACGCATCTCGTGCTGTTCAATCAATCTCGCTTGATTTTGTGCGTTTGATGACTTTTCCATAATGAGATCGAAATTCAAATGATGCCACACATTAAAAGACGTAAATCATTTTTATATCAAAATTATTCACTCATAGAAAAGTGAAGAAAAAAAGTTTTATTTATAAATAAATTCCTGATAATTTGCCAAATTAAACAGCTCCTAACAGTTGTGATTCATTCCATTCTATCTTTCTCATAGTCATTCACTTTTAATTTTCATCTTTTATTAAATATAAATAAAATTTTTTTTTAAATCTACTGCGCTAATCGAAATAAGCCACAACTGAAATTTTATTTATATTTACAAACATTTAACAAATGTTTTGTGTGGCATTTTTCTACAAAAAAATGACAAATGGTCGAGGAATTATGAGGCAGAGTATTTAAATCATTGAGCTGCTCTGCTTTTTAAATATTCGCGACTGTGCGAGAATGAGAGATTGAGAGATTCGCGTATTTATTAATATCATATGAATTTATTGCTAAATAACAGATCGTTTAATGCTTGCTTTTCTCTTCATCTGTTGCTAATTCTCTTTTTATACAAATATTTTATTTCATTTAGAAAAGATTTTTATTGAAATGGAGAGAAAACAATTTATTTATTATAAAATAATTGAATTAAAAATTTATGATTCAAAAATATCAAGGCTTGACATTTAAATTTCTAAGTTAAATTTAATTAAAATTTAAATAGATTTAAATGACATTTGGTGAAAAAGTTTTAATTTTCAATACTACAAATGTAACATCATTTGATTAGAACATTCAAAATTCATCGTCCAGTTTTCTACTTGACTTAACCAACTTGATTCAATTACTTTACTTTAATAACTTGACTTCAACTTGATTTAATTTTAACTTGACTTTTATCAAAAACTTATCCATTTAGCAGATCACAAAGTGCTGAGAGATTTTAGTCTTGCATTGCAAGTAAACTGAATTCTAATTTATTGCAATTAATTTATTTTTATTTTATTAACTTTCTAGTCTTGATTTCATTCTAAATGTTACAAAAAGAACAATTTGAATAATTTTTTTTTGAAATAAAATTTAAATTTAATTTTTCCTGCGCTTGTATAGAAAATTAAATTTTAAAACAAGACCAGGAAGCAAAAAATTTCAAGGAATTCCATCCCGGAATTCAAATTATTAGAATAAAAAATAAAAAGGAGAAGGATAAGGAAGGTATGAAGGCATAAGGACATAACTATTAAAAAATCATTTATAAAATATTCACAAAAGAAAAGAAGTGATGAAAAACTCACCCATTGCAATAATAGAAATAGATTTGTCTCGCATGCAATCAATCATCGGCATCATAATTCAATTAATCATAACTCGAATGATTTTAATTAACTTCTTCTATGCTCTGTGCTGACTTGATTTAGTTGTGCAAGAATTCAATCGTTCAGTTTAGTGTAGAGTTATGCTTTGCTGGAATGTGTGATGATGATGATGATTTTTCCAAATATAGACAATTCAAGCTTCTTTCTCTCTCTTTCTCTTTTAGAGTCAGTTTCTTTCCTATTAATAGAGCTCAGCTTATAAATGCAAGAAAAATTGAAGAACAACAACAAAAATTTTTTTTTATTATTTTAAAACACTCTCTCAAATATTTTCTGTGTTCACAGTCACGAATCTTTTTTATTTTTTTTTTCTTTTCTTTAGTTCAAGTTTCTTTTTATTAATATTTCACACACTCGCGCTTCTTTTCTGTTTTTAGCAGAAATTAAAATTCCAGATTGTCTATAATTATTTCTCAATTAATTTCCACACACACACAAACTTTTTCTTCTTCTTTTTTTTATTTTTTGACTTATCGATCGATTCAGGCGCAAAGCAGAGTGAGAAAATTAATTATTTATAGATCGACTCACTCAAAAAATTTAAAAGTTTTTAATAGTTATTTGCAAAAGTCACAACTTAAGAAATCTAATATCACAATGCTCTGGCCTCAATATTTTTTTAACGCTTCAGCTTATTCTTCTGCTTATGTTTTAAATTAATTCTTGGAATGGCGAATGCAATCTGTAAAGAGATGAAAAATAAAAGAATTTTTTTAATTAATTGAAATTGAAGAATCGTGGAGATCATGTCAAGGATTTACAATTGATTTTTACATTGTTGCAAGATGAAATAAAAATATATTGTAAGCAATCCTTTAAGTAATATTGACAAGGTTAATAAATTTTAGTTTTTAAAGATGTTAAAAAATTTTGAAAATTTAATTTTCGAATTTCTATGTTAAACATAGAAAATTAAAGCTTTTATTAGAATTCGATGTTTTTATTAATTTTTTATTTTTATTTTGAAATTTTATAAAAAAAGGCAAGGGATGCAAATTCTTGATAACTAAAACAAACCAACAATTGAAAATTAAAAATTTTGTATGAAACTATCAAAACTTTTTATTAATTTGATGGATTTTTTGATAAAATTTATATCCTTGAAAAAGTAAAATTCCTATAAATTTTTTAAAAAAAATTCAATTTCATTTAATTTTCATTGAAGACAAATTTTTTTGCCATTTAATATTTTTTTGGCATTTATTCAAATACAAATAAAAAAGTTGCATGAAAGCACATAAAAATACATAACAATAACATTTTTGGGGAAGAGGTCATTCAACCAGCCAGTCGTCAAATAAAATTTTATTTTCTCTCTAATTGTGTGAAAGAAAAACCCAAAAAATTCAAGTGACATACCATAATATTATTGTCGATATATCACACAATCATAAATCAACAATTTAATTATTTTCATCTTATGTTTTTTCTTCAAAAAATTTTTAAAAATAGAACAAATTTTTCAGGATATTTAAAATCAATGAAAGGATTGAAAATTAAATTGTTTACAAATATTAAAATGAAGTGTTCATTACTTAACCAGAAAGAGAACCAAAATAAACACACAACTGCATTGCCATCATAATTTACATTTTCTTTCTCTCCCTAATTTCTTATTATTTATCCCATCAGAAAAGTTAAATATGTATGAAAATAACAAATTTATACATTTTGTAAGATGTGCATTGGTTAAATTTTAAGAATATGTTCAGGCCATGTGAGTTGAGAGTGAATATTTATTGAAATTTATTGCCATTCTATTTTTATGTTACAGATATGTGTATATATATGGAAAAATACACTGCTGCTGCTGTTGCTGCTGAGAGTGAATGTCTTATTATAATTTCATTTTTTTTTTTGGGGAGAATGAGAACGACGCGGAAAAAAGAAAAATTTTCTTCCTTCTCTTTTAACATGTTTTATGTCTCGAATGTCTATTTATTTAATATTTTCTCGTCCAATTTCTTTTTTCATTTTTTTGGAGAAAAAATAGATATTTTATGTGCTACTGATGCCTCGTGTTTTTGTTTTGATTCTTCTGAAGTGAATTAATTTTAGTTTAAATCTTGTGTGTTAGAAAATTTTGATTTTTTCGAGTGGAAAACATATTTTTTTTTTTCAAAATTTTTGACATTGAAATATTGATAGTTTAAAATTTAACGGAATTTTTTAGTTTAAATTTCGCAGTTGCTAAAAAATTTTACTTTTAAAGATTTTTAAAAATTTAAACAAAATTTTGCATTTAAAAATTAATGAAACTTTTTGTAACTGAAAAATAATGAAAAAAATTTTGAATTAAAGCTTGATCAATTTTAAAATTTAACGTTTTTGAAGAATCAAATTCAGAAATCAGTAAAAAATTTAATTTAAAATTATCAAAATTCTAACAATTTATCAAAAACTAAAATATGAAAATTTTAATTTTTAAAAAATTTTTTTTACCGGTTTAGAACATTTAAAGCCTTAAAATGTTTTCAAATAAATAATTTTAAATGGAATAAAAATTTAATTATTTTTATGAAAAAATATTTGAATTTTTAAAACAATTTTGAATAAAATTTTGAATACCATAGAATTAAAAAAGAAATTAAATTTTAAGTTTGTTTTTAAAAAAATGTTAATTTTTAACGGCTTTATACAAATTAAAATTTGACTGTTACAAATAAAATTAAAAATTTCAACTGCAAAAAAATATTTTTTTTTCATTTCTCATTCATATTCATCATCACAATAATCATTTTCATTTTCACACTCAAAATCAACTATCATCATCTCTCTTATATATTTTTTTCATTTTCTTTCGATGCCACGTGAAATTTTTTCCTCATTTATAAATAAGTATTTTTTTTTCTCTCTCGCATTCGGAATATTTTGAATTAAAATAGCATCATGTATAAGATCATAAAAATTAACATGATCATCGCACCGAGTTGAAAAACTGTGTTTTCTTGAATGTCATTCCTGATGTTTTTTTCTTCTCTCTCTCTCTCTCTATTTTTGTAGTAAAATCTTTTTTAGCAGTGACTGACTGAGAAGAAAAAAAACATGAATAATTATTCTGTCATTAAATACTTAACTTTTCATGTTTAGCAGCAAAAAATATGCTGCTTCTGTTGCTTAGAGTGTATAGACCTCATTATTATGAAATGCACTCTATGTAATGTTTTTCTAAGAATTTCTGATGACCTCATTTTCACTAGGATTTTTCTTTCCTATGGTGTGCTAAAGATTTATATTGATAATAAATAATTTCAGCTGAAATTTCTGTTTTATTCATAATAAGCTATTAATGCGTAAAATAAAGCTTTTAATCAAGAATTTTAACGAAACAAAAATTTTATTAATAGAAAACTTTTCGCTAAGTGTGAGGAAAAAAATGAGAAAAAGAATCCAGTTCACCGATGAAATCTCATTATAAAAATCTATATTTATGTGTTTCAATATCGAAGTTAGAAAAACACACACACGCGGAAATGATCTGTCATCACTTTTACACACTTCTCTCTTATTTTTCACTTTTTTTCTTTCTTTAACACATGCATGTATCTCTATGAAAAAATTCTTTTTTCTATTTCGCAATTCTTTTTATCAATAACTTCATAAATGGATGAATATAATTAAATTTCATTTGACGATAAGCTTTTTATGGATTTATGGAAAATTCCATTTCTGTTTGTGTCATATTGAGAATTTTTTCTTTCATTTTAAAAAAGCCAACAAAACTTTGAATATATTAAAAAGTTTTCTTTTAAAATTCATCGTTTTCATTAAATAATTTTTTAAAAATATTTCGTAAAGTTTAAAAAATTTTGACGAAAAATAAATCAAGAAATTTAAAAAATTTTTTATATTTTAACGAAGAAATATTTTGAACGGAAACTTAACAAAACTTTGAAAATAAATTTTTGAAAATCTAAAGAATTTGAATTCTTTTAATAAAATTTGTCATCAGAATTATACTGACACCAAAAGAAACAAAAGTGTGAACAAAATTAAAACTGACTTGCATAAACATCCATCTCACATATATATGTGCAAAAAATAATTTTTTTCTAGAGTGAAAATGATTTTCACTTCATCATAAAATATGTGTGCAGCAGCAGTAACAGCAGTATATGTTATACATATATAAAATGCATAATTAAAAATAAAATATTTAAATTTAAACGATTGCATTTGTTTGTTTGTGCTTCATATACTTCTTTTTTTGGACAAACAATTTTTTTAATGAATTGAAGTCATGTAAATATGACAAATTTAACAGACGAATGAGATTGAAATAAAATTATTTTTAACCTTCCATACATTCAATGAACCATATAAAATAATAATTGTTGAGTATAAAAATAAAAATATTGCACATTTTCTGCACATTATCATCATTTAGCAACAACGAAAGCGTCGCGATCTTTTTTTTACACGCGCATCGAGTTTTCGAACAGATTTGTTTATTTCGCTCATTTGCGGGGCGGCAGGCAAGAAATGTATCATCTTCGTTTTACTAGTCTTTTTTTTGATATATACACTTTCATCACAGAGCATCATCACTTCATTTAAACTCTCGAATGAAGAGAAAATTTCTCACACAGACAGACACAAATAAGTAAAAGAGTTGAAGAGTAGAAAAAAATTATAAACAAATTAATTCTCAGTTTTTGTGCTGTTGTTGCGGTTTATAATAATTTCATTTATGTATCTTCTTAAATGGCTGACGTCAGCCACAATTTCAATTTTTTTTCTTTCTCATTTACTCGTTTCAGACATGCTGCTATTTTTACAATCGATATATGAATTGAAGAATTTTTCTTCTTCTTCATTATAAAAAAAAAGTTTACAGTTATGAGTAATTTTGAAATTATTTCTATGTTTGTTAATTTGAGTGTAAATAAAAATTTACTGACTTTATTTTCAAATTTTGATCTTTAAAATTCAAATTTTCGTTAAAAAAATGTTAAATTTGAACTTGAATTTTTGATCAAGATGTTTTGAATCCAAAATTGAACTTTGCAATATTGAAAAAAAGTTTTGAACTTCAATTGAATTTTTTTAAACGCTAGAAAATTCAAAAGTTTTTTAAAAATTTTATGTATTCTACAATTTAAATTAAATAATGAAATTTTTTTAATGATTAAAATGAAATAACATTGAAAATTTTCAAACTCAACAATTTATATCAAACTAAAGCAAAGCAAAAAACGAGAAAAATTGCGTAAGCTTCTTCTCATTGTCACGCATGACTGAGCAGTGAATTAATTGAAATTAATTTATTTCCTATTCTGTCTGTCTCTCTTTGCTCACTCATTATAAGATTATCTTACTTTCTATGTCTTTCTTCCTCAATCTGCTTGCAATTTTAAATTCTTTCACTTCTGCTTTGTGCATGTATCTCATTATGCACAACGTTTAAAAGTCATTAAAGCTTGATTATTTTCTTCTCTCTCTCTTACTGTGTGTTAATACTGTATTATGTTTCAGTTTCATTGTTTTACAACAGAAAACTTACTTTGACTGAATGAAAAGAAACACAACACAAAAGTGACTGACGGAATGTTGATTGTATATTGCTCAAATATTGTGCTAATTTTTTTGTATTTTGTGAATTTTTATGGGGAAGTAATGAGTTTTACATTTCATAATTGTTGCTAATATCATAGAAGTAAATTTTGAGATCAAGGTAGAAAAAATTGCAATATTGAAGAATTTTTTATAATAAAATGTCAGTGAATTATTTTGAAATTTTATACTTAAAAATTTTTTTTAAAAGTTTATTAGATTTTCGTTGAATTTTGTCATCATTAAGCTTAAATTATGGATTCAAAATTTAACGAAAATCAAATGTTTTTTTTTTAATTTTAAAACTTTAAATTTAATTTTTGTTTTAAAAATTTTCGCTTCGAAATTCTTGTTTTTAATTTTTTTTCTTTAAAAACTTTTCGTCGTTAAGCTTGTATTTTTCTTTAAAATTTAAAACCTAACGAAGAATTTAAAAATCTTTAAGAGTTAATTTATATGAAATTTGCTTCATTCAATAAACCAATAAGTCAGTCAATGACCTTGAAAAATATTTTTTAATCAATCGAACATTCAGAAAAAATTCTCATCACGTAAAAGAACATGCACTACTATTTGTTAGAAGCTATAAAGATTTTTGACATCGGAAAAACTTTTTTTGTTCGCTTCTGCTGTTATCAAAATAAAACGCAACTAGCGCACAAAAGAAGAACACACTAATACCTTAAAAACCAGTCACGATGATATGAGAGAATGAAGCAAAAACAGCAAGCAAAACGAAATGAAAAAATGAGAATTTCGAAGCGACAATACACATAGAGCAAAGCAGAAAGAAAATTGCAATGAATAAAATTTTTATTTTGCTCTTCTACTTCGTCGCTTGATACGGTTTTTTTTGTGTGCTGTGCTGTGCTTGAGTCTTATGTATAAAAAATATGCAATTTTTTATATAATAAAAGCAGCCAGTGAGTAGAAAAGAAAAGAATAAAATAAGTAAATGAGAAGAGAAACAAACAAGTTGTGGAAATTTATGTGATAAAAAAGAGGAATTTGTCTCATCCGTTTATCGCATTTTGTTCTTGCGTTCTTTTGTCTTTTTTCTTCTTTTTTGGATTTTTTTAATTTAGAATTAATTTAATTTTGATTTGAAAAATTATTAAAATTAAGTCCTTTTTTTAAAAAAAATTTTGAAAATTCAAAATTTGAAAAAAAATTATTTTAAAAATTTTTTAATACTAAAACCTTTTTTATTTCCTTATTTGCTACTAAACTGCAATATTTTTAATCGATGCATTGAATTGATAGCAAGATTATTATCGCTTACAAAAAAATAATAAAAAAAATACACAAATACACACACAAGGCAAAGCAATAATCATAAAAATAAAATTCAATAATTTTCTCAAACTGCACACATGAAAGCGCGATTAAGTGAATGAGTGAGTGAGTAAAAAAATCCAAGGCTCTTTTTATATATTTTTATATTTCACTGACTGTGAGCAACAACAGCAGCAGCACAAAAAAAGTTGTGAGTTTGAAAATGTGCAATGTGGAGGGAGAAAACAAAAAAAGGAGAATGAGAAGCCTATAAATAACCAACCAAACACACACACACGAGTAAGAGAGAAAAATTGAAAAGATATCGAGGCACAACACACAAAAAAAGCTCCTGCTGGTTAGTGATTGTCAGATGGCGCAAAAATATTTTGAATTCGCATGTCAATTTCGATGCTAAATTGGAATTTTTCTCTCTTCTCCTTTCTTATGCATTCGATTGTCGATTTTTTTTTGTATTTTATTTTGTTAAAGCGCCTAAATGTGATCCCCAAACAGAATTCTTTCATAAAAATTAATAAATTAACTTGAAACTTTCAAAGCATGTATTTTTAGATTTTGTTTGTATCTTTTAGTTGTCATTAATGTAAGTAAATTAAAATTTGATATTTAAGAAGAAAATGTTCGATCAAAATCTTTAGCAAATTCAAAAATTAATTAAAACCAATAATTTGGATCAAATACTCAATTGAAAGCATTTTTATTTGTACTAAATAGCTTAAAATTTGATTCCTAATTCTACTTGTAATAAACAGAATGAGATTGAAACTAAATTTCATGAATTTTAAACATCATGCAACATTTTCTAATGTTACACAACATTTTTAATGTTGCGCGACAATTTTTGTCCTTTTATATATTATGTAGTTTTTATGTGTTATGTGACATTGCTTATTGTTGCACAACAAAAAATGTCGCACGAGTTAAATTACAAAAATATTTGAATAAGAAAAATTATCAAATTAAGAAAAACATTTTTTAATAACTTCAAACAACTTAATCAGTTCAAATTTCAATAAAAATTGACAATATTTTTTTTACCCTGAAATCGCTTGAGATAAATAAACAAAAAATTCTTTCATTTTCTATTCAATTGTTTCCATTCATATCACGTTTTTTGTTTGTAAACGATGCGTATCACAACAAATAAATTAAAACCTCCCCGAGATTCTTTTTTTCTAATCTTCAAAATGGATTTCTTATCAAGACAACGTACACGCATAAAAAAAGTCAATATTGAACTAGAAATTGATTTACAAACTTTTTTTATCCTAAATCCTATGAATCTCAAAATAACAAAAAAAATATTAAAAAAATTGAATTCTATGTTCTACTACCGGGTGTCTTCATCGTAAATATTACAATGACTGTGTGTGTCTGTATATAAAAATAATACAATCGCACATGAAGCTTGTAATTGAATAATAAATTTTCCATTTTAATATCATCATATCGCTTATACATATTTGCCATAGCTTCACTATTGCTTGCTTGCTTTTGCTTTCTGCTTTTAGTTGTTGTACATTTAATAAATTCATATGTACATGTACAATATTCTCAGTGTATATTTTTTTTTATATTTTCAAGGTGCCTCTTCATCGACGACTCACTGAATGAATGAATGAATATAAAGCAATTTTTTCCCTCACTCATGATAATTGTAATTTTTTTTTGTGTATGTTTGTGAGACTAATCTGTCATTTAGCTTATAATAATTTGATAACTGCGCATTAATATCATTTGACCATTGCCGCAATGATCATCATCTTTTTTTCTAATTTCCGCTTCATATGAATATATGAGAAACTTCTCACGTGTTTACTTGAAAAACTATTCAAATTTAATTGATCACAAAATTGTATTAAATTAAAGATTTTTTATTTGTCTAAAAATAAAACTTCTTTTGAGCATTTTTTACTCACTTTCATTATGAAATTAAACGATAAGTGTTGATAAGGAAAAAATTATTTGCAATTATTTATGACGTGAATAATTTGTAACATTATTTATAACGGTTTTTTTTGGATATTGAATTTAAAATTTGTTGAAATTTAATTTTTATTTATTGCAGACTTTTAATTGTTTTTAAGCGTAGATTTGAAAACATCAATTTTCTTTAAATAAATTTAACAGATTTTTCTAATTTAAAATTAATACATACGTTAAAAATTATATTTTTTTAGAAAATCTCTCAGTAATTTAGTTTAAACAAAAAATGCTACAATTTCTTAGAAATAAAAAATAAAATTAAGAATTTTATTAAAAGAAATTTGAATATTCAAATAATTTATCTGAATTTTAAAATTTAAAATATTCGTTAAATTTTATCAAAAATTTTTTTTTGTTTTCCAAATAACATATTTAAAAAAAATTTTCTTTCTTAAATTTTGTCATATTTAAATCCAGAAAATACGTTAAAAATAAATTTATTATAAAGAACAAAAAAATGACGTAAAATTAACCAGAAATCTAAAAATTCCTCGCAACAATGTATATAAATTTTTATATCGCTGATAACGACATACACAAAAATAACTCAAGATTGTCGAATGACAATTAATTTCATAAATAAATTTTTGTTTCACTCAAATTGATGGCGTTAAGTGCACATACAACAAAAACAAAAGAGAGTGAATTTATTGACATCATTAAATGTGTGCTTTTCGAGGGAATTTTTTGTTCCAGTGTTTTTCTGCTGCGCGGTGTCGGTTATCAAACAATTATCATGTATGTTCGGCACACACATAATAAATTATATTTTGTGTAGGCGAGCAAGAGTAAAAAAGAAGTCAAAAAAAAAAAAGAATGTGTATATGAATCGAGGATGATGACATCGTCATATAGAGCCTCTTATCAATATCGCACTGTTAATAATGCTCCATAAAGTGTGGATTTTTTCAGCTTGCACACAATTGTCAATGCGGGAAACACATGCACTAAAGTTTAATTATAAAAAATAATTTCATGTAATTTTTATTGTTTTATTTCAAGGTTTTTGCACTATTTTGCTTACATCATCATATGCTGATCATTTTGTCATCAAACTCAGTCACTACTGCTGTAATTCTAGCAAATCAATTCTATTCTTAGAACATTCATCGTTAAAACAATGAGATTACAAACAACAAGCGACTAAAGCCTTGAAGACATTTTTGCATTTTTTTATTATGTGTCATAGACATTTTTTTGCACTCGCGAATGAGATTGACTAATTAGAGTCACACAAAGTTGATTATTAAGTGATGAAAAATTGCTTTTTTATGATTGACAAAGCAACAATGTGATCTGATTCAATGGATCATTGCAGTTGCTATATCGATTCGATACGGAAATTTATTTGTTGCTACTTTATTAAATCACGTGTAAATGTTTACATTTAATGTATATTGACATTTGACTACTTTAATATTTTTTGTAGAAATTCATTTAGAAATTTTTATTTTTTTTTGAACTATTAAGATTTGCCAACAATTGTCAAGTTGCATTCAAGTTGATTAACTTGAAAATCTCTTAAACTCATTCAAATTTTTTTTTCAGTCAAAAATTTGGTAAAATTTAAGCCATGAATTTAAGAATGATTGGGTTTCATATAAATTTACCAAATTATTGATCAAACAAAAAAAAGTTAATGAATAAGAGAGATTTTCAAGTAAATCAAGTTGAATGCAAATTATCAAGTATCGACAATTGTCAAGTTGATTTACTCAAAAATGTTTGTTTTTCATTCGAGTTTTTTTTTTAAATTCAATTGAAACTTTAGTAAATTTAAAAATGATTATTTTTCATATTATTTTGCCAAATTTGGACAAAATTAAATTTTATCTGAATTAATTAGAGACATTTTTGAGTAAATCAACTTGAATTGCAACTTGACAATTGTCGATACTTGATGGTCCGCGGGAAAGTGCGAATCATTATGTGAAAATATCGAATAAAGTTTTAACGTATTTTTTTTGTAAATCAACTTGCTCAATATCAGTCAAGTATGCACACAAGTTAACCCTAAAAATTCACAGTAATCTTAAATTTAAAATAAAAAGAAAATCAATAAGTCTTTAAACAAAAATAATTTTAAATTAATCATCAATCAAAATAATAAAAGAAATGCAAAGTAGAAAAAATTATTAAAATTATTAAGCTTCTTTCTTCCTCAATTAATAATTCAATGAGAAAAAAGCTTTTCACCTCTTTATATAAACAAGCAAATGCAAAGCAATCATTAAATCAATTAGCATCTTGCGATAATTAATTCTGCAACATTTGCAATGAATTAAAAAGATATAAAAAATTTATTTGAATGCCAAAAGTTAATTAAAAAATTTGTTTATTGTCACAGTGTGACATATTGAAAAAAGTAATCTTTTTAAAATTATTATCATTCTTTAATGGCTAGAATTTGAGCTTCATCTTTTAAATTAGTTATTAAATGTGTGTGAATGTGACTAATTATGGCAAATTATGATTTTTTCTGCTTCTTTTATTCGCGCTTCTAAACAACATCATCGTGTATGTCGTCTCATCATCATCATAATCATCGTGTGTGAGAAAAAAAAAGAAATCAAAATTTACTGCCCTCGTGCCTTATGTTATGTGTGTTTTCTTATTTTTTTCGGGTGGTTCATTCTTAATTGAATGATTTACGATAGTTTAATTGAGTGGCGTTTCGCGATTTGATGCACTCTCATTGTTGCTTAACTACAGACAATTTAGCATACATAGAAGAGTGAGCAAGAGCTATGAAATTTATGGCTTGTAAGCTGACATATTCTCGCTAGACTATTATGGTGAAGAAATAATTGAAAAAATATTAATTTTTAACGGTTAAAATTTAAACTTTATGTTTTAGAAACTTCGATGTTTTTTACAGAACTTTATAAATTTTTTCATAATAAATAAAATTTTATGTTTTTCTATGTTATTTGTTGTATTCTATGTAAAACATCGTAAACATAGAATTCTATTTTTAATATAGAAAATTTAGAAAAATTCTATTATTTCTTAATGTCTTTAATTGAGACAATTTATGAATGAAAAAAATGCAAATGCACTTCTTCCTCATTTGAATATATATGCATAGCATCGCATGTGCGATAATTAATCGAGGGAGAGACAAACAATTGAATTGCTCGACTATGGTGGACTAAAAAAACTTGTCATTAAGCTGACATTGTAGAGCGTCGTCGTATGTGCAATTTACGATTTGATTACGATTCTGATTATTATTTTCATCAATGTGACTGACTAACTGGCCAAAGCAATGACATACTAAAGTAAAAACACACACTCTCAATATCTACGAATTTTATTTTTATTTTGCTTTTGCTAGAAACAAAAACGACGACGACGATGATTATGACGAATATGACTGATGTGCGGTTAGACATTTTTTTTATCATATTTGCTCAAAAGTGGGTATAATTTTTATTGTTTTATTTATTAAAATCTTCAATGTAAAACAAAAATTTTTTTAATGAATTCCAAGTTTTTGAGATTCTGTCATTTATCTAAACCGCATATACACAATTGATTCTGAGAAATTTTTTCTTTCTTATCTGTCACTTTATTACTTTAATATGTGCCTGATGTTGAAATTGAATTATCTGGAAACTTTTTAAAAATTATTGAAAAATTAAGAAATTCATTGTTAATTGTCACATAAATATAAAATTCTATGAAAAAATTTTTAATTATAGAATTTCTATGAAAAACATAGAATTTTTGTTAAACATAAAATTTCTTTGAAAATCATCGTCTTTTTTTATTTTAAATTCACTTAAATCAAATTTGAAAAGTCAAAAAATAAAAACTTTTAAATATTGAGACCACTATGCCAGAAAAAACTTTATTCAGGTCCAATTTTCTACATGAATAATTACAATAAAAGCAAAAAGAATTCTCATAATTAGCCAGTCTGTGTTTATATGTATATGGATATATTTCTGATGATGATTGTGACATTGAGAAATTCTGTGTATTAGTTTACTTGACCGATTAAAATACACAAATTACGTCGCTTTTTTTGTGTCACTATTTAATTTTTTTTTTTTTGTTTTGACCACTTATAGACTGTCTGTGCACATACATCATCATCATCATCATAAGAAATCCTTCAGGCTGTCAATCAAAAATTTCCTCAGACAGATACAAATATCTTCATATGTGCCTTATTGAAAAATTCATGAACATGCAAATTTTTTTTCACTCTTCGACTACCCAAGAACTTTGTATCGAAAAATAACAACAAAAAAGAATTCTTCCAATTCCATTGTTATTTAAATGATTCCGAGAATATTTTTTGCCCTCACGATTGATGCGATTGAGTTTTTGTGACTTTTTTTTCAAGTATTGTCGACATTTCGTAATTCTCTCTGTGTAGTTTTTTATTTGTTGTCACGTGTCAATTAAGCAATTAATATCGACATGCATGTGTTTGTTTGCATTCAAAAAGTATAAAATTAAAGAGTTTTTGTGCTACTTTTTTTTCAAGAGAATAATAAGTTTTGTTTTTATTTTTGTAGAAGTTTCTATGAGAATTTTTAGAAGGAAAAACAACAAGGTGAAGAATTTTTTAATAAAGAAGTTACAATAACACTAAGCAAGAATTTTTTCAAATTATTTTAAATCTCAACTGTTCTTAAAATTGACTTTTTTTTCAATTAAAATTTATGAAGTTTTTATCTGTAAAAAATTTTTTGAATGTAAACAAAAAATTCCAGATATAAACAAAATATTTACAAAAGTAAACAAATAAATTTTGAATGTAAACAAACAATTTTGTTTTGAATTTTAAAATTTATTTTTACTTCTTGAAATTTGAAAGTTTTTTTATCAAATTTGACTTTTTTAGTAAAATATTTTTAATTCGTTATTGTCTTTCTTGCTTATTGTTGCACTTGCATGTTTGTAATTTCTAATGCATTTATATAACACATGTGAGCTTTTTTATTGTCACATTTTCTAACAAAACACGTGAATCGATTTTTTAATGTTTGCTTATATTTATCAGGCGACTATTTTATTTATTAATGTAAATTTTTACATTCAGGAAAATTTCTATTTATTTTGTAAATATGTTCATTCTAAGGCAAAAACCGATATGAAGAAAAATTTCATCTTGACCCCTTTTTTGAACATCTTTATTCTTCTATTCTGTTCCTACATGCATGCATAATACATGAAAGGGAAAAATAAATTATGTAAGATGTTGACCAATTGGCAAAATGTAAAGTTTGCTTGTGTCACTAAGAGGGAAGAAAAAAAATTCCAATCATTTTAATTCTCTATGTCATATTAAAATGATTGCTTTGTTATATAAGAAAAAATTCATTAGGGAAATATCTACGTGATTTATCAAATGAGCTTCGTTTTTTAACTTGTGCTTAGAACTTCAAGTTTAGTTGTTTATAAACATGAAAGAATGACATATTTTTTATGCTTGAAAAGGTCAATCATAATTGATTTATAAAATCTAGTTAAAGAAATGTTCTTTAATTTTACATTTGCTATAAAATATGGTTGTCCATGATTTTATTACTGGAATTGCAACAAGAAAAAATAACCGTTAATTTGGTTTTTAAAAAAAAAATTCAACGAGTTTGCTCCAGTTTAAAAAAAGAAATCATTAACGGTCAAAAAAAAATTCAATGCACCCTTCAAGATTTTATGTAGTATAATTGATAAAATTTGAAATAATCAATGATTTTAATGTTGATAATTAATGAAAGAGAAAAAGTTTATGATATTTAACAGATAAAAATAAATTTTAACTTTTCATTGAGAATGATATGAAAAGTTGAAAGGTTATTCAGAGAAAAATTAGATAATGTGTAGGTAGAAGTAAAAAGAGAAATGTTGGTTTGCGTGGTATAAAATTTTATACTTAGAATATGCTCTCATTGTCATTATGTTTATTAATAGAATAAAATTACAAACACACATGAATGAATGAATGAAAAAATGACGTCATGTGTTGCCTAAGGAAACAAAATCCTTTAGCTAAATTAAATTATCAAATTTACACTTAAAAAAGAAACCAGAAAGAAAAAATTCATTAATGTATAATAAAAAATCTAGCGCAACAAACACATTCAAAAACAACAAGAATAAATCAAGAATCGACCTCAAATGAGGGCTCATGAAAAATGTTTTTTTATGAATATTTAATGCATGCCACTATGAAGGGAATTTGTCAAGAGCTAAGCAAAGTTGAGACATAAAAACTAAAAAGGGGATAAAAATATTTCTACCATTATTTTCTCATAATAGTTTCAATAACACACAACTACATTATCGTCTACTACAAAAATCCTTTTTTGCCACCATTCAGTGATTTTTTTCCGCTGTCGATTCAACAAAGTTTATTAATAACACTCACTTTCTGCTGAAGGAAAAGAAATTTTTTCGAGCTCAATTTCATTGCTTGTTGTTGTATTTTTATTGTTTTAATGGCGCTTCTGGAATCGATCAAGAAAAAATGTTATTTTGTATCGAATTTTTCTTCTCTTTTGTCAAAAAAAAAATTTTTTTTAAAAATGTTTGTTGAAGATTTTTATTGACTTCCATTAACTCTCACTTTATGATGGAATTACAATGTATGTACAATTTAAGTGATGAAGGGTGAATTTTTACTGATTTTAAATTGTACAAATTTATAAAAAGATTTAAAAAAGAATAAAGAAATTAAATTTTTTGATTTTCAAATTTAAATTTCAAATTTATTTTCAACTGTCTGTTCAAAATTGTACATTATTTGCATGAATCCATTTAAACCTACTTAAATTATATTTTAATTTTATTCATGACAAATAAATAAAAATTTGAATATTTTTTAAATTTGAATTTTTTTTGATTTGTCAATGACATTCTTTCAATACTTGTAACGGATAAAATCAAAAAATGATCTAGATCAAGATCAAGTTCAAGTTTAAGTTCAAAATTTTTTAATATTCATCTAAATTAAAATATTTTTTAAAAGAACGAAATTAATAAACAAAAAAAATTCTCTATTCTAACAAACAAGTTAATATTAGCGTATAATTACGGCTATTTTGAGTTAAACAAACACCAAATTAACATTCAACAATCGTAACTAAAGGAAATATCAGTAATAAATCAATTTGTCATTTTTATTTTAACTCAAATTTCCCTCTAATTACTATTTCATAATAAAAGAGTAACAATAAGAAAGAGAAAAGCAACAGAAGCAAGCAAGCAAGCAAGAAGAAGTTGAGTTGAGTTTCATAAAACATTTCCGAATCACGTCATATAAAAATATCGATAATAAAATTTTCTATGTGTGTAAATAACATGCTCACTCGATTTTATAAATTTTTATTACTATTATATTGAGTATGTCTATAGCATGTAGGGTGAACATATGACATTACAGTACTCAGCCCTTCAGCATAAAATTTCAACTCTTTGCGCGTTTTACTCATACAAATGCAAATAACAAAAAGCAGCAAGAAAGATTATCGCACAAATGTGAGTGTTCAATTGAAATCTATACACACAAAGTGCAATGCAGTTTTAGATTTATGAGATGTTTGCCCTGCAACATCATTTATTGCTTTTTACAACCTCATCATTTGACTGAAATATATATTCTTTCTTCAAGGGATTTCAACTTTTAAAAACACAAAATTATCTTTGAAAAATTTTCATTTTTTTCTTTTTTTTTTTGTTTTGAAATTTTTGAAAACTTTTTTTGAAT
Organism: Polypedilum vanderplanki; assembly: GCA_018290095.1. Classification (NCBI taxonomy): domain Eukaryota; kingdom Metazoa; phylum Arthropoda; class Insecta; order Diptera; family Chironomidae; genus Polypedilum; species Polypedilum vanderplanki. The sequence goes on along the minus strand of CM031380.1, from coordinate 32,422,990 downwards.
TTTTAGAATTATTTAGCAGTTTTGAAGATTTTAAAAAATTTTTTGAATTTTTTTTACATTTTTGTATTTATATTTATTTTGAAAATTTTTTTCGATTGCTTTTCAAATTTTAGAAAATTTTCAAATTTATTTTTATTATGAAAAAGTTTTGAATTTTTTTTTGTTTTTATTTTGAAATAATTTTGAAAATTTCTTGAACATTTCGATGACAAAGTTTTTATTCCTTGATTTTCTTATTACTTGCTGCTTCTCCTTGTCGTCGTCATCGTTCTCTTTCGCTCTTGTCGAATGTGAAAAGTTGAAATATTATCATCATTAATATTTTATACTTTTCTTTTCTTGTGTGTTCGTTTTACTCAAAAGAAACTCAAGTTAAATCGATGCAAGTCTCGCGATAAATGCTTCTTACTTTAATGCACATAAAAATTCTCTTTTTTTCTGCAAGTAAATCCAAAGCGTGAGAAATTCTCTCCTTGATTGACTGAAATCTGATAAAAATTTCATAAGAAAATTGAACTCCCGCATTGATGATTGTTTTGTGCTAAACTCAAAAGCTACTCACTTGGCAATAATGATGGACTATAAAAGAAGAAATGTTTTGTTTATAAATCGAATTTAATTTGTTTTTGTATTTAAAAAATCCCTTAAATATTATTCTTTCAATCCTCCATCAGAAAAAGAAAGAAATTTAATATTGTATTTATAAAAATATTTTGATTCTCACACTTTTTTTCTCCCCCATTCGATTTATTGCTATTGAGACTTTTTTCAATTCATTTATGTTTGTTTAATAAAGCAATTAAATAGATTGCAATGACCCGCTTTCATCATCAATAAAAATGATTGAATTGCAGCCAGAAATATCCGTAGACAATTTAATTTTATCAATTTCAACAAGTTTTTTTAGTGGAAAATTTTCTAATCGCAATTAGATGATGATTGTAAAGTCAAAAAGTTTTAAGATAATTTTTTCCTTGAATTTTTGGTTTTGAAGATGAAATTTTCTTGGAATATTTCGTCTTTATTACGTTATAATACTAAACTTAATAAGGTAGTGAATATTTTTCTAAATTTTTGTTAAATGAATCAAGATTAAAAAAAAGTTTTAAGCTTAGAAAAAAATTCCAAAAAGTTTTGATTTTTAAAAATTTTTGTTTTTTTTGTGTTTTTTTGCAACATAACAAATGTGGTTTTGTAACATGTGACATGTTGTGCTACTGTTGATGCAACATTACCAAAAAAAAATTTATTTTATTTTTATTCTTCGTTTACATTAATTCAAGATTGATTTTTTTTAACCTTGGAAAATTAAATTTTCAATAAAAATTTACATTTTTGCATGAAAAAATTAAAAACATTAATTTTTACATTAGAATTTCCATCCTAAAGCTAAAAGTTCTTTCTCAAAACCAAGCACTGCATCGAACATTACTAACAAAAATTTATTTTATTTTTGTGGACGCGCATAGTGACGAAGGAAAAAATAAGAAAATTCGATAAATACACACGTGCGTAAAAGTCTAGAAACAGAATTTTTTATCATTTCTTGAATGATTGAGTAAATTCTAAAGTCTGGTCAAAAATATGATAATAAAAAAAGTAATCAAAGGTCATTTGTGTGCAAAATCCCTGACACAGAGAAAAAAGAATTTTCTCCATATGTGAATTTCCATTTTTCAACAAACTCACACAATGACAACAACAACAAATAAAAAATATTCACAAAATTCACCCTCAATTCGTGTATATGTATGTAGAATTATCTCGTGGAAAATATTCTCTCATTTTTCCATACATCTGTTTTCGTGTTCGTTTTGCAACGCTACTTTTTCGGATGCTGCTTCTCATGCGATAAGGCGATAAGGTTGAATATGGCTGATGGGTAGAATGAGAGAAAAAGAGAATTTTTTTGTATTCTGTGTGTATATTTTATGTTGCCGCTCTCGTCGTCGTCGTCATTTCTCTATAAATGTGAGAGGTAGTATGGGGAATATGAAATGGAGTGATATAACTCTCACATTTATACATATATATACACATTGAATACATTCTACTATGTGTATATGTACATATGGAGGATGGGAAGATATGAAGAGGATAAATTGCTATATTTTCCTATTTCCAATTTTTCTTATGCTTCTCATGCACATAGCAATAACAGTAATATCTACATGGCATCATAATGGCTAAAGTAAGAAGAGAGAGAGCGAGAGAATAAAGACAATCAGTGCTGAAATATAACACTCGACTCGACATGAGCAACAAGCACTTATTCATTCAACATATATGAGTGACCTCTCCCTTTCTATTATTTAGTTTTAGTATTTTTTCTTTAACAAATGAAATTTATAATTTTATTTTGTAGTATTTTTAAAATTTTAAGTTTTATAGTTTTGTAAAGTGTATGTTTGTAGAATTGAAAATTGTAATAATTGTAATTTAGTAGAAATTATATTTTTGTAGAATTGTAAAATTTGTAGTTTTGTAGAAATGTAGATTCAGAAATTTTAAAAACATTTTTACAATTGTAGAAATTAAAATTATGTGAAAATGTAGAATGTTAAAACGTAAAATTATAAAAAAAATGTTGTAGAATTTTTATAATTGTAAATTAAAGAAAATCTTGAAGTTTTTATCTGTTGCTTAAACTTTATTATCAATTCAAAATTCATAAATTCAATAAACTAAAAATTTCCAAGTTTACTTAATTTTATTTTATTATTTCGTCTACAAAACTTTTAAATTTCTTTTTACACGAAAATTGCAAATCACTACGCAATTCTAAAAAAAAAACTTGATTAATATCTAAGAAAGAATTAGCGACTTTGTATTTGTTGCTTGCCTTTGATTAAAGTGCCTGAGATTCTTCAATTAATTAACACTCGACTGAGCAAGCAAACAGCAAATGATTTGTTAAACAACAATGATAATTATTAGCTTTTTCATGGTCATGTTTTGAGAAAATAAATCAATTTACGTGCTTAATCTTTACTAATCTCTTCTTCAATAATTTAATAACTTACCTCAATTTTTAGCTGTATTTTTTGTTTTCAATAAATTTCTGCAAAAAGAAAGAAAAATTTCATCAGTAAATTGTTAGAGTTTATAAATTCTAATCGAATTGGCTTCTAGATATGCACTTAAGCCACTGCCTGCTACTCATTTATGTGTATATCAACTACAATAATCCATACAATGAAGTGAAATATTAAGATTATTATAGGCTTGCTTTACACACATGGGATTATCTCTTTGAGTTTTTTTTCATTATTATACAACATTAACTTCTTCAGGGCCTTTTTTCTGCTTCTTATTCGCGCATTTTCTTCATTATTATTATATACAGTGCTCATGCTTCACTTTAATAATAATTCTTGCATTATATACATTTCGACTTCTTTCCACCACTCATTGTCGTCAATTTACTCTTCTTATTGCCAATATATTGCCTTTATTGCAAGCGAGTGTTGCTTTGCTGTCCGTAAAACAAATTCATGTAATGTATCTGAAATAAGGCTTTCAACAGAGTTGTTTGTTGTCTAAAAAATCGAATCAACAAAATGATTAGACAATTTCTTTTGTCAGAAGTTATACAAGTTATTTTTAAGCACCGAAAGCAGTTAATGTGTTATTGGAAAGATTTAAGTAGTTTTCTAGAAATTGATAATTTGTAGAATTGTAGAAATAAAGATTTTAGAAATTGTAGAATTGTGAAAAAAAATTTGTAAATTTTAGACATACTTAAAATTGTAGAAATTAAAAAAATACAAAAATTCGTTAAAATTTTTACAAAATATAAACTTTCCTTTTCAAGAATTTCCCTTTTAACATAATACAACTCTGAGTTTAAAAAAACTGCCTCACAGCAATCCACAATTGCCGCATGTGCTACGCATTTACTTTATTTGCTTTCGCGCCGCCGAAGAAGAACCTGATTCTTCTGACTGTTTTTTTTATATTCTTACAATTAGCTCAAGTTAAATTGGCTTTTAATGATGAAATTGAGTCTCATTTGAGAAATAAATTTAAAAATATTCTTTTATCAATATTTGCATAAAAACATCTGTTTTTATTCTATAGATAAAAATAATTCTACAACAACAATAACAAAAAATGACTATGCAATAAGTGAAGTAAAAAAATGTCCTTGAAAGTCCAGCAAGCAAGTAGTTGTAGCAGTAGATTTATGTTGATGATGGCAAGCATTAAGCTCTATTTATAAGTCCGCCCTTTATCTTAATGATTTGTCATGTCTATAAATCTTCACTTTCTTTTTACTTATAAGCGTGAGAATGAACTAAAAAATGAGCAATTAAAAGACTTATCAGTAAGCCAAGCTCTGCTCTTTTATGGTATCGATAACAATTGCGTTGTCTTTTCACATTTTCAAATCGACTGTTCACGCTTTATTTGTTATTTTGTGATTTTTTCTGATATCTTATCTCTGTGTCTATTTCTTGCACATATATGTTCTTTGGTTAAATCGTAAATTAAATAAAGTTGGTATTTTTGGTGTGTTTTGTGATAAGCGATAAAAAAAAGTCAATGAGAAAATAATTATTAAGTAATTCACTCGCTTTTAAAGAGTCAAAAAATCAATTTTCAAGTGCTAATTGCATAAGTAGTTGATTAAGAAGATTTTTATTGATCTACTAAAACTAATTGAATAAAAACTAGTCGAATAGATTATAAAATTGACTTCTTATTTCAAGATTTTTCAACGGAAATGCAAAATATTTAAACAATTTTAAAAAATTTGATTTTTTTGTTTACAATTTTCATTGTAGAAAATTTTGTAAAAATGTAGATTTGTAAAACTGTAGAAACGAAATATGATAGAAATTTAAAAATAAATTTGAAACTGACAAAAAAATTATTTTTTTCATAAATTACAATTTAATAACTTGCAATAAATAGATAATTTATTTTTAAACAGTATAATGTGCATAACCTTAATAAATAATTCAAATAAATCAATTTTTATTGAAAAATTTTCAACAATAAAAAAGATAAGAAAACTGAATAACACGACGATTGAAAATAATTTTTTTTTGAACTCACAAGTTCGTTTGCCTTGCCTTTACCTGCTGATAATTTTTAAGTAGTGCATTTGTACAATTTACCATATTTTTATGACTTTGTTTTGACTATACTAAAGTAAGAAAATTGCATTAATATGGCAAAAGTATTCAAGGACAATCACATAATTTACGATTAACCTTTTTAAAATTTCATGACATCAAGCGGCAAAAAAATGACAAAAGAAATTCTTATAAAATTAAGACGTCATGTAGATTTTAAAAAAATTTACTTCAATGCCACTTGGAAACAGACAATTTCTGGAAAAATTGGATGAAATCATTTGTGCTCCCACTGTGAATTTGCTTTTCATCAAGAAATTCATTTTCGATATTTTTCTCCAAAAAACACGAAATTATTATTACACAAAGCAAGTGAGGAGAAAAAAGAGATGAAATCTGCTCTGATGTCGTCGTTCCATATGTGATCTATTTTTAAAATCAAATTTATTTTGAAATGATTCTTTTTCCTCATTTCTTTACTTGAAAAACAATATCTTTATTACGTCTTGAAAAAAATTTTTTTTTTCATTATTATGACAATAATGGAAAGTTTTTTTTAAAATAGATTCAATAGCCTTAAATTAGTTAAAAACGTGACTAAAAAGTATTGGGTAAATTTTTATTTTTATCTAAATAATTTTAATTTTTTTAATTGATTTTTTTAAGTTCAAAAAATTCTTCAAAGTTCAATTTTATGTTCAAATTTTTTTAAGTTCAAACACACAATTATTTAAATATTTTTGAAAATTAAAGCTTTCTCGAGACATCAACATCATTATTATCACTTTGTATGAATCAAAACTAGTTTACACTTTAATGTAAGGAGCATCAGACACTGCGTGTTTTGAAACCTGATTCCTTTTATAAATAGCTAGTTTGAGTCTAACAATTACAATGCAGCACGTGATAATTAACACGTTTTTTAGTTGTACACGATGTTGTATCGACAGGCGTTCAACAACAACAAGAAAAGCAATGAACACTTGGTTTGTGAAATGAGAGCGAAAAACTTTTTTTTCTATGTTGAATGCAAAAGCTCTATGTGTATGTGTATACAAATATAACAGTTTTGTTCCGAATTCCTGTGTACATACACATTTATTATGTATTGAAGTGAAAAAGATATCTGACATTAGAGTGAAAATTCTTTGGACCAAACATTTCCTATGAGTTAGTTGAGTTGAGTTTATGAGAGAAAGAGCATGAAAAAGTGGATATGGGTAAAAGGGATTGAATTGGATGGTAACCGATGAAGATAAAAAAGAAGAAAAAGTTTGGCAAAGAGAGGAAAGGATAAGTTTTCCTTTGGGTTAGCAAGAATTATTTGGAAGTTTTGAATTTTTTTAACCGTTAGAATTTTAAATTTTGTTTGAAAGATATTTTTTTATTGAAAATTTTTTAAAGCTCAGTTTTTGATCTTAACTTTTTTAAAAATTGAAATAAAATATCATAGAAAACTACATATTTTAATGGATTTTTATTTCAATTTTTAACTGATTTTTTTATATAAAAAATTAAAATTTTTAAAGTTTAAATTTAGTTCAAAAAATTTATAAGTACAATTTATGAACTTGGATTTTGAAGTTTTCAAAAAACTTTAAAAATTTAAATTAAAAAAATTAAAAATTAAAAAAATTCAATTTTAATTGAAAATTTCTAGGATCAAAAAATTTTTAAAGATCAAATTTTGAACTTAAATTCAATTAAAAATTCAAATTTTTTTCTATAATTTCTTAACAATCATCTTTAAAAGCACACATAACCTCATTGTACTAAGTAAGTAATATTATATCCATCTAGGAAATGAAATTGATTTTATTATTCTTCAATGAAAGTATAGAAATTTCTCTATCAAAAGAATGAATGCACATTCAACGAAAGAAAGTGAAGCATTAATTTCCATATTTTCGCGCAATGAAAAAGCTTCAAAGTTGCATATGAACTTCACTTCCCTTGCTGCTACCATCCGAAACTGAATTTATACATAAAACACATAAAATCGCTCACACTCAAACCCAAATGCCAAAAAAGTACAAGAATCTCTAAAAAATTTCCTTCTTTCTCCTCGCATCATTTCACAATTGTATGTATTTATGTATATGCTCTCTTTTCTGCCTCCACCACCATCACCATTCACTAGAGCATTATCATAACGAAATAGGAAGCTTTTATGCCTTCCAACAAGTATATAAATCTTTCCTTCTTTCTCCTTCATCTCCATTCCGAGATATGAGCATACACATAGAGCAATTCTGTGTTTTTTTAGGGTGGCAATCTCATACTTTCTCAGTCAAGTCAAGAGAGAAAAAATATTTTTTTTCTGTATGCGCACATAAGAGAGAAGAAAAGATGAGTCAAAGTATGAGGATGGATGTTAGGAAAAAGCTTCTTGCCATCTCGTTTCGTTTCAGTAGATTCATGATTTTGCTATATTATATGTTATAGATGTAGAGCATATACAAGTGGATCTTTCTGTCGAAAGCCACCCTATGATGAAAAGAAGAGAGAAAAAATGGCATTAAATAAAGGCATGAAGGGAAAGAGCACAAAAATAGAAAGAAGAAAGGAAAAATTTTTCTTAGAAAAGAATGAAAACACGTTACATGAAGAAAAAGACTTCTTGGAGGAAAGAAATTTTTTCTCTCTTTTCTCGCTCTATTTGGACAAGGGTATGACATTTGAATGAGAGGGGACTTTTCCAAAAAAATGCTTTTCTGATTGTATTAGATGAACATTGTTTTTTGGATTAGATTGTGAAAAGTTTTTAGAAATTTTTTTTGGAGTTTTTTACTTTTTTTATTTTAAAAAAAACCATTACAATAAAAAAATTTAATTAACTAACAAAACTTTTGTTTTTTATTAATCTTGTTTATCTGAAATAATTTTATAAAAATAATGTATTTACTTAATAAATCTGATAAGCAGATATGATAAAATAAATATTTAAAAAAGAAATTCTATGCTAATTATGAGTTTTATGTTTAAAAGATTTGTGAGTCAAGTAAAAATAAATCAAGTCAAGTATTCTGCAAAAGTCAAGTCATTCTAAAATAATGTCAAGTGTCAAGTAAAATCAAATAAACAAGTCAAGTTAAAAATATTTATTTTTTAAATAATGAAAAAACCGTTACTTTAAATAAAGGAAATAAAAATTTAATAAAACTAAAAGGAAACGATAAAATTTTGGTCGAAAAAAATGATTATTGTTGCCTCAAAACGATAATGGTTAATGTTAACCAGCCCTAGCAGCATGAGCTCTAAGCACACATAAAATAAAATAAGTATACACACTTCCACTCACTAAGCACACATCAACCGTTCTCTTCTATTATCATCATCAATGATTATCATTGAGTAAAAGAAAGAAAAGAAAGAAAAATTTTTTCAATGCCACCACAATGTCGTTATGTAGCATCCAAGCAAGCAAGCAAGCAACATAAGTAGCAAAGAAGCAATCTTATTATTTATTTCGCGCATCATCGTTTCCGTGCTCTCAAAAAAAGAAGGAGAAAAAAAGTTTTTCCTCTCTGAGATGCATGAAAAATTTTTTATTGTACTTTACTTGCCAATGTACAAACATGAGAAAGAATTTTTTAATTTTTGACTTCATCTAGTGCATCATTGATGAATAAAATAGTGACAAATATGGCACATTTTGTTTTTGTAAAAAAGAAAAAAAGTAATCGGATCAACTTTTTACTCAATACAAGCAATATATCGCCTAAATAATGTGAATATACTTAATTTTTTTCATCTGCGCTTTGGTCAATTTTTCTTTTTCTCGTTAAACTCAAATGAAGCAAACTGGAGAGAAATAAATGTGTGTACACACAGTAAAAACGAAGACGACGTCGACAACGACGATATACATTTTTTTTCTTCATCATCATCTCTCTGTGTCGGTTGTTTGTTGTGGCCTTTTGCTGTTGATACATGTTAAATGGTTATATCTTTTTGCCTTTTTTTAAATAAAATAATAATAAGTGAAGAAAAAGAAAGAATTATATGTGCGAGTTCGAGACACATGAAGAAGAGAATTCACAAGAAGATGAAGCAAGAAAATTATATTCAAGTTCTCAAAGTATTTTTATTAATAAACATTTTTTACTTGCTTTTCTTTCTTTCTTTCTTTTCTTTAAATCATCATGTAGGTTGAGTTACTTGATTTTCAATGATTCTTTTGAAATTTTTTTTTATTTGATAATTTTTAACTTGTAAAATTTTCAACTTTGGTAATTTAAATTATTTTAAGAAAATTCAAAAGTTTTATTGAAAACTTAATTCTACTTCGTTTTTGTTTTAACGTAATTTTTAAATTTAAAAATATTTTAATTTTGATTATTTATGAAATTCTAAATTTACATTAAATTTTAAAAATTTCAATTGAAATTTTAACGTAGTTTTTCAAAATTTAAAATAAATTTACAAATGTTTGAAATTTTAACGAATTTTATGAGTTTAATTTATATTTAATTTCTAAAAATAAAATTTCAGCAATTTTGAAAATTTTTAGACTATTTTTATTTAAAAATTAAACTTTTTAGTAAAAGGATTTAAATTTAACAAAATTTCAAAATAATATTTTCAATGATTTGCAAAAAATTTTAATTTTAACAATTTTCAAAAAATTACAATCTGAGTTGGAAAAGTAGATCTACTTTTCATATAAAATAAAAGTAGAAAGTAGATTTTTATATGAAAAGTAGGTAAAGTAGGTAGCTACTTTTCCAACTCTGATTACAATGAAATTAAAATTTTAATTTTTAATTTAAAATGATCAAAATGTTTCTAATTTGTTTTGATATTTCAAAATATGAAATTTAATTTTTTACAAATTTTCACTGAAATTGAATTTTTAATATTTAACAGTTTTTCAAAATTTGAAATTTTCTGAAATTTCTATTTTCACAACTCCTCACTGAAATTAAATTTTTAAATTTAACGATTTTTCAAAAATTAAAAGTTTTAATGAAAATAAATCATAATTTGATGTCAAAACAAATCCAAATAAGCTGTTTTCATGCATAATGCCTGCACCTTGACTTAAAATGCGATGGAATTAAATAAAATAAAAGTTAGTAACTCTTCCCTCTCTCTCTACATGTGTACACACATAATATCTCTCCACGGCAATGAGAAAAATAAAAAATATCGAGAAGCAGAAAAAAGAGCAATTTACAAGACACAAATGGGGAAATGTTTGCAATTAATGTCATCATCGTGTTGCTCTCAGGCAAACAGAAAATTGTGTGATTAAAATCTATTGAGTTATTTGATATTTATTTTTTTTTTCTGCTCACTCATTCTAGATTTAAACTTTCAATGTGCAAAATGAAGTCATTTAGTGTGACGAAATTCCATTACAATTCCAGTACATTCTCATGAAACATTTTTTTTCTTTTATATTCAATCTTAATTCCCATTTGACCAAACTCTTCTTCAGATTTTTTTTCTTTCCTTCATTACATTTTGAAAGACTTGACTCGTTGAATATTTGTGTATAAATTTTTCGCATATGATGCTTATCGAATTGAGATATAATTATTAGACGATGATGATGATTCTTCAATTTTAAGGTCATTTACATTTGAGAAATTCCCATACATTTCATTACTGATGCTTTTCAACTCTTCTACCTGCTATTTACTATTTTTAAGATGAATTGCAATTAGTTACTAATTAAGTTTAAATATAAAATATTTGAATTTCTTCTTTTATTTAGGTTGAAAATTTATTTTAATTATAAACATAAAATTCTATGTTAAACATCGAAAAAGATAGAAAATACCATAAATAAATATAAAAATTTTCAAAAATAATTTGAAAAAAAAACAATTCACTTTTTTACAAAAATAAAAATTTCTATGTATAACATCGAAAAACGTAGAAAATTTTATAAATAAATATAAAAGTTTATAAAATAATCGAAATTTTATACAAAAAATAAAATATAACATCGAAAAACATAGAATTCTGTGTAAATGAAAAAAAACTTCGTTTAAAAATAACAAAAATTTCTTAAGAGTGAACAACTTAATCCAATTAAATGAATGATTTCATTTAATTTTTTTAAACCCTGAACGACAGCCTACATAATGGCAGTCATAATAGACGAAACCGATTGTCTATTAACGATTCAGTTCCGCAGTTCATTTGAGTATGTATCTAACTAAAGAGTCACCAACAACTCGGCAATTTTTTATGATTTTATTTTTCGGTATGTAAAATCAGAGAGTCATGATCGAAGCGAGGTAATGTACAAGTAGAAAGGCAACTTCATTTTCTCTCTCTTACTCGATAATAAGCAATTTTACTGTTTTGTTACGTTTTATTTAATTTATTGTTTAGTTTATTCGCAAAAAAATAAGAAAAACTTCTTTTTATTTCAGAGCGCAACAGAGAAGGAAAAATTATTATTGAACTCTTTTTTCTCTCTTTTTGCTCTTTTACGATTTAAATCTTAATTTGAATAGTGTTTTCGTTTGCCTCACATTTTTTCTTTCTTTCTCTTCATTCGTTCATTGCTGAGTACTGTGATTTCTCCACTCATCTCTCTCTCTTTTACTCGCCTTCTGCTGTTGTTGTGAACTTCGCAATTTTTTATTATTTTTTTCCTTACTCTGTTTTATTTTAATTTATTCAGAGATGGATTTTAAATATTTCTAGTTCATAATTTCAAACCGTTTAATTTTAAATCCTAGAAGACCGGTAAAAATTTTAATTTTAATATGTATTTAAGTTCTGTCTTAAACAAATTCTAAAAATATGAAAACTTCTCCTAAATCCAAATCTGTGCACTTACAGTTTTGTCGTTATTCTTCCCGCTTCGTTTGTGTACAACATTTATTTCATCTTTCCACTTCTTTTTTCGCTCTTCGCGACTTCATTTCTTACATTTTCATACACATTATCCAAAGCAACAAATAGAGAGAGAGAAAAAAAAGTTCGCGAACACACAATTAGTTAATAAGAAGATAAAAAGTAGCTTTTTTATTTTCAGCTCTTTTACAATAACACAACATATATTTTGTTTTGGGTCATGAACTTTTTTCCTTTTTTTTATTTTTGTTTGAAGCGCGCGAGCGAGCGAGATCTATCGATTTTACATCTTTCATATACACATACATTTACTAGAAAATGTATATAAATAAAAAATGTTAACTATGAGCTTGAAAAGAAGAAAAAGAAGCACTGGAGGCCATCACCATCTCAAGTCGACGATTTAACATCTCATTGAAATTGAAACAACAAGCCAGGAGCGAATGTGAATGTGCAAGTACAATATATGGACGATTTATGCATGTTAAAGAAATCTCTTTAATTCAAGGCTTGCAACGAGATTTTTTTATTAAATTCAAAAAATTTCTTAAAACATTTATAAAAATTTAAAAATTCAAATTTTTTATAAAAATAAACAATTTTTGTTTACAAAAAATTTTTTCTTCCAAAAAATTTTTATAAACTTTTTAAAATTTCTGAAGAATTTAAAAATTTTTCAAAAAAATTTCTTGTTTACTTTTCGACTTCTTTTGTTTACAAACAAAAAATTTTTTTAATTTCAAAAAAATTTATAATAATAAAAAGATTTTATTTCATGATAAAAAATTTCATTTTAACATGAATAAAAGCTTTATTGTAATTAATCCACTTACTAACACTTTTATTCAAGGTTATTATCGAAAATCAATGGAAAAAAGTTATCAACAGTTATCGATATCGTAAAATTTTACATAATTGTTTGTTACCGCTTGTGCGCGTATAATGAGACATAAAAAAGTGAGAAAGTGTGCAGTGAATAAAAATACATTTATCAATTTAAGGTTGACAAATTGTCGTTTAAGTAAAATAAAGGGTAAAAGTGTCAAAATTGCCCGAGATTGTTTTTATTTTATTCTCATTTATTGAAAGTTTTTTAAAAAATTAAAAAAAAAAATTTATTAGACAAAGAAAAAAGATAATCTTACTTAAGCGGTAGATAATTTTTAATTTTATCATTTGTCATTAAACTTTTTTTTCTTACAAGTTAATAATGAATGAATGTCATCACATATTTAAAAACGTGAGCACAAAAGTAAGAAAGAAATCCATCTCATGACACACATTCACCTTAATAGTTTCTTTACTCGCGTACTGAACTCTCTTTTGATGTTTCTTTTTTCGTGTGCTTCAAATTAAAATAAATTTCTTTCTTGTACAGAATAAAGAAATTATTTTTTTAAAAATAACAAATTTTTAACAGAAAAATAGTTTTAAAATTAAAAACAAAAAATGTTTTAACAAAAAATTTTTAAAAACTTTAAATAAATTTGATAAATATGAAAATAACTTGATTTTATAACGGATTTTACAAAAATTTAAATTTTAAAATTTTTTTAAAAACCAAAATCACTTCCATTATTTCTTCATGAAAAAATCTTGACTTGCTTAATTTTTCGCAAAACTATCAACTCGTTTTCATCTGCGTGTGCTTCATTGCATGTTGTTGATTTTTTCGGCGTGCCATAAATGGTCACTGAGCATGTGTGTTTTTTTTTCTTTCTCAAATTTAAATACAAACAGATTTTTGTTGTAAAACAAATGGAACAAAAAATAATTTTTAATTTGTCCCAAATTTTGTATGAATTCATATTCTCATATATCCTTCGTTAAATGACCAAACAGCCAGAGCGACAGAAGAAAAAAATTGACACGCGCATTTTTGACGTGTTGAAAGACTGACATTAATTTTGCATTCATTACCTCACTCAACTCGTCGTAATCGCCTCGTCTCGACTCCCGTGGCATTTTGGACTTAATCTTCAATTAACAGATTTTAGGAAAGAGGAGTGAAGAGAGTTAACATGCTCTTGCATGACACTTTAGGGAGGTTGTTTACAATAAAACAAAAACGTGATGCGGAAAGTGAAAACTATTATCAGTTAAATGTTTAATTAAGTCGCTATCATTGACTGACTAGACAACTTTTATCTGGGGATGGAAACATTTCATTTAATTGAGTGAAAGTATTTCGCATACAAAAAACATAAACAATAAAACTCATTCTCTTGTCTTTATTAGTGTCTTTGAAAACTATCGATTTTTTTTATTTTAAAGAATATTTAAAAAAATGATAATAGTTTAGGATTTTGATAAATTATTAGAAAATTTTGAAGATTTGTAAAAGATTCAAAGATTAAATTAAAAAGTTTACAAACCATAAACTTTGGAAGCTTTTTTTTATAAAAAAAAATTAAAATTTGAAAGCTTTTCTCAAAGCTTTATTTTAATTTTTGAATTTTTAAAATTCTAAAATTTTTATATATTTCGTTGGCTTTTTTAGTTTCAATTTCTTAGTATAGAAAGGAACTTCCATTTTGAGGTATATTAGGATTTTAAAAGCTATAAAAAGCTACAGAAAAGCACATTGACCAATTTTAATCTGGAGTTCTCTTCCCTAGTATTTTTCTTGCAATTTCAATTGCATCTTATTATTACAAATCTTTTGAATCTTTTTGAAAAAAATTTTGAACTTAACTAAAATAATTTTGAAAATTTCAAATTATTTTTGGAGTTTTTGAACTTTTAAAAAATTGAAATTTCTCACAATTTTACATATTTATGAAAAAACTAAATTTTCATAAAAAAAATTTCAAATATTTTTTTAATTTCTCAAACTACATTTAAAGTTTTTTCTTTAGCAATTAAATATTCTACACTTTTATTTTATCATTGTGTGTGCAACAGCAAAAAGCGAGCAGTTGAAAAATTTCATTATTTTTTTTTTCTTTCATTCACATCGAAAAGTATGACACATGAAAATAATAAAATAATACAACAATCGACTTTTCTGACATTTGCTCCACTTCTGCCGATTTGTTTTCATTTTTTTCTTCGGTTTGTTGAGTTTATCGCATTTTAGTTTGAGGTATTTTATCGAATAGCATTGCAAGCACCAATTTTTTTATACTTTTTTATCAACAACTAAATTTTTTCTTTTTTAAAGTTCATTCATAAAATTTTCATGTTTTTCACTACACAAATTTTCACTTACCTTGTATGAGCAAAAGTTTTAATTTGAGAATTTTTTTCAGTTTTTTTTTTTTCAAATTGTCAACAAATTTTTAATCCACAAAGTCAAGTTTTTTAGTCACTTCCTTAAATTTATTTCTTTTTCTTCACATACACAAATTTTTTTCTTGTTTATTGCAACTTTTCACTAAAATCTTTTGATAATTTTAGAATTTTAAAATTCTTTAAAAATTCACAATTTTTTCACAAAATTCTTTCAAGATTTTTTTCTATAATCCACAAAATTCTTTTGTTTATTTTTATGCAAATTTTTTTCTTATCAGTTCCACAAAATTTTCTTTATTTACTTTTTTTTAACTTCACAAATTAATTTTTTTATTTTGATTTTTGTTCAAAATTTTCGTCAAATATTTTTTTTAAAAATCAGCTGAAAATTTTTTTATTTTTCCTTCAAAAAACTTTTTTTTAATAATTTTTTCACAAACGTTTGCCACTTACGATTTTAACGCTTACGATGATTTTTTCATACTGAATGTGTACTATGAAATTTAATTGAATCAAAAGGAAAACAATCACAAAAAAAAATATTGACTCGTTCGTTTATGATTCGGTTCAATTCGTATTTTTTTCTTTTTTGAGAGCGAGACGCCCGTCGTCATCATCAACACAAATCGTGAGTGTAATATATTCCAACACACGGTAGATATAGCATTCTCTGTGCTCTGCTCTGTGTAGTCTTTTCTTTTCTTTTTTATTTTTGCGGCAAAATTGTGTATATTAAAATTATTCTGTGAGATAAAAAGATTTTTTTTCTGCTCTCTCAGAGAGGATTTTATTTTATGCGCAACACTCTTTTCTTTTGAATCATTTACTACTCTCAGAGAGAATTACTAAGAGAGAGAGAGTTAAAAACATAATGAGCTTCATTCACGCTTGCAAATGTTTAAATAACAACAAAAAAATATTTTTTCTCTCTCACTTCACTTTACTACTCTTTTTTTGTGGATTTCAATCGTGTTTGGTAAATAAGCATTCATAAGCCTAATTAATTGTAACGACAATTGTTTAAATTGATTTCTTGTTTTTCTTTTTTAATTGAAACATTTTGAATTGTTTTCAAAATATTTTTGGATTTTAGAAAATTTGTTTTGGAAATATTTCGCACAAGCTTTAAGTGTTTTTAAAAGCTTAATAAAATTTCCTTAAAAAGGAAAATTAGTTCAAAAAAAATAAAAATTTTCTTTTATAAAATTTTAAATTTAAGAAAAAATTTTCAATTGAAAAAAATGTGATTGTTGATTTGATGAAATTTGGGTTTATTCAAGAAAAAAAATCAATAAAATTTGTCTTTTGATGCTTAATTTTGCCTGTTCTTTACATTTTTTATCATTGTTTACATAAAAAATAAAATCAATGACATAAAAATGTAAACAAAACGATTATAAAATTTAGAAGAATTAACTTTTTGAGTTGAAAACTTCATCAAATGCGTAGATATTTAATTATCATCAAATTACTTAAAATTTAGTTCTGCATCAAACTATTGTTAAGCAGAATGAAAATAAATAAAAAAATTTAATAAAATTCAAATGTCATGCAACATTTTTTGTCTTATGTGACATGATGCTTTTGTTACTCCGTGTTGCACTACATTGCACATTTGTTGCACGACAGAATGTCGCCCGTCACTCAAGTGATTTTTGGCTTGGTTTTATTTTTGTAAATTTAAGTTTCATTTTTAATTTATTTCAGTAAAATCCTAATATTCTTTTTATATAATTAATCAAAGATGAAAATTTTGCTTATTTTTAAAAATTGATGGAAATAAGAAAAAAATTTGAAAATTTTACATTAAAACTGCAAATTGTTAAAGTTTTTAAATTTTCAAAAGGTTTTTGACTGTTATTTTAAATTCTTTTTAAAAAAAATAAATATATTATAGAGAATAAATTAATTTAAAAATTGTTTCCAAAAATAAATTTAAATTTTATCAAAAAGATTAAAAAATTTGAAAGATGAAAAATTCAGTAATCAAAATAAAAAAAAAGTTTATTTAAATTTACGGACACTATATGTTAAACAACACATCATCGATGAACTCATTCTCCATAAATACAACAAAAAGAAGAAAAAACAGAAAAATATATCAATATCTTCTTAACACCGTACAAGCAAGCTAGCAAGCAAACAAGTAGTGAGCGTTGCTTAATTCGATTACCTACATATCAGCTGTGTATAAATTATTTTTTTTCTTTTGCTCACTAACATTTTCACACAAATTTTTTTTTTGTTTCTCTTTTGTTATTATTAAAAATAAAAAAAGTTGAATGAAGAAAGAGCATAAATTTATTACTGATATAAAGGGGAATTTTTAGCAAAAAAAAAAGAAGAATTCATCATTCATTTAGGGTGGAATAAAATCATGAGGGATTTTTCTCTTAAATGTGTTTAGAAGAAGTCAAAAAATAGCGGAAGGTTACGAACAAGACTGTTTGTTGTTTCACAATACAAAATAAATAAATCTATATGTATAGAGTAATATTTTGTTTTCTTCTCTGAACACTTCAGTAGTGTCTGAACTCTTTTGTATTTTTTTCCAATGACAAGAAATTTATTTTTACTGCTGTCTCTCTTTTAATATCTTTTTATATTCTATATTATAGCTTAATTTTATTAATGATTTAACTCTTGTTAATTAATGTTTAAAATGTTATTAAATTTTTGGAAAATCATCGGAGAAATCATAAAAAATCCTATTGATGGAAATTTTTAAAAAAATTACAAAAAAGTCCATTGAATTCTGAAACTTACAAGAAAGTTAAATAATTTTTTTAAAGCAGATTCATATCACCATAATAGATATCAAATATTTTACTTGAATGGCTCTACCATGAAATTACAGGAATAAAATAAAAATATCCCTTGACCTAAATTTTTTTTTAAAAACTAAGGAAGTTTTTAAGCCTTCATCAATTACATTAAATGTTTTCACACAAATTTTTCAATCATGAATAATAAATTAAAAGAATTTTCATTAAAATTCTAAAATTTTTATTCTTTGAAGTGCTATTAAAAAATTTTCCAAAAAATTTTTCGAAAAATTTACTTTTGATTTAAAATTCTCAAGACTTTTCCTTTAACAAAATTTATTTTTTAATTGAATGAAAAGCATTAATTTTTTTACAACATAAAAAGCTTCTTTTTCTTTTATGTAAAATTTTCTAAAAATATCATTATTACCATTACGACAGTTTCTTAGGTAGCATTTTACTCCCAAATTATTTTTGAATATCATCATCATCGAATGATTTTAATCATTAAACAAGATAAGTTGTTGGTAGTACTACGCGAGTGTAGGAAGAATGACTCAAATTTGTCACTAAAGAAAATGTCATTTTTCAATTTTTATATCTAAAAATAATTTGCTTTTACTGTCATATCGAGTTTGTCTTTATATAAAAGCTTTAAAAATAATTATAAAAATTAAATACCAAATAATTTTGGGAAATTCTAAGAAAATAAAAATATTTTTATTTTTTTCCCATCTGCAAAAATAATTCTATGAAATTTGATACTCGTCGATCTTTTTGCAATGCTAAATAAAAATTTGTTTTCCGATATTGATATTTTTAAAGTCTTCAATAAAAACACGCGAAAAATATGGAAAATTATTCCCTATAGTAATTAATAAGCTCAATCAAGTTCTTTAGAATATTCACAATTATTAAAACGTAATTTTGTAGGAAAATTTTTTATTTCGTGGAATAAATATGAAATTTAGTAAATATTATGAAGTTTAAGGAAAACATGATAAAATTTACAATTTCTGAGAAACATTGCTCATATTTGTCACATGGAAACCTTCAATTAAGCAAAATGTCACAAATTTTTTACCTTAAAAATTCACAAGAAGAAAAAATATGAAAACCTACAAACAGTAAAGAACTTTTTTGTTCTACTTTGCTACTCCATACATAAACACCGGCTGCAAAAAAAAATTTTCCTATGAATGTGTGAGAGAAAAAGGAAAAAAATTTAATTTATTCAAACAATTTATGTTGTTGTAACAGAAAACGTAAAAAATATTTTTAAGGAATGAGATGGGAGGCAAAAGAAGGTAAACAAAACATTGCTGCAATTGAAAAAAAAGAAGTGGATAAAAATTAATTTTTCCATACTAGAAAGTTGGATAAAAATCTCATTATTGCAAGCACATAATTTTAAACTAGCAAAAATCCCAAAAAAATTTTTAATTTATTTCAGGGAAAACAAACAAAAGCATACAGTTTAATTGCTCACTTTTTGAACTAGGTATGCACATGAATTGTTCATAAAATTTCTGTTGTGTAAAATCATTTAATGAATTATTTTTTAAAGTTTAAGATTTTTTAACCGGTTGCAAAATTTACAAAAAAAAAAGGTTGGAAAAAAGTTAACAATTTATTTTGTTATTGAACAAAATTTTCAGTTTTAAATTTTGTGAAAAAAATTCCTTTACTTATTTCTTCTTTTTAAAACTATTTAAAATTTTGTTAAACAAATTTCAAACTTAAGCAAAATTTATAAATTTTTTAAATAAAATTTAACGTATTTTTTAAATTTAAATTATTTTGTTCTTATTAATCAAAATTCACAATTTATAATAAATTTAGCAAAAAAATAAAAAAAGTTCCTTATATTTTTCACAATCTTGTATGTGAATAAAGTAAATAAAAAAAGAAGAAATAAAAAAGCTTTTACCAAGAAAGAAAACTAAGAGGATTCAATTTTTTTTTGCTTCTTTTCAATACTACTAAAAAGTTTCGGCACGTACAATGTTGGATACAATTTCTAGAGTGGAGATGAACAATTTCTCTCATTTTCTTGTTATATTTCATTCATTCAAGGGTGAATTGGGATCGAAAAAAGAGAAAGAAAGACATGAATGATGTGCTTTATCGTTTCTCCCCAAAAAAAGTCTCGACAAAGGAAACTTGTTCTGTATTTGAATTATTTTTCAATTCTAAATGATACTTCTCACTCTGATGCTGCTATTGTGTTTTGCAGGACAATAAAAAAAGATTGAATTTGAGTTTTGATCTCTCTTGAGTTTTTACTTTTAGTTTTTGGCTAAAATTAAAAATTATTTAAAAATTTTTATTATAGGAACAAATTATGAAAATTTCGTTGCATTTGAATTCAAAATATCTCGATGAAAAATTTTAATTTTGGTTTAAGTTTCATAGAAACTTAGCAATGAAAATGATTTAATGATCAAAAATGACCTTCAAATAAAAGGTCTATAAAGTTGTTACAAAAAATGAAAATTCAATCAAACCAGCTTGTGCAGTTCAATTAAATAATATTGACATCAATTGCACGCACACATTAGCAAATTCACAATGTAGAATGAAAATAATCAATAAAATTTTTATATTATTGTCTGATTTTGTGTACATGTGTATGAATGTTATCGCATTATAATGAATTAGGTGCAAAAGTCCAAAAATATGCATTTTAATAAAAATTTCCACAAATGATTATGAATTTAAATAAAAAGAATTTCCTCATTTTCATTTCAATGCAAATTTTTTATTGTAAATTTTGCTTTTAAGTACATTTTGGTCTAAAGGTTTGCATTGGTGGACTTTTTTAAAATTACATGAAAATTGTTTTTGAATTTTTTAAAGAATTTTGAAACCAAACGCATAACAGTTCTTATCGAGTTAAATTTTGCTATAAATTACTGATTTAAAAAAAGAGAGAAATATTGCGATGTTTGAAAAAAAATTGGTAAAATTTTAAAAGTAAAATTTTCTATCACGGTTGAAATTAACATTTTTATGACTATCGCAATAGAAATTCCAAAATTAATAGCATTATCGGAATAGTAAAAAATGCGATAGTTTTCTTTCAAAATTCTATCGCGATAGAAAATTTTCTATCAAAATTTTGATGCTAGTAATATCATGCGATAGAAATTGTTGTATTCTATCGTGATAGTTTTTTCTACCAACTATCATAATTTCTATCATTTCCCTTTGCATCCTTTTCTGTAACGAGAAAATGCGCTTCTAACACGTCAATGACGGGTATATTACTAATTATTTAAATGATTGACTGAACATAAAAACATTAAAAAGAAAAACCAAAGAAATAAGTTAACTGGGTAAAGCAAATTACTTCTCTTTTATGTTAGTCCTTTGATGCACTATGGGATGAAATTCAAAGAAATCTAATAAAAATCATTTTATAATCTAAAATAGTGTATTTTGAAAAACTAACATGAAAAAATATTTAAAAATCATTTAAATAAAATTTTGACTTTAGGAATGAAAAACATTTTTGCTAATTGTAGGTGATTTTAAGAAAAAAATTTATTTTTCAAAAAACGATTTTTTTGACAATGAATTTTATTTACTTGCAAGCACAAGGATGAGTTGTCAATCTAAGCATTTCCTCTTTTAACCATTTCATTTTTGATACAACATTTTCAATTTTTTGATCTTTGATTTGTATTTGTGCTTGAAGTTCCAACAATTTGTTTTCTAATTCTTCAATTTTCTCATCTTTTTTCATCAAATTTTCTTGAATTTCATTCATTGAATCTTTTAAATCGCAAACAAAATCTTCTGTTGTAGTCAGAGAAGTTGTTGTGGATGTTGAAGAAAATTCGTCATCAAATGGACATTTTTCTCTTAATTCATTTATTAGTGAAATTATTGCAGTTGTATTAGTAACTGATCGATGTATGCAACGATTATTATAAAAATAAACTCTCTGCAATTGTGTCACATTAAGTGGTGTAAACAAATCATGACCAACTCTTTCAATCATGTTTTCACCAAAATAAACATAAACCATTTTTGGTGTTTTCTCAAAAAGTTTACTTGAAATTGTTGTCAAATTAGATTGATATAACTCAAGAACTTCTAGTTGTGGAAATTCATCAAATTCATCACCAAAAAGTGTCTCAATTGTTGTGGAGCTAATTCTAATTGCTTTGACGTTTGGAAAAAAGATGTTAAAATTGCGAGGAACAAATGGTAAAGTCCAGTTGCCACTGATCCAAACACTAATCACATCATTATTATTTTTTCCACTCAAATGTGTTCCATTAACATTTGTGACTGTGATGCCTGATGATGTTGGAATGTTTGTTGTATAACATTCATAAACACTACCAATTATAGGGAGTGAATTTGTCCTATAATTACAATTGATTGTAAAAGAATTTGAAATTTCAATTCCTTGAAAAATCAAAAATATCGCGAATAAAATTGAAAACTTCATTTTGATCTGAAAAGAATTTTTAAACTGAAGCTCACAATGAAAATGTTCGATATTTTATATTAAATTTTTTAAATTTTTATCTCAATTTCTTATCTTGTACTGCGAAAAATTCTTTAGTGTTAATCATAATTAAATGTGATTAATAAAAATATTCTTATCATTTTACTGAGAAAATGTTAAGTGTTTATTTCTTTGTCGTTTATTATTAGATTGAGCAAAAATATGAGCCGAACTAAGTGAAATTATAAACTTCATTTTTTGTACTAAAAACATCGCAAAAATTCAGTTGTTAAAAGAAAATAAACCGAAAACAAATGGGTGATGTATTTTTCATCATTGCTTTCTGTTTACAATTTTCTTATCAATATTTTTTATAATACAGAAACAGAAAATCTTTTGCTCATTTGAATTTCAGTCTTTGACAATTTTTCAAGAGAGAAAGAAGTAAAAATGATATTAAGGTGAATTTTAAGTGACAAATTTTAGTTTTAGTTTTTGTTTTTAGTGTATTTTTGGAACAACAATGCAGCTTATACATTCACTTTGGCTGGCTGTTCGGTTCCCAAATGTTCCTCTGAGATCTCGAAAACTACAATAGCTAGAGACTTCCGGTTTTTTGCATTAGATTTGTGCTAAAAAGTTATTGGCGGCAAATAGGTTTTCAAAGCTCTCACTAGTCACACAATTTGGGAAATTGCGAATTACTTTTTCATTTTAAAAATTTGTAAACAAAATTTTTTTGTTGTACAACATTCGTCACGCAACACAATTGAAACGATTGTCGCGCAACACATGTAGTTTGAATCGACTCGACCGCTATTTTCGATTCAACCAAACATAATATTTTACACCACAATTTAAATTTATTATATCATTTGAAACTAAAAGTGTTTTACAAAAATTAAATTTGACTCGCAATGGTGCTATATACCGAGACTTCACGGACTTATTTCTCAAACAATGAAAAATTAACTCGATCCATATAATTTAAATTGCGATAATTCTGTAATTTGTAACAAACTCTGATCTAGGCACCAAAAATGCGCTTAAGTACACCGATCTGCAACACGGATACTTGGTCACTGGTTTTCTTTACTATTTGACAATTTTAAAATTTTTATCAGCAAATTTTGTGACAATTGAGTGCAATTATTATTATTAGCACGAAGACAATCTTTATGAGTGTATAGTAAAAATCCTTATGTTTTCATCAATAGTGAACACCAAGGGGGTAGAACTCCAAAATTGGTATGCATTAGTATGCATTGGTATGCATTAGTATGCATTGGTATGCATTAGTATGCATAAGTATGCATTAGTATGCATTAGTATGCATTAGTATGCGTTAGTATGCATTAGTATGCATAAGTATGCATTAGTATGCATTAGTATGCATTTGACCATTAACGGCAAATACGCCAAATTTCACCAAAGTTTTTTCGTTTTTCGTTATTTGAGGTGACTTTACAGTCATTTAACACGATTTGAGCCGATCTGCCCTTAAAAAACTATTGATTTTGATCCGTCAAATTTGAGCGAAATCTCAAAAAAATCGGAAAAAATCATATTAATTCTTTATTTCAAAGAAGAAGTGCTTAACGACAAGAAAATATATATTTTTGTTCATGTTGTAGCTCTTGCCTTTCTGTTTAATTAGGTGTATAAAACTTGGGTCTAAGATGCATAGTGGGTCAGAACGAGCGTGTCAAATAATTCAAAAAATTACATCGATTTTCATCTTTGGGAGACTCTAGTTGCAACTTGATACGTTGCTATAATCTTGATTATTATTTTAAATTATAGCTTAATTTCATACGAGTATATTGATATATAATAAGTTGAGATTTGCATAAAAATTATGGTCGTTAGGTGGTTGAAATAGTCGCCAACCTCGATTTTTTTTTAAATTTTTACAATAAAATCATTATAACTTAAACAAAAAGTAGGTTAAAGTTCTCTGGTTTTCAACATTTAGTAGCTCTCAATTAGAGCTTTCCAAAGACACCTTATTTGTGGTTGTTGTGCTGAAATTTGGTGAAGCCAGAGCCTTGAAAAGCCGATTTTTGAGTGTAGCTTATTCAACCAGATGGGATCGAAAATTTTCTAAAAATTGATTTTTAAGTAAAATAGGGCAATCAGATCCTCAAAAAAAAACATAAAAAAACATTAACATGTTAACAAGTATCACAATAATAAAGATCTAGATTATGGAACTAACAGAGCCTTACGTTTGGGGATAAAAGTAGGGGTTCCTTTTTCGGGATCGGGATCGGGAAATCCCGAAAGCTGAATCTTAAAAATTTTTTAAATTTTTCTTATAAAATATATTCTCATTGCTTATTATTTATAAAAAAAAACAATTATAATATGCTTAAGGGTAATTCTCTGAATAAACGGAAATCAAAAAAAGCGCTTTATAACTAGGCAAGGATACTCGATGATTTTAATAATTTTTTGCGACCTTTTGCAATATTTCAATCTTTGTTAAATTTTGTCATTTTAAAACATTTTCTTACAATTCTCACTATAAATTAGCATCTATCATCATATATGTTTTACACTTATCAAATGTTTAGATGAAGAATCAATTGATAAATCAAGATAAAAACAACAAAATTTTAATTTGATTTCTTTGTTTACAAATTTCGAAATTTTTCAAAAATATTTTCGAACACAAACAAAAAGAAATTTGCAATTTCAGCTAAAATACAGCCTTAAACTGTAATATTTTACTAGAAAAGGATAATAAGGAATGGCAAAAGACTTTTCTGTGTACATTAGATCATTCATTTCAACGAAAAATGCGAATTTTGTCAAATCAAAAATATACGATTTTTTAGGATCTTTTAGGATCATTCGAGATCTTTTTTCGAGTGTTCTAGTCTGGCATTGTAATTCTTTCTCTACTTGTTTTCGCGCAAAAATTTGAAATTTGGATTTTTAATAAACAAATCTTCAAATTTATCTATGTTATTTATTCATAATTAAAATTGTTACAGGCAACTAATTGAGTAAAAAGATGAGCTTTTTAATCATAATAATAATGAATAACATGCTAGATTGCATTAGAGCTGAAGTAAAAGAAACGACATTTATGTTTTTAAAAATTCTTGAATCGCTTTCTTTAGTCTCCAAAAACGAAAAAATGTTTCTAAGTAACCACATTTTCTTCTATAAATCGTTGATAATAAATAAATGGATAAATATTTTTTTTTCCTAAAAAATTTTTGTGACAAAATATCGGGATCGGGATCGGGATCGGGATTTCCCGGGATTTCCCGATTCCGATCCCGATCCCGAAAATCGTCCGGGATGGGATTTCGGGAACCCCTAGATAAAAGCTGATTCTTCGTTTTAAAAATATTCGTTATGTTATGCATCGTTTTGTTCTTATTAGTAAAAGATGAATATGTGCTGGAAACCAGAGTTGTTAAAGGCGAAAATAAAGGCGGCCTATGAAAAAGGCACGCCTTTAAAAAAGGCCGCCTTTAAAAAAAATTTCAAAGGCGGCCTTTTTTTAAAGGCGCGCCTTCAAAAAAGGCCGCCTTTTAGGCGAAAAAAGGCCAAAGGCGAAAATTTTTTTTCGTCGGAAAAATCTGCTCTGTGGTTTTTTAGTCGTGATAATTATCAAATAGCATGGGAAAAATAGTGGAATAATTATTTTTTAAAAATTTCGATTTTTCCGAGCCTAAAAACTGTTTTTCATATGCATTTTCGCCTTTTTTTGTGTTCAAAAATTCACAACTTTTGATCGACTTATCAGAAAAATATAGTTGATAGCTCGTTAGAAAGGTAATTTTAAGTCCTTTCTAACGATATATAATATGTACTATATACCTTTAATTTGCGGTCAACAGAGCTCCCTAAATGACACACCGTCAGGTTTTCATGAAATTTTATTAGGTGAAAATTTGAAAAATGCTTGAGAAAAATATTTTTAATGTTTTGTTTACTTGATTATTATCAGAAAAACACGAGAAAAATATTAGAAGTGTAATTTTTAAAAAATCTCCCTTTCTAGAATATCAAATGCATATCTTACCAAAGTGCAGATATTTCCTTCACTATATTTTTTTTGAAACTCATTTAAAAAGTACGATATTTATTTCATTAAATAGGCAATTTTAAGGCCTTTCCAACGATATATACCATGCAATATTTACTTGTATTCTAAGCTCACCAAAGTGCCATTATTGTTGTCATTTTGGACTTTAAACAAATTTAACTCGGTGAAAAATTCATAAAAGCTTAAAAATATTTATTTTAATGTTTATAATTAACATTTTAAAAATATTTTATAGAAAACAGGAAACTTTTTTGTTAAAAATGCTTTCTCTATAAGACAGCATTCCCTACTGCTTGTGCTGTCGGTAATTGCAAACTTTTTAAAAAAATATTTTTAAAGTTCTTGATATACGTTTAAAATGATTAAAATATCTTAAGAAACTTGGTTTTTAAAGTTTGACTGCTTTTTGCTTGCCTTCACCTACAATACATGCAGTAGGGAATGCTGCCTTATAGAGAAAGCATTTTTAATAAAAAAGTTTCAGGTTTTGTATAAAATATATTTAAAATAATTAATTATAAACATTAAAATAAATATTTTTAAGCTTTTATGATTTTTTTACCGAGTTAAATTTGTTAAAAGTCCAAAGTGACAACAGTAATGGCACTCTGGTGAGCTTAGAATACAAGTAAATATTGCATGTTATATATCGTTGGAAAGGCCTTAAAATTACCTATTTAATAAAATAGGGTAAACGTTTCTAATTGTCGGTCTATTTTCGTCTTTTCGAATTCAATCACAAATATTTCACTAACTATTCACTCAATTTTCATTCTGACTTTAGTTTTTTATGTAGACTTTCGGCAGCTTTAATTTAATTCATGTTTTAAGAGTCAGCACTAAATAGTTTTTTCACAATTAAACAAGTTTTATCCGTCCTAATTTTCGGTCTATTTGTTTACATTTGAATCAATTTGAATTTAATCACAAAATCTCTTAAAACTCTTTAAAATTACAATATTACTTCCATTTATTGTTACTTAATCAATTTCCTCGCGATTTCCGACTCCTAAAATGCTTTAGAAAATAAAAAATTGCATTTTTAATTTTTTGAAGTGTTTTGAGCGCGATTCACACATTTTTGACTGAACGCGATTTATATTTTTCTGTCAAAATTTGTAAACAAATAGACCGAAAATTAGGAACAAAAATAGACCGAAAATTAGGTTCGAGATTTTCAGCTAAAACTAGCTGTTTACAACTTGTGAAATAGTGATAAAAAGTATTTTAAAGTGTTCTTAGAGAATGTTTTCAAATATTTAAGTTATAACTTGTGAGAAATTTACAATTAATTAGTGCTAAATATTGAACTGAAAATTTTTAAAAATTTTTAATCTTGTGAAAAATAAATGAAAATGGATATTTCTCATCAAGTACTGTTCTATAAATCATAATTGAGTGTCCATTAGTGTTTAAATGTCATTATTGATATGATATAATCATTTATATTGTGATTTTTAAAGGTTTTAATAGAAAATTTGTAAAAAATCAATTAGACCGAAAATTAGGATAGACCGAAAATTAGGAACGTTTACCCTAAATATCGTATTTTATAAATGAATTTCTAAAAATATATAGTGAAGGAAATAGCTGCACTTAAGTAAAATATCCATTTGATATTCTAGAAAGGGAGATTTTTTAAAAATTACACTTCTAACTTTTTTCTCGTGTTTTTCTGATGATCATTCAGTAAATAAAACATTAAAAACATTTTTCTCAAGCATTTTTCAATTTTTCACCTAATAAAATTTCATGAAAACCTGAAGGTGTGTCATTTAGGGAGCTCTGTTGACCGCAAATTAAAGATATATAGTACATATTATATATCGTTAGAAAGGCCTTAAAATTACCTTTCTAACGAGCTATCAACTATATTTTTCTGATAAGTCAATCAAAAGTTATTAATTTTTGAGTGATAACATAAAAGATACATAGGTTTTAAGACCTCCATAAGCCAAAATTTCACAAAATTTTTTATAAAATTATTTTTCTTATTGTTTTATATTTATGTTAAAACTAAAAACACCATAAAACAAATTTTTTGAAAAAACATAATTTTTTCGCCTTTTGCCTTTAACAACTCTGCTGGAAACGATGGATCTAAAAAGATATGAGCGAAAGAAAATTGACAAATTTTCGTTTGTTTACATTTTAGCCATTTGTAAACAAAAGATTTTAGAAAATGTATGAAAATTGATGGAAACTTGAAATGAAACTATTTATATGCCCCTTTGTAGTTCATTTTAAGACGGATTGATTAGTGTATAAATCTTTTAAATTTACAAAGTACTTTTCAAGAAATAATTATTTTAATAAAAGCCGGGATTTTTGAGTTTGTAAATTTCGTCGGTCATAACTCTTTATTTACATAAGATACTAAGAATCTGCTTTCGGTTCTTAAAAGTGCTTAAAACATAGTTAATTTACAAAGCACAAGAGAATTACCGATGTATAATAATGGAGAAAAATGAACTTGAACTTTTGAGTAAAAAAATTCATGTTTTGTGGACATTTTTGAAATCAAATTAAAAATTGAAAGCGAAATATTATTGAAGCCAAATCTTTCTTACAATCTGCAAATTGATATACAAATTATCATACTTTTCACCGTTTATCAATTGGGCAAATAGTTTTTGAGAAATCGATGCATGAAGATAATGAGTAAAAAGTGAGTAATATTTTTTCGAACAGCCTGATAAAAATGACTTTGTTAATATTAACACCCACATATTATAAAATAACCGAAGAAAAATGAAATTATTATTATTGTTGATTTGTCTGGTTTGTTTACATTTTCAACATACTTTTCTTTATGAAGCAAAACGACTCTTTGTCTGTTCGTCCTATCTGCCACTTGAACATTTTTTCAAAACGATGCATAACATAACGAATATTTTTAAAACGAAGAATCAGCTTTTATCCCCAAACGTAAGGCTCTGTTAGTTCCATAATCTAGATCTTTATTATTGTGATACTTGTTAACATGTTAATGTTTTTTTATGTTTTTTTTTTGAGGATCTGATTGCCCTATTTTACTTAAAAATCAATTTTAGAAAAATTTTCGATCCCATCTGGTTGAATAAGCTACACTCAAAAATCGGCTTTTCAAGGCTCTGGCTTCACCAAATTTCAGCACAACAACCACAAA